>JAJOHG010000012.1:0-743496 GCA_021029095.1 Phellopilus nigrolimitatus
AGTGCCGCGGCCGCGCTTCCGTTCATCCACAATTGCCTCCACCTCATACACATTCGCCTCCGGCTCTACCGGGTCCGGTCGCTCGAGTTATTGGGTTGGGAACAGTGTGTCGTCATTTGGCAAAAAACGTCGGAGCTGGCTAGCATGAAACCCGGGGAACACTTAGCTGTGATCAGGGAGCTCTAACATGTACTCCGACTTTTCGGGGTGCGCAGCGATGATAAAGTACGGTCCGTTGTACCTGGGCATAAACTTCGCGACTCGATCTTGTCCGGCCGCCTTGTACTCCCGCCACCGGTTTCGGGTCGAGAGCATGACCTGGTCTCCGACCTTGAAAAGGTCGTCGGCTGCCCGCTTCTTGTTCGCATGGTGCGCCTGTCAGGTTTTGGATGCCAGAAGTGCATCCTGTGCTTCTGACACATCGCGCTGCAACTGCTGCATCAACTCCATGGCCTGAACCGCCTCCGCCCCCTCCGCCTGAAATTCTGCTTCGCGCTCCGGCACGATTTGCGGAATCATCCTTGGTGAGTGGCCCTGTCGGATTTGGAATGGCATGAAACCCGTCGACGCATTCACCGTGTTCATGATGCAAAATCGGACCCGCGGCAATGCTCGCACCCACTGGTTCTGGTTCTGATCCACATAGTAGCGGAGAATCTGGTTGACTGTTTTATTAGTCCGCTCGCTCGCTCCGTCGGTCTCCGGATGGTACGCGGTCGACATCTTCACCTTGACTCCGGTGAGGGTGTGCAATGCCTTCCAGAAGCGCGAGACAAATAGCTTGTCTCGATCCGAAATGATTTCGAGCGGAAGTCCATTTTCGCAGTACCAGTGGTTGAAAAACACCGCCGCGAACTGTTCGGCTGTCATTTCCATGTGAATGGGCATGATCTGCACGTTGGCCGCTCCGAGCCGATCCGTCATAGTGACAATCCCGTTATAACCGCCATCCTCCGGCAACGGTCCGACAAAATCGAGCGCGACACTATCAAAGTGCTTGTCGGGGATCGGGAGCGGGTGCAGCGGACCGGCGGGTTTTGTGGTCGGACTTTTGTTCTGCTGGCAGTCCGCACAGCCGGGAACATATGCCGACTCCAAGTCCTTTCGCATGTTCGGCCAGTAGTAAGAGCTGCGGAGCGCCGCATAACTCTTGTCGGGCCCGAAGTGGCCAAGTTTGTCGTGCGCCAGCCGGTACAGTGTCTCACGGATATCGCCCTTCCTCGGAATCACCAACCGCTCACCCACAAACAACAACTCATTCTCTTCTCGCGCGCCTTCAATACTCCGCACGTTTGCCCGCAACTTCACGCAGAACTCGTCTTCTGCATACCCGCCGCGGATCTTCTCCAGAAGCTCCGGGTCCGACGCAATGGTGAATACCACCGCTGCAGTCGGCGCGTCGGAAACCTTCAGCATACATGCAAGTCCCACCGCCGCCGCCATTGGAGAGTCATCCGACATTTTTGGATAATGCGACATCGCGTCGGCCGCCGAGTTTTCTTCGCCTTTCACGTACTCAATCTCGAACTCGTACTGTGCCAAAAACTTGGACCAGCAGGCCTGCCGACGCGAGAGATCTTTCTGTTGCTGGAAGTAGGTGAGTGTTCAATGGTCCGTGATCACCTTGAATGGCATTCCCAAAAGATACACCCGCCACTTCTTCAACGCGCGGACGATTGCCAAAAGCTCCTTCTCGTGCACCGGATAATTCTTTTCGGCCACGGTATACTGAGCCGACTCGAATGCAACCGGTCAGGCCGTCTTCCACGACTCCCCGACACTCAAAACCGCCCCTGTCCGATGGTCCGATGCATCTGTGGTCACAAAAATCGACTCCCCCGACTCGTGGTCCACCGTTGTTAGGCATTCGCGGCTGGTCACAATTTTCTTGATCACATTGAAGGCAGCCTGGTGCTCTGAAGTCCACTTCAGAAAATTGCGGTTGTACTCTTTCTTGGTAAGCGGCGTCAATACCGACGTATACTCTGCCAGTTTCGGAAGAAACTGGGAAATGTATCGGACCAGGCCCAAAAACGCGCGGATGTCCTTCGTCTTCTGCGGAGTCGGCCAGGCAAGGATCCGCGTGACCTTCGACGCATCTGCCTCAATGCCACGTGCCGAAATGACGTGCCCGAGAAAAACAACTTCTGCACAGTACAAGTTCGTCTTCTTGGGCGAGCAGAAAAGTCCGGCCGCCCAAAGCGCCAACATTACCAAATGTACGTTCCGAGTGTGCTCCTCCACCGACTCGGACCAGATGATAATGTTGTCCAGGTACACATGGCAAATCTTTCCGATGAGATGCTGCAGGGCCGCATACATCCGACGCTGATGTGTCGCAGGCGCATTACAGGCACCCATCGGCATGACTAACCACTCATACAGGCCAAACGGCGTGTTCACCGCTGTATACGGCACATCGTCGGGGTGCATGCAGGTTTGGAAGAATGAATTTGTCATGTCGATCTTTCCAAAGATCTTCCCCCACGCACAGTCATTCAGGATCTCCTCCACCCGCGGCAGTGGAGTCCAATCGCGCACCGTGTTTGCGTTCAACTCCCGATAGTCGTTCACCCAGCAGGGCAGCACGTTCGGATCCGACTTTGGGATAATAAATGCCGGGGACGCATGCGGACTGTCCGAACGTCGGATCCGACCCGCCTCTACATGCTGGTGAATGAGTATCCGCCATGCATCTCAATACTTCTTCGGAGTTGCATAGGTGCGACCTGACAATGTCTTGCCCGCATCCTTCAGCTTGATGCGATGGAACACATTGTCGGGCAGGTCGCGGAGGTGCGGAAGCTCTTCTGGGAATTGGTCGGCGTACT
The DNA here is from genome assembly GCA_021029095.1 of Phellopilus nigrolimitatus. NCBI lineage: Eukaryota > Fungi > Basidiomycota > Agaricomycetes > Hymenochaetales > Hymenochaetaceae > Phellopilus > Phellopilus nigrolimitatus. Next base: position 2,832 of record JAJOHG010000012.1, read on the forward strand.
TCTCCTTCGCCCGTGCATCCAACTCCGCCAACTTATCACTGAATGCCAATATCAGGATTCGGTTGCGGATCGATTGCATTACCAACACCACCTTCACCTCTGGCGGCAGGTTTGTTCATGCGCCATTCTTTGGAGTCGGAATGTGGCATACAAATGGCGCATGGTGGATCGGACTGCACGTGGGAAGCTTACTGGACACTTTCCGAATCAACTTCCCTCGATTTCTGGCTTCACGCGTCTTCTCCGACACCTTCCGCGCCGAAACCTTCAATTTCGTCGGCTCCGCAGTCGGGCTCGGTGTCGGTGTCGGCAGGGTCTTGGGATGCATGAGATCCACTCCGGACTTCTTGGCGATGAGCATCCGCTCGGCGGCATCGTGCACAATGTGGTTGGCCACCAAGAATGTCATTCCAAGTATCAACTCCATACATAAGTTTGGTGCAACTTTGGTGCAGACCGACTTCGACTCCCAACTCCGATCCTTCGACATCACCCGCACGCGGACCCACTCTGTCAACTCTATTGGCTTCGCCCCTTCCTGATTCAGTGCAAGTGTCGCCGACTCCGGGTTACGTAAGCGGTGGCGTCGGAGTCGGAGTCGGTCAGCGAACTCGGGACTAATTAGCACTGTAACACAGCCAGAGTCAATGAGCGGTCGGATGAGAAGCGAAGATGCGCGGTCTCGCGTGGAGATGAAACACTCAGGTCGGAGATGGGGCTGGTGAAATGGCACATACTTGTCGGACTCCGACTCCAAAGTTTCGCCTTCAGAATCAGAGTGCTGTTCCTCCACGAACACCGCGACAGGTTCTGTCTTAACCTGCGCCGACTCGTTCGCACTGCCCGACAGGTTCGGCGGTGCGGCCATGGCCATGCTCTCTGTCAGCGGCTTGTAGTCCTTGCGGCGCACCGGCCCGTTCGGACAGTTTCTGGCGTTATGTCCGGCCTGGAAGCGCATACACTTGTAGCACCCGTTGTACCGCTGGAGCAGGAGCCGCTCATCGTTATTTGGTCGGACTGTGGCTCTCTGGTCGGCTCCGGGGTTCGAGGATCGGGGGGTGTTGCCCTGAATACCTGCCGACCCTCCCGACTTTCGCTGTGTCACGGGTTCGCGCTCCCGGTCGGTTCCGACGTTTTGCTCTGTCGGACCGCACTGCAGTCTCGCTGGCAAGGCGGATGTGGTCTTTGTTGCGGACCCGACGCTCATCCATTGTCTTCACATGTCCCAGCCACTCTCTCATTCGCAGTCGGATCACCTGTGCTTCGGCCGGCGGAGCCGCTGGGGCCGGGATAGTCACCCACTGGCCAGGTGGTGTCGCGGCCTGCGCGGTGGCCGCTCCAACTAGGTTGGCCGCGCGGATCTGACGCTCTTCGGCCTCATATTTGGCTCGGAGTACTGCGTGGGGCTCGGTCAGGGTCGGGGGTTGTACCCGTATCATTTCTTGGAGGTCCAGATGCATATTCGCCTCCAGGAACTCCCAGAGTCGGTCTTCCGACATGCGTGTGCCTGCCGGGAGCACCGAGTTCTGCGTACTGACTTCGCGCTGCCAATCCCAGAACTGCGCCGCACCCTGATGGGAAGCCAGGAGTTTCTGCCGCTCAAGCGCTTTACGAGATCCTTTCGTGCCGGGCGGGAAAACAGTCGAAGGACCGTACGTCCGCCGTTCAATGAATCTACAGTGCTTTAGCCAGGAGGGAACAAGCCGAAGTCGGACTCAACACTGGGTCGGATCAGAAACAGCCGCGTCCTCGTCGGGCGTGAGGCCGACTCGATCTGTCGGGGCGGATCCGACTGTCGGAGCACCGAGAGGAACGAAGTATCCCGCTGTCTCAAGAAGACGAGAATCGGATCGACGTCGGTCAGAGAGAGGAGAAGTGGGCAATGAACTCTATAGAGGAAGAACGGACGGGGATCGACTACCGTACATGATGCGAAACTCTACTCTAAATAGGGCGGCGACCGGGCCGCGTATCTTCCTTATCGCTATCCGCTAAGCTGCTAGCCGTCGCCTATCTCTCGTCCGACTCCACCGGCCGGCCGACCGCACGCGGAGTCGTAAATAAGTCTATCCATCCTCCGACCGATGTCCGTTTCGGCCGACACTTCGTGAACCGTGATCGGCCGACAGCCGCTTGCCGACGTTGGAGGCCGCCGCATGCTGGTGTAGGTACGAAATCGGACTGTACCCAGTCGGATACTGGTACAGCGCCACCCAATCGACCGGCAATGCTTCCTGTCGGAACTCGGCCACAAATTCTGCCAACGGAAGTGTGCTCACCCGGGTGTAGTCCGACATAATCCACTCCGCAAAACGCGGGTCCATGATCCCTCCGACCACCGCTGCCCAGTCCTACCAGCAGGATTTTTGAATAAATAGCAGCGAACACTTAAAACCCATTTGAATAAATTTGAGCAAAGGCTGGCTAAACTCTAAAAAACGTATTGTATAACTCTCAGCAATGACTGAAAATGTGAGACGCACGTGATGCTGCCCGGGTAGAATAAACACGGGTCTGGCCTCCGTATTAGGTGGCCTGAATAAAGAAAATGATTATTAGAATTTTTTTAAATACTACCTTTGTTATTTTAAATTCCACACGGGTTCTGGTACATAGACCAATGAAAATGGTTTCTGATTACTCGGCTGTCCTTGCTTAGTAATCTCGCAGGCTCTATGGCACCTCGGCACCTGGCAATTCCCTTGTACAACTGACTAATACTTCTTGTTTGCCACTTGCTGGCCGCCACCAGCACGTGCAGGCGACGGGCGGACTACATTCTAATTTGGTACTTGTGTAGTGGCCACTGCTTCGCATGGCAGGTTACGATCCTGGTTGGTAGCCAATGTAAAAAGAGTGTTGTGATTTTCAAACAAAAGGATGAGACATTTACATAACCTATACTTCAAATTTAATATAGGCTTTTTAACAGTTCGAGTCATTCCCATCATGGTTTATAGTAATTTGCTGATAGAGAAGCGAGTTCTGGTCTGATTGCAATGATATTACAATAAAAATGATCGTACAGTCCAAGGCTACACACTCCAGCAGGCAAAATGCTGATTTGACAGGGGTTTCAAAATTGAATTCTGAGCTGAATACCAAACAGATGGGAGAGACAGATACACCATCTGGAAGGCCGGAAGTAGACCTTTCAGACAGTACCATCCGCACAGAAGTGTACCAGCTTGGATTTTTCAGAATCTGGTGCATACAGCCTGCAAAGCTTGCAGGCTGGATAGGTTCAGGACAAATCGTCTCAGGGGTTATTTTTCAGCCCCCAAACCCATCTACTATGTTACATAATCGTGTAGGTATTGTGAGGCGCTTGAGAACGCAAAAGAAATCATGTTTTTACGTGCAGTAGAAGAATTACTATGCTGAAAATACAAATGAGAATGGTGCTGAGCATGGGGGATTTTCCTAATTTGGTAACAAGTTTGAGTTTTGTAGTGGTTGTGGCACGGGTGCCGATACCAAAGTACACTCGGGTAACGCAAATTTTGTACACTTTTTGTATTGCCACCAGCTGGGACCAAATATATGCAAGCACAAAGATAATGACCAGTTAGTAGGACAATCCTTCCTAAAGTCAGGGCTCGTAACCGGACTTGCAGGGTAGGCTGAGGGGTATCACCCAGGCAAATACCCATGCACTTTTACACAGTAAACCACAGTAAACTCGAATTTGCAGTTTAAACAGAGGTGCCGCTTTGTGATTACATAATATTCTAGTGGGTATTTCTTATTTATCTTTACACCATCCTCTGGAGGGGATTATTCCGCTTTTTTAGCAATTTAAATCACGGAAATCCATCAAGAATTGCCTCACGAATTGCATGAAAAGTTACGAGCCCTGACTTTAGGAAGGATTGTCCTACTAACTGGTCATTATCTTTGTGCTTGCATATATTTGGTCCCAGCTGGTGGCAATACAAAAAGTGTACAAAATTTGCGTTACCCGAGTGTACTTTGGTATTGGCACCCGTGCCACAACCACTACAAAACTCAAACTTGTTACCAAATTAGGAAAATCCCCCATGCTCAGCACCATTCTCATTTGTATTTTCAGCATAGTAATTCTTCTACTGCACGTAAAAACATGATTTCTTTTGCGTTCTCAAGCGCCTCGAAATACCTACACGATTATGTAACATAGTAGATGGGTTTGGGGGCTGAAAAATAACCCCTGAGACGATTTGTCCTGAACTTATCCATCCTGCAGACTTTCCAGACTGTATGCACCAGATTCTGAAAAATCCAAGCTGGTACACTTCTGTGCGGATGGTACTGTCTGAAAGGTCTACTTCAGGCCTTCTGGGTGGCTCTTTCTCCTCTTTGATCTTTTGAGTATTGGGTCCAGAATGTGTTTTTGAATCTCCTTTTGGATGATGTTTTTGAAGTTCTAAAATGGATCAGTCAATTCATTATGCATTATTTTTGCTCAACATAATCTTTTTGTAGGCTTCAATGGATGTCATTGGTACGTTGATATTTATTTCCAAGGTCACCAGCCTTTTAATCTTATTTTGTCTATTCTGGGTAATCACTTCCCACACCGCTATTTGTGAAACTTAGATATTGTTTAATTTACTCTGAACTATCTATCCACACTGCAGCTCTGAAATTTTGTACACCTTATCTTGGCGCCTTTAATTACTAGTCGGATTCTTCAGCATGCCTAGTTGATATGGCAAAGGTGGAGATTTTGTACTTATTCCCCTATAAATGAGTTTAAACTCAACCTATTCAAATGTTTATTTCAAAACTGAAGCATAGGATATGTAAAGGGATATGAGATGCTCCTGGGAAAATATTCAGCAAAGGAACTACTTGTGGTTGGCATTTTTTATGTGCTTTAAGATAATTTACCAACTAAATCTTGAGTTATAAGTAGAGTGTTACCTTGATCTCCCTGAAGGTAGGACTCAACTAATCATATGAATAATGTCTTGTCTTTCTTCAGAAATTCAAAACATATTGATTACATCAGCTAACCTGGGCTCGTAACCTGCCATGCGAAGCAGTGGCCACTACCCAAGTCTCATTTCCATTTTAATTTCGATTTTTTCGATTTTTTTCGGCCAAGATCTGGGTTTCTTAGGCATTTCTTAGCTGTAAATGTCATTTTTGTGAGGCGGAGTGGTCTCACAACAAACACAGACAATGACCTGAGTCCAATGGATGAGTGCAAAAGATAATATATTAGAGAAACTAAACATGCCTGAGTCCAATGGATGAGTGCAAAAGATAGAGAGCACCATCCATGGACTCTGCCGCTTCAAGGGAAGCATTACATAATACATCAACATGTCAGGTGACGCAGAACAACAAGTCAGGAGTTCAAGTCACCTGGTACGCAAAATAATAAAAGAAATAAAAGTGTCCAAGATCATACTATATCCAATACTCCCCCCTGATCTGACACGCCTGTCAATCACAGAAGACCCAGCATACCACGCATCTCAATCACCTTCACGCGTCCAAGCGCCTTGGTCATGATGTCAGCCGGCATAGACTTGGTGGGGAGATAGCGAATGTCAATAAGACCCGACTCAACCACATCGCGCAGCCAATAGTGCCGCAAGTCCAAGTGCTTCATCCGTCCATGGTGTTCAGGGTTCCTGGCAACAGCAAGGGCAGATTGGTTGTCCACATAGAGTGTGGAAGGCGCATTGAACTCATAGCCAAATTCAGAGAACAAGTTGCGCAACCACATAATCTCCTGACCACCCTGGACAGCAGAAATGTATTCCGCTTCAGTGGTGGAGAGTGTGACAATAGTCTGAAGACGACTAGCCCAGCTGATAGCACCAGTTCCCATCTTAACCACCAGGCCGCTTGTAGAGCGCCTGTCATCCTCATCCCCTCCATGGTCCGCGTCAGTGAATGTGGTGAACAATTCAGACGAGTTCTTGTCAGGTGCATAAGTCAACTTCATGTCTTTGGTACCTTGAAGGTAACGACACAAGTGCTTTGCAGCCTTCCAGTGAGCAGGACCAGGATTGGAACTGAAGCGCGCAAGAAGTCCAACCGCATATGAGATGTCAGGACGCGTTGCCACAGCCAGGTACATGAGTGCACCAATCAGCTGCCTGTAAGGGACAGTCTTCATGAATGCGATCTCTTCTGGAGTGAGGGGACCCATGGACTTGCTGAGACGATGGCCTTCTGGCAATGGAGTAGAAACCTCGCCGCATCCAGCCATTTCAAAGCGCTCAAGCAAGTCAGTGATGTATTGGCGCTGAGATAGGGATAGGGATCGTATTGAGCGGTCTCTCTCAACATGGACGCCAAGCAGGAAGGAGGTAGGGCCGAGGTCGCGCAGTTTGAAGTGCTTTTCAAGTTCGCGCTTGACAAACAAGAATTGCTCCTTTGACTTTGCAGCAATGGTCATGTCATCCACATAGACTGGAATGATGATGCGCACATCGTCGCGTCTGTAGACCCAAATGCTGTTGTCGCAGCGAACCAAAGAGAAACCCATGCCCTTCAACACAGAGTCGAGTTTCTTGTGCCATTAGCGCCCAGCTTGCTTAAGACCATAGATCGCCTTAGCAAGCTTAAGTACAAAACCAGCGCCATAGTACTCCTCAAACCCTTCTGGCTGGTCCATGTAGACATCATGATCCAAGTCACCATTGAGGAACGCAGTGGAGATGTCAATGCTGAACAACTCCAGGTCCTCAATTGCAGCCAAGGCCAGTATAGCGCGAAGTGCAGCCCACTTGGCAGTAGGAGCAAACACTTGTGCAAACTCTAAGCCAGGGCGCTGTGAGTAACCCTTTGCCACCAATCGCGCCTTATGCCTGTCCACTGAGCCATCTGCCTTGCGCTTGAGTTTGAACACCCACCGACAGCCAATGGTCTTGCGACCAGAAGGAAGTCTGACTGGGGTGAAGGTGCCATTCTCAACAAGACTGATAAACTCGTCCATTGCAGCCTGTTCCCAAAGGGAAGCGTCAGGACGTCCCTTGATGTCTCTCCAGTGTACTGGCTCAGGACCATACTGGGTGCGCACTTCCGCAGAGAAGACATGCTCAAAGCAGTTTGTAGACTTCAACACATGATTGTGTGCGTCCTCAAAACTGATGTAGCAGTCCTCAAGTGCCGCATTTGCCCCAAAGTCCATAAGTCCAGCAAACATAAGTGCCTCAGCCTGCATTTCATCCTCAGACATGATGTCTAACTCGTCACTGCGCTCAATCACAGGCTCAGGTGTAGGTGCTGCTGCTGGTGCAGCTGGAGCCCTAGGAATGCGACGACCTGGATAATCTGCAAGTGGATTAATGACTGCATCTCTGTACCCATGCATGGGACGCGGCTGAGGGCGCCAAGACGTTGAAGGCCAAGAAGGCGCTTCAGGTGCAGGAGTAGACTCAGGTGCAGGAGTGGGAGCAAGAGGTTCCTTAGGTCATTTCGCAGGAGGAGGGTGAGCAGAGGGAGAGGACACAGGAGGGTCAGGAGGGACATCAGATGGTGCTCGCTCGCGCTTTACAGCAGGCCGAGTTGGAGTCACCGGAGGTGGTGCAGGACGAAAGGGAGGAGTGACTGGAGCTGGTGGGGGACGAGGAGGAGGAGCTGGTGGATTAGCAGGGAGAAGAAGTGGCGGAACATCATCCACATCGCCATCTCCCCCCTGTTCCGGCACAGCTGTAGCCTCTGGAGGAGTTGGAACCCTTAAGTCGACAGGAGACCTGGTATTTCCAGGGAACACGCGCTCATCAAACTGAGCAGAGTCGCTAATGACCTCTTTGCGCGTTATGGAGTTCCAGAATATCCAGCCTTTGTAGTTCTCAGGGTAACCAATGAAGGAGCATTTTTGCGTGTGTGACTGGAGCTGTTTGCGCATATCTTTCTTGACATGCACATAGGAGGTTCAGCCAAATACTCGAAAATGCGACACATCCGGCTTGGAATTGTGCCACAGCTCATAGGGCGTCTTGCCCTGGACAGCAGAAGTAGGAGAGCGATTGTGCACATGAACAAAAGCATTGACCGCATCCCACCAGAAACTGGCAGGCAGGTGTGCTTCGTTCAGCATGGTGGTAATGCCCTCAGCTAAAGTGCGATTAGCTCGCTCAGCTACTCCATTCTGGTGGGGTTCATCACGAACAGTGTGTTGCCGGTGAATCCCTTCAGAAATGCAGAATTGCTCCCATGCCTTGGGCATGTACTCTCCTCCCTTGTCATCGCGTGTCGCTTTGATCTTCAGGTTGAGCTGGTTCTCTGCATGTGCTTTGTAGCGCTTGAAAGCGTCAAATGCATCGCTTTTCTTCTTAAGGGGTATGACTCCCCAGCGCCGACTGAAATCATCAATGAATGTGATCCAGTAACGATAACCATGCCGAGTTTGAACTGGCAGAGGGCCATGCACATCGGAGTGGACCAGCTGCAACAGACCAGTAGAACGATGCGATGCAAGTCTTGAGACATTCGACCTATGCTGCTTGCCTGCAATGCAAGGCTCGCAGATTGGGTCAGGCGACTCCATAGACTTCACAGTAATCCCCTTAACCATGTCATGATCGATCAGTCTCTTGACATCCCCATGATTCAAGTGCGCAAAACGACGATGCCAGAGCGTTAAGTCGAGTGGACAGGTGCTAACCATGCCAGAGAATTGGGTCATGGGCACAACTTGTCCATTGAGGAAGAGGAGAGTGCCGTTGCGACGAAATAGAATCTGATCAGACTTGATAGTGACAATGTAGGATTTGACTCGAGTTAAATACAGGACTGAGAGGAGATTGTTTCTGAGATCTGGTACATGAAGAACACGCTCAAACTCTAGCAGACGACCCTTCTTTCCATTGACCACTGGTTGAAAGCGGACAGTCCCCATTCCAACTGAGTAAATAACGTCGTTGTTGGCGAGGCGGATGGGTGTGCAATTGGGGGTATATTGATTAAACCAATGACGATGAGGTGTCATGTGGCAAGTGGCGCCTGTATCAACAATCCAGTCAGATCCTGCATCAGAGAGGAGGGGCGAGTTGGGATTGGTGAAGTCATGGGTACTTGCATTGCCAGCAAACTCAGCAGACTGAGTCGACTCTGTGTTCTCCTGCGCCGCATTCGCCTTTGCCTTGCCTCCCCTCTTCTTCTTGTCCTTCAACTCCTTCATCGCATCACGACGCTTGTAGCAAGTTGCTTCAAGGTGGTTCTTCATGCCGCAAAAATCACAGACAAGAGGCTGAGACGAGGAGGAGGATGATGAAGTTGATTTGGAGGGTGGAGTAGAGGCCTTGAGAGCGAGTGCAGAGTCTGCAGCACGAGGGCCACTGGCTTTCTGCTCCTGCAAGAACGCTTTCTTGACCGTCTCGAGGGTGAAGGTAGGCATGAGAAGGCGGGCAGATCGAAAAGCTTTGTACTCGTCTGGGAGGGCGCGGATAAGACACATGGACGCAAGCTCATCCTCGAACTGGACAAGGGTGAGCTTGGAGCTGCGCGCATTCCTGAGCTTGTGCAACAACTCCTCAACGCGAGCAGCAAGAGCAGTAAGCGACTCGTCCTCGGCTTTGGCAATGCTGAAGAACTCGTCATAGGCAATAAAACGCGATGCCGCATTGTCCTGCTGGTTGAGCTCCTTCAGCTTCTTCAGCATCTCCACTGGGTTATCCAAATCGTCCTGAACCAGGATCTGCATGCCATGCTCGAGTTTTCCGTAGATAAAACCGGCTGCTTGCTCCGATTTCTCCTCCCATGCCTCCTGCTCCTCTGCCTTTGATGGTTTTGTCGCAATGCCAGAAGCGATGCGCCAGAGAGTCTTGGCTTGGAGAGCAGCTCGCATTTCGAGTTTCCATGTCGCATAGTTGCTGTCATTGAGCTTAGCGAAGGAAAATGTCGATTGCGAGTCGGAGGTGGTAGATGCAGACATGACGATGCGAGCGATGGTAGACGATGGTGGTGCGAGTGAGAGTGCGAAGTTGGGGATCAATCGGACAAGCAGTTGGGGCGTGATGGCCGAGAACGTGTACAAGCCGAATTACGCGATTTGCAGATATCAGGTCAATACCAGCCAAACAGATTCCAAACACCCAAAATGATTGCAGTATACACAGAATCGTCGCAAGACAGTGCTGGTCTGTCAGTCTGTTAAGACTCCGCAGGCACCGCTGGTTGAGAGAGACTCTAGGCTTAAGTAAACACTCAAAAGAGCGTCACAAAGGGCAAACTAAGGCCCTGCAGTCGAGCTTCACAACCAATAGACTATCTGATCCAACAACAACCAAATCAAATGGAATGGGTCTGAACTGCCAAGTACCAGAGCTGGCAAACCGCGCAAAACGCGACACAGAGGGGGAACGGGTGGAGCGATTGAGACGCAAATCAACACACACCGAGACGACGTGAGCACGAGCACGCGTGTAAAATCGCAGAGCGATCGAGCAGCAACTGAGTCCGCTATGCAGAAACGATGCAGGGAGCAGACAAACAGACAGATAGAGACTGCAAAAGTCGAAATCGATGCAGCACCCTCAAATTGAAGTCGAATCGGCCACAAGTTGGTACGACGAGTGGGACCAGAGTAACGAGACGGCGTGCGAAGTTTCAGCGCGATCCGTCCAGCCGATTTCGAGCGATGAGACGAAAAGAAGAGAGTGCAGATGAGAGGATGATAAGGATGGATGTCGATGCAGAGGGGTGTAGAGTGCCAGCAAGTGCGAATGGCGGCACGAAAATCGACACAAAGGCGACGGACACACCACAGAACCCAACCCTGCGATTACAGCCCAATCCGAACACCCAGAACTTTGCAGTTGACAGAAACTCTTCCAGAGGGACCAGATCAACTCCGATTTGAACGAAAATCAAGGAGGATGTTGTCGACGGTGTACTGAACGTTGTTGTGAAGTTACAGCGCAAGGCTCATAACCTGTGAGGCGGAGTGGTCTCACAACAAACACAGACAATGACCTGAGTCCAATGGATGAGTGCAAAAGATAGAGAGCACCATCCATGGACTCTGCCGCTTCAAGGGAAGCATTACATAATACATCAACATGTCAGGTGACGCAGAACAACAAGTCAGGAGTTCAAGTCACCTGGTACGCAAAATAATAAAAGGAATAAAAGTGTCCAAGATCATACTATATCCAATATACTGTGTGGAGAAAGGCTCAAGGAAGTTAAAAATCAACCTGGATAAAAGTGTCCAAAAGTGTTAAACTATGATGTGTGAAGAAAGCCACAATTAAATAAGACATCTAATCGACTCGCCATGGGGGGATTCTAAGTGTTTCGTCTTTTTTCAATTCTCCCTTTTGATTCTTCTCTTCATTCCCGATTCCTCACTCTAATTTTCTATTTTCCCCTTCAAATTTTTCCTTCCAATTCCCTTTTCATTCACATCCTCACCTCTCGGGGCTCGGCACTGGAGGAGGGAATACACAGCCACACCTATTTCGGCTTCATTCTGACTTGGGTGCACCCCCCCCAGACCTCGCACAAATCTCTTCGCACTACTCGGGGCCCCCTCACCTTCTTCTCCAGTGTTCGGACCACCTGAACACACACTCTTTGGTCCCACCTCAAATCTGAATGACCGAACAAGCTCCCCGGACTCCACCTCCACGAGTTTGGCCGATCCGAATCCCGTCCCACCGAGCAGCCAGACCTCGAACAAACTTGTTCATGCTGCTTGGGCCCCCTCGCTCCCTTCTTCAGTGATTCGAAACCCCCAGGCTTTGGCCTCGAAAGAACTCGGTCACCCGAAGGGCCGGATAACGAACGAGCCACCACTAGCTTCAATTTCGAGGTTTTCGCAGAAGTTCGGGACAGCTAAGCTCCCTGTTTCGCTTTTTTCCCTTGATTCCCCATCCTACACCTTGCCCTCTGATTCTTTCCCTTCTCCTTAGCCTTCTTACTTTTCGATTCCCCCATCCACCATTTTTCCGATCCCCTCCTATTTTTCCTCTCTGATCCCTTCATTTCCCATGTCTCCTTGAACCCCCATCTGATTCCCTTGTTCATATATTCACCTCTCGGGGCTCGGTGCTAGGGGCGGGAATATGGATTACATCCTCTCTGACTTCAACCCGATTCAATTCGCATCACTCCTGAACCCCCCTTCTCCTTTCCGGCTTCGCACCTGCTTGAATGTCCGGCCCTGGGTGACCCTCTCGAACCCAGGCGACTACCCTGCCCAAACTGTTCCCCTCTCTGTCCGATCGGCCAAATCCCAGTGATTACACTAGGCCGCCACTCCCCCCACACTCCATTTTCATGTTTCATGGTTCGGGAATTGCAGTTCGCGATTGCGCACGCCTGGACTCGCTCGACTCGCTCCATCGAAACCCTCCGAACCCATCTGTCCATACCCATTCCGTTCCTCAATCCGGTTGTCGAATCCCTCGATTGACCATGTCCATATTCTCTTCGCACCCGCGGATGGTCGTCCCGCTGACCAGTACATACCCTCAAGTCTTTTGCTGATGAGCACTACGACTCCGCCGTCCCGGCACCATCCTGTCCCGAGTGATCCGAGTATCCTCGATTTCCTGTCGCCTTTGCGAGGCACAACATCCTGTCCGAGTAAATTGTCCCCTCAGTCCGTAGGTGGAGGAGAACTGTCCGTCCCGGACACCTGTAAATTGTCCTGTTTCCCTCGTTTGACTCCCCTCAGTCCGTAGGCGGAGGAGAAACGTCCACCCCGGACACCTGTACATCTTTTCATCTCATCCTGTTGTCTCTTCCTTTCATCTCTTCCTTTTGTCTCTTCCTTTTGTCTCATCCTTTTGTCTCTTCCTTTTGTCTCCTTTTCGTCTCTTCCTTTCGTCTTTTCCTTTCACCTCATCCTTTCCTCTCTCCTGTTCAAATCCCCTCAGTCCGTAAGGGGAGGAGAACTGTCCGCTCTGGACACCTGTATATTTTCTCCCTCTAAACTCCCTCTGTACTATTGGATATAGTATGATCTTGGACACTTTTATTCCTTTTATTATTTTGCGTACCGGGTGACTTGAACTCCTGACTTGTTGTTCTGCGTCACCTGACATGTTGATGTATTATGTAATGCTTCCCTTGAAGCGGCAGAGTCCATGGATGGTGCTCTCTATCTTTTGCACTCATCCATTGGACTCAGGCATGTTTAGTTTCCATAATATATCTATCTTTTGCACTCATCCATTGGACTCAGGTCATTGTCTGTGTTTGTTGTGAGACCACTCCGCCTCACACCAATAGACTATCTGATCCAACAACAACCAAATCAAATGGAATGGGTCTGAACTGCCAAGTACCAGAGCTGGCAAACCGCGCAAAACGCGACACAGAGGGGGAACGGGTGGAGCGATTGAGACGCAAATCAACACACACCGAGACGACGTGAGCACGAGCACGCGTGTAAAATCGCAGAGCGATCGAGCAGCAACTGAGTCCGCTATGCAGAAACGATGCAGGGAGCAGACAAACAGACAGATAGAGACTGCAAAAGTCGAAATCGATGCAGCACCCTCAAATTGAAGTCGAATCGGCCACAAGTTGGTACGACGAGTGGGACCAGAGTAACGAGACGGCGTGCGAAGTTTCAGCGCGATCCGTCCAGCCGATTTCGAGCGATGAGACGAAAAGAAGAGAGTGCAGATGAGAGGATGATAAGGATGGATGTCGATGCAGAGGGGTGTAGAGTGCCAGCAAGTGCGAATGGCGGCACGAAAATCGACACAAAGGCGACGGACACACCACAGAACCCAACCCTGCGATTACAGCCCAATCCGAACACCCAGAACTTTGCAGTTGACAGAAACTCTTCCAGAGGGACCAGATCAACTCCGATTTGAACGAAAATCAAGGAGGATGTTGTCGACGGTGTACTGAACGTTGTTGTGAAGTTACAGCGCAAGGCTCATAACCTGTGAGGCGGAGTGGTCTCACAACAAACACAGACAATGACCTGAGTCCAATGGATGAGTGCAAAAGATAGAGAGCACCATCCATGGACTCTGCCGCTTCAAGGGAAGCATTACATAATACATCAACATGTCAGGTGACGCAGAACAACAAGTCAGGAGTTCAAGTCACCCGGTACGCAAAATAATAAAAGGAATAAAAGTGTCCAAGATCATACTATATCCAATACTCCCCCCTGATCTGACACGCCTGTCAATCACAAAAGACCTAGCATGCCACGCATCTCAATCACCTTCACGCGTCCAAGCGCCTTGGTCATGATGTCAGCCGGCATAGACTTGGTGGGGAGGTAGCGAATGTCAATAAGACCTGACTCGACCACATCTCGCAGCCAGTAGTGCCGCAAGTCCAGATGTTTCATCCGTCCATGGTGTTCAGGGTTCCTGGCAACAGCAAGGGCAGATTGGTTGTCCACATAGAGTGTGGAAGGCGCATTGAACTCATAGCCAAATTCTGAGAACAAGTTGCGCAACCACATAATCTCCTGACCACCCTGAACAGCAGAGATGTATTCCGCTTCAGTGGTAGAGAGAGTGACAATAGTCTGAAGACGACTAGCCCAGCTGATAGCACCAGTTCCCATCTTAACCACCAGGCCGCTTGTAGAGCGCCTGTCATCCTCATCCCCTCCATGGTCCGCGTCAGTGAATGTGGTGAACAATTCAGACGAGTTCTTGTCAGGCGCATAAGTCAACTTCATGTCTTTGGTACCCTGGAGGTAACGACACAAGTGCTTTGCAGCCTTCCAGTGAGCAGGACCAGGATTGGAACTGAAGCGCGCAAGAAGTCCAACCGCATAGGAGATGTCAGGACGCGTTGCCACAGCCAGATACATGAGTGCACCAATCAGCTGCCTGTAGGGGACAGTCTTCATGAATGCGATCTCTTCTGGAGTGAGGGGACCCATGGACTTGCTGAGACGATGGCCTTCTGGTAGTGGAGTGGAAACCTCGCTGCATCCAGCCATTTCAAAACGCTCAAGTAAGTCAGTGATGTACTGGCGCTGAGATAGGGATAGGGATCGGATTGAGCGGTCTCTTTCAATATGGACACCAAGCAGGAAGGAGGTAGGGCCGAGGTCGCGCAGTTTGAAGTGCTTTTCAAGTTCGCGCTTGACAAACAAGAATTGCTCCTTCGACTTTGCAGCAATGGTCATGTCATCCACATAGACTGGAATGATGATGCGCACATCGTCGCGTCTGTAGACCCAAATGCTGTTGTCGCAGCGAACCAAAGAGAAGCCCATGCCCTTCAATACAGAGTCGAGTTTCTTGTGCCATTGGCGCCCAGCTTGCTTAAGACCATAGATCGCCTTAGCAAGCTTAAGCACAAAGCCGGCGCCATAGTACTCCTCAAACCCCTCTGGCTGGTCCATGTAGACGTCATGATCCAAGTCACCATTGAGAAACGCAGTGGAGATGTCAATGCTGAACAACTCCAGGTCCTCAATTGCAGCCAAAGCCAGTATAGCGCGAAGTGCAGCCCACTTGGCAGTAGGAGCAAACACCTGTGCAAATTCTAAGCCAGGGCGCTGTGAGTAACCCTTTGCCACCAATCGCGCCTTATGCCTGTCCACTGAGCCATCTGCCTTGCGCTTGAGTTTGAACACCCACCGACAGCCAATGGTCTTGCGACCAGAAGGAAGTCTGACTGGGGTGAAGGTGCCATTCTCAACAAGACTGATAAACTCGTCCATTGCAGCCTGTTCCCAGAGGGAAGCGTCAGGGCGTCCCTTGATGTCTCTCCAGTGTACTGGCTCAGGACCATACTGGGTGCGCACCTCCGCAGAGAAGACATGCTCAAAGCAGTTTGTAGACTTCAACACATGATTGTGTGCGTCCTCAAAACTGATGTAGCAGTCCTCAAGTGCCGCATTTGCCCCAAAGTCCATGAGCCCAGCAAACATAAGTGCCTCAGCCTGCATCTCATCCTCAGACATGATGTCTAACTCGTCACTGCGCTCAATCACAGGCTCAGGTGTAGGTGCTGCTGCTGGTGCTGGTGCAGCTGGAGCCCTAGGAATGCGACGACCTGGATAATCTGCAAGTGGATTAATCACTGCATCTCTGTACCCATGCAAGGGACGCGGCTGAGGGCGCCAAGACGTTGAAGGCCAAGAAGGCACTTCAGGTGCAGGTGTAGACTCAGGAGGTTCCTTAGGTCGTTTCGCAGGAGGAGGGTGAGCAGAAGGAGAAGACACAGGAGGGTCAGGAGGGACATCAGATGGTGCTCGCTCGCGCTTTACAGCAGGCCGAGTTGGAGTCACCGGAGGTGGTGCAGGACGAAATGGAGGAGTGACTGGAGCTGGTGGGGGACGAGGAGGAGGAGTGTCAGGACGAGGAGGAGGAGCTGGTGGATTAGCAGGGAGAAGAAGTGGCGGAACATCATCCACATCACCATCTCCCCCCTGTTCCGGCACAGCTGTAGCCTCTGGAGGAGTTGGAACCCTTAAGTCAACAGGGGATCTGGTATTTCCAGGGAACACGCGCTCATCAAACTGAGCAGAGTCACTAATGACCTCTTTGCGCGTTATGGAGTTCCAGAATATCCAGCCTTTGTAGTTCTCAGGGTAACCAATGAAGGAGCATTTCTGCGTGTGTGACTGGAGCTGTTTGCGCATATCTTTCTTGACATGCACATAGGAGGTGCAGCCAAATACTCGAAAATGCGACACATCCGGCTTGGAATTGTGCCATAGCTCATAGGGCGTCTTGCCCTGGACAGCAGAAGTAGGGGAGCGATTGTGCACATGAACAAAAGCATTGACCGCATCCCACCAGAAGCTGGCAGGTAGGTGTGCTTCGTTCAGCATAGTGGTAATGCCCTCAGCCAAAGTGCGATTAGCACGCTCAGCTACTCCATTCTGGTGGGGTTCATCACGAACAGTGTGTTGCCGGTGAATCCCTTCAGAAATGCAGAATTGCTCCCATGCCTTGGGCATGTACTCTCCTCCCTTGTCATCGCGCGTCGCTTTGATCTTCAGATTGAGCTGGTTCTCTGCATGTGCTTTGTAGCGCTTGAAAGCGTCAAATGCATCGCTTTTCTTCTTAAGGGGTATGACTCCCCAGCGCCGACTGAAATCATCAATGAATGTGATCCAGTAACGATAACCATGCCGAGTTTGAACTGGCAGAGGGCCATGCACATCGGAGTGGACCAGCTGCAACAGACCAGTAGAACGATGCGATGCAAGTCTTGAGACATTCGACCTATGCTGCTTGCCTGCAATGCAAGGCTCGCAGATTGGGTCAGGCGACTCCATAGACTTCACAGTAATCCCCTTAACCATGTCATGATCGATCAGTCTCTTGACATCCCCATGATTCAAGTGCGCAAAACGACGATGCCAGAGCGTTAAGTCGAGTGGACAGGTGCTAACCATGCCAGAGAATTGGGTCATGGGCACAACTTGTCCATTGAGGAAGAGGAGAGTGCCGTTGCGACGAAATAGAATCTGATCAGACTTGATAGTGACAATGTAGGATTTGACTCGAGTTAAATACAGGACTGAGAGGAGATTGTTTCTGAGATCTGGTACATGAAGAACACGCTCAAACTCTAGCAGACGACCCTTCTTTCCATTGACCACTGGTTGAAAGCGGACAGTCCCCATTCCAACTGAGTAAATAACGTCGTTGTTGGCGAGGCGGATGGGTGTGCGATTAGGGGTATATTGGTTGAACCAATGACGATGAGGTGTCATGTGGCAAGTGGCGCCTGTATCAACAATCCAGTCAGATCCTGCATCAGAGAGGAGGGGCGAGTTGGGATTGGTGAAGTCATGGGTACTTGCATTGCCAGCAAACTCAGCAGACTGAGTCGACTCCGTATCCTCCTGCGCCGCATTGGCCTTTGCCTTGCCTCCCCTCTTCTTCTTGTCCTTCAACTCCTTCATCGCATCACGACGCTTGTAGCAAGTTGCTTCAAGGTGGTTCTTCATGCCGCAGAAATCGCAGACAAGAGGCTGAGACGAGGAGGAGGACGATGAAGTCGATTTGGAGGGTGGAGTAGAGGCCTTGAGAGCGAGTGCAGAGTCTGCAGCACGAGGGCCACTGGCTTTCTGCTCCTGCAAGAACGCTTTCTTGACCGTCTCGAGGGTGAAGGTAGGCATGAGGAGGAGGGCAGATCGAAAGGCTTTGTACTCGTCTGGGAGGGCGCGAATAAGACACATGGACGCAAGCTCATCCTCGAACTGGACAAGGGTGAGTTTAGAGCTGCGCGCATTCCTGAGCTTGTGCAACGACTCCTCAACGCGAGCAGTGAGGGCAGTAAGCGACTCGTCCTCAGCTTTGGCAATGCTGAAGAACTCGTCATAGGCAATAAAACGCGATGAGACGAAAAGCAGAGAGTGCAGATGAGAGGATGATAAGGATGGATGTCGAAGCAGAGGGGTGTAGAGTGCCAGCAAGTGCGAATGGCGGCACGAAAATCGACACAAAGACGACGGACACACCACAGAACCCAACCCTGCGATTACAGCCCAATCCGAACACCCAGAACTTTGCAGTTGACAGAAACTCTTCCAGAGGGACCAGATCAACTCCGATTTGAACGAAAATCAAGGAGGATGTTGTCGACGGTGTACTGAACGTTGTTGTGAAGTTACAGCGCAAGGCTCATAACCTGTGAGGCGGAGTGGTCTCACAACAAACACAGACAATGACCTGAGTCCAATGGATGAGTGCAAAAGATAGAGAGCACCATCCATGGACTCTGCCGCTTCAAGGGAAGCATTACATAATACATCAACATGTCAGGTGACGCAGAACAACAAGTCAGGAGTTCAAGTCACCCGGTACGCAAAATAATAAAAGGAATAAAAGTGTCCAAGATCATACTATATCCAATAATTGGTTGTGAAGCTCGACTGCAGGGCCTTAGTTTGCCCTTTGTGACGCTCTTTTGAGTGTTTACTTAAGCCTAGAGTCTCTCTCAACCAGCGGTGCCTGCGGAGTCTTAACAGACTGACAGACCAGCACTGTCTTGCGACGATTCTGTGTATACTGCAATCATTTTGGGTGTTTGGAATCTGTTTGGCTGGTATTGACCTGATATCTGCAAATCGCGTAATTCGGCTTGTACACGTTCTCGGCCATCACGCCCCAACTGCTTGTCCGATTGATCCCCAACTTCGCACTCTCACTCGCACCACCATCGTCTACCATCGCTCGCATCGTCATGTCTGCATCTACCACCTCCGACTCGCAATCGACATTTTCCTTCGCTAAGCTCAATGACAGCAACTATGCGACATGGAAACTCGAAATGCGAGCTGCTCTCCAAGCCAAGACTCTCTGGCGCATCGCTTCTGGCATTGCGACAAAACCATCAAAGGCAGAGGAGCAGGAGGCATGGGAGGAGAAATCGGAGCAAGCAGCCGGTTTTATCTACGGAAAACTCGAGCATGGCATGCAGATCCTGGTTCAGGACGATTTGGATAACCCAGTGGAGATGCTGAAGAAGCTGAAGGAGCTCAACCAGCAGGACAATGCGGCATCGCGTTTTATTGCCTATGACGAGTTCTTCAGCATTGCCAAAGCCGAGGACGAGTCGCTTACTGCTCTTGCTGCTCGCGTTGAGGAGTTGTTGCACAAGCTCAGGAATGCGCGCAGCTCCAAGCTCACCCTTGTCCAGTTCGAGGATGAGCTTGCGTCCATGTGTCTTATCCGCGCCCTCCCAGACGAGTACAAAGCTTTTCGATCTGCCCGCCTTCTCATGCCTACCTTCACCCTCGAGACGGTCAAGAAAGCGTTCTTGCAGGAGCAGAAAGCCAGTGGCCCTCGTGCTGCAGACTCTGCACTCGCTCTCAAGGCCTCTACTCCACCCTCCAAATCAACTTCATCATCCTCCTCCTCGTCTCAGCCTCTTGTCTGTGATTTTTGCGGCATGAAGAACCACCTTGAAGCAACTTGCTACAAGCGTCGTGATGCGATGAAGGAGTTGAAGGACAAGAAGAAGAGGGGAGGCAAGGCAAAGGCGAATGCGGCGCAGGAGAACACAGAGTCGACTCAGTCTGCTGAGTTTGCTGGCAATGCAAGTACCCATGACTTCACCAATCCCAACTCGCCCCTCCTCTCTGATGCAGGATCTGACTGGATTGTTGATACAGGCGCCACTTGCCACATGACACCTCATCGTCATTGGTTTAATCAATATACCCCCAATTGCACACCCATCCGCCTCGCCAACAACGACGTTATTTACTCAGTTGGAATGGGGACTGTCCGCTTTCAACCAGTGGTCAATGGAAAGAAGGGTCGTCTGCTAGAGTTTGAGCGTGTTCTTCATGTACCAGATCTCAGAAACAATCTCCTCTCAGTCCTGTATTTAACTCGAGTCAAATCCTACATTGTCACTATCAAGTCTGATCAGATTCTATTTCGTCGCAACGGCACTCTCCTCTTCCTCAATGGACAAGTTGTGCCCATGACCCAATTCTCTGGCATGGTTAGCACCTGTCCACTCGACTTAACGCTCTGGCATCGTCGTTTTGCGCACTTGAATCATGGGGATGTCAAGAGACTGATCGATCATGACATGGTTAAGGGGATTACTGTGAAGTCTATGGAGTCGCCTGACCCAATCTGCGAGCCTTGCATTGCAGGCAAGCAGCATAGGTCGAATGTCTCAAGACTTGCATCGCATCGTTCTACTGGTCTGTTGCAGCTGGTCCACTCCGATGTGCATGGCCCTCTGCCAGTTCAAACTCGGCATGGTTATCGTTACTGGATCACATTCATTGATGATTTCAGTCGGCGCTGGGGAGTCATACCCCTTAAGAAGAAAAGCGATGCATTTGACGCTTTCAAGCGCTACAAAGCACATGCAGAGAACCAGCTCAACCTGAAGATCAAAGCGACACGCGATGACAAGGGAGGAGAGTACATGCCCAAGGCATGGGAGCAATTCTGCATTTCTGAAGGGATTCACCGGCAACACACTGTTCGTGATGAACCCCACCAGAATGGAGTAGCTGAGCGAGCTAATCGCACTTTAGCTGAGGGCATTACCACCATGCTGAACGAAGCACACCTGCCTGCCAGTTTCTGGTGGGATGCGGTCAATGCTTTTGTTCATGTGCACAATCGCTCTCCTACTTCTGCTGTCCAGGGCAAGACGCCCTATGAGCTGTGGCACAATTCCAAGCCGGATGTGTCGCATTTTCGAGTATTTGGCTGAACCTCCTATGTGCATGTCAAGAAAGATATGCGCAAACAGCTCCAGTCACACACGCAAAAATGCTCCTTCATTGGTTACCCTGAGAACTACAAAGGCTGGATATTCTGGAACTCCATAACGCGCAAAGAGGTCATTAGCGACTCTGCTCAGTTTGATGAGCGCGTGTTCCCTGGAAATACCAGGTCTCCTGTCGACTTAAGGGTTCCAACTCCTCCAGAGGCTACAGCTGTGCCGGAACAGGGGGGAGATGGCGATGTGGATGATGTTCCGCCACTTCTTCTCCCTGCTAATCCACCAGCTCCTCCTCCTCGTCCTGCCACTCCTCCTCCTCGTCCCCCACCAGCTCCAGTCACTCCTCCCTTTCGTCCTGCACCACCTCCGGTGACTCCAACTCGGCCTGCTGTAAAGCGCGAGCGAGCTCCATCGGATGTACCTCCTGACCCTCCTGTGTTCTCTCCCTCTGCTCACCCTCCTCCTGCGAAACGACCCAAGGAACCTCCTGCTCCCACTCCTGCACCTGAGTCTACACCTGCACCTGAAGCGCCTTCTTGGCCTTCAACGTCCTGGCGCCCTCAGCCGCGTGCCATGCATGGGTACAGAGATGCAGTGATTAATCCACTTGCAGATTATCCAGGTCGTCGCATTCCTAGGGCTCGAGCTGCACCAGCACCAGCAGCAGCACCTACACCTGAGCCTGTGATTGAGCGCAGTGACGAGTTAGACATCATGTCTGAGGATGAGATGCAGGCTGAGGCGCTTATGTTTGCTGGACTTATGGACTTTGGGGCAAATGCGGCACTTGAGGACTGCTACATCAGTTTTGAGGACGCACACAATCATGTGTTGAAGTCTACAAACTGCTTTGAGCATGTCTTCTCTGCGGAAGTGCGCACCCAGTATGGTCCTGAGCCAGTACACTGGAGAGACATCAAGGGACGTCCTGACGCTTCCCTTTGGGAACAGGCTGCAATGGACGAGTTTATCAGTCTTGTTGAGAATGGCACCTTCACCCCAGTCAGACTTCCTTCTGGTCGCAAGACCATTGGCTGTCGGTGGGTGTTCAAACTCAAGCGCAAGGCAGATGGCTCAGTGGACAGGCATAAGGCGCGATTGGTGGCAAAGGGTTACTCACAGCGCCCTGGCTTAGAGTTTGCACAAGTGTTTGCTCCTACTGCCAAGTGGGCTGCACTTCGCGCTATACTGGCCTTGGCTGCAATTGAGGACCTGGAGTTGTTCAGCATTGACATCTCCACTGCGTTCCTCAATGGTGACTTGGATCATGATGTCTACATGGACCAGCCAGAAGGGTTTGAGGAGTACTATGGCGCTGGTTTTGTACTTAAGCTTGCTAAGGCGATCTATGGTCTTAAGCAAGCTGGGCGCTAATGGCACAAGAAACTCGACTCTGTGTTGAAGGGCATGGGTTTCTCTTTGGTTCGCTGCGACAACAGCATTTGGGTCTACAGACGCGACGATGTGCGCATCATCATTCCAGTCTATGTGGATGACATGACCATTGCTGCAAAGTCAAAGGAGCAATTCTTGTTTGTCAAGCGCGAACTTGAAAAGCACTTCAAACTGCGCGACCTCGGCCCTACCTCCTTCCTGCTTGGCGTCCATGTTGAGAGAGACCGCTCAATACGATCCCTATCCCTATCTCAGCGCCAATACATCACTGACTTGCTTGAGCGCTTTGAAATGGCTGGATGCGGCGAGGTTTCTACTCCATTGCCAGAAGGCCATCGTCTCAGCAAGTCCATGGGTCCCCTCACTCCAGAAGAGATCGCATTCATGAAGACTGTCCCTTACAGGCAGCTGATTGGTGCACTCATGTACCTGGCTGTGGCAACGCGTCCTGACATCTCATATGCGGTTGGACTTCTTGCGCGCTTCAGTTCCAATCCTGGTCCTGCTCACTGGAAGGCTGCAAAGCACTTGTGTCGTTATCTTCAGGGTACCAAAGACATGAAGTTGACTTATGCGCCTGACAAGAACTCGTCTGAATTGTTCACTACATTCACTGACGCGGACCATGGAGGGGATGAGGATGACAGGCGCTCTACAAGCGGCCTGGTGGTTAAGATGGGAACTGGTGCTATCAGCTGGGCTAGTCGACTTCAAACTATTGTCACTCTCTCTACCACTGAAGCGGAATACATCTCTGCTGTTCAGGGTGGTCAGGAGATTATGTGGTTGCGCAACTTGTTCTCTGAATTTGGCTATGAGTTCAATGCGCCTTCCACACTCTATGTGGACAACCAATCTGCCCTTGCTGTTGCCAGGAACCCTGAACACCATGGACGGATGAAGCACCTGGACTTGCGGCACTACTGGCTGCGCGATGTGGTTGAGTCGGGTCTCATTGACATTCGCTACCTCCCCACCAAGTCTATGCCGGCTGACATCATGACCAAGGCGCTTGGACGCGTGAAGGTGATTGAGATGCGTGGTATGCTGGGTCTTCTGTGATTGACAGGCGTGTCAGATCAGGGGGGAGTATTGGATATAGTATGATCTTGGACACTTTATTTCCTTTTATTATTTTGCGTACCAGGTGACTTGAACTCCTGACTTGTTGTTCTGCGTCACCTGACATGTTGATGTATTATGTAATGCTTCCCTTGAAGCGGCAGAGTCCATGGATGGTGCTCTCTATCTTTTGCACTCATCCATTGGACTCAGGCATGTTTAGTTTCCATAATATATTATCTTTTGCACTCATCCATTGGACTCAGGTCATTGTCTGTGTTTGTTGTGAGACCACTCCGCCTCACACAGTATACTTTAACTTTCTTTTTGCATTTGTCCACACAAAAAAGGCTTATCAAAGGGGTGCTTTGACGAAAACATGCCTTTGTTAAGCCTTTCTTGTGTGGACAAAGGCAAAAAGAAAGTTAAAATATACCCTTTGGAGAAATGCATAAGAAAGTTAAAAAGTGATTTGGATAAAAGTGTCCAAAAGTGTTAAACTATAATGTGTGGAGAAAGCCACAATTAAATAAAACATCTAATCAACTCACCATGGGGGGATTCTAAGTGGATGCCCGCTGTCAGGACCGAACCTGCGATCGAAGAACAGAGACGATCGGGAGTCGCTTCACAGTCAGTTCGACCAGCGAAGGACCAGGGAACATGGGGAGAGCCCCGATCGGCGAAGGAAACGGAATCACAAGCTGCAGATCAGCAGGGAAGGAGATGGGCGGTGAGCCCGAGTGCTGAGTGGCCGAAGTCCGGTAGGTTCGAAGTCGGTCCAAAGGTTCAGAACCGAACCGAGTCGTTCGACGAGTTCGAGGTTTGTTCGGATCGACGAGAGGTCGCAGGATCGGTCGACACGCAGAGAGAGTGCCGGACGACCCCCGAAGGGAAGGGAGGCCGTCAAGAATCTTCAGAAGCAAGAGAGACTTCAAGAAGAAGACTTCAATAATCAGGCTAAGGTACGAAGTACATGTCCGAGTCGTATATATACGAAAGTCTGTCCTTTCCTTCCTATCACTAGGCGAGTTCGATGAGTCGTAGAAACTTGCCGTTCGACTGCGGAGTGGTGCGTTCTGCACGAGGGGTGGAGTCCGACGTGAACCGATCGGAGTGGCGAGTCGCGTAGGCGAGCCGGGCACGAGGTTCGGCGAACGCGGTCACATCTTCGATTCCCGACACTCTCGGCTGGATCTGAATTCGGCACATGCCTGCGGTGCGTTCTACTCGTGTCCGGGGTATGAGCCGAAGCTGGCACTCGGTTCGTCTCTGATCGCGAGCCCGGATGTCATGTGGTTCATTCATGGTCAGTCGAGGCCTTCGGACTGGCAACCCGTAGTCTGGAGTTCGGAGCCGAGAGGATTGGTCTGGACAAAGGAGGACCAAGCCGAACGAAGAGGGTTCGGGCCGAACGGAAGGGATCCCTGCCGAATGAAGGAGGGCTGAGCTGAACAGAGAGGATTCGGGCCGAAGGAAGGGGATTCCTGCCGGACGGAGGGGAGTGACGAAGGGGATCCAAGCCGTACGAGTCCGGAGGAACGAGGGACGAGAGGTTCGAACTGGACCGAGAGGAATCCTGCCGAACGAAGGGGATCCAAGCCGTACGAGTCCGGAGGAACGAGGGACGAGAGGTTCGAACCGGACCAAGAGGAATCCCGCCGAACGAAGGGGATCCAAGCCGTACGATAGGGCATACCACGAGTCCCTAGAACCCGTGGGTACCCATGACCCGACCTGGACAACAGATCCGCATTCACGGATCGCCCGTGTACGGGTGATCCGTGGGAAACGGATTGTCGCGGGTCCGGGTTGAGATTTTTCAAATTTTCAATACCCGTGGGTAATTTCCACAAACAACGTCTCCTTTGCGCTCTTCCACCCGAACCTGCCGCTGCTCATCAGTGGCAGCGAGGATGGCACCATCGAGAACACGCACAGCTACGCGCTCGAGCGCCCGTGGTGCGTCGCTGTGCACCGCACGCGAACGACGTCGCGGTCGACTCCGGTGAGGGCGTCGTCGTCGTTAAGCTCGGTCGCGACGAGCCCCCCCTCAGCATGGACCCGCCGACAAGCTCATCTACACGCGCAGCACCGACGCGCTCTCCGCGAACCTGCAGGCCGCCGTGGACGTCGAGATCCCTGAGGGCCAGCGGATCCAATTCCCCGAGCTCGAGCTCGTCTCGACGGAGCTCTACGCAACCTCGCTGCAGCACTCCGAACAGGCGCTTTATCACACTGCGCTCGAATCCGGCGCTGATACCGGAGACAAGGGTGTTGAGGAAGCTTTGGCCATCATCGCGGAGATCTCAGATAAGTACGTTTGTTCTTGCCTTTCATTGATTGGACCTCCCTCGCTGAACCTCATAGAATACTAATTGGCCGTTCCTCGTCCTTCACCACGATGCCTGAGCCTTCCCGCCGCACTTGCCGCCATTTCCCGCTCTCTACCTCTACCCGCTCAACAACTCTTTCGTTCCCAAGCACATCAGCCTTCTCAACAACCAGCGAGTAAAGATCGGACGACAGACCAACGCGAAAGAATGTCCCCGAGAACACAATGGCTATTTCGACTACAAGGTCCTCAGTCGCCAGCATACCGAGGTCTGGGAGGAGAGCAACAAATTCTTTATAAAGGATGCCAAGAGCTCGAATGGCACATCAATAAACGGCGAGCGTCTGTCTGCAGAGGGTGTCGAGTCAGAACCGTACGTGCTTAAATCGGACAAGTCAGTAGTCCTCTTCTACCTTCTCCCTTCCCGCGCATCATTAGCCTAACAGGAATTTGGTATCGACATAGTTGGATGTGAATGATGACGAGCGCAGTGCACGGCGACATGAGCTCGGTCGGCCACGAACACCTGAACCGTCGTCGCTTGGCATGCACGAAGACGATTACGAGTGGGAGCGGTAGCGTGGACGGATGCTACCTTCGCAGCCTCCCGGTATTTCAGACGAGATGACACGACGTCTCGCATTCCTTTCTGACCAGCTTGAGTCTGCCCTCGAGTTGTCGCGGAACCTGCAGGCACAGCACTCCGCTGCACAACAAACCATTGATTCTCTCGAGAACAAGGTACTCTGCGCGCGTGCTCATCTTGCGGCGTGCACGGAGCGCGGGCGCCCTGCCCCGCGCGTGCTGCGGGCGTTCGCGCATCATGCGCGGCGCGGGTCGCGGGGGCGTGTGATAAAGGAGATGCCCGCGCACGGCGCGGATTCAGCAGAGGGCGGGGAGGAGACGCAAGAAGGGGGAGAAGGCGCGGAATACGCAGAGGAAGGAGGCGGGAGGACTGCAGAAGGCTCGGTGAGCGACAAGGAGGATGAGGAGGAGAACGAGGCGCTGTACGCTCTCGTCAGGTGCCTCGCGTTCAGTCCTGACGGCCAGTGGCTCGTGACAACAGACGACCGCTGCCAGACGCACGTCTTCAACCTGGGCGCCGAGCAGGTATCGTCCCCCTCCTCTCGTTTCGTCCATTCCCGAAGCCGTGCTGACGCGAACGAACGCAGCACCATACCACGCTGCCCACGTCGCCCGCGCCCATCGGCACGGGAGGGTAGCGGCAGCGCAGGGTGCTCCCGCTGCTCACGTACACCGACACGACGCTCGTGGTGTTCGACGTCGAGGCGCGGCGCTTCCCCGTGCTAACCTGCTCAATAACATCTAACATATTTTCTTTTGTCTTTATAATTATAATAAATCTATATTTAATTGGTTTAAGATCCGCAGGGAGCCGTGAACAAACCCGTGACCCCCGTGACCTGGACCCACGGGTTTGGGGCGACCCGTGAATCCGAGTCCCAACGGGTCCAGGTCAAGCCGGGTCCGGATTGAGGATTTTGGGTCACGGGTAGATCCGCCAACAGGTCCGGGTCAACCCGGGGATCGACTCGTGGTATGCCCTACCGTACGAGTCCTGAGGGACGAAGGACGAGAGGTTCGAACCGAACGGAGAGGCTACGAGTCCAGATGAACGGAGGACGAGTGATTCGGACCGAATGGAGAGGATTCCCGCCAGACGAAGGGGATTTGAGCCGAAACTGCTGAACGAAGAGGACTCGAGCCGAACGAAGTCCAGA
Source organism: Phellopilus nigrolimitatus (assembly GCA_021029095.1). NCBI lineage: Eukaryota > Fungi > Basidiomycota > Agaricomycetes > Hymenochaetales > Hymenochaetaceae > Phellopilus > Phellopilus nigrolimitatus. Next base: position 30,468 of record JAJOHG010000012.1, read on the forward strand.
GGAATGAAGGACAAGGGGTTCGGAGGCCGTTCGAGGTGTCCGGAGGTTCAGTTCGTGTCACAGGTTCGGTTAGCCGAGGAACGAGGGTGAACGGATCGTGACACCCGCAGTGATGGTGCTCTCTATCTTGTGCACTCATCCATTGGACTCAGGCATGTTTAGTTTCCCTAATACATCATCTTTTGCACTCATCCATTGGACTCAGGTCATTGTCTGTGTTTGTTGTGAGACCAGTCTGCCTCACAGAATTGAGTGAGATAGTCGTGCTCATCGTGCCGCATGATGAGCACGACTATCTCGGCGTTGCGGGTGGCGGGGCAAGCCCGCGGTGCATGCTGATCGTGACAAGAAGTCATGTGGATCACCGGCGATCCGCACGTGGTGGCGCGGTCGCCGGCGATGACCACTAGCAGGTCTCCGCCAGCAACCCCAGGCAACGTCAGCACAGTACTAAGCTCAGCAATTAAAATTGCAGTATTATTCACAGGAGAGGGAAATAGGCGCTATGGCAGCTAACTAGAGGCATGTGACCCACCTGTACACGCGTCTAGTTAGATAGGCTAAGGGTAGGGTCACAGGTGACTTGCGACACGACACAACAAGTCTCTTCCGTTTTAGGCAATGTCGATCGCTTATGTGGTTTGTCAATTTCTACACCCACCTGTATTTTCAGATTTGCAGTGTTGCCGCTTTTGGATGTGCATTTAGGATCTGCAGAGTTGCCGCTTTTGGAGGGAGCAGGCAGGAGGAAGGGAAATTGATGGATGACTAAAATGCGTATTTTAGTCAGCGATCACCAATTCCGATCAATTCTGACAAAGAATTGATGTGGCTGTGTCTCAAGTGGCCGTTGCCTCTTATGTTATGATCACAGGTGAAAAGGGCGGAAGCGCGTTTCGTTTTTACTACTCAAGTCCTGTGGTTATTCAGAATTGATGTCTCATTCAATCTCTCTGCCGACGCCGACTGAATTCAACGCGTTCCCTTACAGTCCGCCTTATTCAATTCAAGTTGACCTTATGCGTCACCTCTATTCGGCTATAGAGAATCGAAGGCTTACTGTGGTTGAGAGTCCAACAGGCACTGTTAGCATCAAGTTTTTGACTACAACTCCAAAGTACTCAATCGTCCCTTTGTATAGGGAAAGACTCTTAGTCTTCTGTGTGCTTCCCTTTCCTGGCTTTGTGACGACAAAATTCGCTCGAGGAAGGGTCAACTGGAAAATTTGCGAAATGCATTAAGTTCAGGAAACGGTCAGTTGATTCTTATTATGTCTTTCATCAGTGTATATCTGACAAGGGACTGCACAGATCCAGAATGGGTTCTGACGCAGAGCTTCGAGCGCATGAAGAACGAGCTCGAAATGACGGAAGTGGAACTCGAGAAACATCTAGCAAACCTGCGTAGGCAGGAGCAAGCATCGAGGAGACGGGAAAAAGCCCGCATTACAAAAAGACCTGTGCGTGCAAGAGGCTAAATCTCAACATGATCGTCTGATTGCCTTACAGTATTATTCTTCAAGAGGGTGAGCAATGAAGACGACGAGGGAAGGAACGAAGAGCCCGACGAGTCGTTTCTACCTGACAACTCGTTGGATAATCCTCTTGGAGAGCAGACAAATTTGGACACAGTTTCCTATGATAAAAGGTTCGTACGCGGCTGGGGAGTGCGCCTTGGATTGACATCCATCAATTTGCGAAAATAGGCTGGTGCGTCAAATATCGTCGGACTCCGATTGTGAAAATACTGCGATATCAACTCGGACCAAAGTTGGTGTTTGTTTTGGAAGCATCGACATACTCCTAATAATCAACAGATTTTTTATACTTCAAGAACTCACTCGCAACTTTCACAAGTTCTCCATGAACTCGTGAAGCTGAACTTGACTGCAGAAGCAACAACAGATTTCGTGCACACTGAATATGACCAACGTGCTCAAATCCATCACGATGACTCGATAGGATATCGACCACGAACAGTGCAGCTTGCTTCTCGTGCTCATCTCTGCATAAACGAAACCTTGCGTGCTCGAGCGACTGATCTTGATGAGGGATGCCGTGAGCTTTTAGCTGGTATTGGTTTTCTTTGACTTTCCTACATCTCTCATTGACCAAGTTTGGCTCAATTGCAGCTCGTCCAGATGAGCGTTGTCCTTATATTCCTCCTATAGGCGACGAAACCCGCATGTTTGACTTGCGCGATCGTATCATTGTAAATCGACCGCTGTCTTTATTAGATGTTTTCTTATTTTCCATTTTTAGGCAGATCCAAAAGATATAGAAGATCTCGTAACTACTGGAAAGAGCTTAAAGACTTGCCCCTACTTCGGATCACGATCGGCAATTCCATCTGCTGAGGTCAGGATACAATTCTATGAATTCTCATCTGATTGACATTAAAGCTTTGAGTTAGCTGGTAACGTTACCATATAATTTACTCCTTCACAAACGTGCTCGCCAGGCTCTCAACATAGATCTGACAGACCACTGTTGTAATCATCGACGAGGCGCACAGTTCGTGTTCTGTACTTTCTCGTCAAAGCTAGTCAATAACGTGGTTCGACATCTAGACCTGATTGAGTCTATTCTCCAGCTGCACACTGTTGATCTATCCACTTCGGTGTTACGTGTGGCCGCCAATCAGCTGAAGATTTATTTGGATCGGTTTCGAACACGACTCAACGCAACGCATGCACTTAATTTGAAGCGGCTTGTATTATTTCTAGAGGCTTTAGACCAGTTTGCATCTGTTCGAGACGCTGAGACGAAGGAAAGACGCGATGCAGCAAATTCCGAGGATGTTTTAACAGTGTCAGCATTTGTTGAAAGCATGGGTAACAAGGTGAACGGAATTAACTTCCTGGAGCTGCAAACATACCTCATGAATAGTAAGGTGAGATCTTTAATCTTCTCGGGTTGATGTATCGTACATCTCGTCTTGCAGATCGCTCGTAAAGTTTGCGGTTATGCTAAGAAATCAGATGAGTCGGACGAGCGTGAGATTCAGTTTCTCAATTACTCTGTGACCAAGTGCCCTAAGTTGTTCTAGGTCGTGACATTCGGAACACATTGAAGGGCAAACCGATACAGCTTCCTTTGCACGCGGTGGAGGCATTCATTTCGTGCCTGACAAACGATATCGAAGGTAAGTCATTACTTCTGCGCAAGTAGTTCGTTTTCTATCTAACTTTTTCAGATGGTATAATCACATTTTATGGGGACAGCAGTAAACACAAGGAAATGCATATTAAGTATCAGCATCTCAACCCAGCCACCCATTTCAATGAAATCCTTTCCGATGCACGCTGTGTCATACTGGCCGGAGGAACAATGTCACCAGTGAGTTCGGTTTCTGTTAACTACGGAAACTCTTGACTCGTGCAAGATCTCCGATGTAGCAATGCAATTATTTCCTGCCATTCCCGATGATCGAATCTCTATCTTCTCGTGTGGCCATGTGATTCCTCCATCAAATCTTCAATGCCTAGTAGTAGGAAAAGGGCCCCGAGGAAAGGATCTCCAGCTAAAATTCATACATAGAAACGATCGATCTCTTGTGAGCCGTTCTTTTCCTTCTTCCCTTCTTCCACTAAGGACTATATTAGCTAGACGAGTTAGGTTTGATTATGGGCAATCTTGTCAATATTGTGTGAGTTGAGTGCAGTACTGAAAATCGTTAGCTTGTCTGAGCCCTTTCCTGCTTGATCAGCCCGCACGGGATGGTCGTTTTCTTTCCATCTTATTCGTTTTTGGAAAGCATCAAAGAAGTATGGACAACGAGCGGACTGATTAGCAGGCTCCAGAAGAAGAAGCAGGTAGGTCGTAATTCGTTTGCGAACTCAAAACCCGTGTCATATTTTATAGATATTTTATGAGCCGCTTGAGAGCTCCGAAGTCGAGAATGTTCTGCGAGATTATAGTTTGGCGTCGGCGACGGTCAGCTCCCTTTCGGTACAGTTTTTGATTTGACCGTCATTGTGCTGATTCTTTCTTTAGACCACGGTTACTTCTAAGGGTGCTCTTATATTTGCTGTAGTCGGCGCCAAGCTGTCTGAAGGTCTGAATTTTGCCGATGAGCTAGCTCGGGCGGTAGTTCTTGTTGGACTGCCATATCCCAACTTGGCTTCACCGGAGTTGAAAAAGAGAATGAACTTCGTCAAAGACCTGGCAAAGAAGCGTGGAAATGGATCTCGCGTGACTAGTAACGCAGGAAGTGAGCTCTACGAAAACCTGTGTATGAGGGCTGTCAATCAAAGCATAGGTATGACTTAAAATAAAATTTGCACTGTGGATTTCTCAGTGGGCTTGCCGAACAGGACGAGCGATACGGCATAAAAACGATTGGGCTTCACTTATTCTTGTCGACAGTCGATACGGTTCTCCGAAGGTCCGGAACAAACTACCTGCCTGGATTGATCAGAGCATCTTGCAGCCCGAGTCCTTCGGACAAGCTGTAAAGTTTCTGGGTGAATTTTATCGTTCGAAACGTTGAACTCCTGTCCTCTGATGTCATGGGAAATTCTGATTTTGTAATTAAAGAGGCGCGATAATAAATATCATGGCATTAAGTATCAGAGTCTAGTTTAGGCATCTGAGTCTAGTTAAACGCTTCTGCAAGGAATTGTTCGATTTGCTTCGTATGAAGGGCCTAAAAAATGCGATGAGCAAAGCGACGTAGTGAGGGGGCTTTTCATAAAGGAACGAACCTTGCTTCCCGTAGCGACAGAACTTGTAGGCTCACGTCCCGCATAAAGGGGATACTTGCCTTTGTGGTGCTGCGTCTCATTGGCCGCCGTAAGAATACGAGGACCGACGTAAGTCCAAGCACCATTGTTCAGTGGCTCCTCCTAACCAGGGGAAAAAGAGGTCATTATCAAAGATAAGGTTTATAACTATGACCGTTTGCAATGACGAACCTGACACCAGAGAATATCGGCATTAGGATACTTATCCAGATGAGGCGTAAGCTATATTATTTCGTCATGTAAGCACAGTATTATCGCATTCATGATGGTCTGCACGCACTAAATCATACGGCAACGGCGAGACCTGTTCCAATCGGCTGATGGCGACATCCTTAATGCCCTTCTCTTCTCTTTCTTGAAGTAGCGTATAATAGACTTGACCTTTATACATAAACGGAAATCGAGTATTAGACTGTCATACCCCAATAAAACTGTGACTAACCAGAGCACAAGATATGCCTGCGAATTTCTTCAGGGGCGACCAAGCCCTCACCTGTTTCAGGAAGGTATCTTTCGAAGTGAGTATCACCGATCATTTCATCGAGGTTCGAACGAGCTTTGGGGTGTCTCAACAGCGATTTCGAAAAGAACACGACAAGCTAAAATAAACTCAGTTTTCAAAATAAAGACAGAGAAGCGAGATCCTTACAGGTTTTCGGAAATCACGATGAATCTGTCGGCGAAGGACATGGAACTACAACAATAAAATGGAACGGTGAGTATCCTGCACGAAGAATAACACAAATGGACTGACGTAATTGGCAGGAGTTCTGGGTCAAATATACATTACATCACTCAAACGCTAGTGCAAATATAGGAAGAACTCACGTCGGATAAACTATCTGCATGTTACAGTCTTGGTGCTGCCTTTCGATCTTCTGAGGAGTCGGGAAGACATGAGGGTGGTCGTCGCAAAGTTGCAAAAATCGTTCAATCCGTGCGCTCGAATGTTCAGGTCCCTGGCCATCATAGCCGTGCGGCAAAGCCATGACCAGACCGGTTCGCTGCAGCCATTTCCTTTCGCCGGACGCAATGAACTGGTCGATAATGCATTGAGCATTATTCGCAAAGTCACCGAACTGCGCCTCCCATACGGTCAAGCACTCGGGAGAAACAAGGGAATAACCAAGCTCGAAGCCCAGAGCACCAAACTCGGATAGAGATGAATTGCAGATCTTGAAATGCGCCTGATTTGAGCCAAGGTTGTTAATAGGGACGTATTGTTGCTCATTCTCCTGATCATGAATGACAGCGTGCCTCTGGGAAAACGTGCCACGTTCAACATCTTGTCCTGACACGCGAACGTGATTCTTTTCCAAAACCAACGAGCCGAACGCAAGCGCTTCAGCGGTCGCCCAGTCAATGTTCGTTCCCTCCTCAACAGTCTTCCCCCGGCTGGTTAGGATGCGCGAGAGATTGCGATGGACAGTGAAACCCTGAGGATACGTGGAGATCGACTTCCCGATGCGCTTCAGCACCTCTTCGGCAGAACCCGTTGCACGAGTAGGCAACGGGTGCTCAGCGAGTTGTTTCGGTGAAGGGAAACCTTGCCACGACGCAGAAAGCCATTCCTTACTAGTCGGGGTATAGTCTTTTGCTGCTGCCGCGGCCTTCTCAAGCATTCCCCAAACCCATTTTTTGTGCTCCTCGATGTCCTTCTCCGTAAAAGTCCCACGATCAATCAAGAACTTGGAATACTTCGTCAGAGGCGTAGGCTGCTTCTGGATTGCCTTGTACATCCTCGGCTGCGTGAAACTGGGCTGGTCTGTCTCATTATGGCCGTAACGACGGTAGCAAACTATGTCAATGACGACATCCTTTTTGTACTTGGCACGGTAATCAGCAGCGAGTTGACAAACAAACGTAACAGCTTCCACATTATCTCCATTAACATGGAAAATAGGAGCGTCGATGCTTTTGGCGATATCGGACGGGTAAGGCGTTGAACGTGAAAACCGAGGGTCTGTCGTAAAACCGATTTGGTTGTTGACAATGAGATGGATTGTGCCACCGGTCCCGTAATTGGCTAGATTATGGAAACCCATAGTCTCGTAAACCACGCCCTGCCCAGCGAATGCAGCATCACCGTGAAGGAGTACTCCCATGGCCGTCTTATGGCTGGCCTCATCGTTTTCGAAATGTTGGATAGCGCGTGTCTTTCCTAGAACAACAGGATCTGCTGCCTCAAGGTGAGAGGGATTGGCGACTAGCGACAAAGACACCCTCTTTCCCGACGGAGTTGGCCGAACGTAGTTCGCGCCAAGATGGTACTTGACATCTCCTGCTGGCCAGTCACTAGGATCAGCCGTACCAGAAAACTCGTTCAAGATGGCTTCGATTGGTTTCCGAATGACATTGGCAAGAACGTTCAGCCTACCGCGGTGCGGCATGCCCAACGTAACATGCTTGACACCATGCTCCACGGAACGGTCGATGAGCGCCTTCATACCCGGGATAAGCGCCTCACAACCCTCGAGTCCGAAGCGCTTCTCGTTCGGGTATTTACTCGCAATGAACTTTTCGAATGATTCGGACCACATGAGACGATCCAAAATCATACGCTTCTCATCGACGGTGTAGTTCCATGGCTTCGGGATTTCGACGCGTTCCCGAATCCAGTCGCACTGGTCCTTGTCTGGTATGTGTATGTATTGGATGCCAACAGCACCACCTGTGAATGTCATCGTCACTTTAGTAGACAGTCGAGATTTTTTTTATTTTCAAAAAGTCAAAGCGCACAATAAATCCTCTGGCAAAGTTTGATAATTTCGCGAAGAGACATGGTTTTTCGATCCTCAGTCGCGAAGTGTGGTAATATACCAGGTCCAAGAGCGATTTGTTTATCGAGGTCGCCCTCTGTGAAGCCATACTGATTGAGTTCGAGTTCCGGAGGTTTGACGTCGGCCAAGTCGGCATCTAAAATGCCCAGCGGGTCTAAGTCCGCGACATGATGACCTCGAACTTGGTATGCACGAACAAGTAGCTGAGTCTACAGACAGAAGTAACATTTGACAGATACCGTGAATTCGCATTTAAATATAAATAAATGACGAGGGAGACACGTACTTTCAAGTGATCGTCTAGCTTACCACCGCGGCCAGCATCCAAGGTCGGAGCACCATCGACTGGCTGTGGAAGAAAGGTGGGAGGAGGCTGGAAAGCATCTTGACTAGAGAGGCCTTTGTCCATGCCCGAGAAGTATGCATCCCAGGAGACGTGGACAGACTTAGGGTCCTGTCGCCAATGGCGGTACATCTCCTCAACATAATACGCGTTGGTGCCATTCGCGAACGCGTCGTTCGGAGAGGGAGGTGCAGCCGACGCCAAAAACCGCGTCGAAGTGACTGGAGGTCCACGACACGGCAGATGGCGGAGGAGCTGCCTGCGCAACATTGGAAAGGACAGATGATGGTGGTGAAGGAAGAGACTTGACTTGACAGTGACGGAAACAGATCGAGCGAATATAGTCCGTGACGAAAGCGGACTGACCTCAGCTTACTGAGGCAACGCCTGCAGTGTCCGCGGTCTGATTTATAAGCAACAGTTGACCCCATGTAGTAACCATGGTGGCGCGGAGTGCAATAAATGTCGGTACTCGTTTTCGATTCAACATTTCACTTCGTAAACTGACTTGTGAAATGCTTGTTAATACACATAATTTGCTCGTCTTTTATGCTTGAGAAGATTTTTTTTTTTGTGATTGCAGCGCCCTGAAAAAAAAAACCCCCCGCGATTTGATTTGTATTTACATATAGTATGTAAGGCAAGTGCACAAACAGGGGACGCTGTGGACCGTCGGGTTTGTTCACATTGCTTTCAACCCTCCTAGAATCATGTTTATTCCATCGTGCATCGCTTCAATGCCAAGGAGAAATGTCTCTAGGCTATCTATGACCCGAAAAAATGCACGGCTACGCATTGACAGTACTACATACACAGTTCGCTTCATGAATCCGAGTCGGAGTACCTCGTCTGGTCCTGCTCCTGGTTTCAGCATGGGAATTCCTCCGCCTCTCAAAGGCATCAGGATTGTCGATTTAACTAGAGTGCTCGCTGGTCCAACGTGCACAATGCTTTTGGCCGACCTGGGTGCAGACGTTATCAAAGTCGAAGAAGTCTCACAGGGCGATGATACGAGTTAGTATCGGTGCATTCAAATGCAACCGCATCTATTACACCAGCCTTCAGAAGCCTTCCTGACATGTTGATTACAAGGGCATTGGTCACCTCCATCTGCTCCCTTGATTGTCGACCCGCCAGCAGAAACATCTCATCTCCCTGCGGACTCTGCTTATTTCTTGGCAGCCAACAGAAACAAACGTTCCATGACTGTCGATCTTAAGACACCGGAAGGGCTCAAAATTATTCAGTGCTTAGTCGAACGAGCTGACGTTCTCGTCGAGAACTTTGTTCCTGGGAAGCTGGCTACTATGGGTCTGGGCTGGGACGACTGTCGCAAGCTCAACTCGAGACTTGTCTACGCGTCCATCTCAGGTAGGACTCTCGCATAGCATTATCCGTCTGTCCTGATATTTAATTGCTTTCCTAGGCTACGGACAACATGGGCCTTATAGTAAATCACCTGGTTATGACGTGATAGTGGAAGCCGAAGCTGGATTAATGCACATGCAAGTTGGAAATCATGTCTGTCCAATTACTACTGAATTAAACCATGCATGTTGTCTCCTGTGCTTCTTAGAACAGGTGAAGCCGGGCGGCCACCTTGCAAGGTCGGTGTTGCAGCCACCGATATTGCAACTGGTCTTTACGCCCATGGCGCCATAATGGCAGCTTTAATTTCGCGAGATAAAACAGGACAAGGCGTTTGGGTTGATTGTAATTTGTTTGAATCACAGGTGCAGTTTGAAACACGCCTTAGCATGCATACCATGTTAATGGACTCTCAATCGATGAAGATAGCAGGTCTGGCCAACATTGCTTCTAATTATCTTATTGCAGGGAAAGAAGCGTCTCGTCACGGCACTGCACATCCGACTATTGTGCCATACGAGGTGTTTGAATGCAAGGATGGGTTTTTGATGATAGGAGCTGGTAACAACAAACAAGTAAGAACGTAATCTGAGCTAATGCATGCTTATATTTGCTGATGGTACGTTGAGTTCAGTTTGGACTTCTTGCTGAGAAAATCCTGGGAAACCCGGAAATCGCCAATGACACGAGATTCAATACCAACGCAAGTAGGGTAGCGAATCGCGAGATAATAAAGAAAATTATCACGGAAGTTTTGATGACCCAGGACCGGGAGTACTGGCTTCGTAAATTTAAAGGTCTGGGGCAAGTTATCTTTCCCAAACTCTTTCCCGTCCAGACATTTATGAGACCACCAGAATTCCATTCGGGCCAATTAACAACATCCAACAGACGTTCGAACATCCACAGGCAGTAGCACGCGGGGTGGTTGTTGAAATCGAAGTGAGTAGCATTGGTCTGAAGTATTTTTTCTTCTAGTTTTGAACAGCAGCCGTTATTTCTAGCATCCCCGTTCCGGAAAGATCAAGCTCGTTGGACCCGCAGTCTCTTATAATGGTAAGAAGATGCCTGTTACTCGCCCTCCCCCTTGGCTATCCCAACACACCTCTGAGGTAAGTGCTTACGTGTGTCACCTCTCGTGGTACTAATGCTGATAAAATACATATGGGGCTGAAATTTACAAGATACTCACAGAGCTGGGCTATTCGGAAGAAAAGATCGCTGAATATCGGAAGAAAAAGATTGTGTGATATATTTGAGGTGTTTTTAGTTTCGAAGGCCGCGATATTGGTGTCATCGCTTGAATTGATAAGATCGGATATTGGAACCTGTTCAGCTAATCATAAGTCACTATCTGTGTTCCTACGCCCATCGAAATGGCCTTGTCAACGACAGCACTTGCTATGGCTGTGTCCTGCAACCCAACACCAACTGATTTGAAAATCGTGACATCTCCGGCGGCTTTCATCTTCATAATCGTTTCCGATATTCCCTGACCATCTAGTCCAGTCATTTCGCCCACTTCGACCATATCTTCTACCAAAACCTTCGCTCTGATCAATTCTCCAGCTTCCAATTGGCATGCCTCCTTTGAGTCTACCATGATTTTCCCGGCTCGCTTGATCAATTCCACTTCTACTTCAACCATATCGGGTGTATAACTTCCGACTAAATTGATATGTGCTCCTGCTTTGACCCAGCTAGATTTGAAAAGCGGTTGAGTACTGGACGTCGCAGTACAGATGATGTCGGCAGAGAGAACTGCACGTTGTAAATCGAACAAGTTGGTCCCAGAAGCACCGATGGCGCATTCCATGACAAACCGGATGTGGGTAAATCTAGACTGGAGAGAGGCATGAAGGCTTTCCAACCGCGAATTGAACGATCTGTTTACGATGGTGCAGCTCTTCAACGACGGAAATGTCCGGATGAGAAGATCGACGTGCGCCTCAATCTGTTTTCCTGCACCGAAGACTAGCAAAACATGAGGAACGTCAGGTCCGACTAAACGAGTAGCTAAAGCAGAACCTGCATATCATTAAACAACTATCAGCATCAAGACGCGATACAGTGAAACGACATCAGCTTTACCAGCAGCGGTCCTTAACGCTGTCAAGCTCCTTGCATTAACTACGGCTTTCACGGCACCTGTCTGCTCGTCAAGAACAAGTGTAGTCGCAGGTAAACCGCCTGCATGGTTCCCCAATGGCACTGAAACGACTTTGATAGTGGTTCCGAAGTCATCCACCCGAGCAGGCATGAAAAGCGTGTTGTATGCCTTTGTAGATATAGACGTCCTCTGAGGGATGGCGATGCGCTGTTGAGAGTGTAGACGGACAAAAACCAGAGCCATCAAAGAGAGAAGTACATTCGGGGAGAGTTCCGACGAAACAGCAGAGACATCGCCCGCAGACAAGACAAGGAGTGACATTTCATACGTTACAGCGGCGGAAGGTAAACCGGTGAAGGCCTAGGACTGGTGAAACCAGGAAGCCGTCTCGTATAAGGCAATATACATGTCAAGAACAAAGTCAGCCAATGCTTTGTATTGGATGATCTACTTTCTTATCCTTAGGGATATTTTCACTAGGACGCAGATAGTCTTGTAATAAAACTCATGGCGGCAAGTGAACATACAATCGCTATTTTATCCACGTTGCATAACTACCTCTTGATGATATTGCGCATACTTATATGTATGTATGTCCACAGTAGGTTTACAACTTTCGACGTCCCCTCTTCACCAAGTTAAACATATGCAACCCTTTCACTTGTTGTCAAAGGGGATTGGAAACAAATACGTAGCACTCAGCTGCTTCCAAAATACAAACAATCCTAGAGTTGCGTTGCTAGTATGACGATGAATGATTGATCGTACACTCGTAGTGGACACCTCCCCACAGTCTCTCTTCCTTCCCTTACCTTCTCCTCCAACAAGCCACGGAGCTCGTATCCTACATTACGATTGAGGATGATCTAGCCTGCGTCTGCCTGCATAGACAGGGTGATACCAATCATAGACACATTTATTGGTCCTCTTGGTCCACACCATGCTCCTTATACCAATCCTTCAGCCATTTTTCGGCATCGCTGTACTCATTCTTGACCTGAACGAGCAGTGCGTCGATCCTAGTGAGAGCCTCTTCGTCCGAAAGATCGACGCCCGCTTGCTCGTCTCTTCGCTGACCGTAGTGCTGCATACGCTCGCACGATGCCTGCACTTTAGCGACGCCCAGGGCGGCACTCGAACCTTTAAGAAAGTGACCGAGCGAGGACAGCTTTGCAAGATCTTTCGCCGCTCTGCATACACGCGCGCAGCCGAGTTCAACATCAACACAGTGTAACCGGATGGCGATGGCGGACATATGACGTACAGAGCCTCGTTCATTTCGGTAAATGTTTGGTCGGCCTGAGCGAAGTAAGCCCACGCCATACCAGCTGAGAAATCGTGGGTGTCGTCTTCATCGAGGTCAAGGATCTGACGGAAGGTTTCCATGTCGATGACGCCACCGACGGAGGACGAGGCATCCGCAGATTCAGCGTTGGAATCGGACTTGATAGGCGACATGGGAAGAGAGAGAGTGAGCGTTGACATGGTCAGAGAAGGCGAGAGGGGCGAATCGATGGCGTTCGATGTATATGCGGGACAACAAAGAGGACGCTGCGAGCGACGAGCAGAGATTGGCGCGGCGATATCAGGGCGTCGATGAGGGTCGAGCGGACGAGGAGTGCACGAGAGCGGGGACGAGAAAGAGAGTAAGGGGAATAGTTGTAGCCGGGAAGCGTACCTGATTTGCAGACAATGACGCATGGAGTTCCTTGACAGTCTTGGGCGACGGCGGCGGGCTGCGGTCGTCGACGACGGGTTTGTCGACATGGCGGGGCGGAGAGGAGATGGTTGTGGCCATGGTCGTGGTCGTGGTCGCAGTCGAGAGCGAAGGGAGAAGGAGGAATGGAGGACGGAGAGTGGGGGATGGAGAAAGGGGACAAGACGATGGTTATCTGCGAGGCGATCCGGAGCCTGAGGTCTTTGTTATATGCATCACATCACCACAAATCGTCTGCTCGACACAGCGACCTCGAGAAAAAAAGTTTGCGCATAAATCTTATTCTTGTCGTTGCAAAAAGTTTATGTGAAGGAAAAAAAAGAAAAGAAAAGAAAAGGCGTTAATTGCGTTACACGTATATATACATCGCAGGCTCATCGATAGCCGAACGCTCGTCCGTTTACACTGGAAATCAAAAGTCGTCCTATGTTTTGCGTCTCTTGCTTGCCCGTCCTTCCTCCCGATCAGCCTCTCTTTGACTCTTCATCCCGGCCGCGCGCATGTACTCCTTCCGCTTCTCCTTCTCTTTGTCGCCCTTCCGCTCCTCTTCTTTCGCGATCTTCTTGCGGTGCACGTCTCTCCTTTCCTCCTGCTTGTTCTTCCTCCGAGAGAGTTGGTCCTTCCGCAATGCCCTGACCTGCTGAAGCAGTGCAATCGCTTTCTTCTCCTCCGGCTCAAGGACAACAGCGCGTTTCTGCATGTATGTTTGTCGATGCTGCGCCTTCATCAACTTGGGCTTAGACGCGTAAGGGAGCGCAGCCTGGAGCTTCTTAGGGATCCTCAGGGGATTGAACCGACGACCCACTCTCTCGATCTTCTTGTACGAAGAGTTTTGGTCAAGTGGTGTCTTCAAGCCTTCGTCACGCCGCACTTGACCTGTGAGACGCATGCCAGCCCATCTGCTCTTCTCCGACAACAAAAGGGAAGTCACGGGATTGTAGAACTTGCGCGGTTGGATCGTATACCATGCGCGGAGGAAGACAAGGTCTGTTTTAGAGTGGAGTAAGTACTAGAGCCGGACAAGAAAAGGGGTGCAAAGTATACCGCTCATCAAAATCTTGTCCTCAAACGTAGCCCTAAAAGATCCTTCTGGCTTTGCGAGTGCCTTCTTGACTTGGCCTCGAATGCCAGATACTGTCTTAATATTCGCCCCCTCAAATTTCGCCACTTCAAGAGTACTGTTGAACATGTCCTTGACGAACGCGGTATTCTTGAATATTTTAAAAGGTACTCCAGTCAGCTTCAACTTCTTGACAATCTTTGTTGAGCGATCGATGTCCAGAACGACACCAGTGGCTGACACTCTGAAACCGCTAACCTCTCCGGAAAGAGTGTTGAAGGCGCAGAATCCGGTATTCGGTAGCGCAACCGGGCCATAGAAAGTGGCGTAACAATGCATATGGTCCGGAGTGTACTTGAGCATACGCATCCGAATGGAGTGATCGTCCAAAGAATAGACAGGAACGCTTTGGAAGCGCCTCCAGCCTATGGAAAGAATCAACGGATCGTTTGTTTTCAGCGTCTTTGCATGCCAACGATGCCGCTTGATCCGCGCCTGAATATACCCAAAGCGTTCCTCTGAGGGAAGCAGTCCTCCGACAATGATCGGGTACATGGGATCGAAATGCTCGATCATCTCGCACGGCACATTTTCCAGCTCGACCCGCACGTACGAGCCCGGCCTATAGCCCTCCACAAGAGCCCGCGATTCCGCGTCAACGCCCTCGAGTTCCGCGCGGTTCAGATCCAATTGACGAGCCATCTCGTCCTTCTTCTCGTCGTAGAAATCAAGTTTCTGAGCGTCGGGATCGTCGTACTGCTCGTCAAACTTCCTTTTCAGTGCCTCTTTTTTGGCGGCAAGGGAAGTGACCCGAGCTTCGGTGTGGTTCTCAGTCGTAGAGGGCTGTGGCCTGGACCGGTCGGCATCATCCTTGCTTCCACTAACCTCCAAGTCCTCAAAGTCTCCTTCATCATTCTCATACTGATCGCCGTTCCCCTCCATATCACCCCCAGCCTTTCCACCCGTGATGAAAAGGCATCGTAACGAATCGAGCAACTTCTCGTCGTTCCACTGCGCAAGATCGGCCTCATCGAGGGCTTCCTTCGCCATGTCCCAGTCCTCGTCGTCATCTGCGACAGCAGCTTTTTTGATTTGGAATAGCTCGTCATCCGACCCGCCATCGTATGCCTTGAGCGTATCCGCAGATTTGCCAGAAACGATGTCCTCCGGCGCCATCGACGACAAATAAATCAATTTCATCCAGTCAATTCGGTTTTTTCTTCCGGCGTGTTTGCTGTAAGCAATTGCGGCTCGTGCAGAAAGATCGGTCTTCCACCTTGGTGCGTCTTCAATATCGTCACCGCTTTCCTGGAGCTCATCGTCGTCATTGTCGTCAAGCTCGGGGACATCTTGTCCGTCGTTTTGTGCAAAAACGCCACCCATTTCCTTGTCCCCGTCCTCCCCGAAGTTAAGCTCGGAATCGCTATCGGCGAAATCGACAGCACCTGAACCTTTTGAAGTTGAGGGCACGTCATTCGTGGAACGTTGTCGAACCCGAGCTTTCGCTCTTCCACGATCACCTACCATCCTTCCGTCAGAAGCCCCTTGCACGAAGTCGCGTCGGCTCTCGTCGCTGTCGCTATCTGCATCGGATGACTCTTCGTCTTCAGATATCTCTGAGCTGTAGCCTGCTTCATTGCCGTCATCGCCTTCATCGTCCGTCGCTCGCTCGCTCGTCGTCGTCGTCGTTAGCACTACTCATATCCTCAGACAGTTTATCGAGCTCATCTTCCTCATTAACGCCGGCTTCCACCGCAAGAGCTTTCGAGGAAGAGCCCAGAAGACGGATTTGGCTTTTTGCCACGGCATTATCCAGGGTCTCGCCGGCATCCTGTAGATCAATAACCATCCTCTCGCCTTCTCCTTGAGGTACTGTACATAGGTTTATTGATCATTGAAAGCCTCTCTTTCCAGAAATAAAATGCTGACCTTCAGCATTTCCTCGAGTAAAGTTCCCTGGTACGTTGATCCAGACCGCATCCTTGTCGTACATGACCCCACCGACGTCGCTCATGGGCGCATGCACAATGAGTTTTTTCTTCTCGCTAAGCTTCCTTCGTTTCTCTGAGTCAGCATCTGGGAGAGGACATGGATCGCCTAATACGGAGACAGATTTGACGTCCAAATCGCCGACGCCCGGAATATGGACCTTCATACTGTGCCGAAGATTTGTTCCACGAAGGTAGCCGTATACAGTGACGGTTCGGTCGCATTTTTTCTTGGATGCGCGAATCTCCTCGCGAGGCGTCATGTCTTCCAGGCGGTCGGCGAGCATGTACGGATGCGTGTTGCGGAAGACCAAGGGGCGGAATTTCATAACCGAGATGAAACGCGAAAGGTTTTGAATTTCGCCGTCCGGATAGCGGCCATTCAGCACGCCAGAGAGATAGAAAAGCTTCGCACCCTGGTAGATTTCCGTCCAGAAACGTTTCTTGAGTGTCTTTTTGGTGTTTCTCAATATGGCCTGCTTGCGGATGAGGTCGAGATGCGTAAGGATACCAATAACCTTGGGAAAGCCATGCGACTGTAAAATATTCAGAAATTCGAATTGTTCCTGCAGAGCGAGCGTCAGGAAAAGACAAGTAGGAAAGAATCAGGTGACACGTACCATTTCGAAACCGAAAGAGCCGTCAATCATGAGCAGAACGAGGTCGGCTACTTTTCCAATGTCTATCATGGAATTGAGGTCGTTGTTACATTCGATGAAAGTCAGACGTCTTTTCTTTCCGCTGACAACGGTGACAGGACCCTTAATCTCAGAAAGTGTCTGTTTTGTGAAGCGCTTGACGAGGCTCTTGACAAGGGTAGATTTGCCAACGCCCGGCGGACCTACAACAGCGACAATGACGGGTGGGGGCTGGTCGTCTGGCGTGCGATTCACGAGAGGGACGTGCAGCCGTGTCTGGTCTCGTTCGACATTGCGCCGGCCTTGTCTTTCAGCTCTGCGACCAGACTTTGGTGCAAATGCCTATGGACGAAGAGGCTGCGAGTTAGAGAAATCTGGAATGAGAAAGTAGCAAGACGAGCCTTTTCGTTGAATCCATGCTGTTGATCCTTCCCTTTCCCTTTATCTTTCTCCTTTTTTTTATCTGCCTTTGCACCAGACTGCGCCGGTCGGTGCGCTTTGTGGCTCTTGTCCTCCATAACTAATACGTGACTGTCTGAGCAAAAAATTAAAACGGTAGTTGAGCCGGGCCGGGTACCGGATATGTGACAAACGCGACGTGATGGCGTTGTGTCACGTGCTGTTTGGTAACGGTTGGTTTCGCGTGCAAGTGGCTGCCACTTCTCGGCAGCCTACTCATCCTCCTCCTCCTTTCTATTAGCCTTTTCCTCGTTGTCGCTGTTAATTCTTGTAAACACTTTCTCTCATGCGATACCATGACCAGCTTGATGACGAGGATGACGACGGCGTCCTCGACATGAGCATCGTTGGTGACGAGGAAGAACAGCATCGCATCGAGCTCGAGCACAATCTCCAGGACCTCAGTATCCAGCTCTCTCTCTCAAACCCGTCTCAAGCCAGTGACCACGAGAGAGAACGTAGCGCTGCAGACAAGCTCTATCATCCATACGAGCAGCAGTCGGAGAGCAGTTTCGAGCTCGAGTATCCTCGCCACCATCCTCGCCCACATGAAGTCTCCATTTTTCATGGACAGAACTCCTCTTTTCTTGACCATCCTCAAATGGAGCAAGACAACGACCAAAACCACTACTCCTATCGTACCGTCGACGACGACGACGGTGTCCACTACGTCGGCAACACTATGTCTACCGCCGCACACCATGCTTCCGCCGTCACTCTCTCTGCCGGTCTTGGAGGGCGAGGTGGGAAAAGAGCATATGTTGGTGATGCCAGTCTTAGTGGGGCTGAGTACGACCCAGATCGGCCCCTTGACAACGTCATGAATGGCATGGCCAACGATCTTAGTATGCTTAACATGAACACATCACGCACATTCAGGAAACACAGGGGCAACGTGCGCTTAATTGCAACTGTATTATTTGCAAGTCTAACGAGTTTTTCTCTACATAGGTTTCTACTACGCCGGCTCAGGTTACATTCGATCCTCTCGTCGTCAACCATTCCGCCGACATGTCACTTCCAGGTTTTGGTGGACGGGCTCGTAGCTTTGCCGACACTCGTCTCGCAGATCGTACACAAGACTATAAAGCTCCCCACCGAATCAATCATGATCCTACCCCCAGAGCAAAATCTAGAGCAAAGCGGCCCGTGCTTAATGTTCAGCCTCCTACTCCGTCTACAGCTGGTAATGCGACGAATGGAAGTAAATTCACAAAACTCGCGAGGAGTTTGGCGAAGGAGATTGAAGCTAGTCGGCGGTGGACGACGGATCCTGTGCTTGAGGACGTGTCACCGGCACGACCGACAAGAAAGAAACAATCTACACATCGAAGTCCGTTCCAAGATATTGTCAATAACTCGTTCACAATGAATGTCTCACCGTACCCTCCTTCAAAAGGCAAAGCTAGATCCGGCACGTCTTCTGCGACTAAAAATGCGGATCTAAAGCCCCTTGATACGCCAAGGTACAATGACAAGTCCCGTTCAAGGATCATCAATCTGCCTGACGTGACTGGTCTGACGAGTGCTGTGGGCAGTCCACCGAGGAAGGACATGGAATGGCGCAATTATGCCGGCGGTGATAATGGTGATCAGGCAGAAGGTATGTTTCTGTTTCAAATTTGAAGTTGCTTCTCTAATAGTCGTCTTGCACCTGAATAGTGCAACTTCTCCAAACGTTGACATCATTACAGACACGTCTTAACCAGCTTGAATCACAGAATCTTGTCTCCAGACGGCGCGTTAGAGAGCTCGAACTCGAGTTGGAGGCGTGCAAAGCAGAGGTGAAACGGGAACGGACCCGTGTATTGGAAAGGGAAGAGATCATTGTTGCTCAACAGAAGGACTTCCAGAAGCGGAGGAATGTGCCTAGCAGACCTGCAAGAGTAGACTCAGATCCCGCTAACGAAGGCCGTTATAACGAAGTTGTGGAGGAGAAGAAGGGTGCGTCTCTATGTTGTTAACGAGAACTTCACTGTTGTTTATGATTCCTTTTAGCTTTGGAGGCTCTCATTGCAACACTGCGATCCCATTTGTCTCGTTTAACAGATGAGCTTTCCTCACAACAGGCTCAACTGGACGAGTTGCGCTCATTGCGCCAGTGCGACCTGCGTGATTTGCGGGATAAAATCTCAGAAGTCGACAGCTTGAGGCTCGAGGTCGAGCGCCTTGGTGGTGAGGTCGAAATTCTTCGTGGCGTGGTCGAAGAAGGATTGAAGGAAAGACGGAGAGTCAAAGAATCGATGGATGTTTCAAATAGCTCCGCGGGTTCGATAACGCAACTGCCTCCCGTTGAGAAATCCTTGAATGGTGGCGAAGGTGCTGAGCTGCTCTGCCAACCAGATCACAACGCCCAGGACAACACCACCATCCAACCTTTTCAGACGGACATCCCTTCCCCGCCTCCTTCTCGCCCTCAGTCTCGGCAAGGATTTCGTCGGCTGCATGCCTATGATAGGACTGGTTGCGCGATTGCTGGGTCCTCTCGGGTCGGCGCCATGGGCGAAGGGCGTTTCATCGACGAAGATGAATTAGAACGGGTATCTGCAGAAGTGGAAGAACGACGCTCGGAGAGATCTGAAGCAAATTTGTCCAGGTCGCAGTCCTTCCACCATCCCGAAAGCCGACCAGCTCGACTTCCTCGTACCACTACTTCCCGTAGGTCGAAAGTTGCCGATAATGACCGGTTGCCCCGTGCACGTGCGTTGGACGAAGGTTCCTCCCGGCCGCCTCGACCAACAGGTCCAACTCCAGCGCGCGCCCTCAATAATGAAAATCTCAAGGTTGAGACGCCCTTCCCTCAAATCCGAGGAGATCGCCTAGAGCGCCTTTTCTTTTCTGCCCCAGAACACAACGCAAAGACTTGCCGTGTCTGTCACAGACGTCGCCGGCCCAGTGCTTCGGATGACGAACTTGATTTCCCTTCATGGCTTCCTCCTCGAAAACGCACTCGACACACTCAAGAAGATAAGCGTTCGAGGCACAGGAATGTCAGACTTGAGGATGTTGACGACGATTCTGACAATAACCTTCGAGGGACAGGTTCAAAAGCTGCTTCGAAAGCGCCGTTTTCTGAGGACAGGTTGCCTCCTCAGACAGTCTTAGTCCGTATCCTAAGAGAACTCGAGGATGACTTTACGCATTATAAAGGGTTCGTTGTTGCCATCGTTCGTTTTTAAGTGGGCAGCTCTGACGTCTGATGATATCGTATAGGATATACATTGAATTGGCTGACCAATACAAAATAATGGATGCTGCATCGAATGTCCCGAAGAGAAATGTCCTCGCCGAGCACCTCAAGGAAGTCATAAACACGCTAGAACAGAAGGTTTGTCGTATGATTTCATCCGAGTTGACAAGCAGCTTATATTGTCATGTTCATTCCAGGGAGACCAAATCGCCTCGCTCTACGACTTGTTGACTTTCAAAGATAAGCCCGTCGGAGAATCGGTTGTTCCTGAAAGAAGACGGTCCTCTCCTCGTTCTCCTTGTTCGCCTCGACAATCTGGTATGAGGCGAACAAGTGGTCTTCGGAAGTATGCGACATGCTCGTAGAATAACTCCTCTCTTTTTCCCTCATTATTCGCTGGTTCTTTTTCTTGTTCACTATCCAATTCCCTATCTCGGCGCGACACATCCCCTGCAGCACAATCTCTAGTGAGGACAAGTATTCAGACTTCTCATTGCTTAACCTATTACACTTGTTTGTTTTCGAGCTTGCTACAACGTGCTTGCTACTTGTAATTCTGATTAGCGAAAAGATTTCCGTTAAACTGTGAATTAATTGTCAGTGCATTGTCGCTGCAAGTCCCGCTTGATCATAAAAGGAAGGAAGGTGCTGCGTTGCGTGCTATTTATACGCATGTTGTCAGGAAGGACACTTTTGTTGCGCACACGCAAACGTACGTCTACTACTGCAGCATAGACAGCTCCAATTTCCTTATATTTGCTTGAAAGGGTGTGCAATGACCATTGTCCCTCAAATATAGTACAACCGTCAAACCGGATAGCGTTCGTACGACCACTGACTGAGACAAGGTCAAAAATTCCTGGTTCAGTAAATATCATGTCCGTCGAAGACAGACAGATCAAGAAGGCGCGTACGGATCGAGTAAAGGTACTTGAAGCCCAAGTACAATGCGTCAACTTTGAAACATCTAAACCGCTTACTGTGACATCCGCAGGACATCGGAACACACAATGGTACATTTCATTGCGACGAAGCACTCGCCTGCTTCCTGTTGAAGCAGACTTCAACTTATCGAGACGCCAGTGAGTGTCGCGAAAAGCCTAGAAAGTTTTTTACGATCCACTGAAATCGGGCTTCAGACATCGTCAGAAGCCGCGAGCCCAAAATCCTGGACCAATGCGACATTGTCGTCGACGTCGGAGGTGTCTACGATGACAGCAGGCGCCGGTATGATCACCACCAACGTGAATTTGAGGGTATCTTTGGTTATGGCTTCACGACAAAACTTTCTTCGGCTGGTTTAATCTACAAGTGAGGTATCTGTCACGATCGGCTGCAATCAAATATGCTAACATTTCCTCCTCCTTAAGGCATTTTGGCAAAGAGATTATCGGCAGTAGACTCCTACTTCCGTCTGACAATCCTATTGTGGAGTTATTATGGCTAAAGCTTTACAAGGTGACTTGATATCAAAGTCTGTTCGACTCGGAGACTGATAGAACTGTCGCAACAGGAATTCGTCGAAGCCATTGATGGTATTGACAATGGCGTGTCTCAATACCCGAAGGATACTCTTGCACGTTATAGGAGTCGCACAGACCTTTCAAGTCGTATCGCGTGGCTGAATCCTGCTTGGAACGAGTCTGCTGATTCCGAAAGAGTTGATGTGAGTGAATAAACCTGCTTTATCTGTAGGTACTGATCATTCTTAAAGGCTCTATTTTCTAAAGCATCAAAAATGACTGGTGAAGAATTTATCAACAGGCTCGATTACTACGCCAAAGCTTGGATACCAGCTCGCGATATCGTCGTGTCTGCTTTATCCGCACGGTTTTCCGCCGATTCTAGCGGTCAAATTGTCTTGTTCAAGCAATATGCGCCTTGGAAGGTATTAATGTTCTACTCATATTCTCCCGCTTCATCTGAATCCTTTTTGAATTAGGAACACTTATTTGAAATTGAACAAGAGCAAGATATCGCAGAAGCTGAAAAACCTCTTTATATTGTCTATCCGGACGAGACAGCTTCAAACTGGAGAATACAGGCAGTGCCCGTTTCCCAAGATAGCTTCGAGAGCAGGAAGGCCCTACCACAAACATGGCGTGGTGTTCGAGATGACGCTTTGTCACAGCTGACCGGCATTCCTGGGTGTATTTTCGTTCATGCAAGTGGATTCATCGGAGGTTTGTCATAGTAGCGTAAAACGAGGCATTCAGCGTACTGAATAGTTTGACTTTAGGAAACATAACGGAAGACGGCGTGATGGAAATGGCGCGTGCGGCCTTGAAAGCATAATGGAGATTAGCGTAATCTGTACAACAGTATTAATGTTCTCCAATCAGCACATGAAACGATTTGGGAGCAGAAAGAAACTATCGGTAAGTTGGATCAGAGAAGCTGGTCGAGTACGAGGAAAAGGAAAGCTATAGCGTGATTGCAGTAGTGGCTCGATCAAAGGGGGAAATTGTTGATGCTTATGAGAAGGAGAGTATATCTTTTTTAATATAAGACCGTGGAAGACAGTTATCTACATGGTCGACGCGCGGGAAGTGTTCTGCTCTTCTGTCTTCACCCCCTATATCATTCGTTTAATCAATGATATCGAAAGGGAAAGTAAAGACACCTTACCTTACTTCGACATGCAGGACAGTTATTCCGGCCAGTCTTCAGCCATTGATCCACGCACGCTTTATGGAAAGCATGCTTGCAAGACAACAAGCGTAAGTCATCCTCAGGCTTATAGTCGTCCAGACAGATGAGGCACTTATAATGAGGTAGATGAGCACATGGACGTAAAGGTAATAAAAGACTCCTAACTCTATCTACGCAATTACTCGCAACTTGTTCATTGCGTTCAAACTCTTCTAAGGAATTGGCCTTGAAGACTTGGAGTCCAGAACGCTCGATTTCTTCTTCGGTGACCACAGGAGGCTTGACTTGACCCAGCAATTCTGCCAGCTCCCTTTGATGTAGCAAACAGATGTTAGATCCATGCAATGGAGCAAGCGATGCAATAGGTTTACCATAAGGTCTCAAATGAATCAAGGCTATCGGTGCTTGTTAGAATGTGGTGGTCAGGAGGATAATATCCTATAGGAATCAGATAAGCATGATTCTATCATGTATAAGGGTTTTAATTGAAAAGGCTTACCTCCGAAAACGTAAATGAAGAAAGTGCGTGCACCATTACCGAGAGTGTCTTGAACATCTTGATCATGGGTAGCAGGGTTCGTAGTCCCTCTCCGACCCAATCTGCCAAAGGCTCGAGCCGCTCTTGATGGCCAAGGGCGACCCCGCTGAGATTCTGCCGTGCTCGCTATATTATCTGTATCGTGCCCTCTGGCTTCACGAGCCTCACGGGCTCCATTGACTTCTTCGGTTCGGGATGTCGAACCTGGTGCCGGAGGTGGAGTACGATGAATATTTGAGTTGATTGACTGGAGGCCGACAACAATGACTGGGACTACAAGATTAGCAGACGGCTCTCGCAAAGGGGGTGTGTGAGATGTTGAAGCCTCAGTAGAGTTGGACGTGGATGTCTCCACCGCAACCTGAGCATTTAATGGTCGATCAGCTGGGGCCGCAGTGGGGCCCGAAGAAAGCCCGTTCATCGCTGCGCCCTGTTGCCTGGATTGTGGGATCTGCATTGGAGGGAAGCGATACATCCTCCACCAATTGATTCCATGTCCATTTGTAAATGAGTTACGGCCGCTTCGAGAAGCATCTGTGCTGCTAGGCACAGAAGGTACGGTTTCGGGCGCAGAACCGTTAGGTATTGAAATCCCAGGTCCATCCCGGCTGACGTCAGAGTCATGGCTAGAGGAAGTTTCTATATCTGATTCGACGACAGTTCCACTATCTGAACCGCTTCCTGAAGAAAAATTGACCAGCTCTGGCATCGACGAGGAACTATGCCCTGAAGAGCTGTGCTCTTCGTCACAGGCCTCTTCAACCTTTGGAACAATAGGTAGAACTTCTTGCTGCTCACTCTCAGCTACTTCGCCGTCAGTTCGGAGAAGAGGTGCAGATTCGCCTACGACATCAGATCTCGTCCAGCCATCACTTTCTGTACTCGTACCTGCAGCCCCGACAGCCTCTTCTGGGATCTGAGTGGCCTGATTGGGCCTGTTCTCGTCGGAAGCTCTGGATGGACCTGTTCGGCGCAGAATCCATGCGCGTAAGTGCTATTCTCAGATCCACTTGCAAGTCGACCAAAAAGCGCTCAAAGCTATCAGGCGGCGCATCCTCTACTTCGCGACGGACTCGTGTGTCCTGTGACTGAGTGGAGGCGCTAAAGTTCGCTTCACCAACTGATGGTGTGACATGTGCATTCTGAGATTCTGCTCGTCGTTCTTCCTGAGACGGACCTAAATTGAATGCGCGAGCGAGTTCGCTGAACAACGGATCAGGTATGACTGATCCATCCGCCCCTTGCTCACGACCTGACGCTGACGTTGGTAAACCTCCCGGGCGAGAAAACCCAGCTGTTTCGCTTCCAGGAACAAGTTCTCTTCCTCCTCGTCCGTGAACCAGTCTCTCGCGTAAACTTTCCCACAATGTACGGACTCTGTTTCTCTCGTTCTCCTCCCGATCACGCTCGCGATCTCGTTGCGCGATGGCGGCGGCAGCAGTGGGATTAGCACTAGCCAAGGCACGAGCAAGAGCTGGTATTGCCGACCCTGCTGCAGCATTCGAGGGCGGTAAACCGGCCGATTCTGACGGAATTGAAGCCTGGGGAGGACGCGATAAAGCCTGGTTCCCCGAACCTAATTGATTATTAATAAGAGTAAATAAAAATTGTCAATCAAATAGCATAGCGTACTCGAAAGTAAGGAGGCGGCTGTCGCAGCAGTGGCGACACTGTTTGAAAGCAATCAAATTAATGAGGTACGGACTAGTATGTCCCTATGCACTCACCTCAAGAGTGTTCCGAGAACGTCCACACTACTTGAACTTAGTTGACCTGATCTGCGAGCACCCCCTTCGCCTGGTATCGGTACAGTACTAGGAGTAGTTTCGACGGATCTTCTCAGGGCTGAGGTCGACGCTACTTCCCCCGGCTCAACACCAGATAATTCATGGCTATCGTGGAGAACCGGCCCTTCAACGATGCCAGGATCTACAGAGGTACGCGGACCTAACGAGGTTGTGGAGTTTCTGCGCCGCAAGAGGTTAGCAAGTAGACCATTCCCCTGCGGCCCGGTTGATGGCCTTGAATGCTGCTGCTGAGAAACGTCCGCATCTGTCGTAGGTGAGAGCATCGGAGGACCGGATTGCGGCGCAGGTCCAGTTTCTCCCTGTGTCTGCCTCGCCGAATCTGTAGTGTGCACAACACCTTGCACAACCACAAGGGCGCCTGCGGGAGGAAACTGACGTAAGGGGTGATTGTCTTGAGGCGGCCGAGTCTCAGTCTGACTCGAGGCCGGTGAAGGCACCTCGTTCACTATACTACCCGATCTTCCTTCAGAAACTTGGTCAATGGTAGGAGCAGCCTCAGTTTCGCGTGGTGGTGAAGCACTATCTAGCGATGAAGATTGACGAGAAGCGCTTGGTTGATTTGTCTGCTCGCCTTCCTTCGAATCGCCCTGCGCCAGCCTTGCCGTCGCGCTCACGTCCGAAGATGTCTCTTTGCCTTTTGAAATGAGTGTATTCGAGCGTGCTCCATGATGTGATGTTGTCTCAGAAATGAGATTTGCACGGTCAAGCGGAGGCTCGTCGACTGAAGACTGCGGTGTGCTGTCGTCACCTGAGGTAGAACGAATATCATAGTTTGGCAGAGAAGCATTTGTCACAGCAGGCTCTCTTGCCGCTTGTGATGACGGAAGGTCTTCAAGAATGGGTTGCGTGAGACCCGCCGCTGCATCGCCGCCAACCGAGTCCGGCCGTGACACCGCAGGTGTCTTTGACCAACGTCGCGATCTTCGCCACCATTTTCCACTCTCCACACCAGACCGAGATGCATCTCCTTCACCATTTTGAGTGGATGAGCTAGGACTCATCAGTCCGACGACGCTATTCCGCAAAGACCTCCGGTGCTCTTGTATCCGGGAGCGGGAGCCCGTATCTGGAGAGGTTGGAGAGGCTCGGACTTCAGACTGTCCATGGTTCACAGCAGCTACAGCCGGCGACACAAGAACATTACTGGGAGCCGAGGGAGTCCGTCGAGCGCCGTTGGTAGAGTTTGTCTGGCCCATGGAGGGCTGAGGAGAGCAGAGGAGTTAGTGGGCGTGGGCGCTAATAGTAATAAGGCCGGGTCCGGGGTTGCTGACGCGTCGGAAGTCGCTGCAGTTACGCAAGTCGATCGAGTGCAGGACTTGGTCGTGGAAAGAGGGAAGAAAGGACTAGATACAATGGATCTGGATTTCGTGGGATGTGTCTGAAAGGTTGGAGTGGTAAAAGACTGAGAGCGGGCTGGCTTGTAATAGTACATGTAGTCGATTGCGGTGCATGATGCATTCCTGTGAACTGTCACGTCCGATCTAGCCACATCATTCTATATCTCTATTATCGCTCTACATATTCATCCTTCTTTAAACAAATCGATCGTCAGAGACAAACGCATCCCATGCCACTTCTACGTTTTGATCTAAGTGGCTTCTCAAGTATTCAGCACTGACTTCGACACTTCGCAATCCAAATACACAGGACGAGCAGGTCCCCGTGGTGCGATTAGAAGAGCGTGGTCGGCATCTATTAAAAGGACGTGCAACGACGCTGAATTCCGCGTAGCTTGTAGCAATCAAATGAAGGCGGACAGGCTATCGTAAGAACTGTCCAGCCAGGCGACTTGGTACAGGGAGATAATGCCAAATCAGTAATCGTTGAACATCCATCTTCGTAGAATAAAGAATACGCTGGGACACAATGAGAGAACGGGTACGTGTTTTCTTTCTTTCTAGCAGGTCAGGCGAGCGGCGTTCGCCACAATAGCACAATGGCGACAATACGGCGCGCATGAGAGGTCTTTTTCCCGTCGAGATGGACGTTTTTAGCGCCAGGGTATGCTATTTGAATTCTTCATAGCAGGAAGCATTTAGACAAGGGGCCCAGACCGCGTTGAGTGGATTTGTGGACAAACAAATCATGTAGAATACCGCGGTGTTGCACATGCTTGGACTTGATTAGCCCAAATACATAAACCAAACACTTAACTGACAGAAGAGTTTGTACGGGATAAGCTCAAAGAAATTGCTCATAAGATATGAAGTCTACATAAAGCAACGGCACGGTCATTCAATTGCGAGTGGCAAAATCGAGTACCTTGACTAGTCCATTCTAATTTCTATGCCATTCAACCTGTCATCGTGGAAACTCACACGATATTGATTCTTTATATCACCTGAGAAATAAACACGCTCATATAAGCTACACCATTAGCCTCTCGGTAGCCATCTTGCTTCATGAGCGTCCAGCACCAAAGGTGCCTCTCCCTCTCTCACAGGCGTCAGCGATAGTTTGGCTGCATGCCCAATCGCAGTCATCTCTACATGTTTCTGCTCTTCGAAAGTAGCAGTAACAGGGAGAGCCTGTTTAAGCTTGACTGCAAGTGCGGCTATCTCTTCGGCTTGCGGGACCGTACACGGGGGTAGAGCAAGACTTTCGTTAAACGCAGACTCCGAGCCGAGCTGGCCCAGCGAGCGAATCCACTGCGCGACGCCTGCTAGAGATACCCTTACTTCCCACGTCCCGCCCTCCTGTTGCAGATGTAAGATCAATTTACAATGGAGAAACTCGGACTGCTCACAGTTATTGTCTTGCATAATGCGGTGATGATACCGAAGGCGAGCAGATAGCCAGCAGCATGATCGATTGCTTGACAGGGCAATGCCTTGGGGGATGTAACTTCATCGGACTGTCCTCTGAAGGATCTGAAAGCCTCGGCTTCTGCGAAGCCGAATCCTGTCGCATTTTGCACCAAAGAATCGAACTGATGGAAAAGGTCAGAGAAAAGGCGAGCGATATTGAAAGCGTTATACGGACGCCCCGCCTGTCTTTCCAGGGTCCTTCCCAGCCATAGGCAGACAAGCTTGCATAAACGATACCGGGTCTCATCTTTGCCAGGTCTTCTACTCCAAATCCTTTCTCACGAAGTCCACCAGGGCGGTACGCCTGTAGGAAAACATCTGTTTCCTTCGCTAGATCTTCGAGTGTCAAGCGATCTGTATCGCTCGTAAGATCAAGCTGGGTTGTACGCTTTCCGCGTGAAGTATCTTTATCGAGAAACGGCAAGGCGGGTAGATTAGGAGACGTTACAAGGAGTACATCTGCTCCGTGGGCTGTGAAGAAAACCAAGTTCAGAATTTTCCCTGGTTTTCGGCGCTCGAGCATACCAGCCAAAGTCCTCCCAGCAACAGGACCCGCAAGGATACGGGTCAGATCCAATACACGGATACCTTCCAGTGGAGAATGGGATGGCAATCCCTTATCTCGTTTCGGCGCATCGCCTACCTTAATCAGCTCGACGGGTGGGCTGTTCTTGAGCGCAATAGAATGGGGATGACTATCCCATTCATTGAAAAATCTGGCTTTTGTTGCACACATTTTTCTTGCAGCAGCTTGGTCTTCAAACTCCTGCGCGTTCCAATGAAGAAGGGCAGCCTGCACCGACTCGCG
The DNA here is from genome assembly GCA_021029095.1 of Phellopilus nigrolimitatus. Taxonomy (NCBI): domain Eukaryota; kingdom Fungi; phylum Basidiomycota; class Agaricomycetes; order Hymenochaetales; family Hymenochaetaceae; genus Phellopilus; species Phellopilus nigrolimitatus. The sequence goes on from JAJOHG010000012.1 coordinate 59,478, forward strand.
CGTTCCCTCGCATTTCAGGAGATGTAAAATCCCTTCTTTATGGCTGAATATGGAACGGACTATAATCAAGGAGAAAGCTAGGCTAGTGAATGTTGGTTTACATACTGGTGGAAATTGGTATGGATCCGTACGAAACCGTCCTTGGTCTGGTATACACCAGCGAGTTCGTCGAACAGAGCGCCTTCTGGCTTTTCGCCATTGAGCAGCCAATAACTTTCGCTCTCTTGAGAGTATTATCATAATTAGGACACTGCGCGAAGCTCATGATGTGCAAATTTAATGAACGTTTTTACGCAACTGAACTCGAGTATGGCGTGTCGAGGGTCGACAGAGACATATTGACTTTGACCGGATCTCAGGTAATGGAGATGTGCTGCAGAGAGTCCAGAGAGGCCAATTGTTATCTGCTAGTAGGTTCAGAGCGACGTCCCTGCTCTGCTCGAGCTTCTGCTCGAGCTCGAGGAATTTGAGTCCGCACCTGCGCGACTGATCCGAGCTTGAAAGAAGAATTGACGGCAGGATCTGGTCTGTCGCCCAAACGCAGGTAAGTCAGACTCTGTCCAGGCAGTCCTTGTGCCAGCCATATATTCTCCGCGTGAATACGAGTGTTGGCAGCTAAATCCATGGTGGATACTCAGTGAAAATATTTAAGTCACAGTAATATCGGACTCGAAGTAGTAGCACGAAGGCAACCAAAGGGGGTAAGTCTGGCGGGCTTGCTAAGCGTCCGGTGGCGGACACACGACCTCGACGTCCCATCGCGCCTTACGCGCATCATTCGCGCAAGCCGCAATGTCGAGTATCCCCTCGCCGAACGACCGCGAACCCAGCGGCCAAAACTCTTCTGGCGTGACGCCGACATCGACACCTGCATACCGTCTTCCTCTCCATCGCAGTACTTCTCACTCATCTAATTGGTCAACCGACGCCCCTCACCACAACCAAGGCACATCGTATTTCCCCGCGTCGCCATCACCGAGACGTGTACCGACTCGCTCGCTCTCTGCTGCGCGAAGCTTGAGCGTCAGCAGCGAACGAGACGAGGATGAGGACGAGAACGAGGACGAGGGCTGCGACACTGGTGCCACAGACGACCGTGGCAAGAAACCATCTGCCGCCGACCCTGCGGGTTCGACCGAGGACGACAACGAGGACGACAACGACGAACGTACCGAACGTCAGTACTCTGATGTCGACCCCCTCACTCTCAAGGACAGACAATCGATCATGAACGTTGACCATCCATTCGGTCTACCTATCTGGAAGCCCGCTTTATACAAGAAATCGCGTACGGTCAACAGAGATGCAGAGACGGCCCTCCATGCAACTCCGACTGCATATGGAGAGAGGCATTTACATCCTGGCAATATTGCTTGGGCAGTACTATTTGGTTTATGGTTAGCAGTGATTTGCCTTCTAGCTTCGGTCGTGTTGTTCGTAACACCTATTGGTGGGCGACGATATGCACCACTCGTTTACGGACTTGGATGGTATCTTTTATGGCCATTTGGAAAATACGTCGAGGGCTTTTCGGAAGAGTGTTCCGGTGACCCCGTCATCCGGGGATCTGACTTGGGGAGCAACCATACCATCGATGAGGTTGAAGAGGAACAAAGTACGCCTCGCGTGCGTTCACCCTCTTCAACCATTACCCAGCGAAACTTACCAACGTCTTTTGGACAAGGCGCTTCTCACAACGAAGAGACTGTTACCGAGCATAGCCCGTTCATCCAGAAGGGTCCTAAAAGGTCTTATGGGACCGTTCCGACAGTGAAGCATATTGGGCGCGTGCAAAAAAAGTCTAGCAGTAGTGATTGGCTAGGAAAGGCCATCTTTTGGCTACTTTTGACTTCAATAGTTGCGCCGCTCATGCTCATTGTTTGCCTCATATGTTGGTTCCTCGTGGTCACCATTCCCATGGCGAAACTGAATTGGGCATTGATCAAGCATATGTTCCAACGCCCGACCAGTATCCGTTTTTGCGCGGCTCCCCCGGCCTTGATCGTATCTTCCCCCCCAGATCCTTCGTCATCGGCGGGTCAGTCAGACGAAGCTGGACGAGCTCGTGAAACCACGTTCACCTTGAAAAGTACACGCTTGTCCGCTGGTCAAGCCGCTCCTTCAGGATCACCTTCGTCGACCGTTTTACTTTGCACGTATCGGGCCGTCGGATTCCGATATTATAAGTATACAGTCGGTGGTGTCAACATATTTTTCGTGAATCTGATGGCTGTCGTAATTTTCGCGATCATAGATGGCTTTATTCTTCTTCCTATGAGGGATGGTTACGAGCTCCATGGGAACCTGTTCCTGCTGTCTTGGAAGTTCTTGCGAGTAGAGCTTTGATTTTCACTGTCAGCCTGGCCAGTGTCATCCCTTTGTCTTACTTCATTGGCATGGCAGTCGCTTCCATCAGTGCCCAGTCTTCCATTGGGATGGGAGCTGTTATTAATGCAACATTCGGTTCAATAATCGAAATTATCTTGTATGCAATCGCGTTAACTCAAGGCAAAGGCCATCTGGTAGAAGGAAGCATTGTTGGCAGCCTGCTCGCAGGCGTTCTTTTGATGCCTGGAGCAAGTATGTGCAGCGGGGCGTTGCGAAAGAAGGAGCAAAAGTTCAACGCCAAAAGCGCTGGCGTCACTAGCACGATGCTAATCATGGCCATTATCGGAACACTGACACCTACTCTTTTCTATCAGACATATGGAAATGTTTGTTTCTACTTTCTCTGTCTTCTGCACGTTTTCTGATTCGTTGTTTCAAAAGTTCGAACTTATCTGTGATGGTTGTCCTGCAGTGAATAGCCCTTCTCCGGGAAAAGTACCATGGAGCTGTAGTCATTGCTATTACGAGCACCCTGACCCCATACATGATGACTTCTATCAGTCTACAGTCAAGTCACTGATGTATTTCTGCGCTGCTATTCTACTTTTCGTGAGTTGTGCTATGAACATTATCCATATTTTGGGTTTACTCACAACAACTGTAGTCTTACCTCATCGGCCTATGGTTTTCCCTCCGTACCCATGCCTCCCAGATCTGGCAGAATCCTCGGCAATTAATGCACCCGCTCGACCTTCCCGTGCCCCCTGCTGGCCAAGGAAGGATGTCGTTTTACCACCGACTAACGCAGACAAGCTCGGGCCTACCTACGCACCGTTTGAACCGCAAAGCAAGCGATCTGACAATGCCTGGCGACGATGCTCAGTCTAGGTCGCAGACTCCAGGTCCAAGAGAACAGCCTCCTTCACCATCTATGACGCGCAGAGTTTCTCGAGGGCCTCCGAGTCAGCAACAACAGCAGCCGGGACTTTATACACCTTTCTTAGAGAGTGTCGGCCAGGGCGTTAAAGCATCGGGGATGCGTCTGCCTGTCGACTTAACAAGAGAAGATTTTGACCGCGCTGTGGCTGTAGCAACTGTGTCCGCTCTGAGGCAAGCCTACTCTCATTCTCCTGCTCGTCATCGCGGCTCTGCGCTCGGTGCTGAAGGGCACGAGGAGAGTGGCGGGCATGGAGGACACGAAGGCCCGAGCTGGAGCCGCACCAGGAGTGCCAGTGTTCTTCTCGCTTGCACGGCTCTTTATGCTGCCATTGCAGGTAGGCAAATTTGATAACTCTGCCAAGTTGGTCTCATGTTTGTCACAGAGATATTGGTGGACGTCGTGGACGTCGTTTTGGAGGGCTCTGGAATCGATGAGAAATTTCTTGGATTGACGCTTTTTGCGCTGGTGCCCAATACAACTGAGTTCATGAATGCAATATCTTTTGCTATGTATGGAAACATAGCTTTAAGGTCCGTTCTTTCTTGAGATATAACACTGATTATCTAACATCAAGTGCATTGCCTTCTCCAGTATGGAAATTGGTTCGGCTTATGCGCTTCAAGTATGTTTACTCCAAATTCCTGCGATGGTTGCATTTTCGGCTTGGCACGACCCGCAGAAAATGGGGACGGTTGCAGATACTTTTACGTGAGTTTTATCCCATTCCCCTTTTCTCTTCTATGTTTGTCATTGCGCGTTGGAATGACGAATTTAACGAAACACTTCGCAGACTCATTTTTCCACGATGGGATGTGATTGCTATCATTTTGTCCATATTTTTGCTGACGTACACCTACATTGAGGCAAAGAGCAACTACCACAGAGGCAGTATCCTTATACTCAGGTAAATTTATCTTGATTGTGGACTTGCATGACATTGCACTAATCGCTTGGTATGTGCAGCTATGTTGTCTTAGTAGCTGGGTTTTATTTTGCTCCTCAGAGGCCTGATAGTACTGAGCAAGGCACATTCAAATTCAGTCAATATTCCCCGAGCTCTATGTTGGAGTCTATCCAGCTTGCAATGACTTCGTTATGGACCAGGTGAAAGAGAGGCCGGGTGCTCGAAGTGTTTTCTTCATAATTATTCTAAGCCCCTTGCATTGCACCATCGAACACTTTTTAACATATCAGTAACGACAATTGTCATGTTTATTACACATTGGACTTGATACCATATTGCAGTAAAGACACATCAATGTGTGCTACGTAGTGACTCCATTACAGAGCGCAATTGACCATATGGCGTGCTTAGCCTCTCAGCATCATTCCTACCAGATAGAAAGCGTACAATGTCGGGTGATGACGCGGGATAGTCAAGGAAGCGCTCAAGTAAATCACCATCAAGGAATCCATAAGATGCAGGTTGGGCATCGGAACGTCCCCGCGAATTACATGGTGCACGCCATCTTACAATGGAAAATCTCATTTAAGAACTGATTGATTGCCTTGGGATGATGTGTGAACTTACTGCGTGTGATCCGTATTTCCGGGGCCATGAATACTGTTTGCCATATTCCCTGCAGTCGAGAAAGCAGAAGGGAGAGGTCATCGCTGACATCGACGATAACCGCGATTCGTCCTGTTGCAGTAAACAGGAGGTGTGTTGGGTTGAAACTGGGCGTGTTCCCTGTAGAGTCGAAACAGCCTACATCCAAGTCATTGCAAATACTTGAGCGATAGAGATGTTCGCTTACCACGAATGAGCTTGTTAACTGTCTCATCGATATTATAGCCCCCATCCTGCTCAAGAAGCTTCTTCTCTCCTTGGCTCTGGATTTTGAATGAAAAGAGGTTGTTCTCGCTCTAAACAGCAACCAAAACATGACATAGTGCCTACTGCGTCAATTATGAAAGAGAGCTTACGTTTGCACCAATTATCGTCCGTTGGTCGACAAGTTCTATGCACAAAGGCCAGAGAGGACTGTAATCTCTTGCAACAGTCACCAAACCCTGGCCCACAAGCCTAAGCACAGCCAATGAAGAAATGGCATCACCAGTAACAATCTGATCTTCAAGGACGACTACACTTGTCACCAGATAATTGTGATTCCACTCTGTTAGTCGGACAAGTTGAACCTCATGATCATCATCCGAGGATACAAGGCTGAATATAACGACCTTTCCCGATCGCCGTTGGTCGTAAGAAATTGTAATTTGAGATCTGAACGAAGGCTCACCCCTGTGTTGATCGCAGCTACTAATTTTCCCTTAACACAATCCATAGCATAGACACAACCACAAGCTTCAGCTGAGGCGAGTAGGTGATGAAACTTGTTCTGGTCGGGAGCAAAAATAAGAATACGGCCGCGACTTGGTTCCCGTTCTGTTTCATCATCGTACATGGTTCCGATGGCGAAAAGCATTCTACAGCCATTTTGGCCATCAAGGTTCACTGTGGCAACTGCAGTGACCTCTTCATATGGCTCGAGCGCATAGTCGTGTGTTGCTATGAGAAATGGAGATTAGGGACAGGCAAACAAGAGGAGGCTTAGCTTACTCGTAAAATCCACAGCGTTAAGGAGCTTGAACGAGCTTCTGGTCTTTCCGAGGTCAGTCGACTCGCGAGGTTCTTGCTGCACACAGCCTATGCCAAACAAGTTCGCAACAGAATGATATGATACTTTCACAGGGTTGTCCATTCCCATAGATATCTGAACAAATATTACCGAAACAGAGCAGCAAAAAACTAAACGTGGGACTTACTGTCCTCACATGCAATTTGTCGAGTTCCAATATCCGTCCAATGACTAGGCCGTCGGGTGTTGACAGTACGATAGACGCGGAGAATGTCGACGAGTTAAAAGACGAAGAAGTCAATACATCCTTGAAAAAATCGGCTGAGTCGATTGATACCGAGGAACTGAAATTTGACAAACTTTCAACAGGATTGGAGAATGCCCAAGCGTGTCCTTCGTCCAGTAGAAAAGTACTGAGCGCGTCCCGCTTGCTAGGATCGCCGGCTTGCCATCTATGCTGCAGGAACTCAGGAATACTGGCGATCCTCCCAAGGCGACGACTTTCTTCTCTTCAAGCTTGCCCTTAGCGAAAGGGAAGGAGAACACGGAGCCATCAGCAAGTCCCACCATCAGATGTGGATGAGGATCAGAAGATTTGTCCCCAAAATCATACAATAAAAGGGATCTGGGAAGATGAGGCAAGGACACAGGTTTTCCTTTGAGCTCAAAATTAGGCAACGCGAATACATTCACTTCGTGAGTTGACCAGAAGCCCAGAACAACGAAGGAGGCAAAGTTCGCGCTTGGTTTCAAAGGTGAAATGGTAAGTGCCGATATTGGCTCGACAAACGTCTTCTGGCTGCGTAACAATGATCAATCTGCAGTCATTAAAGCAATTCCGACTCTACTTACCTTTGCTCCGAAATCTTGTCACCCAAAATATTAAGTAAAATGACCAATCCTCCCGACAAAGCGATGCAAATTTGACTAGGACTGACATCGGCCAGGACAATTTCCCGACCTCGCTCCGGTGCCCAAATATCTTCGCTGACACCGAAAGATGTGTTTATAAGTACGACTGCACCCGGTGTGACTTGCACCATGTATGATGCGCTCTCATATATTGAATGGCCTGTCGGAGAGATCTTCCGGTTCAGAACATTGCCTGCAGCGAGTGTACGAGAGTCGTGTCTCAAACCGACGAACTCATTCGAGCGTGTGATTGAAGTTCCTTGCTTCGAGGAAGGCAACCCCAAAAGATGAGTGGAGACGTTTGTTGTGACTAAAAGGAAGTAATGGCGCCTATAAAATGAGTTTTAACAGAATCAGTCCGTTGAAAAGGTAAACCAAGCTCACTCGTCAGTATGATATACTTTTAGAGGCCAAATCCTTGTGACATTCGGAATGCCATCAACATGCGCGTCCGCAGTAAAATTCGCGCCGTTGCGTATAATTCTCAACGACCCGGAATTTCTTCCTCCAGAGCAAGTCACTATTGAAGGCTGAGAACGTATACATAAGTTCCTTAGTATCGCAGGATAAGCAAAGAGAAACAATGCAATACCTGTCCACTGTTGTCAATGTCTGCAAGGACGGCATCCATAATGGGTGCAATATTCTTGTAGGTCTCCGCTACATCTACGAAAGTTCCACTCGGCGTCGACTGGTCGGGCACAATACGAATCAGCTGGGAATCACCAAAGTGCGACCCCACAAATATATATCGCGACGAAAGCGGGGTGAGGGATGTGGGTGACGAGATCTTGCAAGCACATCTTTAAGTAGCAGTTACTCGAAATGAAGGTTCACGTACCTCTCCAAGATCTAGTCTATCAATCTTTTGTTTTTCGAGGTCAAACACTAGAAGAGAAAGTCGACCAAATGCGTCCCCTAGTAAATATCGCATGCCTTCTGAATCAACGCGGGACCAACTAATTAAACCAAAGAGAAAGGTCTTGAACATATTGCAGATATAAACTAAGCAGCCACCTACGCAGTTATTTCAGAATACGGCCAATTGGTTTCCACTTTTGCAACTTTTGAATTTACACCATTCTGTACAGATGTATCGGCATTTTTCTTCTTTTGCCTTCTGTCAATCGAGTAAAACGAAATGCGGCTCCCTCCCAGAACTAGAACTCCGCCATGGTTTCTCCAACTGCTTCTGGTATGAGGTGGGATAGGGATTATTAAAGACGACTCGGTATCGGCGATGATGACATCTGAGAGAAATGCGGAAGGCGAGGACGAAAGTTCCTGGTTAGACAGATCATGCGAGGCAAGAACGAGTCTCTGTTGATGGTCTCTGTGCAGAATTGCCAGAACAGTCGCGCGAGAGTTCGCTGTAAGGAGAAAGCACATTGAAACGATGTTGAGTTCACGGACACTGAAGAGAAATTAACGAAATTAACGTTTGGAAACTAAAACTATCCCAGAAAGAGCACGCACGACACATCAAAACTGGTCTGGTCGTGTATTAAGCCATCTTTCAAACCCACAAACTTAAGCTTTCCAACATATGAGCTAACCACCGCAACTTTTCCTTTATGATCCACTTGGCAACCATTCACAAATTCTGCAGGACGCGCACTCCTTTCGTGAAGCGACAGACACTTTACGCAATTCAGCTGGTACTTTGAGTTCTCAGAGTCTTGGACGTATTCAAGCAGCAGGAGTCTCGGGTCCGGATGGTCGGTCGAAATAAGCAAGTGATGTTCGGCAGTGTCCTGAGCAGCCATTGTTCATCAACACGTATATGAGCACGACCTGCAAGTACTAACTTCAGTTGGAACAGCCTGGAGCGATGTTATGCGCCCCCAGATTTCGATACTGCATTGCAATCGCAGCGCGTCGGGGAGGACAGCGAATACTTCGATAATGCTGGCCTTGGCGATTACGAGGTGCTCGACGTCCTCATCGTCGGTCAGCGTCGTCTTCAGAGAGTCAATCACCGACGTTGGCTGGTGGAATGTTGCAACAGCTTTCATGCTCAACGATAGAGATCAAGTGCTTCAGGTTCAAGATGAATGGTAGTCCATACACTGACTTTCGCTCGCTAAGCTGCTGACTATGCGTTCATCTGTCTTCGGCTGCGTCGATCATTCACTCCCAAACCGGGAACTATCACCACCAGCATTACATAATGCTCGCCCTACAATCGTAAAACATATACTTTTGCGAAAGCGTCCATACACGTAGATCACTCAAAACCTGTTACTTATGCCTCACAAATTCAGACCAACAGGACTTGTAAATGGAGGGCTATTGATACAGTATATACGGAAAGACTTCATTTCATATGAAGACTAGCCAATCTAATATTACCGGCGTTCGAGTTTCTAAGCATTTTCAATCAGTGTCTCTACGATGCTCAAAGAATTAGCGCACATAGTTACGCAGTAATATGTATATTCACGGCAGGAATGCTTGGGCTTGGACGTCGTGTAGCTTGAAGTACTCTCCTTTTTCCATAAGAAGCTCTTCATGAGTCCCTTGTTCGACAAGATGGCCGTCTTTCATGCAGCTGCATAGACACAAGTGTAGTCAGCAAGATCGTACTAAGACTAGAAAAAAAATCTTACAGAATCATGTCAGCGTATTTTGTGAGGTGTCCGAAACGATGGGTGATAAACACAATAGTCTTTCCACCTCGGAGTTCACGCAGGCGTGAGAAGAGCTCAAATTCACCCTCGGGATCGAGCGCGGACGTTGGCTCGTCAGCTGCCAAGAATCGAATATCGCCGCCGCTCAAACGCATGAACGTCCGTGACCTGAAAGCAATAGGCCAACCGTTCCTCATCAAGAAGAAACGTCCGACACAATAAAATGACTCACGCAGCAAGCCGCTGCCTCTCACCTCCAGATATATCCGTCGTTCTTTCTTCCTCGTCAAGCAGCGATTTCAGATCGGCGACCGTCTCATCCGGGAAATTTGTGGTTGATAGCTTGACGGGATGTAGCACTGTCTCCATCCCCTTCTCCAGCTTCATGATGAAGTCCGCTGCACCGCCCTGGCGCGCTGCGTCCCACAGGACCTCCTCCGAGATTGCGCGCCCTGGTAAACCGAGAGCAATATTCTCTCGCAGCGTAAGTGGGTACGGCGTATGGTCCTGTCGGAGAATAGCCATCGTGCGCCGTATGTCCGCAAGCCTGTAGTTCGCGAGAGGAATTCCGTCGAGGAGGATATGCCCCGCAGAGGGATCATACAGCCGGTTGAAGAGCTTGATCATCGAAGACTTCCCTGAGCCGTTCACTCCGACTATGACCACAAGTTGTCCAGGTTTTATCGTGAACGACAGATCGGTGAGTGCATTCTTAGATGTGTCTGGGTAGGCGAAGGACACATTACTGTATAGGAAATAATCAGCGAATGATTTGAGATATGCAGTAGTAGTGCTTACCAGAATTCAATCTGGGCACCACAGTCGCCACTTTCAATTAGATTCGTCTCCCGGGGATATGCTTGCCATCCATCCTTGATGGCATTTTCGATGTCAGAAAGTTTATAGATATTTCTGATAACGCCGAGGTTCCTGGAAAAGTCGGTTATTTGATACGACACTGTATTGAACGTCCAACCGATGGCCTGCGATGTCTGCTGCATCAGCATGAAAGCTGCGATGGACATGTCTTTGACGTCAAAAACGGTTCGGACTGCGAAAATTAGCTATCGAACGGGGTTTTAGCGCACACGTGGTAGATAGAAGAAACGCTTACCAGAGGAAGTTCTGTCGAAATGCCCCGCACTATTTTGAAGAACAAAGAATCTCTAGCCCGCCATTGGTCCCATAGAGGTTCAGTACATTTATCGCCAAGGATAGCTCGCTGCTCGCTGAACTCTGATAGATGATTGGATCAGATACATGCAAGAGCGACCCATACTTAATATGCTACACCTTTTTCAATATGTTCCTCGATGCCGTCATTGAGTCGGTCGGCACGAAACTGTTCGTCATATACAAGCTTGTGCAGCGAAGCCATGCGACTGAATGCCGGCTCGATGCAGTACGATACGAATGCTGCATTTCGTAAGAGATAAGAACATTTCTGAACAGCTCGGAGAAGACGAAAATAATGGCGCACGGCAAGACCACAGGCTTTCACTTGTGAGCCAAAGCCGAAGCAAGGGTTGCAGGGAGCACATGACCAGAAAGACCGGCCCTGTCGAGTTCCTCCTGATGAATGTAACAGCCATGAGAAGTTGGGTCGCCATGCCAGTGACACCGAAGAACAAGCGGCTGACTTCCTCAAAGACGTTCCAGACCTCGTTGGAATCAGCGAAATCGTCTTCCTTTCCGAGCCTACTTGTAATCTCCGGGTCTGCATTGGTTTTTGTTAGCATCAGATTTAGTATGAGATAATAGCAGAATGCATGCCTTCAGCTGTTGTGAGATCCAGATTTAACACAGCTGTATAATTTGATGAGGTTCACTTGGTATTTCGAGCTTTTTGAGAGCAACAAACCTCGTATGGCCTTTAGCATAAAATGGTATCTGACACGGTCTCGTAAGATTTCGCCGTTTCTTTCCCTGATAAAGGTCCTGAGTTTTATATGAATGTTGGGATAACGAGCGTATTCACAATATCCTCGTTATCAATTTCGACAATGCTGTATACATCACTTTCGAAAATATTGCCCACAAGATATCATTCTTGTATACCTCTTTTCCCTGAAGGCGATCTCCGACCTATCGTAAAAATGAGTTTACATCCAAAGCATTCCGGTGAAGATGACGTACCACATCCAGCAGTCGGCTAGTCAGATACAATGACAGTCCGTCTTGTAAACTATCCCAGAAATTCTCCAATGCATATGTTATTAGCTGACGTGGCGCTAACCCATAAATTTCCGTCACGAAACGCGAAAGATATTGCACATCATCGAAGGCGGTAGCCAATTTGGAGCGATGGGGAATTCTAGACCTAAGCTTCCACGAACTGACAAGGTTCTGGGTATTATGAGACGGCGGGAGGTAGACAATTTCCCAAACGCCCAATTGCGCAGAGCGAAATATTCGATCATGATTTGCATGAGGCATCGATCTTGACTTCGAGCAGAGCTTTTCGGGAAGCTGCAGCATCGTGCACAAAGAGTACAGGCCTTGTCCAAACCCGACGATTGAAAAACAAAGCAGTTGTGTGAGAGTAGAAGAAATCACTTTCGAGTCATTTTTTTCCCGCGTTCAGGAGCAACAGTGCCGTTGATTTATTAGAAAAGCGATGCCGGACATCGCTGCCTAGTGTCTGAAGCGACAAATAATGTTACAAGCGGTTAGGGAATGATTAGAAGAACGCCGCCTGTTAAGGCTTCGGAAATCACCGAGACGCTCCCACGCACCAGAAGGGTGCTTCAACGGTCTCAGCTCATGTTATTGCTACTAGGTCCAGGATGTCCGGGCCAGCAGCGGACCTGGTGGACTTGAAATCTCGGAAAGCAGAAAAGAAAGTGTTAGAAGTGGACTATCAAAAAGCGGGGCCGGCACCCGTTAGTCGAAGCGAGCATGTTCAATTTGCTTCAAGACGACCGTGAGTTCCAGCATACTACTATAGAATCGCTACTTAAAAACCTAGCTCTCACTGTGAAAAACTAGATACAAGCCAATGGCAATAACAGTACCCATTGTAGCTGCTCTACTAGCAACTGTTTATGTACTGTTCATCGGCTTTGGAAAAGAGCTGCATCCACATCCAGTGTATGACGGAGTCGCTTCTCCTGCTTTCGCCGTCGTCGATCTTCCCGGGCGAGGTAAAGGACTGGTCGCAACGAGAAACATCAAGGTTTTTCCTCTTTTTTAAAATCAATTTACATGGTGGAAATAACGCAGGACACCGTTAGCAAGGAGAATTACTAATCAAAGAGAAGCCTTTGATACTTGTACCGAGCTCAAGTATGTCCTCGGCGTAGCGCATGTCTGGGTTTTACTTACGAACTAGTTTGAAATATTCCAGCTAGTATGTCACCCAGTGTCCTGATCAAGCAGCACCTAAGCCTCCTTTCGCCAAGTAAAAGAAATGAGTTCTATTCTCTATCATACGTAACTCCTGCCAATGACCAGGTCCCAGCCTCCACTGAGTCACTCTCAGACGATGAAGTTGCACTTGCGATATTCCAGACGAATGCAATTTCAGCCGGAGAGAATGCTGGTATCTTCCCTTGGACCGCAAGGCTTAATCACGGCTGCAGCGCAGCTTTCAACTCTGTTTACTCCTGGAGACCCGGAGAAGGAATCATCGTCGTACATGCGCTTAAATCAGTCAAACGTGGTGATGTACGGAATTCAGTGCAGAATAGGAAACTATCTGTCATGCTGATCGTCCTGACGGATGCACAGGAGCTACTCACCACTTACACAGACACGAAGAAATCTCGCGAAGAGCGACAGTACGTCACCTAAAAGCATTTTCGAATAACATTCCCATTGATATAATCTATCCAGACACTATCTAAAGAGCTTCTACGACTTCCCATGTACATGTTCTGTGTGCTCGTTACCCGACCCTGAGTCTGCCGCTTCAGATGATCGCCTGACACGCATGAGCTCTCTAAGCCAGACCTTCGCGTCGTGGGGCCACGGACAGATCGATGGAAAGGAGGCGACGCGCATTGCGAACGAAATATGGACACTAGGTAAAGAGGAAGTCTACTGGAGTGAACGAGGGAGGCTCGCAGCAGATGCCGCACATGTTGCGGCCGCTCATTCCGAGTAAGTCTGTTATGTCAACTTATAGGTTGAGCTCATGTTCTGTTGTTTGTTTCCAGTAAGCGAGCGGCGGTAGCTTGGGCGTTGTTAGCGTTTAATTGGTATGCAATTGAGCTCGGAGAAGATAGTACTCAAGCACAGGAAATGCGTGCTGTCGTATCCAATCCACAATCGCACTTGGCTTGGGCTTCTAGGTATCCGCAGTTCGTAGAACTCCCGACGTCTGACGATTGACGGTGATGGATACGATTGATACGATAGATATTATACGTGTAGCCCATGGGAAAAAATAAAGTACAACGAGACAGTTTACTGGAGTGAAGGATTAGCTCCAAGTGACACATACGTGTACCTCACGAATCCATTCAATTACCTAAGGAAAAGAAAAGAAAATTACACAAAGACAGGTGGTAAGTAAGATCAGGCGAGAAAGACTAAGGGACAGGCCCCAAGAACTATGGTCCACGAAGAGACTATACCAGCAGTAACGTCTTCAATTGGATGGGCGCGTGCCAACTTGCTTAGAAACAATCACTCACCCCGAGAATTGATAACTTTTTGAAGTCATCCACGAACGTCTGCGAGCCTGAGACTAGTTCAATGTCCACAGTCGAACGCGATGCGGTCGTCATGTTTTTAACAGGTAGTATGGCGTCCTTCGTGGAAGAGTATAAAATATAACCGGAGTTCCCAAGAGGGTATTGAGCGAGAAGCTGTATGGGATACGCTACAACGCGGGGATTCTTCGCACCAATTTGGTCAACAGGCGTATGTATAAGCGCCTTTACGGACGACTGGTCCGGCATTTCTCTAACCTAAAATTCACATTAGTAATGTTGTCGGGATGTCTCAGCTCCAGTGGGCTAACCGCTGCAGAGATAGTACCGGTGACTCGACCGTTTGATTCCGACATGCTACTGAGTTCCGGTAGCCACATGACCGAGTCTTGAATGGTGAAAGATTGTATTGCGAGAGGGGCTCGAGACACGGGAGACTCGTACACCGTGACAGTATACGCCGAGATACCCCTCGATGGATCGACATTAATCGAGAACAAATGGTAAAAAGTATCGCCATAAAGTGATGAGCCCTTTGTCGTTGCCGGATTGAAATACGCTTGGGCACTACACGACGCACTGGAGCTCCCATCGCGGTATTTGTATGACACACTTGTTTTGTGAAGAATATTCTTAGCAATGGATTGATAGCGATAAGCCATAGAAAGGTTACTAACATCACCATCCTACTCGGATTCTCGGGGAAGCCCCTCGAGCTCAGAAGACGAATGGCGCCGGAGAAAGTCATACTCCCATCGAGATTAATTGCAACCGTGACGTCAACCGGTTTAATTGGTCTGGGCCCGACAGGTATAAGGTTCACGCCCCTTGGGACTGTGTTCAACATCTTTGAGATCACGCGAGTACAAATCGCGAAGAAGTCATCATTGGACTTGGCGAGGCTTTCACACAAATTCGTAGGTAAATTGGTCGGCGCACATCATGATGGAGATTAGATACTTACGTTTTCATCGTTACATTTTGGTCCGAGCTGAATATTCTCAGATCTGAACGGACCGTGATGTTCGGCGTGGTGACGAGAGGATCGGTGCTCTTCCCATCGATGTAATTCGTCGCGCTGGATGGGACGGATTAAAAGTGTTTCGTATCATTCATGCGTTCTTTCTTCGAGGTTGAAAGGCCAAATGCATACATGTGATTGTCGAAGACATCGAACGTGTCATCGAGATGAACGCCCCCTTCAGTATTGTTAGGAGTCACGGCATTTTGAACGACATCGGGGAACCCATTTTGATGGACGGAGCCGATGGTGTGTCCACACGCAGTTAGCTGGATCATTTCGGTGTGATTAAATCCGGCACGAGCGAACTGCCCAAGGTGTGTTTCAAGAGTGCCGAACTCTTCGGGAACACCATAATCACCCGCCGCAGTGGCGTCGATCCGCCCGCCCTTGTACGGGATAAGAGGGCCGCTGCACGAGCCAATAGCCACGACAGTGCCTAGAGCGATCATGTCCGCCACTAAATCAGAAAGCTTAGTGGGTAAACACTGTAATCTCCGAGATTACGGACTGGAAGCGTATTTATTCACGAAGGGCGCAAAGAATGTCAGAGAGTCGTTCATTGCTGCACCGTGGCTCTCTTCTCGGTTTGTCTCAAAGCCAATCGAAGCGTCCAGACCTCCCGTGCCCAAAGCGACATTTGCAGGCGCAACATCATGGAATGAAACTCTGTAATAATCATTTTTTTGTCAGTGACTATTTAAAAAAGCGTGGCTAGAATAAGAATGACGTACCTCACCCATTGCGAAGCGCTCTGACGGCCCAAGTTCTGAGCGCCTTGATTGTAAAGACTACACGGTGTCACCCCAGTTTTGAATCCACCGTCATTATAACCTCCCGTGTCGACGAGGAGATGTTCAAGCTCGTTTACAAAAGCCGGAAAAGGATCATTACACGAGACGAATGCTGGAAGGACGCAGAAAAATGCCAAAGAAAGCCGAAAATACAACATTGTTGGTTGAGGACTTGTGGCGCCACTAAGAGACTTTTTTCGCCAAGGTGGGAAGGCGTCGCATTATCGTCTACATGTACTAGCTTAAGAGCTAAATATACGTCCGATTACAACCAGGGTGTCCTAATTGACGGGTAGATTTAGCACCGGGATAGAAACCATACGGGCAAAGCTTACTTCCGGCTCGGGTTCGATCCTGTTGATATGTGGCGTAATAATGAATTCTCGGCGCACCGTCTCTATAGTGAGCGCCGACGAAGTGCTTTTCAATGTCTGCATACCATGTGTTTGGTGCAGGTTAGGTAGATCTGGATCGAGAGCGCTGCCGGTCATCACAAATTGCGACTGTTTGTGATAACTTCGAAACGTTAAATCGCCGTCGGAAGAATGAAAACGTGCTTGAAAAGCTCATGGAAAACATGGATTATTGTCAGTCAAAACAAACGAACGAAGCAGTCGATTTATGATCACTGTACATTGTTACTATGTTAGGAACCTGTACAGTGAATGATTTGTGGATCGTCATTACTTCCTCCGAAATAAATCCCGCAACAACATCTTAGAATTGCTGTCAAATTATGTATTCCTTTTATGACCATCGGACACACTTTGTGAACGTTACGTGCTAGCTCGGACAGGCATAAAACTAACAGAAAGGGCTGCTCACAGTCGATTATGCGGGTGGTCATAATTTCGCGGCAATCTTTTGCACTAGTGCCTTTGCGTCCTCGTCATCCAGCTCCTCGCGCGCTTCAAACTCTTTCCGATGCATCTCGTTTCGCGACAGCGGACGAGAATGGTTTCCTTCCGATGATGGCAGGGCAGAGATCTTCGAAGTCGCGTCGAACGTCGGCGCAGGAATAATATGGTAATGTACCTTGCAAGCCCACGTATCCAATTCAGGCCGGTTTCCTCGACTTATGAAAACCAGGAGTTACATACGTGTGGTACAGCCTGCGCGTATTCTTGATTACAAACAACGTTCAGCGCGTTGTTGTCCATCGCTGATCTGGATGCTAAGTAACGGGAAGCTGTCTCGAATTTCCCCAAAACAGACCTTTCGTTAGCGCATTCGCGACTTTGGACACCGCCTGTCCCAGAGCGCCTGCGATATCTTCCGGCAGCTCAGACAGATGCGAGTAGTGTTCTTTTGGGATCACAAGGACATGACCAGGCCTGAGAGGTAGGATATCTTCAAGATGAAGCCGCAGAGATTA
Source organism: Phellopilus nigrolimitatus (assembly GCA_021029095.1). NCBI lineage: Eukaryota > Fungi > Basidiomycota > Agaricomycetes > Hymenochaetales > Hymenochaetaceae > Phellopilus > Phellopilus nigrolimitatus. The sequence goes on from JAJOHG010000012.1 coordinate 76,712, forward strand.
AATTCAGCATCTGCAAAACATTAATATTCAAGCACGAGTGACCTAATATGACGACGACCTTCTCATTTTCGTACACCTTGTGCGCAGGGTTTTTGCCTTGGACTATATGGCAGAAGGGACAACTATCAGTCTCGGGTGTCCACATTGGAGAAACACGTCGGTCAACGTGCGAATCGATTATGAACGAAGTCATCTGGGAAGGTGACTGTAGCGATGGAAATATGAGCTGAGTTAGGACTCGGTGGCGGCTGCCCGCCGATCCTTCGACACACAGACTCTAACTACAACAATAGGGGAGCTCAAAGTTGAGCTCGTCTTTCCTGAGACTGAGATGCCTGCCTTTTACAGCGATCCAGAGACGTCCCGGCATGTCGGCTTTGAAGCTCGCTACAGAGCTTGGTCAGCTTGCAGATGCGACCGCCGGCAGCCTATTCAGGTGCGCTAGGGTTAAGACATCGATACCCGAGGCATTCGTTCCGAAAGCAATCGACATTCCCACACCCTGGATTGTCCTTCCAAAACAGCATAAAAATGGCATTCGGTTGCTCTACAATAGATATTACAGTGCTTTCCGGTAAGAAAATGATAGTGTGCATTTTTAGCCTTTTTTTTCTTGGACCCCACCAGAAGTGGAAGGGCAGACCAAGAAAGGGAATTTGCTGATGTGAACTCCGAAATCTTTCCTTTCATGGGCACCCAAAGCTGCTCAAGCCGGTTCCTACGGCTCTCATTGGTTGGCTCATGCAGCCGCACTGCGACTTCTCTTTCGGTAACTGCTTCCCTTTCGCGCGGGCTCGAAAAAAGGTGTCGAAAAAAAGTGCACTGTGATTATTACCGGAAAACGGCGTAAACATCCATAGAAAAAAAAGAAAGAAATACTCAGATGCATGCTTGTGCCGGATCGTGCCGGATTTGATGCGAGGTAAGCGTAACCCTAGCACACTGAATGTAGGTTGCCGGCGGTCATGTTTGCGTGCTGACCAAGCTCTGTAGCGAGCTCCAAAGCCGACATGCCGGGACGTCTCTGGATCGCTGTAAAAGGCAGGCATCTCAGTCTCAGGAAAGACGAGCTCAACTTTGAGCTCCCCTAATGTCTAGCGGAAATCTTTCTCGTTCTATGCGCGCAAACTACGCAGAGCATGGCGTATCAGAGGCAAGTATACTAGTATGTAACCTATACCAATTGCTCAATGTAATTCACACACAACCACAGTATTATACGAAGGTAGGAAAGACGTATCGCAATCCCCATTTTTCCGGCGTGAAAGCGTGCTTGTTTGAGTGGATGAACAAGTGTGCAACAGAACAATTCCTTCCGGTTTTCTTCTAATATGAATGTGTTCTTGAAGATGGTGGAAAAATGAAAAGAATTTGCCAAATGATTCTGACCCAGTCACTATCTTCGACATGGCCTGCGGTGAGATAAAGAATGTATCAATAACCAGCGCTTTTCTCATTAAACTTTTCAAGGCAGGTGAATTTCTAACCTGAAAGTCCAAGTAGCATTTTAATGACTACTATAGGCAGTGGTGAAGCTACAATATGCGTTCTCCAATGGTACGAAATCGGTCGTCAGCTGCATAAGCGCAGCCTGCAATTTGCGTCGGGCGCACATGTGGTCACGGGAAGCCCGCTCGCCTCGAGTTATAGCAAGACCCAACCGCATCCAGCGCTGTGTAGCCGTTGTCCGGAGCCAGCAATTCTCGCCGCCGATCCGGTATGTTTTAGTCTTGCGAGGCTCTAATGAATGACCGTGATTGTGATAGCTGTTCAGTTTACGGTAGAGGCGTATAAAGAAAGGACTGGTATGGCTTGTACGCCACTATCTTTCAGGCATATTGTTGAGGGCGCTATGCCGCCACAATCCTCACGCCACGGTGCTGTGGCATCCGCTAATGTTGAGCCTCGGGGCCCAGACACCGCGGACAAACCCGATCCAGGGAACTCGCCCGAATCTCGTGAAATAGAAATGGTGATATGCTCTTTTGCACTGCATCTGATAGAGTCCCCATCGGAGCTATTTTCGCTTCTCTGGGAGCTTAGTACCAAAGCGAAATGGCTGGTTGTACTAGCCCCTCACAAGAAACCCGAGGTAAGCATATATATGTATCTAGTTTGAGAAATATTCAGGTCCAACATTCGTAGATTAAGGACGGATGGGGGTGGACCAAATGGGATGTGAATGCTTGGAATGCCTGTAGGATGAGCGAGGGTAGCGGCGAGATTCTCAAAGAAAGGTATAAAGTGATATTTTTTTCTGACCATTTGCCATGTATTGACTGCAAGTACCCCAGAGTGCATTGTAGAGTTTATAAGAGCTTGAACTATGTATAGCTTGGACTGATGCATTATTCCAGAAATCATGAGTAGAGGATGCTGTGTTCAAAGATGATTTAGGGTAGATTTCTGTCATATCTATTTTTCCTCAACTACACCACGATCCCAACACGAAGCCAGCAATTCCGACACCGACCGCACCGACCGCAGCCGACACGGCCATTATTTGTCGATCGCGAGCTGCCTTTGCTCTCTGCTCGAATTCTATCGGCGGTGAAACAGAGACAACGTCAACCTCCGCACTACCCTCTCCTTCCCTCACGGTGACGGTCACCGCGGGTATTGGAAGCTCAGCGCGAGCCAAAGCAGCCGCAGCAGCGTGCATCTCCACCAACAGCGCCTCCTGAGCTGCTTGGCGGAGCTTCAGGTCATTCAGGCCCCTTTCCACGACCCGCTGGTTCTCCTCGTTCAGCTCGACGACCCTCTTCTCGAAGCTCTGCACGAGCCGCTTGCGCTTCCACGGCTCGACGAGGACGATCGCGAGCACAAAAACCGCGAGGTTGAGGCCGAGCGCTGCGAGCGAGCCGTACGTGCTCGCGCTGCGGATCTTGTCGGACCAGACCTGCTCCTCGTGGTAGCGCGCGAGAATCGCGCGCATGAGCTCGTTGAACTGGCGCTCGACCGCATCATCCGCGCTCTCCGCGACGGCCTTCGCGCGCACCTCCTCCTGCTCGACGAGGTGGTCCTGCCGCACGAGCTGCGTGAAGCGCGAGACGTCCGCGTCCGTCCACGAGGACTTGCGCTGCAGCAGGTCATTGACCTCGCGCTGCGAATTTGAGCGGCGGGAGACAGCGTCTTCGTACGCAGATTTCGCTGCTCGCGTCTGCTCGCGGATTTCGTGCATCTTGTGCTCTTGATTTTCATTCGTGTAACGAATAGGGCTTCAGTGTACCGTATCGTAGAACAGCTGCAAATTGAGAATTCTCGTACCGTTCTCGGCGACCAGCTTCTTCAGCGACTCGATTTCATGATACCCCGTCACCTCATTTAGCCTTCCACCAAGGCGGTGAAATGTGACCTGCGCTGCGGCGGAGAAGTCATCCATCCGCGCGCGCAGCGTCGATGCATTTTGCATCGTCCACTTCCGCAGCTGTGCCCTCGCATCGTCCACGGTCGGACGAGTCTTCTCAGTCCACTTGCGCAGCTGTTCCTTCACATCATTGATTTCCACCGGAGACAGTGAAGACGGCGGCGGCTGGGCTTCGGAAGCAACGCGTTGTTTGCTGACGTCTTCCACCTCTTGGGACGGCGACGAAGGGTCTAGTCCTGAAGGCGCTCCAGTTGTCTGCCCTTCCTTCTCTGGTTCTTTGGAGCCGGACGATGCGAAACCGCGACGATAAGTTGCCAACGGAGACGAAAAAAGCTCAAGCGGGGCGACCCGCGTGGGCCGCCTGATGGTCCTTAGCATGAATGCGCACAAGGTCAATGTACGTGCATAAGTAGTAATCGTCAGAGGACCAAGGATTAGTCTTGCCAACCTTTCGTCGTGAGACACAATCTATATGTATTTCCAGTGCGTCGCATGTAATATCAACAAGTTGATAAGGAGTAAAACGAAATAAAACAGAGCGAGTGTGGGTGTGTAAACGAGACAAGACAAAAAAGGGAGACGCTGACACACTGTCTTGCGGCACGAGCGTTAACTATGATATGTAGAGGGGGTGGGATATAAGGAAGAAGAAAAAGACAAGAGAAATGCCCGTTAATTTAACTCCAGACGTCCAACATCAGTCGTGAGCGTTCCTTCAGGAGCTTCATTTCCGCCGCGCCTTCGACCTCTGCGCTGCCGCCTTTCGCTTCGCCAAATATGCGCATGAGCGTGTCCTCGACGCTCTTCGACATGCTCTTGGCGTCGCCGCAGATATAGATGTATCCTTTACCCTTCAGGATCGCATCCGCGAGCGCGTCGCGTTGCTCCCACACGAGGTCCTGTACATAGATCTTCGATCCATCAGGCTTGAACGGCGGCTCGCGAGAAACCGCGCAGTGCATGCTGAATTTGCCGCCGAGCTCCTTTTCGTACTCTGGCCACTCCTCTCTGTAGAGGAAATCATCCGTCGACTTCCGACATCCGTAGAATAGATAGATCTTGCCCCAATCAGCGAGAGCTTCAGCTCCATTCTTCTCAACCGTACGGCGAGCCAGAGCGACGCGCTCTTGCACAAAGCCACGGAAAGGTGCAACACCCTGTAAATAAGATATTAATATCAAGCGAATCTATCAAGGGCGAAAGAGATAAAGAAAAAAGCTCACAGTGCCAGGGCCAATCATGATGATTGGAGTCTTCGGGTTTGTCGGAAGACGGAATGTCGAGCGGCGTACGTGGATAGGAACCTTGTAACCTGTCTCGCCCTTGTACGCACCTCTTGGACCGTCGATTGCGTACGTTGGGGAGTTCACATGAGCCGGTAAAGAGTTGTCAGCTTCCGCGATTAACGGCGCGTCGTCACCGTGTAGTGCGTGTTTCAAGTTGAGGAGGAAGTTGGAACCAACACCATACACCGTCTTGGACGGAAGGTGGTCAGACGCGGACGACTGATACTTGAGCACAACGGCCGTAACGTGGATCGAGCCGGGATAGAGTTTCGGGCTGGACGAAATCGAGTAGAAACGCGGCTGAAGACGCGGGATGCTAGATACAATGATATCGAAGGGGATCGACCATGCGGCCGTGTTCTCCGGTGTAGGCTTGACGTGTATGTTATTGCCTGCCGCAAGCTGAAGGACTTCTCCGAGCTTAAGACAACCGTTCGAGACGAGCTTGCCGTAATCTTCTTTGTTCGTGTTAAGGTTCTTGAGGAACGCATCTGCCTCAGGAGACGGCGCGAACTTGGAAAGCGCGCCAAGAATCTGACGGCCAATAACGGCGGAGATGTCGATGTAGTGGCGGAGAACAGTGCCGTACGTGGTCGGGACGGGGAAAGGAACCTTGGCGAGCGCAGGGTCAAGTGATTCAATTCCAATAATCGTGTCCCTCTTCTCATACAGTCCAAGTGAGCAGAGAAGACGATCGACCTCAAGATCAGCGTTCGAAGGCCAGACGCCGACGTGGTCGCCGTGCTGGTATGCAATGCCAGAACCCTCGATGTTCAGCTCGATATGCACGCAATTCCTCTCACCATCGAGCGCGAAGAGCTCACGCGCAACGCTGATCGGAGCGGGATAGGGGTTCTTAGCGTCATGGATGCCCTTTGTCTTAGTAAGCGCGCGCGCTGAGAGTTCGCCAAGGTAGACCTTTTCAGACGGGTGACTCTCTAGCTCTGTGACAACGAAGTCGGCCGAGTCGCCGCCCTGACCCTCCTCGACACCCATTTCCCGCGCAAACGCCTCCCACATGGCATCCTTCCACTCAAGGTAATCTTCCTCCATGGAGCGATCGTCGTCGCCTTCGCCGCGCTCGCCGATACGCTTCGCACCCATGGCCTCGAGGTCGGTATCCATCTTGCGCGCGATCGCGTTATAGTGCTCATAGGTCCTGTTTCCAAGGCCAAACATGACATACTTGAGTCCATCGAGGCGATGAGAACCGTTTGAAAACTCGAAGGAATCCTCAGAGAGGTTCTGAGTGAGTTGTACGGCATTATCAGTAGGTTCACCCTCGCCGTAAGTAGCCACGACGAAAATAACAGCGCAGTCCTCAGGGATCTGGTCGAGATTCTCGAAGTCATATTCTTCAGGGTCGCAGACGAGAGAAGCGAGACCGAATTTCTGTTTGGCCTCTTTGGCGAGACGGATCGCGTATTCTTCTGCCGTACCGGTCTGAGAGCCGTAGAAAATGACAATGCGTTTTTTCTGGAGTGATGCAAAGCAGTAAATACCGGTGAACGAGCCGGCCCTTGATTTTTCACTCTCAAGGGCTAAAATGCGTAGTAAAGGCGGTACTGACACTCTCTTTCATCTTGGCGACAAAATCGCGGGGATTACCGCCGCCATTCGCTGAGCCTTTGGAAGGCGCAACGGGAACGTTATTCGACTTGTTTGCAGCGAAGATGGAATCCTTGAAGAGATAGAGAGCGGCAAGGATGACGCCGAGGCCGAGAATGGCGACGTCCGAAGACGAGGAGCCCGCCATTTCGGGAGCAGGAAGGGCGGTGGGAGCGACGGGGAGAACGCGCAGACTTGATGAGCTGTCGAGGAAATTCATAAGTGTAAAAGGAATGTGATGGAAAGATGGACGCACTCTGGGCTATTTGTACGGCCGTCTGAGATGGGGAGGAGGAGATGGTCGGTGTCAGAGGTAGAGACTCACGCCGACCGAAAGAACCGAGCTAGAAGAGAAGTCAGGCAACATTATGTAACACGCGAGAGTACGCGTGAAACACCGTTTTGTTATATTTCCTACCCTTTTTTTATCCCCCTCCCTTTTTATATAAATCGCGTATACTAGAGCAAGTCGCGGCCGTCCGAGAGAATTACATACGTACATGTAAACGAGCTTGCATTTTTCATAAAAAGATTTCCAACCTGCTCTTCCGAAGCTTGTTGTACTAAAATACACCGATCCGAGAATAGTGGTGTGTTCTTCTCTATTCACTGCTTATCTTACTTCCGTTCGTTTGTCTGCATCCGGATCCATCACGAACGGAAAGCCGGTCAGCTTTCGTGTCATCTCTTGTACATGTACACATTTTGTATTACGTAAATTAATTATATTTTAGAGTAAGTAGCTTTATTTTAGAGTTCCCTTATCTGATTAGATATGCACCGTTGCCGGCCCTAAACAACTGCTTTGTCTTTCAACATCGTTCAATCCTCGACGATATCGCCGCAACCATGCCCGACGACGAGCAGACTTTTTTCGACAAAGAACGCGACCGCCTCGCAGTCGACATCGCATCCGTGAGAATACAGCCCCAACATCAATGCACAGCTTACCCTTTCTTTCTCACCCGCAGGGCTTCGAGCATCTCCTCACCGCATCCAACCTCCTCAACCGCAAGCTCGAGGAGGTCCTCGGCATGACGAAGGAATATGACACCATCGCCGCCCTTTGGGCGCGATTCCACGCGCTCATGCGCTCGCAAGCGGGCAGTGGCCCCGGCCGCGGACCCGGCGCAGCGGGCGCACTGCCCGACATGGACGAGAGCCTCGTCGTTCCCCTGCACGACACAACCGTCGTCCAGAATGCGAACGCCCCTTCAGGCCTTCCTGGAACAGGCGGATACACGCTGCAGGTCCCGCCGTCCGCACGCAAGCCGGCTGATTCATAGGGGCTCCGCCATCCGCCGAAAGAGAAGACATGAGGATCGCCATTTTTACTCCGCCGCTATGCACCCGCCGCTCAATCGCCCGTTCGTGTGCCTCGGGCTCGGGCTATTTCTCTCAGCCACCGATGCTATCCGGGAACCGCCCTCCTGATCTGGCGTAGAGATGACAGGTCGGCCGGTGCTACCGTTGATGTTTCAGGCAATATGAAAGCAGGCATTTCGTATGTGCGCGCTCTCCAAATCCATTCCTTCAAACTCGCGGCCGCATCATCGACAGCGCATTCGTTTATTCCACGGTTGCAAATATCAGTGCCATCATCGCCGTGCTTATGATGCTTTGGGATACCGAGGGAACGATCCTTGCGCGAGATCCACGCTGCCCGCAGTCCGCAGTGGATGATACATACGAGCCTATCGGAGACCCGTTCGAAAGCATGATATCACAAAAATAATATATACGAATTGCGAGTTGCGAGTACCAAGTACAACAAGGGAGGTGGACAATGACAACAACAACATGGACACATCTTGAGAACTGCTGCTGGCCCGACCAGATTACTCAAACTACACGACACACTAGCTCACATACATACACACCCCTTAGCTCATACATCTGCCCATGATGCGACCTGAGAAGGAAGGCAGTTAGTTTTTGATGTGATCGCAGAAGACAGGGGCCCGAGTCGGAACAGCACGAAGAGACGCACCCATGAGAACCCAGTAAACTCTTGCTGGTCCTGAGCACTCAACTGAGCGTGCACTGGCGTCAGCGTCGGCTGCTCACGTGTGAACTCCTCGTCGAAGTTGCTCGTGTCCGCACTTCCTTTCTGTGAACGAGCAGAAAGGGAAAAAGAGAGGAAGGATTAATTTCCATTGAGACATTGTTTTATAGTTCTTACAATGGTTGGACAGTACGGGGTCGGGTACTGTTTGTTGAGGACGGCGTTCCAGTCGACGTCCTTGAAGAATGGATGCACTTTGATCTCTTCCGCATCGCTCTTGCCGGATCCCAGCCGGCGATTTGGGTCCCGGGTCAGGAGCTAGATAGAGTTCGGAGAAGGGCAGGGTCAGGGGTCAGGACCTCCACCCATTTTATACTAAATTCAGAAGAAAGCACACCTTCTGCAAGATTGAGACCGCCTCCCTTGGCATCGTGATCGGGTACAATGGCTCGTCCTCCAGGATCGCGTCGAAGATCTCGTCCTCATCGTCCCCGCGGAACGGTGATTGACCGAGCAGCATCTCGTACATGAGCACGCCGAACGCCCACCAGTCGACCGCGCGCCCGTAACGTTGCTCTAATAGAATCTTGAAGAAGAAGAGAAAAAAAAATAGTGTCAATGGGTATATATCGCGAGTTGTCTTTTCTTTTCAATTTCAACTCACCTCGGGAGCCATGAATTCTGGAGTGCCACAAAACGTACTTGTGGTACTGCCGAACCACATCTCTTCCTTGCACAGACCATAGTCTGCGACCTTCACGTGGCCGTCAAGGGTTAACAGGATGTTGTCGAGTTTCAAATCCCTTTACATGTATGACGTAAGTGCAAGAAGAATGTGTAATTTTGAGCCGTACCGATAAATAATGCCATTGGCATGAAAGTATTCCAGAGCAAGTAAAACCTCCGACGCGTAGAACTTCGCTTGCCGGAGTGAAAACTGTTTCCTTTGGATATGCAGCATCAAATCACCGCCGCTCACGTACTCCATCACGAAGTACACGCGTGTCTCCGTCTGGAAGCAGGAGTGCAAGCCGAGCAAGAAAGGGTGTCGCTCACGAGCGGCAGCCAAGAAGACTCGCTTCTCGGAGCGCGTACTGAGAACGCAAATGAGTAAATAGACATCCTCCGACCAGTCATTCCACGCACCTCTCAACCTCATCGTTGTCGATTATGAACTCCTTTTTTAGCACCTTGATTGCGTACAACTTATTCGACAACTTCTCTTCTGCAAGCATGACCTTGCCAAAGTTCCCTTTGCCCAAGACTGCAAGAAAATTGAAATCGTCGAGCCCCACCTTCCGCTTACGCCCTGCAGGCCGCGGTGGATGCTGCCCCAGTTGCTGCTGACTAGGTGGTATTGACGCGACGCGCTCAGGCGGAAGTTGTATCTGCTGTGAGATGCGAGGCGTGCCAGTAATGGGACCAGGTGGGTATGGTTTGACGTACGGAGCTTGTTGGTGCTGCAAAGATATCAATGGCGCAGACTGTTAGAGTTATTGTTCATTTTTTTAGTTTTCAGTAAATCTAACCTGAGGTGAGTATCCTGCACCAGGAGGGTACCCCTCCGGAGAAGACGGTTGATATCGCCCAGAAACCATCGCTTGTGCGTCGTACGCTGCCGGAGGTTCCGGCATTCTTGCTCCCGGCGGAATCCGCCCAGATGGCGGCGGCGGCGTCACATCGCCAGGAGCATACGGGTACGCCGTCGCGCCTGACGCTGGCATTGGATGAGGTGCGTACTGCTGTTGCTGCTGCAAGGGCGGAATTTGGCTTGGCGGCCGCCCGTACATGTGTTCCGGCACCGGCGCCTGGTCCGGAGGCTCGACCTGCAAGTTATCTAAGCTCGTTCGCAAGCTCTCCATCGACGTGCGCATGTCCTGTCCGCCAGGATACTGCATAGGAGCCTGTGATAGTTGTTGCTGCTCTATGGACGGTACGGGGATCCTGGCTGGACGTTGCGCCTGCGACCTTCCAGCGGCATTCCTGCTCGCTTTCACCTTCTGAATCTCCGACAGCAGTTGATTGGCTGTCTCCATCGACATACCACAAAAGTCGGGAACGAGATGCGCGCAGTTCGCATGGCAGGTAATGCCACATTCAGTGCACCGTCTCGCATTTTTGCGTCCCAAAGGAAGCATGTAACCGCAGTGACAACACCAATTCGCGCCAATGTTCGTGATAGTCTCAAACCTGTGGGGTATCCGATGGTTGATTTTGTCCTCGTCATCTTCCTGCGCATATTGTCAACAAACGATTTGCAAATTAATAGTTGGAAGTAAATTGAACGCACGCCAGTAGATTTAGAGATACACTTGGTCACGACCTTCTCATAGCATTTCTTGTGACAAGTGTACCGACAGTCTTCGCATTGATACCCGGTCGCGTTCAGCAAGAATTCACTACAGAACGCGCAGAGAATGACTTGATAGAATTGTTTCTGCACGAACTTGTGTCCATTCATCTCGTGCACTTCGCCCTTGCGCTGTCGAACGGCGCCTTGACGGCCCAGACCACGCTGATCGAGAGGACGCTTGCGGACGTTCTCCTTGACTGTAAGGTTGTTTCAGAACGGAAAAAAGATCATGGTATTGTATGGACTTACTGAAATTGAGATGGAGCGAAATGGCACCTGCAGACTCAACGGCGAACCACGCATCAATGCCTTCAGACTGCGTAGACAAGCCAGGTATAGATCCAGGCATCGCTAGTGTGTTATTAAAATCGCCCGAGCTGCCGCCGCTATGACTAGGACCATGTCCAGGATAAGGATGTCCTTCCGGTGCACTTCCACCCATCGCACCCGCCGCCGCTGCCGTCACCCAGCCACCCTGTCCAGCTTCTTGTTCGACTTTTTGTCTTCGCTGGGCTTCTACCAGATCACTTATCCTAATCCATAGCATTCCTATAGGCACTGGGTGCGCTTCGCTGATCTGCTTGTCATAAATCGTGATTTCAACCTCATTCGCCTTGTCAACCTGAATCTCAAATTCCTCGTTCCATCTATCAGTACGAGAAGGGTGGGAACGCGCGCGTTGTGTGCCTTCAACTTTCAAAGAAACATAAGTTTCGATCACTTGCTTCGAAGAGGATCGGGTTTTCCAGGAAGTGACCAGCGGCGCATGCTCGAGTTCACGAGCTGCCCCGACAGAGACTTGTAGTTTGCCAGATAGTGGCCTTGACCGTAGATTCTCCTTATGGCCACCTTCAACAGGAGGACCGTCTAGAAGACATTGAAGAGGTCACTAAATGCACTTCAAATAGCTTTGAAAAGACATTACCATCTGCCTCCTCTTCATCCTCAGCTTCATCCAAGATGTGCAAGGTCTTGTACCTCTTTAGAGCCGATTGTAGCAATGCGATCTTCTTGTCGCTCTCAACCCGTTTAGTCTCGGCGTCGGCCCGAGACTTTTTGTCGCCGTCTGCCTGATAAAGCGTCGACATTTTAGCGATGCCCTCCTTGTACTGCTTTTCCACCTGAAGTTTAAACTCGAGCTGGTGAAGCATCTTCGAAATTTTAGCGGTGGTGTGTGGGGTGTCCGCCTTGATCAAATCGAGATTCGAGTACACCTTTGTCTTCGGCGTACCACTGACATCGGAAGGGTACGGAGGTCCTTGACTATCGGGCGACGCGCCTTCTGGGTAGAGTTGGGGAGGTGGAGGGAGAGCACGGTCTCTAAGTGGCTGCTGGCCGGGCCTGGGAGAGGCGGGCAAGCCCGACGCAGCAGATCTGGACGGATCATCACGATTGACAAGCTGAAGTTTGCGAGCCTGGAGCTCTTTGAGCGTGTTTTCAAAGTAGGAGAGCGAGCGCTCTGTCTCCTTTATCTTTGCATCGTTACGCCTGAGAACATCGGGGTTAGGGGTGGCCTGGCGGAGGAGCTGGGAGGCTTCGAGGATCTTGCGCTCTGTCTGAATGCGTTTGTAGACCTCCTGGATCTTCGAGTCGAGCTCGTGCGCCTGGACGCTATGCATCAGCGACGACGAGAGGACAAGACGAGGAGAAGCAGCCGCGTACCATGTGCCGTTGAGCGCGCCGTCGGGGCGTCGAGCTCGTCGATGATGAAGGATGAGGGCGAAGAGGAGGGTGACGGGGAGCGATGCAGTAACCAAACTGCCTAACTGGGCTACCATTCACGTCTCGGCTTTCTCGGCTCTCTCCGCTACACCCATGCCGCTCCTCGTCTACGCGTCCGACGTACGCGCAACGAACGAGCGCGTCGTCCTCAGACTCAAAGCGGCGCACTCGCTGCTCGTCGGCGAGCTCGGCGACGCGTCGTTCACTCTCAAGAAGCCGCTCCCGACTTCAATCGACGTATACTCGCACACCGATCTACTCGTTGTCGTCTCCGCTGTCCTTGACGCCCGTCATATGACCAGTGAAGATGTCAAGCAGTCGATAATCACCCGGCACCTCGTCCAGATGTTTCGAAATGTCGGTAACCCAAAGCAATGCTCTGCAGCCAACTTAAAGTTCGCTAGAATGCTGCCCTCCTAGGTATTAACAATGTATCGAATGCATGCATCGACGAAAGCGACGGTCAGGTCAAGGGTGTGTCTATGGGCGAAGCGTGGCTTTTCATAAATCTATCTGACGTTCGGATGAAGTGAACATAACACCTCGACGCTCTGTGCCGAGTCATAATCCTGTATCGCAAGTCGCTCTTGTTTCTATTCACCTTACCTACTACTGCAAAGCTGTTAAGGACAGTACGGACAGTCCGAGCACGGCAAAATATGGACTCACTTGCAATCTGCTCAATCAAGTCCTTGGCAGCTTCATAACTCGTCACGTTGTCAAGTTCGTCTTAACTAATACTTGCGTGGCTTAGGTGACTAGACTAGAACTTCACAGACGGTACCCACTCATATTTGGACCCTGGGGGGAGGTAAACCCTGACATATCACTAATAGACATATGCCTTGACCAACTCGTTCAGAAACTGGAGCAAGAAAAAATCTACTTCCCTTCAATAGCTCGCAGCCTACTTTCGATGGCTCAGCGCTCGCCCAACGAAGAGTTCCGAATTCAAGTCAAGCGGCATCTAAAAGTAAGTTATTCAATTTGTTATTTTTTACTGCCGCTCACTCTTATTTAGATACTAAGCAAGCGTCTTAAAGCTGCTGCGCGCGACGTGCTCGGCGATCTGCAGAACTGCTGTAGCGAGTTGATTGAAGAAAAAGCTCTTCCGGGCTCAGACGGCGATGCTGCAAGAACAGACGAAGACGTCATCTGTTTCGCTATGGAGCGTCTATTCAAGGTCGCACTTCGTCCTTCGCTAATTAAGGTGAGCATTTGTTACGCTCTTCACTTGCCTATACCCGCCGAGAGGTTTCCGAGACTGTCGCGGGACTTCACTGATGTTATTTCCGACACTCATAATATTGTATCGGCAGTGTGAATCCGTCATAGAAGAATCCCTCGACCTTACAACCGGCGAGCCAACTAATAGGTGAGCGTGAGTCAGCGTGTCACAGACTATTCTTATTTATTACCTTTCAGATTTAAGCTAGGCGAAGTGCTCAGTAATAATGGGACGAACCTTCATATCCTCGGCGGCGATATTAACAGTGACGCTTATTATGGCGACGACGATCTCAATTACGATTCTGAGCTCGAAGATAATGCAAAGTCGATCTGGGCCATGGACCGGTCGCCGGCCGTCACATCATCACCCTCTTCAGAAACCATATGCTCTTGGCCTTCTTCCCAATCCAATCCGCCGAACATAAAGGCCGATCTTACAGACGTGAAGACCGCAGAATGCCCTACCTAGGATTTATATAAACGGCTTCTAACCCATTTCTTTTTTTGTTTCGCAGGTCCCGCTAGAACTGGACGACATAGATGTATACCCAATTGACCAGGACACTTCAACTATACTACAGTACGACTTCAAGGGCTCTACATGCATGAACTTACCTAGGGCGCGGACCGGACACGATCAACAACTCTATTCGGACTTTTCGGACTCGGACTCGGATTCTCTTCTCAGCTTCTCGTTCAAGGAGGACGTTCGCTATCCTATCCACCACCCTCTGAGCAAACACATAAATGACACGACTTGTCATGTTCTTCCCTGTGAATTCACCTCGTCCGCGAACGTCCTGACGTCAAATACGCAAGCGGACCATGACGGGCCTGAGGCGCGAAATTCCGAACCCGAAGTGTCTGCTGATCATCACATGTACCGATGTGGCATGCCGAGTGCACTTAACATTGCCTCGCATTCACCGATCCTGCTCTTCTCAAACGCTAATCGCGAAACGGACCTTGATTATGATATCTCTTTACCACGCAATCTAATCGAACTCCTCCCAACTGCAGACGAGCGATTTTCCTCCACTACGGCCGTCGCTCCTGTGCTCAATATCGACTGTACTTCTCAAACCTCTTCGGACTGTTCTTCACGCTCCTCGCTTATAACGAATTCCGATCGGACACAGAAGTCACAGGACACGCCTGTTTTACTTTCGGACGGCGAGAACTCGCGAGTCCGTGGTCTCGAGCAGGCAGTTGATTCAGAAGCGGAAGATGAACTCGAACTTTGCATTGAATGGGGTGATAAAGGGACCGGTGTACTCTCTCCTGTACGTTCAAAAGCTTCTCCCGAGCCTGCGGGGTCAGACGACCGGCGGGGCATCCAGGAAAGGCGCGCAATGACCGAACAACTCTGGCAATCAGATTTCCTGCGCGGTGTGTCTAACTCTACGGGCCTTAGTCGTCCAGAAAGCCATGTGATCGAAGAAGAAGATATTGGCATGAGCAGCGATGATGGCTTCGACTTTGTAACCTCGCGCGGATGTGTCGGTCTGTATTCTTCCGGAAGACCAAACGTGGAAATGGGGATGGAGCTGGACACGGAAGACGAAGATGAATGGGACTACGGATGGAGCTTGCAGGAGTGAAACTGAATTAACAATGGAAACTCTGTAATGTATAAGAACAGCTGCCGTGACTCTAAGGAGAATGCAATATGTTATGGAGGAAACATCATGTGGCTGTGCTGCAAATGTCTTAATGAGTATATTAGTAATAATAATAATATTCAAGCTCCGATAAAAAGAGATGGAAGAAGGCCGCCGTTACCAGGCACCCGTTCTACCATACTTAAGCAAGTTCCTCATCGCTGTCCACATCGTCGCAACGCCGTGCTTGTCGTCGTTCACAACGCCTAGCCCTTCTCTTCCGCATCAACCCACCCCCTCCTCCTCCGGTCATCCGCTCGCCGCATCTTCCATCCGCAATGCTTCCGCACAAGAAGAAGATTGACATCAGCGTATGTGTTCCGCAGCGGAAGATCGTGTTGCGGCGTGCGCGGGGGCTTCTGCGTCGTATCTGTGTGCATAGGGATGTGCACAGGCCGATCGCTGCGATGTTTCATGTTCCGGCGCACGCCGTGCCGTCTTAATCTTTCGATCGCTATGTGCTCATTTTTCATTGTTTCAGACGTTGACGGAGGAGGAGCGGAAGCTCTTCAGTCTTTACGGGAAGCTGCCCACTCACAAGAATGCACTGACTAAGATCCAGAAGGTGTGTTTTGCTTCATGTGGCGCATTGCAATGTGGCATGAACTGACCTTCCTACGGCGTGCCGCGAACAGGACCGAAAATTCTTCGACTCTGGTGACTATGCTCTCTCAAAGGCAGGTATCGCCCCCGAAGAGAATGTCGGTACAGCTATCCCCAATCCACAGAAGTACGTTTCCAATGCGATGGCGTGTGTCTGCCGACTTTGCTGATTGAAATCTTTGGTACTATTCCCAGCATTCCCCATGCGTCGCCACCGACTGCCCAGCAGGGTTTGTCCGTCTCACCGACTAACTCGACTAGCCCTGTGAAAGAAAGCGGGCTTAATTCGCAGGACAGCGACGCCACTGATGAGTGATGGTGCTCAATCAGCATCTGCCTCGCTCTCCGAGATCCTCACTTACTCTGCATCGATCATCGCACATTTGTCTCGTCTCAATCTCGCTGCTGCATCGACCCTGGACCCCACTTAAATCCGCTGCGTTATTATATATAAGTAGCTTGTCGTTCTCATCGATTTTTTGAGCTTAGGAGGCGGAAATTTGTGCCCCCGTTTCCCCCTTTTCGTTCCCCTCCTCTGCCTCATGTATTACTTCATGTTGACTTGTACGATGTTTTCCCCGTGCACTCCTCGCTCATTTACGACCAATCCGATCAAGCCCACCGCATTCGATTGGGTCGATTGACTCATGGAACATGCTCGTTCTTCGAGTTACTTTCGCGAGCATTATGTGACGTTCTGGAAGAGGATAGCTACATTTCCGATGGCTGTTTGACTGATTTCAAAGACGTGGGGAGTATAGTGTAGGTTATATTCGATTACGCCACGGATGCAATGAATAAAGGCGGAAATGCATGTACTCATGTACATTGTAAATATGCAAAACTTCTCGTCTTTCGGTTCACGCACAATATTTAGACAATCTTTCCTCTAATTGATGAATGGAACCAGTCTAATTTGCGTGGTCAAGCACTGATATGTTTTTATATGTAGTTCCAAGCAAATCACCATTCTCTCGATAGCTAGCTGCAAACAACCGACTGAGAAGATAAACTAGTATTACAAACAATTGTGCCACAGGTAAGTATGAAGAGAATAAAGGAATACTATGAGTGATACAGTTCCGTGAATAGGTATCCTTGACGGACAGGTTAAAGGAAAGCGATGATAAGATGATGAGTCGAAGATGAAAACGCTTAATGAGTGGAGAAAGTCGAAGCCAGAAAGACCGAAAGGATGTAATAAGAAAGGATCACAACAGAATTTACAAAAACCCGCTTTCTTGCAAAAGTCGTGCCATCTTTTCGTCTTCGCGCTCGCGAGGCTCTCGCTCCAAGCTGAGGTTCCAGAATTGCTCGCCCCAGTCCACAGAATCGTTGAACGAGCTGAGGGCCTCCTCAACGAAAGCTAATATTGGCGGAAGCGGGGCGAGGTTGAAGTCCTTCGACTGCCAGTGCTGGATTTCACGGATGACTTCTGCGGCACGCTGCCGCTTGCCAAAGTTGACTAAGTTTCCAGGTAGGAAGTCTTTGCTGCCGTCATTAATGAAAGTGAGTGTAGTCAAATAAACACCTAGTGGTTAAAAACAAGTTAGCGTCTAAATTTGAATCATATAACGTAACTCACCAATAAAAGGTATACAGGGAGGATTAGTTTGTGAGAGAGTTGCTTTGTAGTTTGTGAAGTTTTTAGTCGAGTCCAATGTCATTTCGCAGGTGCCAAGCTGCGACATGAATCTTCCGTTGACTTGTTCCCAAGTGCGTTTGAGTCGACGAATAGGCGGTGAATTCAGCCCAGAAATAATTGCGGCCATACTAGAGAAGTTGTGGAGATTTCTACAACGCTAAATCGTATAGCCTGTCAATTTCGGATTCAAATTAATGTCATCAAAGTGATCTCACGTCGGCAACGGAGATGAATTGCTTGACTAAAGCAGCCCGTTTCCGCGAGTCTTCCTTGCTTAGGATAGTAGAGTTAACCCAATTTGCTATCTGAAGTCCCTATGTTAGCAAGCCATTCATTCGAATTATCAATATCACATCAAATTCACCTTGTTGGTCATCTGGATCACATCAGTGATGTGGTCTTTATGTTCACCAACTTTCTGGTCCCTCGAGCGCTGCAGACACTCGATCGCTTTTATTTTTCGGTACAGCGCGAATTCCATGATTGTCAATTGTCGTGCAAGCTCAAGAGCATCGATGTCGAGAAGCTTCAGCCTATTCTTATTCATACCTTTCGGTATGATCGACGCTGGAGGGAATGAGGTTGGCGGAGTTAACGTGAGGGATTTCAAGCCGCCTTGTTTCTAGTTGATGGCAGCAATTCAGATTAAATTGAACGAAAGAAGTTTGTACGAACTCACTTTGCGTTCAATGATATTTAACAAGTTCTTTGCAGCCGGCGATGTTATCACTTCAGGGTTCAAAAGGAATTCCTTAATGCGATCGAGGATGTAGAGATCGTCTTCCACGAGCACCTGTTCGTCTGTAACCATCGTCTTGAACGTATTCAGAACACTGTATATTTGTTAGTCGCCAACACAATATCACAATCAACAAGACACACCGTGATCGGACCACATGTTGCTTGAGCTTCGTCCATTCATCCAATTCATTCGACTTCAGTCCATCCGGGGGTTGAATCCAGAAGCGCTTGACAAGCAGTTCAAAGAGCTCGTTCAGCGTTGTAAACGACTTGTACGTCATCAAGAATGTTCTGATGAAGACGGGATCTACGCGCGATATACCTTTTAGCCTTTCCGCAAATCAACTTGAGTTAATTATCGTACCTCCATATTCGTGAGTCGTTAGTCTTTCGATCAATGCCGGCATTGATCCCGCCCGGATACCTCCGTCAGGATTGACGACCATGTCATCCTTTGTGTGCTCGGAGCGAAGATACCAAGGCTTTGAGTCGGCATTAGCGATCTCGATGTAGCGCTCCGGCGCGTCTTCACCGAGTAATTGTCTGATCTTTGTAGCTCGAGTAGGCCCCGCTTTGTCCCCTAAGCACTAGTCAGTACCCAAGCTGATGATCCTAGTAACAACGGTGCTATCACGCACCTTTCTCGGGGATGTCGGGGACAATGTCGTCGTCCACAAGCTCCTGGTCAGGCAACGCCTTCGACATTGACGGAGACTTTTGGTGTCTGGCCCCATATGCGTCGTTCTGAGAAATTTGCTGCAACGCATTCTGCTGCATTCGAGGGTCGATGACATCAACAGGATCCTGAGGAAAACCGTCGATGCCTCCCATAGCGGGCCGTGCGGCTCCTTTGCGTAAAGCGAAGTCTATGTCGACGACGTCTTCAGACTCGTCGACAACGTCTGGCATGGCACCAAAGAAATTTGACAGACGACGGTCGCCGTCCACAATGCTCATGCGTGATATCCGCAATGCCATCGCTTCTCTGAAACGGCTTTCCTGGGAAATCTGCTCGCGCGCAACGGCCAGTAGCTTTTCCAAGAAGACCACAGCCATATCTGCTTCCGATTGTACCACCCTTGCTGACCCGTAGAGACTGGAAATCACAGGTTGTCGGTCCCTACCGTTTCGTAACGAAGCCCACTCGAACGGAATGGTCTGCACGAAAGTGAGTAGTATCGCCCCATCATCGTACAAGCTTTGCGTGACGGTTTCGAAGCTACGTAACAGCAATCGAGCCTCATTGACAGCCTGCATGTATGGGTCCTCTGTGTACGACGGCCCGGGTTGATCGCTCCGTAAGCCGCCAACGTCAACCTCTTGGCAAATATTGACATCTACTATGAAAGCGACAACAGCTGAGATATCGGCTAGAACGCTTTGAGTTTGGTTCAGCAGGTCATCTGGTTCGAAGAAACAGATCAGACAAGCCAAATTATCCTCCAAAGTAAGCAGAACTAACCACTTGTCACTTTCATGTCCTGCAACATTTCTACCAAAGCTGCTAGCCTGTCATCCAAAGTTCGTATTAGAATCTTCGCCTCAGAGATGGTTTCATCGTTCAAAGATCGCTTCGGTACTCCCAGCCCTTCGTCCACATCTATGAATCCGAAACCCTTCCACGACGCCCCCACACCTGCGCCTGGAAGTCCCGGACCGATATGCTGGAGATCAAAAATGCCACGTAGCCGCTTCCTGCCAACGCGCTGGTGTAACTGTTTTATGACCGTCCGCGAGTATTGCTTCTTCACTTCTGAGACGAAGTTGTCGACAGCCCGCTGTAAATCAGCCGCGTCTTGTTCGACACGAATCATCATATCAGCCGAAAAGGCCTCCCGCTTGTAGCGAGCTGCTCGAGCGGATAGAACGAGCTTCGATAGGGTAGCAGTGACCTTGCGTTGAGAGGTCTTCAACTGAGCCTGCAGTTGTTGCGCAACCGCCGTTCCGGACGGATCGCCCGAGTTACGTTCGCCTAAAGCATTCGGCAACGGGCCAGATAGCGCACAAGATACGTAGAGGAGATTCCGAACTGCTACCACTACAGAGGTAACATCCTGCTCCACCTTCTTGTCATGATCGGGACCCTTAGGCAATCCGTCATCGTCTACTGATGCCATAACAACAATGATCGCGTCTCGAGTGAGGTCTGACAACTTGTCAATGGATTCTGGTTCAGGAGTTGCAAGTGTTTCTTGCAACTGCAAAGCTGCGCGTTCGGCGGGAGTCATCCCATGATCATCCTCGAAACCATTATTCCGCCCTTGACTAGAGAATCCAGCAGCGCCATTCGCACGTGGTGGGCGGTCGGGTACATCAATTTCTCGGGGTTGAATATCAGAATCATCGGAATACACGCTTTCTCGTTTTGAGGAGCTTTGATTCTGGCTCGTCATCGAGTCTGCCCGCAATCGCGACTCAGTGAACACGGTATCGTTAGTACTGGCGTGCGATGTATAACCAGACGCGATTGAGGCGCCTCCAGGGCCAAATCGCCGTCCGTTTGCCTGTACATTATCTGCATACCCAACAGTAGCCGCAGTCATTCCATTCTCAGCTGCCGCTGGTGGCGTCCACTGAATTTGCCCAGTGATCTTGTTGAAATAGTAGTAGGTCATTCCGTCGTCTGCAAGACGCTTTGTCCATGGCTCCGGTGTCCCACCACGCCTGGTGATGCCAAAACCTGCTTGATGCGAACTACCGGTTTGATTGCTAGTTGACGAGAAGTTATCGAGACGCCCTGCGTACTGATTTAAGGCTCCAGCACGACTTGCAGCGCGCGAATTTGTCGGAGAAGAGAGCTCATTCAAGACATTACCATGCCCATCTCCTGTTTCAGTCGGTAGGTCTCTTGAGCGTTCTCCAGTCTGAGTGTTCATGTAGAATATCTGATTCGGTCCGTGAGTATTGCCCGTCGGGGAAAGAATTGATACTCCACATACCTGGCCGCTCGGGTCAACCTGCGGCAGCCAGAAATCGTTGGAAGCTCCAGGAGCGTGTCCTACACCGTTCGCAATTGCAAGGTCCTCAAACCCGTTCCTCGTCTGCGCATAATCCATCTCCTCCTGTAACCAGTCGCGATCTTGCTCCGAATTTGCCGCACGCACCCGCTGGCTTACATCAATCGCCGAGTCATGTACCTCGTTCGCGCGCACCGCGTAACTTCGGGCCGAGCTCTGCCTCCGCCTCGGCGTCGGAGACTGGCTGGACATAGTTCGAGGGGAACCATCCTCGCTCTTCGCCCAAAAGGCCGTCCCACCAGCCCGATTCGAGTTGTGTGAGGACCTCGATTATATCGCCTCGATAAAAAGAGAGTGAAGATCCGTCGGTGGATTGGTAGTCATAGAGTGCGCGACAGTAAAAGGTTGGGAGCAGTCCGTCATCAGTTGTCTGAGTATCTTCCTCGACAGCGTTCGCTGCACGGTCGACGCCAAACACCATGGTAGCTGTTGCAGCCATGGCGGGCACGTTCTAAGGCGATGATGAGCAGGAGACAGTGCGCTGTACGGACGGCGACGGCGAGGAGCTCGGAGGCGGAAAGTAAGGTGTTGACGACGCGACGGCGACCGAGCTGTCGGCGGAGGTTGCAGACGGCGTGGGAATCTGAATGATAAGCGGGGAATAATACGCCACCACTGCAAGTCACAAAGTATAGTCGACTTGCCTCGACCGAGTTTAAATACATCTAAATAATTATGCTGCAGCTCTTTCCCCCTTTTCATCACCTCTTCAGCGTACGCTGCTTCTCTGCGAATTCTACGATCTTTCTGCCCACAAACATCCCCTTCCGTTTCCGCACGCCGTCCATATAACCCTTCGCAATGTTTTCTCGGTCCGCTTTTTCACCAAGGTCCTCCAGTTCCTCTTCCGTTGTAGGCACCCAGAACGGGTCTTGATCAAGCATCTCGTACCTGCGATGCAACGTGAGATACCATTCAGCCGCTTAACCTTTCCGAGAAACGTGCTTACCCGCTAAAAATGAGCTGAGGGCTAGCCGCTCCTGACGTCCGCTTCCGTATTTCTGAGAAGACAAAGTTAGGCGATTAGCATGCTCCAGCAATTATGAGGTGTTGATGCGGCCTCACCATCAGCAAAACCGAAGCTTTCCACGACGGGAAGAAGTGCCTTGACGGAGAAAAACGTGGTACCCTCCTTCATTTCCTCGGACACAATTCGGCCCCGCCGCTTTGCCACAACACCATAGACTTTTCCCAAGACATCGGCTGTACTGTCAATCAGCAAACGTTGTGCAAATAATTATAACGGGTAGGTCGTACTAGAAGCTTGGATATCGCAAGTGTACATTGCAAGCATCAGCCTCGGACTCCAGTCCAATAGACCTGCACGACAAGAGTCTTGAATTGCTGAGATCAATGATCCAATCACTTGCGCTGCGCATGCAATACACAATTAGCGTTAGACATCACAAAATACCGTCAAGTGACGGCTTGGGACGTACAGCTATCAGATTCAGCAGCTTGCATATTATACTGCAGGTTCTCTACGAAGAACGCCATGCCTTCGACAGGCTCGGCGCACAGCGGGCCTCGGACTGTGGCAATCTGGAAACCGGTCTCTACGCTATTCTCAAAATGCTGAACTAGTCGGCCTTTGTTCTTTACTGGCTCGGCCGCTTCGGCACGTGTCAGGCGCCTTCTCAGACTGGAAAAGCAAACCAATATTCATATGTTTGAGAACAGAATCTGATAGAAAATCTTACGAATTGGTCGCCCCTCCTTCACGTGCGTCAATCAAAACGCACCCTCCAGCCGTTTGCGGACCAAAAGCCCACACATTGTCCGCAAGATTCCGCCACTCTGGACCGACCTTCTTGCACACTGCGTCGAAGGCCGTCCAAAACTCCTCTGGTCTCACAAGAGGTTTCCGGAGCACGTCGCCGTACATATTTACGCCTTCTTCAAGGTCGTCATCGTCTTCCTCCTGCGAAGCGCTGACATCTGAAGAAGTATATTGCTCCTTCAGCTTCCGTTCTCTCAGTATTTTTTTCAGCACTAGCAAATTATCTTGGATGAATCCAAGGATCGGCGAAGGAAGCGGCGACGCGTGGATTGTAAAGTTGACAACAGAATGAGCGCTAGAACCATGAATAGTTCCGCGGGGAGCATTTGGAGTTTTCGGAGGCGCCATATCCGCGACCTTGATAGCAGTCTCCCTAAAGGGCACTATGGGCTTTGATGCTTGAATCTCAACCTTCGCAAAGCGTTCTCGGAGATCTTTCAAACACCGCTAAAACGAAAATAAAATATGAGGCGTTGTATATATGCTGTAAGTGAAAGTATACTGACCTCAAGATGTAATTCACCAGCGGTCAATATGACATGTTCGCCAGTCTGTTGTTGGAAGGTCTCGACAGCAGGATCAGCTTGATTGAGTAACCTGAGACCTTCAACCAATTGAGGGAGGTTTGCTAGAATGATTTCCATTAATAATAAGAACGAATTCTGAATTATCTTAAATAATCCAGTTACCAGGTTCCACAGGTTCAAGAGCAACACGAACAATCGGAGGATTCTGAAATAAAGTAAAAAATCATCTATCACATGCATTCCATCACTTTCGAGAAGACCAACCTGTCTCACGATCCCGCCTAAATTTATAATTATATCTTTGTCCAGAGCAAAATCGTCTGCAAGAGCTCTTTCCGATCTCGGAGCGCACAAAGTTGCGTTTCGCCAAACTTTTCCTTCTAGTCCCTTCAGTGCAAAGACGTTACCGGCCCTCACAATGTCGACGGGCTCTAGGTCGCGACCCATCATGACATATAAACCTTCCACCTTAGCCTTGACGATGTGGCTTGCATTACGAGGATGCGTTGGTCCAAGAGCCTTGTTGTATTTTGGTAACGCACAGTATAACGATGACCCCGCAAGTAGAAGACCAGAGTACAGGCGCGCGAAGCCAAGGATAACCGTGTCTTCTTCGTTTGCTGGCTCCGGAGGCTCCGGGGACTGTGTTAATGTCACAGCATGCACAGGCACCGTCTCCTCTGTGCCATTCTCAGATACCTTTTCCGCACTCTCTTTTTCCTGCCTGAGTTCCTCCCCCCGATCGCGCATCTCCTGTGCAGTCGGCGGCTTACGCTTGTTCTCCGGAAGATCTTTCGTCGTTACTGCAAACATTTTGCTGACATATGCGACGATTGAGGCATCTGGGCTCGGGTCACAAGAAAATAGGTCGCGCTCGAGTTTACTCTTTGGTTCTACAGTTGCGGCGTCCAAGTCCGGGTAAAGCATCTTCGGTATGCGGGTAGCCTGAGCCGCTGAAGGTGCTGGTATTATATCAATTACGGCTTGAATAGTGCACGTAGAGAGTGAAAGCCATTGTCCAAAAATTAACGAGAGAAGTTGTCGCGTATCCTTCGACTTCAAATCGCGTGGAGAGATTTTGAGATTTAGAGCAGTGATGATTTTCGACACCTTGTCGGGGTTTCTGGTCACATCCGAAGTCAGCTATCTCCCGGTAATTTAAAGCTCGTTGCAAATGACTTACGGATTGAGCACCACACCATCGTAAACTGCCCATAAATTTTCGAGCACGAACTGCACGAAAAGAGGCTTCAGTGCCCTTCCCTTCA
Source organism: Phellopilus nigrolimitatus (assembly GCA_021029095.1). Lineage (NCBI taxonomy): Eukaryota > Fungi > Basidiomycota > Agaricomycetes > Hymenochaetales > Hymenochaetaceae > Phellopilus > Phellopilus nigrolimitatus. The sequence continues at coordinate 101,525 of JAJOHG010000012.1, forward strand.
GATGCTTATGGCCGATCACCCTTTTCGTCTTTGGATCCAGAAAGTAGTCCCCCCATAGAACTTTCCTTAGATTTGTTTCCTTGATTCCCAGTTTCGCCGCATACAGCTGAGCGAACTTGCCTATGCGGAAACCCCAGCCGTCGATCGCGGACGCGAACACAACATTTCCCCGTTCTGGCGCAAAATATAGATCTTCGTCATCTTTCTCTTCGAACGCCGCTTCTGTAGCTCCTTCATCGGCTGCGTTCGCGTCATCCGCTTGGCTCTCCCTGCGTTCTGCTAACCGCTTCTCGCGCCCCTCGTGCCACCGAAGGTCGTCCTCCATACGCTCACCAGCGAAGAACGAGCCCATGATCGCATTGACTTGCTCGACGACCTGGCTGAGGTGATGGTATGCCTCTACCGGGGAGAGCTTAAGTTCGGTGATCAAGCGGTCGCACTTGTTCAGAACGAGGATGGGCCGGACACGGTCCAGCCATGCCTGCCGTAGCACTGCAATGGTCTGAAATTAAGAAGAATCGTATTTATATACTTTGAGTGTCAAATAAGCACGAACGGGAAGCACACCTGCGTACACACGCCTTCGACCACATCGACCAAGAGTAATGCTCCGTCACACAACCTTGACGCAGACGAGACCTCCCCGGAAAAATCGACATGGCCCGGTGTATCAATCAGGTTGATGACATACGTCTTCTGAGTGCTTTCTAGTGCTATCAGCTTTGTTCGCCTTCATCTGGTATGTAGCTGTCATCTGCTCACCACCGTCCTGAGTCTTCTCCGCAGCTCGGAACCTCAACGAAACGGCGCTGCTCTCCATTGTAATCCCCCGCTTTTGCTCGTCCTCTCTGCTGTCCATATACCTGATTTTCCCTGCCATGCGTGAGGAGATAATATTGTTTGCCGCCAGAAGGTAATCAACGAATGTCGTCTTGCCATGGTCGACGTGCCCAATGGTCGTGATTACCCGGATATCTTCTGCAACCGGAAAAGACATCGGAGCGGGTCGACAGAATTTCCGAAGTAGCAAGGTTTTGGCAGTCGCAGTTCAGAGTCTTGACGAGTCAGCGATGCATGTAGTCATCGACGGCTCCGAGCAGAACGAATCAAACGGAGAAAACGAGACGCGCCTCGACGCATACAGCCAGCGACAAAAACAAAATTATATGTATGCCTCTCAAATGCGAATATATTTTCATCGAAGAGCATTCAGTAAACTGTTTCTAGCAATTCCGTCCAGCCCTCTCCCAATAAACACCAACTTCCCTTCATCCGGCACACCAACGTCAGAATTAACATTCCCTTCAACCTGTGCGATGTCGTATATGCTCCGCACTCCCTGAAGCACATATTGCTCTCCGCTCTCCAGTGCATACACGCCTTTGCATCGCAGTACTTCAACCACGTGCTGCTTATTTTCTGGCAAGTGTCCGTCCCATAGTACCGCACGGATCCATTCGTCGAGCCGCTGGACGCGGACAGAGTTCATACGCGGACATGACACCTGTAAGCTTGCGATACCGCCGTGCGAGGATTTTGAAAAACTGTGATGATCATGGTCGTGATCATGGTCGTGCTCGTGGTCTGGCGCACAGTTTTCCGTGCTAGGGGGCAATATGGAAGGGGGCTTTGCTGCATATGCATCAATCCCAATCACGTATTTCAGGTCAATCTGACCTCGGACAGTTCGGTATATCGGAGCAGTAGGATTTGCCGAACGAATTTTGCTTTCCAGGCGAAGGACGTGGGGTCCATCGGCGACGTCAGTCTTGTTCAAGAGCACGACGTCTGCGCAAGCGATTTGACTGGTAGAAGGCTTAGTTCAGATCGATTTTTTTTAAACGATGCGCACCGTAAACTGACACTTCCTCCCTCCGTCGCAACGTCTTCTTCGATTTGCTGGAAATCGAGAGAATCACTCAGTCCAACCTTGTACATAAAAGTGTACAGAAATAGCCTACCTTTTCCCCGAAAACAGCATCGACGACACTCACGACACCATCTAAATAAATATCGCTGCCGAGACCTTGAGCAAATTCTTCATTGTGCCAGAACATAGAAGCTATAGGGCCTGTAGACCATCGTTAGTATACTTCATCGTATATGCAAAATTCAATAATCACCCGGATCGGCGAGGCCTGTTGTCTCCAGCAGTATGTAATCAAATGCGCCTTTCTTTTCCATAAGTTTTTCTATCGCCGCAAGCCCGGTGTCTTTGATGCTGCAGCAAAGACAACCGTTCGCTAACTCCAAGAATTCTTCCGACAATTCTCCAGGTGTGCCACCTTGCGATGAGACATTGATGGCTTTGGCTACCATCCTCGGTCAGTACTTGATATATCTCAGTGGCCAGGTACTCTAAACAAATACCTTCTATGTCCTGAAAAAGCGGTCAAAAGAGATGAGACAATATGAAGTCAGGTTACACGCGAATGACAAACAGCAGTGTCCCCAAACTCGTTCATGATGACAGCGATGCGATATCCATGCCGCTCTGTCAAAATTCGCCTAAGCTGCAATTAGCGCCTTGCAACGCAAGCAAGTGCCGTACTCACTTCAACAATGTGCTCTTTCCTGCGCCCAGAAAGCCAGATATAAGCGTGCAGGGCACACGGGAGTCCGACTTGCTTTCTGTGTTATCTGAGAGCCTCCGAATCGTGGTCGCCTTAGCACTATCTGAGATAGCTCCTGAATCACTGCTCCGTGATATGCACGCTGCTGGAAAGCTGAAGTGTTATACTCACGCCTCGCTGTGATCGAGAAGTGTTCTGCACGAGAAAGATTCAATACTGCGAGGGTCTGAGAAATATATAGACGACGATGCTTTGCTCACGGGATGTCATCGTCGTCAGACATTTTTGTCGATGTTTGTGTCCAGAAAACCAAAGGCGCGTTGTGAGTTGAATGCACTCAAGAAAGCGGAGGCACCATCACGATGTCACGACGTGTCCTTCCTTACTCAAACATATTATTATTATTATTATTATTATTATTATTATTATTATTATTATTATTATTATTTAGTACCTAACATATGAACCTTCAATGAGGAGTGCCAAAGTGCGCAGTTTTGAGGATGGATGTAATATGGATATATCGATTTCGCCAGACTGCCCCCGTATCGGAATTAGAGGATACGAGTCTTGCAGGTATATTCGAAGTTGCTCAGATTTTGGCGTACTCTCTGCATGTGCAAGTGAGCAATTCGGCTGAATTCCACACAAATTCGCGGTTGTCACTCATAGACAGGCTCAAATCTTCGATACTAGCAGATGCACTAAAAAGTGGAAAGCACTGAATTTTGACGCGATTGTCCTCCGTAATGTCCATGGCAATGCCACGACCCTCCAGGACCATTCGATTTGATGAAGCGATGACACGGAAGAGTCCCAAAGGCGTTGAAGAGCGATCCTGTCAGAGTATCTGTTGATAAATTGACGGTATCCCATCAAGGCGAAAAGGTCGCAGAGTTTCTCCTTAATAGTGCGGATTGACATTTACATCCCAATGTCAAAGATTGAAAACAGAATTCGGCCCCGTCGATGAAGGCATTCGAAGCGAACTTCAAGGTCTTCGCAAAGAAACCCACAAGATGGGAGACAGCGATGTTCATAAATAAGGGAGAATATCGCTATCCCCTTTCGATTGAAGTGCTAGTTGCAGAAGATTTGGGCAAAGGTAAAAAGTTGCCCACTTACTAGCAAATTTCAGCAACCATCTTTTTGGTTAAGTTGAACGGCTTGCTGTTGATTATGAGGCGATTGGCCCGTCTGGTTCAGAAGTACGTCCAATCTGCTGCATCAATAGTCCGTACAAAAGAAAAGTGGCTTTGGAAAGCTGCAAGAACGGAAAAAGTTTAGATGAGCAACTCAAGCTGGAAAATAAGTAGATTGTAACCCTTTCTTCCTCAAAATCACATAGTTTTTTTACACATGTGATAGGAGCGATAGTTGAAAACAGTAGTTCTGGTAGGTCCAATGATCTCTACAAACCATCTCAAGCTATGTCCAATTACTCTGGCAGAGCAAGCACGATCGGCGAAGCTGAGTATCATTTCTCGGATCTCCAAAAGGGCAAAGACAACGCAGAAACTGGCTTGTTGATCTGACTTCACTGTACGAGTAAATGAATTCGATGTGCTTGGTGTAAAAGCGATGTTAAAGTCACGGTCGAGGAGGTTGTCAAGTTACTCGCGTATCATCGCGTACATATGCCGTTCGTATCCCGCAGCACTTCCAATAGTCTGTTTCCCACCTTCCGTCATACCCTTACTTTCTTTAACCCGCTCCTTTCATCTCTGGCGTCGCGCAATGTCGTCGTTCGCGCGTCCACTCGTCATTTCGGGGCCGAGCGGCACAGGCAAGAGCACCCTGCTCAGCCGCCTCTTCGACTCGCACCCCGACAAGTTCGGTTTCAGCGTCTCCCGTACGTTTCGCCTTCTGTTCTCCCAATAGATGTGACCCGCACACCATCCTGCCTTCGCTTATGCTGTCGGACGCCGCGCAGATACGACGCGCTCCCCGCGTGCGGGTGAAGAGGACGGCAAGGCGTACCACTTTGTGGACAGGGACGGGTTCCTTGGTCTACGTAGCGCAGGTGGTTTCATCGAGACCGCCGAGTTTGCGGGTAACTTCTACGGCACAAGTAAGCTTGCAGTGAAGAAGGTGCACGACGACGGCCGTCGGTGTATTCTCGATATCGAGGCTCAGGTTTAAACTATGCAATATTTTCCCCCGACAATGGAGATTAACTCGCTTTCTTTAGGGTGTCCGTCAAATCAAAGACACAGATCTCAACCCCGTGTACCTCTTCATATCTCCGCCAGACATGGTTACGCTCACAAGTCGCCTCAGAGGTCGCGGGTCGGACGAGGAGATTGCCATTCAGAAGCGTTTGAGAACTGCGATCCAGGAGATCCAGTATGCAAAGACGGGGGCGCATGACATCGTCATTGTCAACGACGACCTCGATCGAGCGTATGCGAAGTTCGAGAAGGTTGCGCTAGGGCAGGATGTGGAATCGGATACTCTACCTCCGCTGTTAGATGAGTAGACTGAACAAAGCGCAAGAGGCCAAGCGCTAATTGATAGATGCGCAATGCAACAACAAATTAATGGTGCCGAAGGCAAGGAAAGGTGGCCAGGCAAAGAAATAAAATGCAAGACTAATGAGTAATTGTCTCCCTCGCTGCAGGCACGAACTCCTGCTCGTACTCGACTTCGACGCGCGGACCACCTTAATACCAAATAAATTAGCATCACTAAAATCTGCACACATGGAAGGAACGCACGTTTGGCTTTCTTTTCTGGCCGCTTTTTCGCGGCTTTTGGTAGTGCAGGCGGCGCCTTCCGCTTCCCCTTCGCTGCCGACCGCCGTACAGTTGAACCGCCCTCTGCGTCTGAACCAGCTTCATCTCCAGATTCCGAGTCCTCCTGATCTTCCCCGTCCACATTCTCTAGATCGCTTAATCCATCCCCGCTCTCATCCCCGCTCATATCACTCACAAACTCCCGCTCGCCCCAGTCCTCGTCCTCCATCTCCTCCTCTAGTTCATTTTCATCCTCCTCATCCGTCTCGTCGTCCTCCATGTCCCCCAGCCCGTCCAGCGCAGTCTCTTTGTCCGTCTTCCCGCGCGACTGATCGAGGACCGCCTGCCAGACTTCCTCATTCACGTTGAGCGGGGCGTCGCCGTACGCCTTCGACTTCAGGCGTTCGATGAGCTCCTTCTCAATCGAGCGCTCGAGGTGTGCGGCAGAAAGAGCCTTGCGCTCACGCGTGGCCTCGCGGCGCTCAAGCTTCTTCTTTACGCCGACGAGTTTTGTTCTGATCGTCGTTGAGTGAGATTCGGTCGAAAAAGAAAAAGCAAAAAGAGCAGAGAGGGGGTATTGAAAACGCACTGTTGGCGCAGCTTCATCCGCCGCATTTTGATGAGATACTGGGTGATTTTCGTTATACGCTGCTTGCACTTGTGTATCAAGAAGTTTGGCCAGTAAATCAACTCCTTGTCAATCTGGTCATGCCGAAATTCAGCATGTTTCACAGCATGTAATAATGATAAGGACAAACCTGCTGTAATGCCGATGCATAGTTATTCGAAAGCTTTACTCGCTCCCACATGTATTTCGGACTATGTGCTCGTTCGATCGTCTTGACATACAAATACAGCACGCCTGTTAAGACCCTAAATTTCAGCTAGCTACTCACCTCCGTCAATCCGCTCTCTTACCTTCTTTTTCACGCACAGTCGCATAGCGCGAGTTAGCGAGTGGACATGATTGACGGTTACAGAACCCGGTGACATTGTATTCGTTCCTGCAGAAATTTTGTGTCGTGGTCCTGAGGAGCGTACCGAGAATATTAGGCTAAACAGTTAACAAAGCACTCGGGATCGGGTACGTACTTGACTTTGTAAGAGCAAAACTGCTGGTTTATGACAGACCAAATTACTTCGTCGCTTTGCATTTCGGAGGGGAAGGAGGGAGAGTGTCGAAGACGGTGCTTCCATCGGTTACGTTCAGGAGGGTAAGATTTACCTTGCCTTTTCGGGTAAAGAACTGCTCAAGGCTGCTCTCAACGACTTGGTCCGTGTTCTCCTCTGCATACGACGTTCGAGCAAACTCTTATAAACCTTCTAAGCCTTAACTCGTCAAACGCTGTTGTGGAATACGCAGGAGCTGGGCTTGGAAGTTTATGGCAGACCTCGAACGGTACATCAGCGACAATGCTCTTCGAGTATGTGGTCTATTTATCAGGTTATACTCGTGACTAACATTCGCAATAGATTTTTGGCCTGTCGGACAAGACTATCGTAGACTATGTCATTGCTTCGGGTACGTATATTCTTCCCTTATTTTCACGGATAAGTAATAACAGCATTTTTAGCCTCGTCTGCAAAGTCTCCCCAAGCCCTGTTCTCCTCGCTTCACGCGTATGGACTCCCCGACACTTCGGACACACATTCCTTCGTGAACGAAGTCTTCGTCCGTGTGCCCCGAAAGAGTAAACACAAGAACGCGGCCGAGGTAGCACGCAAGCAGGCCGAGAAGGAAGCGAAAGCGCTCCAGGCGCAGAAGTACTCGTTCGTTGAGGATGAGGATGGCACGGACGGCAGCGTCACCGTACCCAAGAAGGACAAAGGAAGATCTAAGGAGAAAGGAAAGGACAAAAGCAAGAAGGAGCGTCATGCAAGGAAACGTGAGACGGACGGAAGGGAGTGGGAAAGCGACGAAGAAGAGGTTGCGCGGAAGCGATGGAAGGGCGACGAGGACGAGCCAAGGGGAAGAGAGCCGGACGCGGGAGAGGATGACCCAGAGCCGCTTGAAGATGAGGACGAGAGGAGAGAGCGCGAAAGGCGGAGAGATTTAGACGAGCGAGACGCGTTTGCGGATCGAATGCGCGAACGCGACAAGGACCGCACGAAGAAAGTAGTCGAGGACCGGTCTTCGAAGGGCGCAGCTGCAGAAGCTGCCCAGCGTCGACAACTCGCAGACGATGCCGCTGCACGAGTAGCCGCCATGCCGTCCCTCCGTGAGCGCTCTCGGCAAGACTATCTTTCGAAGCGAGAACTCCAGCAAATTGAGCTCCTACGGAAGGAGATTGCGGACGACGAGGCGCTCTTCCGGGGAATGAAGGTGTCGAAGAAGGAGAAGCATGACTTGGAGTACAAAAAAGAGGTGCTACGGTTGGCGGAGGAGCGCATGAAGATTGACGACCGCTATGAAGGCTACCAGCTGCCCGAGGACTACATCACCGAGCAAGGGAAGATTGATCGGAAGAAGAAAGAGTCTGTCCTTTACCAAAGATATGAGGAGGCAAAGGTGAAGGACGACCAATTCGTGACGGACGTTGATCAGTGGGAGGCTAGTCAGACGAAACATAGTACTTTCAAATCTGGCGCTATGGACAAGCCTGAAATCGCGGACGATTATGACTATGTTTTCGACGAGAGTCAAACGATCAAGTTTGTTCTTGAGACTACAATGAATCAGGATTCAAATATGACCCCTGCCGACCGTATACTCAAGCAGCAGATTGAGGAAGCCGAGCAACGAGGTAAGCATATGTCAGACATCTCCTACAAATATCTGAAACTCACTATCACCTCTAGCTCACAGTATAGAGGAGACCCGAAAGTCGCTGCCTATTTATCTCTACCGCGAACAACTGCTCGAGGCAATTACAAAGTACCAAGTCTTGATCGTCGTCGCCGAAACCGGCTCGGGGAAGACAACGCAGCTGCCACAATACCTTCATGAAGCGGGTTACACCGCGAACGGGATGAAAGTTGGTTGCACGCAGCCGCGTCGTGTGGCTGCTATGAGTGTCGCCGCCCGTGTTGCGGAAGAGATGGGGACAAAGGTCGGCTATGAGGTCGGCTACTCGATCCGCTTCGAAGACTGCACGAGCGACAAGACGGTGCTCAAATATATGACGGATGGAATGCTCCTGCGAGAATTTCTGACTGAACCCGATCTTGCGGGGTATTCTGCGCTCATCATTGACGAAGCGCATGAGAGAACGCTGAGTACGGATATTCTGTTCGCGCTTGTCAAGGTGAGTCGTTGACTGATTCATCTACTCAAAAACGTTCTTTTGAATAGCAAGAAGCTAATTCGGCTGACAGGATATCGCACGCTTTAGGCCAGAGTTGCGCTTGCTCATCTCAAGTGCGACTTTGGCGGCTGAGAAGTTTAGCGAATACTTCGACGATGCTCCGGTATTTTACGGTAACAGGCAATAGAGCTCTATGATTATTTGCTCACTCTTCTGACTGTCTTATATCTAGTTCCGGGACGTCGTTATCCTGTCGATATTCATTACACTCCACAGCCGGAGGCGAATTATTTACATGCAGCGATAACAACTGTTTTCCAGATACATACCACGCAACCCAAGGGCGACATTCTTGTGTTTTTCACTGTCAGTGAATTTGCAATTATCTTGCTTGTGACGATTGAACTTCTTGCTTATCTTTTATTTATTTGCTTATTCCAAATAAAAGGGCCAAGACGAAATCGATACGGCTCAAGAGAATATCACAGAAACAGCTCGGGCGTTGGGCAACAAGGTCGCCGAGTTGGTCGTCTGTCCGATTTACGCGAATCTTCCGAGTGAGATGCAAGCGAAAATCTTCGAGCCGACCCCGGAAGGGGCGAGGAAGGTCGTCCTTGCGACCAATATTGCGGAGACTTCGATCACGATTGACGGTGTGGTGTTTGTGATTGACCCAGGCTTCGTGAAGCAAAACTCCTATAATCCGAGAACGGGCATGGCCTCCCTTGTCGTTGTGCCGGTGAGTCTAATTCTCGTCAAAGAGCGCGTGCAAAATGCTGATCGTCATAACAGTGTTCTCGTGCTTCAGCTAACCAGCGAGCCGGTCGTGCCGGTCGTGTGGGCCCTGGGAAATCATTCCGGCTCTACACGAAATGGGCTTTCAACAACGAACTTGAGGAAAACACCGTACCGGAGATCCAGCGCACGAATCTCGGCATGGTCGTTCTTATGCTGAAGTCTTTGGGCATCAACGATCTCATCGGCTTCGAGTTCATGGACCCCCCGCCGGGCGAAACGTTGATGCGCGCGCTCGAGCTCCTTTACGCGCTCGGCGCTTTGAACGACCGCGGCGAGCTGACAAAACTAGGGCGGCGGATGGCGGAGTTCCCCGTAGATCCGATGCTGTCGAAGGCGATCATTGCGAGCGAGGATTACTCGTGTACGGATGAGGTGCTGACCATCATCTCGATGCTCTCGGAGTCCGGATCGATATTCTACCGACCGAAAGACAAGAAGCTGCACGCGGACCAGGCACGCCAGAATTTCGTGCGCGGGGGCGGGGACCACTTCACGTTGCTGAACGTTTGGGAGCAGTGGGCGGACACGAATTACTCACAGCAGTTCTGCTACGAGCAGTTCCTGCAATTCAAAAGCCTGAGTCGCGCACGGGACATCCGCGACCAGCTGGCGGGCCTATGTGAGCGCGTAGAGCTTGTGATACAGAACAACCCGAACACGAACGACATTGTTCCGATACAGAAGGCGTTGACATCGGGTTATTTCTACAACACGGTAAGCATATTGTCTCATTAAGATACTTCTCTCGGCGGATATTAACGAAGAATCTCTTTAGGCGCGTCTTCAAAAAAGCGGCGATTCGTACCGGACACTGAAAACCAATCAAACCGTTTATATCCACCCTTCGTCAAGTCTGTTCCAGCATCAACCGCCGGTGAAGTTTGTGCTGTATTACGAATTGGTCATGACTTCCAAGTCGTACATGCGGCAATTGATGGAAATTAAACCATCCTGGCTGCTAGAAGGTGATTGAGTACTTTTATAGTATGCGTGCACCACTTTGCTAACATTCCTGTCCTTAGTTGCACCACATTTCTTCAAGCCTGCCGATTTGGAGCAACTTGCTGTTGGGGACAAAAAAATGCCGAAGACAATCGGCGCTTCGTCTTCTGCTTCATAGCAATATATTCTGTGTTCGCCTTTTTCAATCTCGGTTGTTGTATATTTTACATAGCTAACACATATGCTGCATTTATCGTACGTTTCTTGGATTTTGTGCAAGCGTCACTCCGTGATCTGGACTTTATTCTGATAGATGTGCTTAATACTAGTTACATGCGGTGAAAGGGGCCAATATGCCCACCTTGTAAAAGGCGATGTAGCCTTCGATGTTCTTCGCCCTTGAATCTATCGCAGTTGGATAGTACCTAGACAACACTCTTATGTTTTTAGGATCCCACAGGCAATGTATGCTGTTTCCTACCAGGCGACATCCTTGATTGGCTCCCCGCCGACGCCCGTAGAGTAATAGGACGCTGTTCTGAACGGCAGCCTTAGAACAAGATACATCGCTGTACAAATGTCATGACTCACCCTTTCCATGGGCAAAAAGTGCTGTATAGATGCGCCCATGAGTTTCATTGCTTCACAGTTGAATCAGAAACTAGAGGGATGACTGCGTACTTAGTGTCTGACTTCTCGAAGAGCGACGTGGTAACATCCTCGGGAGGAAAGTAATGATTCCCCTCGACAACGACGGTCCTCGCGGACTCTGCCAGTACAGTATCGTTGAGAGTCACTTTAACCATGGTTGTTGTCGACAACTGTACTGAAGCGAGAGTGTGTGGCTTGTCGATCTCGTCGATTATGACGTAAGGATCAGCCTGAAGATGCTCATCTTCCCACAATCACGAGCTCGCCTGAAAAAATACATCATGTCTTCATACTTTCTGTGTTTTCTGTACACAAGAAATAAATGAAGGGGAAATAAAAAGGTATCGTAAATCTTGGAAACGCTCAACAACGATTTGAACTGGGCCAGATGCTTCAAAAGCAGTAACTTCGGGTTTCTTTTACCGTCGATCATTCAGAATAGGCAACATTATTACGTGTCAGAACACGTCCGACGCGCTCAGGACGCGCTGGCAGCTCATCATTTCTTGAATAACCTCGACGGTTGAACTCGCTCTCTGCCTCGCTTCTCTCATTTATCTTCAACGTTCTACTAGAGGCTTATTCTAATATTATGGCCATTTTGAGGCGCGTTCCGATTCCTCGTTGTCGAGCGAAGGAAGACGCTGAGTTACATTCATATCCACAGACTGGCGGTATGCGTCGGCGGGGTGTATTCTATGTTTCTGGTGAGCAGAATAGACACTTTTGCCCGAAGTGTATACTGACACTCTGGAAAGCTATGGGCCATCGCACAAGAACGACGTAAGACACACCCTCGGCTCTGTCCCTTGATCATAGTAACTTATTAACCACTTTGCCATCGTAGTGTCCGTGCCGTTCGCCAGCGCCGACGGATCCAGATCCGAAAAATTCCGCTCAGCATTGATCATGAGCACTTTCCAGAGTGCTTTCAGCGTGGTTTCGTCCTTCATTTATATTCTTGTGCGGCGCAAACCAGGCGAGAGCCTGTCCGCTGCACTCGGCCTCGAACCGACGCACGCAAAGTCCAAGGCAGTCGCGCCGTACAAGCCCCAACAAAACGGGCACGTGAACGGGAATGAGAATGGACGCGCCGTCACACAGCCCTCACCGCTCGAGTCCGCCGCGTTGCGGCGCGCGCTCCTCTGGCGCTACTTCCAGTGCGCACTTTTCATCACCGCCGCCGCGCCCTTCGGCTTCGCTGCGCTCGCGCACATCTCGTACCCGGCGATGGTCCTCGGCAAGTCGTGCAAGCTCGTGCCCGTCATGCTCATGAACGTGCTCCTGTACCGCCGGCGCTTCGCGCGACACAAGTACGTCGTTGTCGCACTCGTGACGGCGGGCATCACGATGTTCATGGGCTTCGGCGCGCAGGGCGGGAAGCCCTCCTCCAAAGCCCATGGTGGGGCGGGCGCGGATGCATCGGGCTCGAACATCATCGGGGTCGCGTACCTGCTTATCAACCTCGCGATCGACGGCGCGACGAACTCGACGCAGGACGAGATCTTCGACCGGTACAGCGTAACGGGACAGCAGATGATGCTCTGGATCAACGTGATGAGCACACTTGTCACTAGCGTGCTCGCGCTACTTCCGCTGCCATACATCCCCGTGCTGCATCCGTCGGACGGGTGGAGCTCTGAGCTCGCGAACGTGCTAGCGTTCGTGCGGACGCATCCTGGGGTGATATCACCGCTCGCACAGTTCGCGCTGACGGGCGCGCTCGGCCAGCTCTTCATTTTCGAAACGCTGCAGCATTTCGGCAGCTTGACACTTGTGTGCGTAGTTTCGTTCTTCCTCTTCCTCTTTTATTTTCATTTTTATAATACCGCAATTCGTGCTAACAAATAATGTACAGAACAATCACGTTGACTCGAAAATTGTTTACGATGATCCTTTCAGTTGTCGTATATAATCACAAGCTTACGCACGGACAATGGACAGGCGCTGCCGTTGTTTTTGCAGGTATCTCTGTCGAGGCCTGGGTCAAGCGGAAAGGTCAGAATACTTTTATACTTTACAAAACTCATCCGTTACGAACACTAAATGCCTATGCCCAATAAAAAAACCCATAGATGTACATGCAAAACGCGTCATGCAGGAGAAAGAGAAGGCTGAGATCAAAACTTTATAACTATAATTGTTAGGCTAGTCGACGCGGCTTCTTGGTTCGTTGGGACTTGGAATAACTAGACGCGTATGGTACAGTAAAGGCTAAGTGCAAAGATCCGAAGACTGTAGAATATGGCACGAAAAGCGGGGAAAGGTATGACTGGAGCACATGTCCGTTTTGCGATAGCGTCAGAAACAGGACGGCGGAAGCAACGTTATGTCTCCATCGCATCAGGATCGTGAGCAAGTGCTGCTCCTGCTCCTGCTGGGGGAGGTATGCCATTCGACAAGCCATTCAATGGCCGAATCGCACGCTTCCTGTCGTCCTCCCTGTTTCGTAGGATGTCAGAAAGCACGGAAGTATGGAGGTAGATGTGGTGCTGCATACCGTGGATCATCGCTATCATCTTCATCGTCGCGCTTCCGACGTGAGACGCCCATGATTCGATTCGGATTAGACATTATAGCGACGTTTGCCTTGTATATCGACTCGTACTCCTACACGAAGGTACATAACGGTCAGACCGGGTTGAATTGATATAGCTAAACAGATTCGAACTGACCTTGATCTGCGTGAGGAAGCCGCCATTGGGGGAGATACAGTAACGCCGATTTTGGACGGTGTGTAGCGCGTCCTCCCAGCACATCTGGTAGTATTGCATGACGTACATGACGACGAAAGCAGGCGAGAGGCTTATGCCGCCATTGCAATGAACGAGAACGCGTCCACCTTGCATGATGGCGGTGTCGATGAACTGTTTCGCTCTGGCATCTATAAGCGACGGTGACGCGCTCACAAAGAGCAAACCGACACGTACTGAGGGAACAGGCGAATGAGATTTTGCTCCTCGTTATCCTGCACGTCGAGCACAAGGTAGTTGAAGCGATCAGGGAAGCGTGGGCGCACAGAAAACGCTTCTTTGGCGTCGCGAATGCATACTCTACGCGCGTCATCGAAAACACTGAGCACAAGCTCAGATAGAAGGGCGGGAAAAGAGGACATACATGTGAGTGATGCGATTGCTCAGGAGCGTGTCAATAGACTTGGAGGCTTGGAAGGGGCCAAGGAGAAGATTCGGGAGTATCTCCTGGCACTCTCTGCGCATCTCATATCTAAACGCGTCTGGCTAATTAGTTGGGCGACACGCGATGCAGACGCGATCGACGAGACTGACCGCCATTCGACCTCGGAGGGCCCTTGGACGATGTCTTTGATCTCCTCGGCTGTCGGAGCTGGTTCCATCATCGTGGTAGCTATCGTGCCCACTGTCGTGGTCGTAGTTATAGTCGTAGTTGTGGCCGAGTTCAGTCAAAGCGCCGTACGTACTAAAAATACATTAGGTAATCAGTGGTATTTCCAAATGAAATCTGTGGCTTGACGCCTCTCGTCATCGCGCGGCACGTCGAAAAGCATACATCACGATACTCAAGCTCAAGAACATATTCTCAGAATAGAGCGATGTTTCGCGTTCTGATGGGGTGGAGGACTTGTAATTTCCTGAGGTTTGTAATCAGGTATGTTTGTTCTGTCTGTTTGATACATACCCATGTTGCTCTTCCTATAGGCTCGAACCCGCCAAAATACTGCAAGACTCAAAAGAGAGAGCAGATAAGAGATTGTTCTCAAATTTCTCTAACACATCTCTTGTGCGGCGGCGCTTTATCGCTGCTTTGACTAATTTTACCTTTCAGGAAAACAATTTACCCCCGGTAGGCATGAAACAACACGGGTCTCCCCTTTTTTCCATCATGTTCACTTCATCAGAGTAAGTCATGGGTGTACACATGTAGCAGGTACCGGCCTTGTATGCGCCCTCTTTCATATTGCACAAACACTCCAGGCTGGGGTACAGTACATACACCGCCTTGTCCTTTTGAACTTTTAGATTTTATCTTCTTTTGATGCCCTCTCACTGCGCGCGTTGGTACCAAGCAAATCATTTTCTGCGGTATTTGAAGGACGATGCTTCGTCTTTCAGTCCAAATCCTGTTTCTTCTAATCGTTCAAACTGCTTTGGCTTTGAAGGAATGAGGTTTTTGGTTTTTGTTCTTGATGCCTCTGGTAGTTCAATGTTGGGTCGCGGTCACCACATCTGCTGCATTCAACGGCACATAATCCAAGTCTCTTTCTCCCCTTTTCTCATTCGCTTGTATTCGAGCAATCTACAATGTCAAGCTCGCGCAGCAAATGTAAGGGACAATCATGACGGTGATGGCTTGCCACTGCTGCCCATTATGAGGATGGTCTACGCAGCCTCCGCCGGGTCGATGTCGAGCGTGCCCTGAATTATCGATATTCATCTCTCTCGACATGGCACCCATGTTCGTCTTCTTCATAGTTTACCACTGTCTTATCAAGTTATCATGCACGGGTTCCTGGAAAATTTCTCTATCTTTTCTACATTCCTGCCTCTCGGAACTTGCTCTTGCTATTAAGATTATGGATTCGGACGCGCAGTGCGTTTTTCCTGGCGATGAGGCTCCGCCTCTTTCCCAGACAGCTATATATTTGGATTTATTGCATTATGTACGACTCATAGTAATTGCTTTTCGCACTTACATGTAGCTCGCTTCTGGTAATTACTGTGTTCTCCTACATTCTGAGGGGGATTCAAATCTTCAGTCGCTGATAGACTTCAGCACTGTGAGCTAGAATCACTAGCAAGTGGCTAGAGAGCATTCAGAATCACCTTGCAATGTCATAATTCAAATAAACCTCTTCCGGATTCCCTAAATCCGGGCAAGCATAGAAACTCCATAAATATGTTTCCATTGTAATCGATACATTTAGAGGCGTCGTGGAGGACGCGCGGACGGCTTGTTCACTAGTAATCCTAAGGATGTCAAGATGGACATCTTTTAATCTCCTGCGTCTCACCGTGTCTTATAAGTTCCTGTTTTATGGCATACATTCTTTCAACGTATGCACTCCTTGGCAAATGGGATTTCTCGCCGATCTACGTCCACTGGCAAATAACTTGAAGTACTAGGATCACATTGAGCCGCTTCCCAGAAATCGCAAAAAAATCAATATGAGAAATTAAAAGGCTATGGATTGAGAAGGCTTGGAAAGAAGGCGTTTTGAAAATGGGTCTGGAAAAACTCATAGCTGCAAGCGCCGGCGTGAAGACTCCGTCGACAGCTAGGGCGGTAAATATTTAAACGCTGGATCGATCGTAGGCGTCATGTCGGCGAAAGTGCATCTTCTAAACAGTATATTACTTGTTACCGTCTTGAAGGGGCCGTCCTCGAGTGGTGTCAGTCGAAGTGCCGACGGGATGCCGTCGAGAAAGTGTTGTGCTTTCTGAAGGCCGATGAATTTCGTGATGATCCCAAGATGAAACAGGCTTTAGAAATGGATGAGAAGCAAGGCACTGACCAAAGCACCGGCGCTACAATACCACTAAACATTGCCGGCGCGGCATGTCCCCCGTATATTTGAAGACATCAGGGCCATGTGCTCGAAGGGTCACGCGGTATGAAAAGCTTCCAATGCACCCATGCAGCATGTACTCTCCGAGATAATCGCATCGTTAGCAGCGTCGCAAAATCCGGGAAGCTGTGCCTCGCAACCCACGACGACCTTAAGCGCAACTAAGGCTATAAACCGTGAGCAACCCTGGAGGTGCATCGGATACGGCATCATGCTCGAGTGACACGATGTCAATTAATGATCCATACAGTCTCCCTGTGTCAAGCGTTAAACAGATCAAGACTAAGTGCCAATGGCTGTGATCGAAGATAGGCGCTTGTGGTTGGTTGTGGGTGTCTGTGGGTGGCCTGGAGAAATTACCACTTTAGATCACTTTAGTCACTGCATTCCCCATGTCAGGAACATAACTCGAAATAAATACTTCAGGCACCGCTTTACAGAAGACCCATTAGCCCAGCCAAGATAGTGGGAGTCCCTTAGCCAGGGAAACTTGATATATCAAATTATTCTACGAAGAGTTATACCTGATATGTCCTCTCGAGGGGTGAGGCCTTCACGTTGGCGGTAAGTTCCACTTGCGTAGAGCATCTACTACTCTGAAAGATGGATCTCTATTGGTACAGTAGGTGATAGGGCGCTGCCGGACTCCAGTTGTCTACAACCTATAAGTACATTGTTATCCTCTCTTGCAAACGCACCACACTGACTGATTCCCCGCTTTCAATTGTCTGTCATGATTTTGAATCCTCAATCCCTTGTCTTGGTATGCAAAGACAGCGAGTCACCCGAGTAGACTCTACCAACTGATTTTTCCTTTTTTTTCACTCATAGATAACTGGCGCAACTGGCTACCTTGGGGCCCATGTCGTTCATCAGGCGCTTGAGGCTGGTTATCGTGTTAGAGCGTCAGTAGTTACGCACTCCCCTGCTCATAAAAATGCTCACGTTTCTCTCATTATAGGACTGCTCGCCCGGCGAAAGTGGAAATTTTGAAAGCCAGCTACGAGGGGAAAATCGAAGTTGATGCTATCGCCGATTTAGCCACAGGAGATTATACAGAGGCTTTGAAGGGTATCCTGGAACCGTTCTTATATCATCTTTTTAATTCTAAATGGTAGCATATGTAGATGTCGACGCGATTGTGCATACCGCCATGCCTCTGGGATTAAGGACAGATGCAGCAGGATTGTTTGAGGTACGTCAGCCTTGTATTCCAAGACTCTTAACTCAGATTTATATCTGCTAACCCTCGTTAAGGCTGCTGTAGACGGAGCAATGAACATCCTGCGGCAAGGAGCAGCCGCAGGCGTCAAGAAAGCCGTTATGTGCAGCAGCTTCAGCACTGCTATCGATTTCAGCAAGCCGAATGCGTTTGGCGCTGGTAACGTGTACACCGAGCACAGTACGTCGCCTATGAGGATTCACGTTTCTTAGAACAGCTGATCATGTGTTCCGTTATATCTTATTGATTAGGCTGGAACCCAGCAACACGAGAAGAAGCTCTGCATGAGAAACACAGTCAACTGTGGAATTATGCGGCTGCAAAAACAGAGTCAGAGAAGGAAATCTGGAAGTTCGCGGACGAGCATCCCGAAATCGATATTACAACAAGTACGTCCTTTGGTTTAGTGCCGTACGTCGTAATTCGATCTGAATTTGTTCGATGACAGTCAATGGGGGATTTTTCTACGGTCCACTTGCACCAGGATACGTGATGCCAAATGATGTCAAGGAACTTCCTACAGCAATGATTCTGTACACGGCTGTTCTACCCAAGAACCCATCTTCGATAAAGCCCTTGTCTGGGTCCGTTCCGGAAACGGGGGTGACGCTGAGTGTTGACGTGCGCGACATGGCGCGCGCACACATCCTCGCGCTCAAAGACCCACCGACCGCGCAGGTTGGCCGGAAACGGATCCTTGTTGTTGGACCGACACTTGGGACGTGGAGGGACATAATTCTGTACCTCCGCGAGGCGCGACCGGAGCTGAAGAGCCGTCTGCCCAGGATTGTAGACAAAGACGAGGGAGAAGCGGAGATAAAGACAGCGAAGTTTGATATGAGTAGGGCCAAAGAGGTACTTGGCCTTGATACCCTTGTCGATTGGAAGAAGACAGTGGAGGATACATTGGACTGCTTTCTCGTCATCGAGAAGAGCTGGGGCGTAGATAATTTTCCGGCCTTTGATGATAGCTGGTTAAAAGACGATTAGGCCGTCAGCTGGCTAAGGTAATTATCAGTTACACCAATGGATTGAGCGAGAGAACAGGAGAAATATCGAATTGATCGAACGTAAATTCAAAGCGTTGCGCGTTGAGACGGGGATTTTGTAAAGAGATAGACTAAATCAAGTGTTTCTGACCGAGAGGATGGTGAAATTCCGAAGAAATCCGAAGAAATTTAGTGCTAAATTTCGACGTAAGGCAGTGAAAAAGAAAAGAGCAAATTTTATCTGGTCACTTACAGCGGTTTTCATAACGACGCGGAATCGCGAAAATCCTCTAGCCACCTGCGCCACCGAAAACCACGATTGTATTACAGATGGGTCAGAAAAGTCTTCGCCCCCCCTAAAAAAGGAAGGCAGTTCCCGTCCGCCTTGTCGACACAAAGACTGTATCAAATATTGTTTGACTGCGCATGATCTTTGCTTAAGATACATATTATAAGCATACAATACATATTTGTTAACTATTTTTTGGATGTGTTGAACTGGCAGCACACCGCAGGCAATGGTGAGCGAAGACTCGACGACGCGGCGGCCTTTGCTACGCAGGCGGGAACCGCCTTCCTTTTTCAGGGGGGGCGAAGACTTTTCTGACCCATCTGTACAAAGATGATGGACAACGATCCGTGATCTCGGCACAACATCAACTGTCCCGAAAAGGATAGAAACCGGATAGAATCTGATCCGAAAGTTCGGCAATCGAATTAAATTTGATCTGAGCGCTCGGCACTGCGGCAAATGCTTAGGTGATGAGGATATATCTGGCCTATTTGTCACCTGCTCGGTGGCGTGGTCGCGCGAGAATTTTCGCAATTCCGCATAGTTATGAAAGGCAAAATGTGGCTTTATATGTCTTAAGTGACTAGTTTAAATCCCACCCCCGCCTTTTTTTCAAAGGTGCCTAGCGTGTTGTCCTCTCCTTGTGTCCTTTTTCCTATTCCTCCTTCCTATCTGCCTGTAATTAGTTCCAAAACAACCTCCAAAGCACGGGAGCGTGAGGATTTTCACGCCGGCGCTTCGGGCTATGAGTCTCCCCACACTCGCTGCCAGAACATCCTTTCGCCCAAGCTTCGCAGTCCATAATTGGGCACTCCTCCCGGTTTCGTTTCTGCAATTTCTGAGAGGGACGGGGGAGCGGTTCAGTCCAACGTGAGATCGACAAATCCCACTAACCAGAAGTGCATACTTTGAAAGAATATATGACAAGAAACATGACATGACGAGACACACGAAACTAGGAGATGTCCAAATTGACATCCTTATTGCTCTCCGCGCATCTTCCGCAACGACTCCGCGATGCCTAAGAAAGTCTCCGACGAGTGAACCTATAGTCGTAGAGAAGATGAGTATCTATATTCACAAAAGCTCCTTGACGACATCGACTTCACTTACGGAATCAAGCGCGACACTGTACGAAGACTCTACGACCGCATTTTCCGGAAGCAGGGGGTCATGGGGCGCGTGTGTCTGCACTTTTTGCGCGATCTGTGTCATGCGACGGAGCCTCGTCGATGAGCCCTCAGGACCAAACGATACTGCCTGGAATGAAAGTGCTCTCCTGCAGTTTCGTTAACCTCGCATAATAAAATTACAGGGCTAGACTTGAGCATGCGCTTACCCAAGCTCAGAAGCTTTGCGGCACAAATCGTACATGACAGCGTCCGTCACGGAGCATTCTCCATCCGACAAGAAGATAACAATGGGTGCTCTGAAAACACAAATGCGACAGGAAGAGAAGTGAGCCACATTTATGATTTACGGCCACTGAAAACGGCACCTCTCCATACTCCAGTGCCTTTCCATTATACTTTGCGTCATTGTGAGAGCGGCATTGAAGTTTGTGCCACCATCGGCTGAGTAATTAAGTAGCTTGTTAAGTAAATCGTCTGGTGAACTGCTAGAGTCATTGCTGAAGACCTGTAGTGCAGAGCGTGTGAAAAGAACAGCACTGTAGGCATCTCGTCGAGCAGTCGTTAAGGTCTGGTTTACGGCAGCTACGCGGGCTGACCAGAACGAATGCAATGCAGAATAGACGGCTCCTAGCCTGTTGTTGGCAACTCTTGCTATACGGGTGGAAGCTGGATAGTTCGGCAACGGCACTCTATCCCCCACGCTCATAGAACTGGACCTACAAATGCAGTCAGTAACAAATAGTTCGGAGCTCGTTTTGAAGATATACCTATCGATCACAAATATGCTGGCAGAACAATCAGCCTAGCTAGTACGCTATGAAAACTCAGACACTCACACATGGAATGCCTGTGAAAGGACAGAGAGATTATTGCATAAGAATACATGCCCGTCATTTGACAGATCACCGTTACCGCCCGACGGCACCTGACCAAGTGTGGCGGGCTGATGGAAGATAGGCAAATTGCAATACGAAGGTTGCGCCGCACTCGTAGTCGTTGCTTGATGCTCCGGGCCTGGAGATAGTTGAGCAGGAGGTTAGGCTAAGACAATAAACAGGTATATCGCACCAGAGCACATCGCATCGCTACGATGAGGATTTATAAGCGACTCGCATGAGTAGAAACTTCAAATCGGACAAACCATTTTGCGAAGTTCCCTTGATCTTCCTTTGAATACGGATCTAGGAGACTGTGAGTTGCTATCACCCTTCCCTAGCAATTTGATTATACCTTTGAATCCTGGTGCATCCGTGACACTCAGAATGAATTGTTCGACAACAACGATATCCACTTACCAAGGCGCCTCCAATAAAGCTTGTGTGATATCCAGTCCTTTGGCGTATCGGGGTTCGGCTCGATTCGACTTTTGATGTGCTTTAAGTCCGGTGCATTGCATGCTGTAGGGTCGGAAGCGCGACAGTAGTCAATATGGGCATGACGTCCCATATTACCGCACATCAAATTGCAAAGCATGGGAGCACTATCATCGCTGGAACCAAGCTTGTGATCGTCAAGCTCAACTACCGTCCCGTTGGGTCCATCGACGGCCCAACGCGTTTTGGACATTGAGCCATGGTTTGTAGAATGCTCTGGTTGAGAGTGGCCTGGAATTCGATAGATGAGCTAACTGAGCATTCTGTGTCTGGTAGGATTGAATGATGGCACCTTGTGGCAAAGTACACACATATCTGCAATTGTCACATCTGAGAATATGTCAATCATATCATCCATGGAATTCCTGGTTGCAATATTTACCTCGCATCGCAGTAGTGGAATGGATTCGGAGCCGTAGAGTGAAGGTGGGCGCCATCGTGTTTAAGCAGGCCTGGAGCGATGACCACAGCACACTGCAATCTTTTTGTGGCTATATCAAGGCCTTCAGTCACAATAATTCACGTCGGATGAGCGGACAGAAACAAACTTTGCGAGTACTAAGATCGTGCAAAAGTAACAAGTGAGATTAGGACAAGGATTTACTATCCGAAACCAAACCTTTGTATACTGAAATCTATCGTGCGCTCCATTGAAAGCAGCTTCAATAGACAGCGGCACAGTGTCGACCTCACAAACCACACCATCACTGCCACATAGGCTGGAGCACTTATGTTCTTGGCTAGATTATTACACATGGAGATATCAGAGTGCTATCAACTATCAATATGCAATTTTAATCGCGTTACTCACCCGCACAGATGGATTGCATCGGAACCCAGGCCATGCAAATGATCAGGTTCCGAGCACAATCGGCCGCAAAGTTGACAGACAATAGGGCAAGCCATGACTGCGTCACAGACATGAGACACGTGCTCTTCGTTCCTTGAAATCACTATCAGCGAAATGAATTATCGGACTTATAAGAGCTCTTACCAAAAAACTGAACACAGTCCTTGACAAGTGTACATCTTCCCATCAGGCGACTTCACCCCTTGAAGACTGCACGGCTGTATTGCAGCAGGTTCGAATCAGAAATCACAGCTTTAATATTTTCGCAACTCACTTTTCCGCAAGAATGACGGCGCCCAGAGCACATGTGACCTGCTTCATCGTGTTTTGCGACCTAAACAAGTCTGAAAAATAAAGTACGACAATAACAGATATAAGCAGTCTGACCTTCGTGCAACTCCCTTGACAACCCTTTCTGTCCTTGAGATCGCATTGCTGTCCACATAGATGTGACGTCGGATCGCAGCTGCGACAAGTCAGCAAAGGGAGCAACAAATTTACGATTAATAAACATACACATGTTCTCCTCCGTGTCCAGCTCTTGAAAAACAAATTATTAATAAAGGAAAGAACAAACAGTGTTCCACTCACGGCAAGCTGCAAGCCTCGGGTGACCCGTCATGCTCATCAACGAATTGACACGGATGAGGGCACATATGGTTGGTTGAGCAGTTATGATCGCCCTCGTGGAATCTGGAGTTTATGCACAGTAAATGGCACTGCTCGCATTGAGTTTTGCACAGTTGCACGGTTCTCCTGACTTCAACGACCTTGGAATCGACAGCACGGTGAAGATCCTCAATGGCTGCATTACTCCCGTTGAACTGAGACAGGTTGGAATCGATCCAGGCATAGACATGTGCAACTCTCTGTTCGATGAGATTTTCGAGGAACGAGGACAGCTGGGTGGTCCACTCAGGATCCGGTTTATAATGCCGGCTGGCAAAATCCGGCCAGAAATGGAACAGTCTTCGCAGAGTGTCCACCTTATCACCTTGCTCTTTTTCTAAATCAGCCAACCAGAATATAGCAGGCGAATCCACTGCGTCGATCACGAGGCTTGTGTCGAAATTCTGTAGGGAAGTCAAAGTGATGTTCACGGAAGTAAATTTGAATTTCATACCTTCAACGGCTCAACATCCGGTTCAAGTTCTGTGGCCCCGAATGCCAGTGCTCGTGGCAGCAGGGATAACAGGTGTTGTGCTCTATGCGTGGACATGTTTTCTATGCGAAGCAAATGTCAGATTCAGCTCTATCGAGACAGAAGAGTGGTTCGCCTGACGTGTTAAAGCACCCCAATCATTCGTCTGTAAAGGAAGAATAAGACTTATGCACGTGCCTTCGCTGCGTACACATACCTTAAGTTTGGCCATGAGCATCTTTAATTTAAGTAGAAATGTGCCTGCCCCCTCATGCGTCGGCGATTGCGTGTCTAAATGCCGCTTTAAAGTCATGAAAAGAGTGTAGAATTGACGGGATTCAATGACAGGCCACGGGATAATGCTCAGGCGCCCCCGGTACAGACGAGAGATGAAGTTCGATGTCTGCTCCTCTTGAACATTTCTATGCAGTTTGAGCTTAAATCTGTTTTACGGTCAACATGCAACACGAGAATCAAACTGATGAGAGCACACACTCTCTCGCAATTTCAATGCGGTCAGAATCTACAACATCCTAAAGAAGAGTCAGGGGTAGATCAATGATGAGCCATATAACCTTCTCACCTTGATGATGATAACCAAAGTAGACTGGAAAAGAGACGGGTTTGCGTCAGGGTCTAAGACCGACGAAGACGCTTGAAAGCTCTGGAAGAGATTGGTGATGTCTCTCGACATTGCAAAATTGTCTCGAAAGAGAACCTGTTTCGGATTAATATAATAAGTATACTCGAATGATAAAGCGAGCTCTTCTCACCAGATTTGAAATAGCAGCACTAAAAAGAACAAGAAGTGTGCCCTCCTGTGCAGATCTCTCAATGCTGTGGACACCTACAAATCTCGTTAGACATAAAATGATACAAAATCCATACTGTAACTGACCCTCAAAATCGAGCGCCACGATAAGGTCAGTATCTGTCGGTGTCACTGACATCCAGACACCTTCGGTTGTTCGCATAGCCGATCCGGCGAAAGACGTATCGGCAAGATGGTTAAGAGTAAAACTCTTTCCAACAGACTGCTCCCCTGTAAGGTTATATTTAAGCAGTAGGAAATTTTGAAAGAGCGGTAATATCGTAAGGCGTACCCATGGAAGAAACAACTTTAACCGGCTGTATTAAAAATAATATCAGTATGTCGCCTGCGGAATAGACGGAGAATATAGAATACACCTTCGTGGACATATAAGATTGGAATATACTTTCATACCAGCCGAACGACAGACTATCCGCCACACGTCCGACGTCAGCCCCGAGAAGCGCCTTCTCAACATCTCGAGTCCAGACACCATCCTTCAACGGAATGAAACGATTGTCACGAGCGATCGCGATATGAATAGGGATGAGGCAGAAGATGTCGACCATCCATTCTCCAGCTTTGTATGACGAAACGTGAGGCCAGCCATCTTGAGTTTGCAGACCTGCTACAGCTGGAAGAGATACTTTTGCCGAAACGGAGATACGACTGAGAAGAGAACTGGTAGGCTTTTTCGTACTCTTCTCAAACTTTTGTATCATGTCATCGAAATAATCTGCAAAAGGTATGACATTTCGCGCTGGCGTGATGAACAGCAAAGATTTGTCTTTGCGAAGCTCGCTAGAGACGATGGACTGGCTCCGAACAGTAGGGATGACAGGAAATCGAGTCCAAACATCGCTGTGACAATCGATGAGTGAATTATGAAGGGTGCGTCGTTCTTCACCTTGGGTCAAATTCTTGGAGTGCTTTTCTCGAAATTGAAATTCCGTAATCTGCCGTGTAATTTCGAGACCAACGGAGCAGCAGATGTTATCCTTCAGATCGATCCAGATGAGATGAATATTATTTCTCTCGCCAAAAGCTGAGATCAGGGGAAGTTGACGTGAAGATGTGGGGATATCAAATGAAAAGCCTTCATGTGGGCCAAAGGAAGCCCAATGATATACACGCAGCGATAGACCATTGTCCTGCGGTAAAATAGCGCAAAGGCATGAGCCGTCTGGCGTCCCAAACGTTGATAAAGGGGGTGCAGGCAATTGAAGTATTGCCGGCCTGCGAAGACAGAAATTAGCAAACCTATGTATCACATGTCCTACAAGAAGCTTACCGAAATTGCTGAGTAACCGAAGAAAATATACGGACTCTCCCAGACTTTTCGACCAACGCAAATTCATCACTCCCGGAAACAAAGTGAACATTGACGATTTTTGGTATCGAGTCAGCATACCACGATGTCAGGTTGATAGCGCTTCCTTGTCCTTGTAGTGCGGTGTACCTCTCGTCAAAGCAAAAGCAATGGAGTTGCACAGATGACTGTCAATCGACGAGCGTGAGTTCAGCAGCTACTTGTTCGGAGGGAGAAAATACACTTTTTGTATATCCACGCCGCACACGACAAGCGTTCGTCTTCCTTCGTCGTATGCTACGACAACATCGTTTCCAGTCTTCTCTCGTTTGATCAATCTCTTGAACCGCTTATACTCAATGGCCGCCTCCAAACTACTCAAGTCCGCTAAATAAACATAAAGATCTTGATTCTGATCATCGACCACGACAAGGCACTTGTCTCCTTCAAGGAGCTTGATCAAACTGCACAAGTTTCAGTCAAGGCTTCACTGGACGAGAAAAGAAATAAGAACCTGATTTCGGCACCGACGGGCAGGCTAAAGTCGTAAGCCCCGCGGCTGGAAACCAATGGTTTTGGAACATGAAGAAAGTTCGTTTGCATCTGTTGCTTATCATGCTCCGTCAACTCCAGCGGATGAAGAGTAAATTTAAGGTTTGGTTCTGATCGGATGAGTTGATATCCGGAAGCGTGATAATTTTCTGAATTCTCTATTGAATAACAGTCAGTAAGTACAGAACGTAAAAGACTGACTGATAGTATACATACTGTAACTATAACGGTTAGTCACTCGCTCCAATTTTCTCAGCACGAGAACATGTTTACTATCGAGCTGTTGAGTAACAGCCAAAAGACAAAAGGACGCGCGACTTACTGATTTCCTTCGGACTCGCAAGCCCTCCCTAGATCGTCGTAAAGCTGAGTACGCGAGATATTACGTAAGTCTTTGAGGCGAGCAGTCGTCTCCCGCTCCAGCAGAGATTTACAATACTCCGTCTGCTCGTGGATAAGCTTGTGGGGAGACAATTGAAGCGCTTCCTTGAGAGTTTTTGCGAAGTGCCCGTGGGCCACATTTAAGGCTACATTGATGCCTTCTTTAAGTTCTGGCCAATCCTCCAAAATGTCATCCACGCTGTCAAAAAAAATGACGGCCTTGAGACCACGCGTTGCTGCTAGCGCCTCCTTGACAGGCCCGCCGGACTCGGTCGGCATACCAGAAGCGGAGTTCCCCAAGTGTCGTCCGAGCATCGCCATAGCCCTGAGGATGCCTGTCGCCGTCCCTGTATCATCATCTTTGAGGAACTTCTCAGCGTTCCTCATGCTTCCAATATCGATACTGGTGTCCACAAGTTCCCAAAGTTCCTCTCGTTCAGATCTGGAGAGTGCATTGTTCCGGAAGATATGGTCACAAATGAAGACCTTCCTCATTGCCATCGAGAATGTTCTGCCTTCAGTCCTGAGACCAGTGAATTTTTCGTCTGGTGCAATCTCGACCAACTTGTGCTCCAAGAAAGGGTGCAGCACAAACAGATCCCTCAAATACTCTGCGAACGCGTGTGAGCAGATGAGTCGAGATGATGCATTGGTACACACCTTTATCTTTATCCTTCTGCTCTTGGGAAGGCACGTCTTGGACTGCTTTTCCACGTAAGATGGCCTCATCAAGTTTTCTTGTGAAAATGTAAGCACCAGGGACCAAAAAAATACAACTTCTTACGGGAATTGCGCGAGGACTTTACTAACGAAGTACGTTTCCAATGCGGCAGCCAGTCTCGGTTTCTCTGACTCGATGTCTTTGATGATCGTGCCTGTCCTGTTCTTCCTCTCTTTCGAATGTTTCTCGATGTCAGCATCACGTAACTCGAAAGCTAAAGTAGCTTCAGGATATCTGTTTCTCAAACCGTTCTCCACAAGGAGCATTATCGAATCATAAGGAAGATCCTTGTCGAAGCGGAGCGCTGTGTCATTTCTGAATCTGAATAATAAAAATGAAGATGAAGTCAGCGAGTTATTTCTTTCTCCGAATAAAACTATTCCTACAAAACCGATTTGAGCTGCATGGGATTCTGAAGAGTTTCGTGAAGGTCTTTTTGAGATTGCCGAGGTTCAGTGTATGCTACTGTCATAATGGCTTGTTTTGTGTTGCCAACCACCAATCGCGTCTGCAGTCGGGATTCGTTGACAGGAAAAGACTCTGGCACCGATGCCTCCTTTAATAGAGCATGTTTAATCTTGAATAGCAAATAAGTTCAGTTGTGAATAATCAAATTCTGAATATCCGACGGGAATAGCATACCTCAAAACCGGGGCGCACGCGGACATTCTCCTCCTGCACGTTCGCCTTCGAAACCTCGAAGGCGAACAGTCGGTCCGCCCCTTCCTCTTGTTCATCGAATGCTAGCGCTGATGAGCTGTCTTCACTTGCGCTCGATGGATCCTCCCAAACCAGCGTCCGACTATGAGCGTCGGAGATCAACACCATGATTTGGTCAGCGATCTTAGTCAGATACCTATTCGCATCCGAACCAACAACGATCAGGGACTAAGCTTCGAACAACAGAAGTGGGCTAGAACTAACCTCATGAAAGTGATCCTGTTGCGTCGAACAGTGGATATCGCGTTGTCGTCCCATGTCGTGTCTTCGGGCCAGAAAATAACATACAGGCACCGCTCGGCCGGGGTGCTACCGTGTACCGTCAATGCGTAAAGACCGGATCGCAAGGTTGGCGAATCGGAAGGCGCGTCTTGAGGAGCGTGCAGCAGCGTTTCCCTGTGCGGGTGTGATATTTCACATTATGTCACGATAGGGATACGCAGATAATAAAGATTCTTACGTGCGGTCGTCGATCACATTTAACTTGCGAAGGAATCGTACGATCTCGCTTTTGCTACCGTAAACACCGAGGGGCTTTACGTGAATCTCATCCATGGCCTTGAAGTCAACCTTGGTGAGATCTTTGTATGCGCCCGGTTTGAGATCGTTGATAAATCGACCCGTAGATTCTTGAGCAATGATGATCTTGTCGACTAGAAGAATTCGACCTCAGCTCGACCTCAGCTTACTAGGTGCGCGATCAAACGTACCTAGACCACCACTTCCTTGTTCTGAAATCAAGTCGAGTACCCTATACATGCCTTCGATGTAGTCCACCAGGTCCATAGATGGTTTTGGGTACGTAAGCACGTTCTTAAGAGGCACGGCCGATCGCATATTATCCACTGTGGTGTCCTTTGTGGTTGGGGAGAAAGTCTCAATTTTCTTGGAGTCAAAGGACGTCGGTTTGTTGGAATTTGACAGAGGCTCAGCTTCCTGTCGATATGCGGATGTTGGTGCTGGCGCGAGTGCTCAGTCTTATAGTTATCCAGGACGATAGAAGTCATCACGTATTCACATCCATTGGTCCTTGAGAATCACATCTCTAAGAAAGCGCCTGTGGAGATTGAAAGCTTGCCAGTGGTCATTGATAGAAGGCCTGCTGTCGTAATGCGAACCTATCTCCTGACTCCTTGCACCCCAGTAATATCAGGCGGTCCTTGAGGCTTTCATTTCATAAACATGCGCATGCCTAGATAACGAGGCTGCTTTGCTTTGTAATAGTTGACGAGGAAGTGTCGAAGGTGCTGCTGTGTGAATTGGTGCTGCAAGCTTGAACTGTCACACCCTTCCTCGTGCCATGACCACATCTTTGAGTTCTGTATACAAACACATATAAGCTTCAGATCACTATTCAAAGCATAGCTCTCGAAGACGCCGATGGCCGCCGTCTCTGCAATTTCTCCTTTCGCGCTAGATTCTAATGGGGTTCGTGTCTGTCGAAAGGTCTGGCTGAGGCATGTGGCACAGCGCGCATTTCTGCATCACCACCATCACTTCAATTTTGCTATCATCTGCAAGCCAACTTTCACACAGTGAACGGTTTGGTGTAACGACACTTCGTGTTAATTTGCGAAAAACCAATGGCTATGATTCGCCCTCGCTAGCTCAGCGAGCTACACTTCTACATCAATGTTGCAGAAGATCTTCAGCGACAAGAGGCATTTTTGTACGCATCCAGGGACTAGTCAGTACAGCCAAGGAGGGCCGTCATCGTGCGGAATCGCCTCTATGAATTGCATACGCCACATATTGACGCTCGAGCGGGAAGGCAAGGAAGGGGATGCTCTTATCGCTGCGTAACTTCAGAGGGAGATGATGGAAGTATGTCCGAGATTTATCGAACTTCGAAGGGCTGAGAACGGTGAACATGATAGGACATTATGTCTGTTTGTGCGCATTTATGACGGTCGCTATTGGACAAAAAAGATTGGACTTGGGGATTCTGGACTTGGACTTGGAAAATTCATCGATGATCATTCAATGGCAGTCGCTGTGACGTCGCGCGAGTGCGTGAGTACTAGGCAGCTTTGGAGGCAGCGGTTCAGCTCTGCGCGCTCGGACTACCGATCTCACCGGCCCTAATGATGTTCATCTTGTCCCAGACGGAGTTGCCACCCTCTACATGGCCCTCCTGGTAGATCTTGACGATCTTCATGACGGCCCGCGCATTCTTCTCCTGTTCCGAGCGCAAGATGCCCGAGTCCTGCAGCAGTTGCTGCCACTCACACGGAAGGCCCATAAACTCGCCCGTACTCGGGTTGAACCCGATGTGCATCCGGTGCATGGGGTCGTACGGCGTGCTGATCTCGGGTTTATTTGCACTGCTCATGAAGCTCATGAAGCTCACAAATTGTGTGCCTTCCTTGCCCGAGCCGGAGACAGAGCCTTGGCTTAATTCCCAGGTGCTCGAGGGCCCCGCTTTGGACGTGGAGCGCAAGCGCGGTGCGAACATGTGCTCGGGCGAGACGTCGATGTGTGTGGAGCGGAGGCAGGCGGGGGCGGGGGATGGAGTGCTCGGTGGTAGCAATACCCTAGGCAACAAAAGGAAGCGCTGTGCTGTGCGCCGGTCGTGCAGACCGTGTCCTTCATTCCCGCGTACCCCTACGCATGCGCAGATGCCGGCGCGACGGACCTTGCAGCGACGGCGACGGCGGCCTCAGCACGCGCGAGCACGAGCACCAGGAAGGAGTGCAAAGGTGATTTGGAGGTGCGGCAGCGATGCCACGGATGGCGGGTGGAGAGGGAGAATGAGGCGCGCCACGGCGGCGGTGAGGAGGCCGCAATTGCACCCTTGCACATGACGCGGTGGTCGAGCGCCTTGCGGTCACAGCGACCGCCGCGCGTGATGACGGTAACTGCGTCGGCCTTCCGAAGCGTCCGTGCGCACGCGTCCACTGGATGTGCGTTGCACGTACATTGTGTCGCGGCCGGTCCATAGCTGCCGCGCGTCTGCTCGCTGTCTGCCACTTTGCTTGAGTTCAAGGGGATGAGGATCTTCGAAGATGAATTGGCCAGTTTGGTCCGAAGTATTTTCAGTCTGTGTATTTAACTGTCGAAAGGATTTACCTTGATCACGATGGGGCAGGTTTTATGACCATTATCATCAGCATCTAGGTTTCCAGGCAAGCCAGCAGCCTTGCAGTTCGAACATATATCCACCGACTCGCAAATTGCGCAATGGAAGTGTGCACCTATTATGTACATAAGACAACTATCATATTTTGTCATCCTCTTTGAAGAAAGTGGACTTACTGTGTACACTTAACATTCGGGCGCGTTAGCGCTATTACAATAGGACTATCAATACTTCTTCATTCAGAGATACGAAATGTCTACATTCGTCTCCGAGCCCATCATCATTCAAATTATTTGTTAGGCTCACTGCGAAAACGGTGCGGCCGGTCGGGAACATTGAGGAAAGCATGTGAAGGATGGATTTCGTGTACTTGGCTGAAAAAAATGACAAGTTCAAGTACACAGGGCGACATCATGATTGGTGATGACGCGGACCTGTAGCATGCGCGGAAGAGTACAAAGTTCTTGCACAATGCGCATTTGTAGCGTTGCGCTGTCATAGAGATGTCGCAGATCGTACACTCACCTATATTGTCTCGCTCTGCTTCATCCGGACTATTCAGCATCTGCCAATATCAAAAAGAGACGGGTCACGCACCGATGTCTTTCCAACCCGACGCGCTCCACGGTTACTCGAGATACACACGGTAGAAGTGGCCCCTCTGCCTCGGCGCCGAGAGCTGCAGCTGGTTCAGCGTGCGCTGGTCCTTCGGCAGTGCTGGACGCGGTTCGTTGGGCGCTGTGCCGCTCGCCAGCGCGTGCAGCACGCCGTCTCGAAGCAGCCCAGACAGAGCTCGTGCCCACCGTCACCCGTGACCGTGTCGAAGGTGATGTAGACGACGCGGAGGGCGCGGAAGGGAGCGTGGGCAGCGGGCGCGGGGAAATGGCTTGCCGTTCGTCTGCGCGCGGCGGATACGTGAGCGGGTCGAACATCGACACGCCGACGACGTCCGCACGCTCCCTTCCCTTCCCATTCGCGTGCCCATTCGCGCCGGAGCTCGCGCGCGATCGCGTGCACTTCCCGAATGTCAAGTACGCGTAGCGGAAGGTCTTCTGAGATGCAAGCCAGTGTAGCTTCGGATCGCGGCAGTTCGCGACGCGATGACTGCCGTGTTCGCCGACGCTGACGTCGTCGTGAGCAGCGGATGCGGCGGACGACGAGTTTCCGAGGTTTACGTGTGGTAGTGTAGTAGCGACCGTTGTCTTTCTCGAGGACGAGGTCTACATGAAGCCGTTCATTGCTCATTAGGCCCCGCTCGGCTGCACAAGTTAGCTAGCGGGCGAGAAAGTCCAAAAAGTTAGCTAACTGCCGGTTACCCACGTTCCCACCCGCCAAAAGTTAGCTAGAAGTTAGCTAACTCGTGCAGCCGAGCGGGACCTCAGTGTTTTCAAAGCCAATGGAAAATGCTTTTGCTGGTGGAAAATGACAGACATAACCTGCAAAGTCATGATGACCTACTGTGTAATCTCTCTGGATGGTCTTTGTTACTTTGAAATCCCCCCTCCCAGAAATCACGACAAAAACAACAGGAGAATATAATGGTTATTGACTGAGAAAGTCAGGAAAGAAGAAATGCTGTCTGGGGAAAGTCATAGCCCGAAGCGCCGGCATAAAGACTCCGTCGTCTACTGGGCGGTGAACGCTGGGCCGAACGTAGATGTCATGTGCGTAGGCACATCTTTTAATCAGTACATCACTCGAGTAATACCCTTTTGAACGGGCCATCCTCAAGTGGTGTCCGAGTCAGTCGAAGTGCCGACGGGGCGTTGCGCTTTTTGAAGGTCGATAAAGTTCGTGATGCTCCCCAAGATATGGCAGGCTTTGGAAATTGATGGCATGGTCACCCCACGACTCATGAGAAGCGAGGCACTGGCCACAGTACCAGCGCTACAATACCATCAGACATTGCCAGCGCGGCATGTCTACTGCATATTTGACGGCCTCGAGGGCCGAGGCCATGCGCTCGAGGGGTCACGCGGTACGAAAAGCTTCCAATGCACCAATCCGGGCATGCAGCGTGTACTTGCAGAGGTAATCGCATAGTTAACAGTGTCGAGAAGTCCGGGCAGCTGTGCCTCGCAAGCCACGGCGACCTAAAGCGCGACTAAGATCACAAACCATGGAGGCGCCTCATGTTCGAGTGACGCCATGACAAATAATGACCTATGCAGCCTCTCCCTGGTTCAAGCTTCAGGCAGATCAAGGCTAAGTGCCAATGGCTCGACGGCTGTGATCGAATATAGGCGGTTGTGGCTGGTTGTGGGCTCCTGTGGGTGGTCGGAAGATAAATTACTACTTTGGATCAGAATTTATTAGTCACTGCATTCACCGAGTGTAGGGCAGGAACATAACTCGGAATAAACACTTCAGGCACCCCTCACAGAAACCCATTGGGTATAACCCTATAAGATAGTGGGAATCTCATAGCCAGGAAAGACCTAATAGATCAAATCAGAAGAACGTAATTCTACTTAGGATGTCTTCTTTGACTTGTACAAAGAGCCGTAAGGTGGTTAAACTGTGTAAGTACGCAAGCAGCTAATGCATGTCGATTTTACAGGTGCTTAGCTCCGCTAGGTGTCCATATATCAAGCTCGTAAGACTAGAATAAGGGTACATGAGTGCTCTAATGCATGTCAATTCGGCTAAGCTGAAGTAGGTTTGCTGATGCAAACTACAATAGTCTTCTGTAGGAGGGGTACCTTGGCGGTAAGCTCAACTTGCGTAGAACATCTACTTTTTTGAAAGACGAATCTCCATTGGTACGATAGGTGATAGGGCGCTGCCGGAATCCTGGTGTTTACAGTATATATGTATGTACTTTGTCGTCCTCTCTTGCAAGTGCGCCGCACTGACTGCTTCCCCGCTTTCAACTGTCTGTCATGATTTTGAATCCTCAATCCCTTGTCTTGGTATGCAAAGACAGCGAGTCACCCGAGTAGACTCTACGAGCTGATTTTTATTTTTTCACTCATAGATAACTGGCGCAACTGGCTACCTTGGGGCCCATATCGTTCATCAGGCGCTTGAGGCTGGTTATCGTGTTAGAGCGTCAGTAGTTACGCACTCCCCTGCTCATAAAGAACTCACGTATTCTTTCACTATAGGACTGCTCGCCCGGCGAAAGTGGATACTCTGAAAGCCAGCTACGAGGGGAAAATCGAAGTTGTTGCTATCGCCGATTTAGCCACAGGAGATTATACAGAGGCTTTGAAGGGTACCCTAGAACCGTTCTTATATCATCTTTTTAATTCTAAATGGTAGCATATGTAGATGTCGACGCGATTGTGCATACCGCCATGCCTCTGGGATTAAGGACAGATGCAGCAGGATTGTTTGAGGTACGTCAGCCTTGTATTCCAAGACTCTTAACTCAGATTTATATCTGCTAACCCTCGTTAAGGCTGCTGTAGACGGAGCAATGAATATCCTGCGGCAAGGAGCAGCCGCAGGCGTCAAGAAAGCCGTTATGTGCAGCAGCTTCAGCACTGCTATCGATTTCAGCAAGCCGAATGCGTTTGGCGCTGGTAACGTGTACACCGAGCACAGTACGTCGCCTATGAGGATTCACGTTTCTTAGAACAGCTGATCATGTGTTCCGTTATATCTTATTGATTAGGCTGGAACCCAGCAACACGAGAAGAAGCTCTGCATGAGAAACACAGTCAACTGTGGAATTATGCGGCTGCAAAAACAGAGTCAGAGAAGGAAATCTGGAAGTTCGCGGACGAGCATCCCGAAATCGATATTACAACAAGTACGTCCTTTGGTTTAGTGCCGTACGTCGTAATTCGATCTGAATTTGTTCGATGACAGTCAATGGGGGATTTTTCTACGGTCCACTTGCACCAGGATACGTGATGCCAAATGATGTCAAGGAACTTCCTACAGCAATGATTCTGTACACGGCTGTTCTACCCAAGAACCCATCTTCGATAAAGCCCTTGTCTGGGTCCGTTCCGGAAACGGGGGTGACGCTGAGTGTTGACGTGCGCGACATGGCGCGCGCACACATCCTCGCGCTCAAAGACCCACCGACCGCGCAGGTTGGCCGGAAACGGATCCTTGTCGTTGGCCCGACGCTTAGAACATGGAGGGACGTGATTCTGTACCTCCGCGAGGCGCGACCGGAGCTGAAGAGCCGTCTGCCCAGGATTGAAGACAAAGACGAGGGAGAAGCGGAGATAAAGACAGCGAAGTTTGATATGAGCAGGGCCAAGGAAGTACTCGGTCTTGATACCCTTGTCGACTGGAGGAAGACGGTGGTGGATACATTGGATTGCTTGCTCGCCATCGAGAAGAGCCGGGGCGTGGACAATTTTCCGGCCTTCGATGATAGCTGGTTGAAAGAGGATTAGGCCGTCAGCTGGCTAAGAAGGTAAGTATTAGTTACATGAATGGATTGGGCGAGAGAACGGGAGAAATATGGAATTAATCTAACGTTGCACGTTGAGACGGGGATTTTGTAAAGAAATATATAGGCTAAATCAAGTGTTGACCGAGAGGATGGTGAAATTATGAAGAAATCTAGTGCTAAATCTCGACTTAAGGCAGTGTAAGCAGAAAGGGGGTGGCGGGCGTGGCAAATTTCAACTGGTCACTTAACCAAGATGTGGCTGCCGGCTGAGTCAGAACTATTGCGAGTTTTGAAATCACGTGCGCGCGTTGAGCTTGTAAAAAATCGAGCTCGCAGACCTCCCAGCCCTATATCAAATATCTTAAGTCGTGCATAACGGTGAAGAATTGGGCTTAGAAAATCGTTCTGCTCATTTGCATGCATTCGCATGTATGCGCGGCCATTCCTGCACGCGCTGAGGTTAAATTGGGAAGTGCCGATCTCTTGTCCCCTCAAAAAGTTCGGCGTGAATTACTCACGTGATATGGTGACCGTGTTCAGTCACGACGCACGTTTCATACTTCCTGTGCAACTGCATCGACTTGGTTCTCCTTTACTCTATTTCATTGGTTCACAAATCCTTCCATTGATCAAGATGAACGCGCAAACAGGGTTCTGGTTTCCGTCAATGAAGATTGTCGAAATTGTGGTTGCTCTAAAGGAGTGGGGTCTACACGTCTCCGAGGATCAGATTCAGAGACCCACCGCCGACGTTGTTCAGGCTATCTATGTCCTCTTTCTCCAACAAATCACAGGGATTACGCCGGAGTCGCTTCAGGAACCTGTTAATAGGGCGGTCGCTGTAATTGGCGAACATCCCGAGCTATATACGGCCAGCTTGAACCTCAACTTGGTCCTTCACCATACGTGGGTCTCATTTCTATCGGACGCGAGTATGATTTCTCACTGGTTCTTTCTCGTTGACTAGGCAGCGTCTGGGGCACGCAGCGAGAGTGCAGGACCTGACTATGCGCGATCTCGTTTCCCCCGAGCCGGAACGCACTCGCAACATCATGTCCGCCATCATCAACTTTGTTAAGTTCGTGGAGGAGCGGGGCGGCTTCTTGAGGAAGCTTCGCGATCAGTCCACCTCTGCGCTCGAGGAGCGGGAGCGGATGCAACACAAGGTAGCTGAGTTGAAGCAGAAGATCGCGGAAATTAAGTGCGTACTCACGTTCCTTCACTCATTTATTATTGTGTAGCTGCTAATCCAATTTATAAAAGGAAGCAACGGCAAGCGGATGAGCCGCGCTGCTTGGCTCTACGAAAAGATAACGACCAAATCGGCATTAACATTCTCGCGATCCAAAATGCGAAAGCACAGGTGTCTAGGGAGGTTGATGCCCGTAAGAAGGACAAAAGCGAGCTCAGCCGTCAAAGGGTAAGTTGTCTAGAAGTCGTCGGGGCTCCGTCACCCTTACACTTAAGTAGGAAAATCTTATGCGAGAAATCGAACATGTCACCACTTCAATTAACACGACGCGTTCGCGGATTGTGCAGTCTCCCGACCGTATAAAGAAACACATCAGTGAAATGGGATTGATGGCACAGGATGAACGGATGATCATAGCTGCTGCAGAGGCCAAGTCGCGTGAACTCAAGATAAAGCTGGACGCGTTGAACGTCTTTGAACAGGTGGACTCTCAAGACGGCTCAATGTCTGCGGCATACTTATTGAACTCAACTTTACAAACAGGACATGAAAAAGCTCATCGATGACCTGCGCATGATCCAGTCCGAGCACATTCACGTAGAGAACATTCAGCATAAGCTCGCCACGTTTCGTGACGAGCTCGACCGCAAGTTCATCCTGCGGGAGCAGCTACTGGGACGCTCGGATGTGCGTTTTCCCTTGTCTTCTATGATTTGTGGCTGACCTTCTATTTTTTTTGTGGGATTCAGCGAGCCAAGCGGCAGATGCGAAATGCTGAGGACAAATTACAGCGCGCACAACAACACGCCGAGGACCGGCGCGGGAAATCTGAAGATGAAATTGCTCGTCTGAAAAAAGACTACGAAGAAATGTCGGAGGAACGCCGAGAAAACGACAAGCAGGTTGAGGAAACCAAACAGGAGGCAGCCGAGCTGGAGCGAAAGGTAGTTTAAACTCTACTTCTTTATTAGCGAGGCGTGCTGACGTTCTTGCAGATGCAAGACCATCTCCGGAAAAACGAAGCCGAGCTCAATGAGCTGCTAAACGAGTATTGGGGTTTACGACACCAAACAGGTCCGTCAAATTTTAATTGCTTCGCTGCTATGAGGCTCAATGTTATTTCAGAGGTATACATGGAGACACTCGCAAACAAACTTGGTATGGATCTTGCGTGAGAGATGGAGTTGCATATTTTGTATCGTTAGCCTCTGTTGTGTTGTAATTTGTCGTAGCTTAGTGAATTTGAAGCAGTGAGACCTGATAAGAAATCAAATAGAAAAAGGAAGAAATAGAGTTTCAATGAACAAAGGAAGAAGAAAGGGTCTTGGTACTGTGACGTGACCGATTGGCCGCCCCGGGCACGCACGCGAGTCCGGGGCTCGACTCAGTCAGCTTGTTATCGCAAACAACGTCCAGCAGTGTCGTACACTGTCCACGACGACGAGGACATACAGCCAGCTACGCCCCGCCGGGGAGATATGCGGGGCGATCAAAAATGGTCGGCAAACAACAGCATGATTGGTGAGAGTACACTGTCTTGCCCCGCATACTCTTTTGCTGACCTCGACCGATGGTACGGCATTGGACTTGGTCGTCGTTAGCGGGTGCGGGTGGCGGGTTGGTGGCGAGTGTGGCGACGTGTCCGCTCGACGTCGTCAAGACGAAACTGCAGGCTCAGCGCGCCCGGCGCGGAGATAAGATGTATAGAGGAGTCTTTGGTGTGACTTCTTCCTTCCGCTATGGAGCGGGGTTTCTTTTCTGACGCAGAGCAGGCACGGTGAAGCACATCGTGCTCACGGATGGCCTGCGAGGGCTGTATCGTGGGCTCGGGCCGACGATTCTCGGGTATCTCCCGACGTGGGCGATCTACTTCGCCGTATACGACGGCATCAAGACGCGCTTCGGCGAGGAGCCACTTGGCGCGTCGTTCGGCTCGAGCACGAGCGCGCACAAGGACTCGCTCATCTACCCCGCTGCCCAGGTGAAGGGCTACCAGCCGGTCATGCGCGAGCATCCGTGGTCGCTGCACATACTTTCTGCCATGATGGCCGGTGCGACAAGCACGGCCGTCACGAACCCTCTGTGGGTGATAAAGACCCGCTTCATGGTGCGCCTATTTTTTCCTCGTGATTTCGAACCTGCCGCCCCCGTCTAAATGCGCC
This sequence comes from Phellopilus nigrolimitatus, assembly GCA_021029095.1. Classification (NCBI taxonomy): domain Eukaryota; kingdom Fungi; phylum Basidiomycota; class Agaricomycetes; order Hymenochaetales; family Hymenochaetaceae; genus Phellopilus; species Phellopilus nigrolimitatus. The sequence goes on from JAJOHG010000012.1 coordinate 140,298, forward strand.
ATGTAGACTCAACCGTCTTCCGAGGGCCGCTACCGGAACACTCTAGATGCATTCCTTACTATTTATCGCACGGAAGGTCCCTCAGCGTTCTACCGTGGCCTCTTTCCTAGTTTGCTCGGTATAACACATGTCGCCGTCCAATTTCCGCTATACGAGAAACTCAAAATCTGGGCTCGTGAGTGTCCACTTTTGTTTTCGTCCATCCCTTTGCTCACCGGCTGTTCCACAGAGGGTGAGACACGTGTGCCTCTTACCAGCAGCCAGATTCTCTACTGCTCCGGCGTCGCGAAAATGTGCGCGTCGCTGGCGACCTACCCCCATGAAGTCGTGCGTACACGTCTGCAGACACAGCGTCGCTTGCTCGCTGCTGCTGCATTTCCACGCAACCAGAGTCCAGGCTCTGGCCTCTCACCAGATACCCTTGAAGCGGATGTGCAGCACAAACGGGGCGGGCTCATATACACGACCAAAAAGATCATCCACAGGGAGGGGTGGCGTAGCCTCTACAAGGGGCTGTCTGTGAATCTCATACGCACGGTGCCCAACAGCGCAGTAACTATGCTCACGTACGTCCTTCCTCCTTTTCTTTTCCCCATCTACATCCGCACTCACTTGCGCTTGATATTGTCATTAATAGGTACGAACTTCTGATGCGGCGCCTCTCCAGTCAGATGGAGTCGTAGTAAACGACGCTCGCGTTTCGTATATTTCGGGGACAGCATCTTTCCATCTTTCCTTCTCTGAGGAGCACATTCGTTCCGTTGCATTGAAACAATGATTAAATCACAAGCTACCTGTTCATTATCTTACATACTGTTCATATCTCTTCTTTTCTCTCTTGACTTTAGAGTGATCGTATCGTCATGTCGTGGTTTCTCAGCGTGTATCCTCATCAATGTACGTTAATCCGGCACTACTTATGCTGTCATCATATTCTGTGTTTTATACATCCTCGCATTTACTTCACACTCGTCTCCGAAATCCGCAAAAAAATCACAACAGGAAAACCGTCTTCGAGCTTCCCATTTTATTCGACCATTAAGAAGACATTGCAGAAAGTATGAAAAAACTAAGTAAGACACAGGAGAAGGGTGAAGATACAGTAGCAACGAGAATTGCGCATAGTCCATAGCCATGCACGCCAACATCTTTAAAAGAGTGATGTTTCGTCGGCAGCAGAGTACGACGTACGTAGGGGGGTCCAAGACTGGTTTATTCTGATCAGGAACGCGGGAGGGGGGTATTGGCCGTGATCATAAAAGCACGGTGAACGTCAAGCCTGGCGTCGTGCAAGCGGCAAAGAAGCCGATCACAGCAGTGCAGCTTGAGTACAAAAAAATGGCATAGTCGTGCGAGATCCCAGAGTCTTTGGGATGGAGGGAGGGCGTGCGCGGCTGGTATGAGAAATTGAAATAAACATATCGGGCAAGACGGACGCGAAAAAAAGCAATAAGTAACTAAAGAGCGACGAGCAGTTGAGTGAAAAACAGAAGCCAAGTCCGGGGGAAGTCGTTGTCGATGTCGAAGGAAGAGGAGTGGGGGGAAGAGAAAAAGGGAGAAAACAGCGTATGGTGATTAGAATGCCATCAGAGTATAACGCATATGACACGAGGTTTGTGACGGATAAGGGTGAGAGGATGGAAGAACAATACTTCACAAAGCATGTGGCAGGACGAATAGATGCGACAAACGGATTGTGTGAATGGGGGCGAGGGAATGTAGCGAAAACGAACTGCAAATTTAAGAGATGAATATAGACAGAAAACAACCAAAGAGCCCAGAACAAACATGAATAAATCTGAGAGAATAGAAATGAAAGACCGACGACCAAAATCGCCAGATCATCCATGACTATCCCCTGCAGTCGCAGTGTCACCATCGTCGCTAAGCGTTTCTACACGGACACCCCGCGAAGAGCCTACGCTACGAATGTCTCTCCCTTCCTCTGCAAGTTCGCGGTTAAGTAATTCCGGTTGATCCTGCAAATTCTCAGGGCTTTCGCCTTCTAGAACTGGCCTATCAGCAAAATCTGGTTTTCGCAGCGCCTTGCGGAACGCCTCGGCCATGACAGCTGCATCAGCGCCAGAGAATGGGCTGTCGCTGTGTGTTGATGCGCCATCGGGCGCCACGAACGAGGCTGCTTGGCCGCCCGCCGCCGCACCACTAAAGGTGGGTCCCGCTCCCACTCCCAAGCCCGGAGGCGGTCCTAGCTGTGGCGAAGCCGGCTCGCCAGTGTGAATATTCGCCATCATCGGAGATTGAGAACCCATGGACCCCCGTCGCGAAAGCGAATCGATGCGGCGCCGTCGAGCGCGCGCGAGGAGAAGAAATATGAGGGCGACCAGAGCAGCGAGTGCGAAAAATCCAAGGATGACGATAACGGCAATCGCCCAGTGAGGAAAAGAGGATGCTCCGTTCGAATTCTGCAAACCACTTCCGTGGTCAGACGTTGCTGTACTTGAGCCGGATCCAGACCCAGACCCATCAGTAGCGCCAGTGCCAGTGGGCGATAATGATGATCGCGAAGCCAACGATGATGACGACGCAGCAGCAGCGGATGAAGATGCAGCTGCAGCTGATGTAGAAGACATCGAAGCAATCACGGAGTTCGCAAATGTGGTTTCTACGATATGTCGATATTTTAGCCAGCCGCCTCAGATAGATTGCAAGTTACCACGTACGGATAGCAGTAAAGGTCGCTTGTGGAAGACCAGCACTAAGACTCGTCCCGTTCTGCACCACGACAAAGTAGAAGGCGAACGGGATATCCTGCCCCGACCACGTAGAACCGCTTGATCCCCACCACTCATCACCAGCTGTTATGGGAAGCGAGCCAGCTCTATTTGAAGGATTCGCGTAATTTGAAACCGACGTCACAACAGCTCCTGTATCTGCACGGAAGAGACCGATATTGACAAGATTGAATTGAGCGAAGGATGGCTGATTGCTATTCCCTATAAAATCGCCAGTCCCCAATTATAAAGACGGACAAAATATGGGGGAAAAAGACTTCAACGCACATACGAACTGCGTAGCCTCGTTCTGATCCAGCACAGTGTCAGCCGTAGGCCAGCATGAAAGCACGGAGTTATCGGTGTCGAAACACGTCGTTTTCGCTTGGTCTGGAAAAAAGAAACGATATATTTGAGATGAAAATGCGGAGTTGCGAAGAACAGGACGAAGACGCTTTCATACGCCTTCTGACGCTCTGAGGCGGCGCACGCACCTATTTGAGATTCGTTTGCAATGGTTGCTCGTGCGAGCCTGGACGGGGGAGCACGCCTCTCGACGGCGCTGCGCTTTCTCTTCGCCGCGTGAGAGGCTGGCAACGGGAGCGACGTCTGGGCAGGCCATGGCGAGTTGTCCGTCGGGCGAGACGACATACGAGTTGTCTGTGCGTGGACGACGATCAGAGCGATACAAAGGACGGCGAGGCAGAGCACGACGGGAAGGAAAAAGAGGCGAGAGAATGACGAAGGGGGCACGACGAGTGGAGCCTGGACTTGATGAGACGATTGCCAGGAAAATCTATACTGCACATAATCAAGCGCTCACGAAGAGCGACGAGCGTGGTGAACGATGTACAGTGCGGCGGGATGAGAAGGAAAGCACGACGATGATCGACACACGTTCGATAACGACGGCAATGGGAATGACGGCGGCGGCGACGACGACGACAACGACGACGACGGACGGGTGTACGGACTGCTCGTGGGATTTCTCCGAGCAGGCTAAAATCGGACTTTCAAAACCTCCCGTATTTAGAAAGTCCGGCGCTCTAGATCGCCACATTCACACTCGCTTAAAAAAAGTCTTGTATTCAGCGCCTCCAGTTCTGCTAATGCATTTTATGATATCTACTCAGTGTCCAGTGTCCCTCCTTTCTCTTGCTATTTTATTTTATTTTTGAGACTGCTTTGCCTTGTTCCCTCGTCAGTCAAGCCATAAAAGCGCTGGGAAAGCTCCCGGGCTCGCTATAGCCCGCGGGAGCCCCATGACGATATTCTTTTCGAGGCTCTGATCCCAGGGCAATCCTGATGATTCTCCTATTCTTGGTCCAACTGGGTCTAGCTCAGCCTTCCATCCGATCCAGCAGGCTCTCCAGCGCTCGCTGTCCCAGCATCTTGACGACATTCCCCATCCGCTCACGAGCGCCAAGTCCTCATCGCCCTCCCGGAGAAAGACAGGGAGACCAAGCTATGAACGCATTTCGCATCTCACCGGCCTATTCATTAACGTCTTCAGCCCCAAACGGACACCGACGAAGTTAACGCAACTTCGACTTCGACTTCGCAAGTACAGGTGCCGAAATTGCAAGCGGTCATGGCCTGGCTCAGCGGCGTCTGCGCCCGCCCGAGAATTACACGCGGAGAAGCGGCTGGTCTGCCCAGTCAGCGGCAGAGGCCATGTGAGCCCATGTGCTCTGGCGTCGATACAAGATTGCCCTTTTTTTCACTTTTTCTCCCCCCTCTTCAGTCCCCCTTTCCGCTCGGCATGATCTCTCTTTTTTTGATCAGCCTCTAGAAGCACCGGAATCGGAGGATGACGGTCCGCGTTTGCGAGAACAACGCCCCGCCGAGTGAGATCCAGCAAGAAGGCGGGCACACTTCATTTTCGCAGACCAATCACAGAGGCGCCGGAAATGAGGGGACAAGACTGAATGTTTTCGGGCGTGTACGTGTAAGTTGCGTGCCAGGGCATGATTAGTAAGATCACAAACGCCCTGTGGCCACCGAAGATCTTTGTTGCTGTGGGCGCTCGGGATTTGCGTCCGTATTTGGAAACAAGGAGAACGTGGTCTCACGGACCCACGGTGGCTCGCTCTGAAAAGCGGCCAGCTATTTCTCCGCACATCGATTCCTAACTACAATTCCATTCTGGCCGTTTTTTTCCATACAGATGGCTGGTTTGAGTGAAGAGGAAATTTTCAGACTTTTCTTATCGGTGAACCTTACGTTATCCGGTCTAGAAGTACCCAATCTCTGGATCCTCCGCATTGAAGCCACAAAGCAGTCAAGTCACGCAGAATGAAACGACCCGCCTCTCTATCTGACGCGAAATAAATGTCTTCTAGCGAGTATTGTAGAGCCATAGGACATCCAGCCTAGCCATTTTACATAGCTATACTCTCACACAAATCTAATGCACGCACGTCGGGACCGGGTGTATCGAAGAAATGATGGAAAGCCGACCGACGTCCGGATGAGATTCAAAAGAAGCTACAGGCAAGGTATCATCCCACCGTCGTTACATCTTCCCTATCATACCCGTCCAGTCGAATTTGTCGTACTTCTTCCGGAACTTCGCCACCCGCTCCTTGCTGTACCGCAGGTCGACCCGCCTAGGCCTCCGCCAGCGGCGCGGCTCGAGGTCGAGTACATTACCGATTATCTCAGCCGCAAAGTACCTTTACAGAAATGAATAAACAGTATCATTAGAGTCGGTGAAGACAAAGAAAAAGGGAGCATATACCCAGGGAACTCGCCTCCGCCTTCTCGCCCTCGTCGACCGCGCCATCTCCCTCCCCGGCGCCCGCAGCGTCGTCCGTGCCCTCGATGACGTGCCCGTAGCCCTTCTCGCCTTTGTGGTCGAACTGCACCATGAAGTATGGCAGGTTCGGCACCATCGCGCGTCGGAACCCACCTGGGCGTGCGGCGAAGTCAATCAGCTTCCTGTGCTGCGTCCACTCGGTCTCAGAGGCGAGAATGGATTCCTGGTGCGAATAGAGAGGTTCAGCAGAATTCTTTATTTCCTGTCTGTGATTGGCTTACTTTGAAATATGCCGGGACTTGTTCAAACTCCTCCCATGGCATTGGCATGCATTCAATGAATGTGTGCTTTTGCCATTTAATATTAATGACCGTTTCGTAGAAAACGACGCCCTTGTCTTCCTCCGCGAACATTCGCATGAGGCATTTCATGAAATTCTTGATAGCGAATAATCAATGCCTCTGCTAGCGAACTACACGAGCGCCATCACTCACTCGCACTTCATCCCACAGGTCGTCGTCGCCTTCAAGCATGGTAAGGTGATGTTGAATCGGTACGATGAGGCAATGGCCTTCCAGTAGCTCCTGATTGAGCGTACATGAGAGAAAACAGCGCGTAGCCATGGCTATGACTGGCGCCTTTGGCGGTGAATCGTCCTCTCCATAGCAGAGCTGACAGGATGCAAGGACTTTCTGCGTCTTTTTGTAATCTAATAAATAGCTAGAATCAATTTTGACCTTCCTTCGGAAAATAAGATTCTGCGGACCTACCGTTGATTGCAAATTGTCTCTTCATCCCGTCGCTGCGCATCTTTTTCCGCCCGAGCTTCTCCGCATTGTCGTCCATGTATTCCAGGTCGTCCTCGAACTTGCCGTCGCGGGTGATCGCAGTCGCGAGCTCCGCGTCCAGGCTCTTTTGGTCCGCCATACCCGCACCGAAGCGCTCCTGGCGCAGCATCTCGCCGAGCGTCAGCTCGTCGTCGTCCGCATTGTAGCGTATAATGTCACCCGTCTTCGGGTCGCGCGTCTCGAACGTGTCCTTCTTCTTCCGGTTGCCCGGCACCGGCGTCTGACCGTCTTCTCTTCCGGCACCAACATCGTATAGGCGCCCACGCGAGTCGAGAGTCGGCAGGACCTCCAAGCGCGTCCTTGTCTTCCCCTCCTCATCGTTCCCTCTCTCCACTTCGAACCCGCTGGTGGCCCGCCGCTGCTCCTCCTCGTACTCCTTTTCCAGATTCGCCGCATCCGGTGTGCCCATCAGCTTTGCGCGAAGTACGCGCGCCTGCATTCGGTTGAGCTCCTCCGTCGACAGACGCTTCTTGCCGGACCCAGATGCAAGCGGCGGTGGTGTCATTACGGACGGCACGGGTGTATGTGACAACGACAGCGGGCTGCCCTTCGGTGGGAGCCTGAGCGAGTCGACGCGCTTGTTCACCAGCGGCGCAGCGCTTGGTGCCGGAGAGGGCGTCGAGGGACCGCTCTCCCCTGGTCGACGGAAGGACGAAGAGCGCGAAGACGCGCCCGAGCCGCCCACATCTGTAAACATCCACCGTTGATCTCGATCACGATCCCTGCCGCTGCGTTCGCGGTCTCGTCCGCCGTCTCTTTCCCTTCCTCCTCGCGAGCTCCGCCTTCCTTCTCGTTCATCGAGGATCTGACGTTCCTCTTTTGCCTCCTCGAACGCGTCCAAAGAGCCGTACCGCTCGAGCGCGACGTCCTCGACGGGCTTTCCCTCTTCCTCTGCTGCTTCGTACACTCGTCGTAACTTCATCATGCGCCAATTCGATCCTGGACCACCAGGCACAGTAGCCTTCGGAGCAGAGTGTGGGTACTGGTCCAGAGATATACCCTGGACGAGATTCGTATTAAGCTCCTTAGAGCTGATTTTGAACTGTTTGAGAGATATGAATTAAACTAGATAGTTTAAAAGCAGCAGAATAAACCACAGCGCACCTTCTCTGGGTCTGGTCTGTCCTCCGTTTTCTTCTTTTTTCGTTCTGTACCCAAGTTCGAAAAGAAGTCCACACCGCCGCCCATCGTCCTCGCGTCTTGCGTTGGCTCGCCGTAGTCTTCTGTGAAAGACTCATCCCCCGTTGGAATCTGGAGCTTCGAGGAGCTCGGCTCAGCAGCGGGCACGCTGACGGCGGAAGGAGGGAGCATCATCCATTCGTCCCTGACGAGCTTGCTCTCTGCTGGCCCTGTCCGTGGCAATGGCGGGTCGTTAGCAGACACATTTGCATGAGACTTCAACTTCAGGCTTTCTACTGATGGTATGTCCGTTGCAAGTGGCTGCAATGTCCAGACACTATCATTTAGAGTATTCAAAATGAGAGAACGGCAGCACTCACATTCTCGCCGTCCATGTCGATGTTCTTCTCGACCCACATAGCTTCATCGGGGTCGTCGTCAATGATCTTCACCTTCTTGTCGTGTCGTTTCTTGGGGCGATGTTCGTCGCGGTGCCGGTCGTCGTCTTTGTCGTGCTTGCTCCGCTTCTTGCTTTTGTGTTCGCCATCCTTGTCCTTGTCGTGGTGTCTCTTGTGCTTTGATGAGCGATGCTCAGTGTCGTCTCCCATGGTGATGAGTCGTTGACGAACGGTGCGAAGCCCGACGCGTCAAGCTCGAGCATGCAAAGCGGCACCGCATGAAGTAACGTCGATCTAGTCGATCGCCTCCGCATCGTCAGTCAGCGTTCTTGGACATGTTCCATGTGCGCACATCGCGTCTCGCGTCGCTCACGGCACGTTTGCCATCGGCGTCGACAGCGCTGAGACTACGGCACCACACGCTGAGCACGAATACAACCGAGCATGAGCGCCCACGTCGGTCCTACCTCTACGGTAAGCACCGCCCCTGCATGCTGAGCATGTCGCACGACACCGAACATATTTGTCTGTGTACGCTCCAGTGCCCTCGTCCTCAGAGCGCATGCTCAAGAAGTCGCTCGAGACGCCGTCCGACGTGATCATCTACGACCTCGAGGACAGCGTCGCCCCCGACGCCAAACCCGCCGCGCGCACGGCGCTTGCGCGCTTCCTAAACGTTCGCATGCTCTTCGCTCAGAGCTTGTAGTTCTTCCGCACCGCTGAAACGACTTGTGCACGAGTAGAGCCGGCACGAGCGCCCGCTGCCCTTTTCCTCGCGTGTCGCCGTCAGGCTCAACGCCATTGACACGCCGTTCTTCGAGGAGGATCTCCGAGCCGCGGTGAGCGTCTCTTGAGTCTCGTGTATAAAAACAAAATCTAACTCAAGGACCTGGTCCCTAACCTCACGACCTAGATGCAAATCCCGCACATCAGCACGCTTGTCCTGCCTAAAATCCACTCTCCCGAGGACCTCGACGTCGTCTCCGCGCACGTCGCGTTTGGATCCACTCCGGGCGGGAGCGGCGTTGCGCGAAGCCAGCCGATGCGCATCGTCGCGAGTATTGAGAGCGCACGCGCCCTCTGGGACGTTGGCCGCATCGCGGCATGGCATACGATTCATGGGCCGGAGGCGGGCGGTGTGCTGACCGCGCTGCTGGTGCGCCCCCTCCTCGTCACCTATTATTTTAATTTATTCATTATGTAACTCCCTTCGTAGTTTGCTGCAGAAGATTGTATGTCCCTCTTCAGGATCTCTATTGCATGTACGAACGCTAATTCCGCGAATTTTGGTAGATTGCGCCGACACGTCCATCATCCGCACGCCCTCCCGCCTCGAGCTTCTGTACACGCGCAGCCAGATCGTGCTTGCCGCAAAGGCCTTTGGGCTCGAGGCCATCGACATGGTGTGTGTCAACTACAAGGACACGGAGTATCTGAAAGACGAGTGCGCGAACGGGCGCAGGCTCGGGTTTAACGGGAAGGTGCATGCGCGCGGTTTCCTCGAGTCTTTTTTCTCTTGCTCATTGTGCGACTGCACGAGTATAGCAAGCGATTCACCCCGCGCAGGTCGACGTGATTCAGCGCACTTTCGTGCCAACAGAGAAAGGTCCTACCTTCGATACATGACTATGGTAACATCAGCTTAACTGAAAACTGGAACTTCCACAGAGATCCTCCGTGCGGCGAAGATCGTCTCCTTGATGGACAAATCTCACCGCGACCTCCGCGGCGCGGCTGGACTGGAAATCGACGGCTCGAGCGGGAAGGAAATGATTGATGCGCCGATGCTGAAGCAGGCGAGTGCAATCACTTTTTTTTTTTACACAACATTACCCTTATGCCTCGGGTCTCGAACACGATGCTAACATGTTTGCATTCATATAGGCACAGAGCGTGCTCCGCGTGGCAAAAGCGGCTGGGCTGGAGATACCAGACGTATAATGAGCGATTGCTTAGGATAAAAGATATGTACATGTACAATAGTAAAAGAGATTGGAAAATGGAAGGAACGCGCATATTGTCAAAATGCACCTTTGGCAAACCGCAAAAGTAGTAGAGCGTATTGGGCATTGCTAGAAACACAACATTGAACTAAAGGTAATTTATAAATACACACATCACACCAACAACAGTCAACCGAACCCTTTCCTACATGTTGTGTAGACCGGGAACTACACATTTGTAACCTCCCGGCTACAGTTTGTCATGATTTCCTTTTTCGTCTCGTAGATATATGCGCGCGCACCGTAATTCGAGCTTCGTCTTCTCTCACTCGAATTACAGGTACGTGCAAACACTGTATTTAATTGGTCTTCTCTCACTCGAATTACAGAGTTTTCTCCCGTCTGTTTTCTAGTGTTCACACCTCTCGGTGTGCTTCCACTTTTTTTTTGACGCCGAGACTCCGTCTGTACCGGGTGCCACTGGCGGCTGCCACCGTCAGTTGCACCCCTTCCGAGTTCCAGTCTGACAAACGCCGACTGGACCATCTAGCATCACTGCAAGTGATCTAGAAAACCCTATCTTCTCTTCTATGTCGTGTGCCACCGCGAATCTGTTGTCTACGCAGTCTGAGCTTCTTTAGCACCGGCAAATCTTGTGCCACCCGTCTGCAGTGCCCCAGGAAAGTCTCTGTCAACTTCTGGCCTCACTCTTTTCTCTCTGCCACCCGCCTGTTTGCGCCCCAGGGAAGTCGCTGTTACTTCCGGCCGCATCTCCGTATCCCGCTTTTTGCACTCCAGGGAAGTCGCTGTTACTTCCGGCTGCATATCTTCTCTCTACCGCCCGCTTTTGCGCCCCAGGGAAGTCGCTGTTACTTCCGGCCGCATCTTTCTACTCGTCTGTTGGTCCAGGGAAGTCGCTGTTACTTCCGGCCACCTCTCTTTCTCTCTCCACGACCTGGCTTGCCATCTCGTCTCTTTTTGACTGAGCTCTCGCCCATTCATCATCGCTGTCTCTGTGTCTTTGTTCCGCCGAACGTGCTCCCTGATCATCCTTAGGTCTATCCCGTAGCTTGGCTTGCTGCCAGTTTAGGGTGTATCACAACTCAGTCACTCTCAATACCACATCCATCACCTCAAGCTTATCCTGCAACTAGAACGCCCCGAGGGACTCATGCGCCCTCAATCGCAGGAACATCCATCCCCAAGGGACTCTGCGCATTCCCAAACCAGTTGTCGATCGGGCGTGGTCATGCAGAAGCTCGCTTACTCCGCGTCGCCACTCGTCATGTCCAACCAGTCCAACCAGCCGAGTGCAGATTACATGAAGACGAACCCGAAGTCAGCCGCGCCACTCGAGCCGTTTGTGTGTGACGGCGCGTCGGACGAGGCAATCGCGAACGGGCTTCGCCGTGCTGGCAACCGATGGAGTCTTAACGGCTCGCAGCTTAAAATCGCGAACTGCAACCTCGCGGCAAACTCAGGATCTCTAATGGCGCGAGCGAGGGCACGGATGGTTCGACAACGCCTTCCAAAAACGTACGGGATGTGCTCCAAATTCACGACACGAGCTCGCTTGTTATCATCATCGTCGGACACCTCTCTGGACTCTGTTTCGCCTCAAAATGCTGACGGTTTGAACTTGTCGTCGCATCCACGGGGCTCTTCAACTGACACGCTGAGCTCGGAGGGCTCTGCCTGAAGCGACACCCACCATCTCCTCTGACTCCCGAACAGCAAACCCCTGTTCGCGGCGTCGTTTCTCTCGTACTCTACACAACAGAACAGTCCGCCGGCCGATTTCTCACACGCACTTCCCCGCCCGACCCCTGTCAACGCTTCCGACATCCAGCCCATTCAAAACAACTTCACTACCAACCTCGATTCAAGTGTCGCTCCTCGCTCGCCTTTTGCTATCTTCGCTACCACCTCGAAACTCACTGCCCATTATCGCATTCCAAGAAAACTTCCGGCTCCTTCCGCTATGTCTATGATACACTTTATGTCGTTCGGCGGGTTGTCTCACCGCGTGAAGCAGAAGACGACTACTTCGGCGACGTGATTTTCGTATGACGCACTTTCGAAGTACGAAGCGAATGGACTCTTGCAAACAGTTATTCACGACCTTGCAACCATTCACACACGCTCATGACAAGAACAGCAACTCTTCACATCGACAGCGTCTCCCTACACTGCCGCGCTTCCGGAACTACGTCTTGTAACGACCTCTGACTCCCAAGCCGCAAGCTCGACGAGCGCGAAGTGCTAAATAGCCTCCGTCCACATTTCTTTTCTCTCTACGCACTATTTTAATGATCATGGACAATCTCGGACTGCTCCCTCTCTCTGCCTTCAAATCCAGTAGATGACTTCCCATCGACATCCCCCTGCCTTTTCTTTTTCAGAGTGGGGAGGAGTGTAACCTCCCGGCTACAGTTTGTCATGATTTCCTTTTTCGTCTCGTAGATATATGCGCGCGCACCGTAACACCTGTGACCCTACGCTTACACTATCTAACTAGACGCGTGTACGGGTGGGTCACACGCCTCTAGTTAGCTGCCATAGCGCCTATTTCCCTCTCCTGTGAATAATACTGTAGAATAATTGCTGAGCTTAGTACTGTGCTGACGTTGCCTGAGGGTTGCCGGCGGAGACCGGCTACTCGCCATCGCCGATGGCCGCGTCACCACGCGTGGATCACCGGCGCTGCCCGCGCCGGTGATCCACGCGACTTCTTGTCGCGATCAGCATGCACCGCCGGCTTGCCCCGCCACCCGCGACACCGAGATAGTCGTGCTCATCGTGCCGCACGATGAGCACGACTATCTCACTCAATTCTCCACCGTTTCCCTTCGTTTTTTTTGCACTGTATGTAGATTTTAGAGTAGATCTCAGACTAAATAAATAAATTTTCATGTGCATTGCATAAATACATTGTTAGTTTCCTTGACAGAATTCACCACGGTCATGTGAGCGCGTCTAAATACACCACTTAGGCATACACGCTGTCCGTGTGCGCTGCAGACACGCCGCAATCTTCTTCTGCTGGGCTATATTTCTGCTGGGCTTTATTCCCCTAGGTCGCAATGCCTCGTATGAATTCAGGCCTGTCTAGGAAAATCGTTTCAAAGGAGATTTCCCGGGACCGACGTGGCTACGCCAAGCTGAAGACTTCCACACGGACTGCCAGAACGGCAGAACAGGAGCAGGAAGATCTGGTGAAAGTCCGCCAAAGGGAATGGGGGAATCTTGGTGCGCAAATGAACGACAGCTCGACACCGATGGACGTCGACATCTTCCTTGGACTAGGCGAGCAAGAGGGTGCTGGGCAAGCGGAAGGGCTAGACGAATGGATCGAAGTCAACGAGGATAATGGCGAGTTTACCGAGGCGGACGTCGACAAGATTCTAGGAATACAAACGTGAGTCATGGCAAACTTCGATTCAAAGCCAAGGTTGGGACTGAACAACTCGTGACGCAGGTCGGGAAATAGGAACTTCACGTATGAGCGGAATCGAGTACAGCGCCAGAACGAAGACTGGAAGATTTTGATGCCGACCCTTGTCAAGGCGGTCCTCCTTTATGACCTGAGGGGTCCGCCAGATGAGGCGCATGCTGTCGGGCGGCATGCCCCTGTTCTCGTAGTAGATATGGAAGGTATGTGTTGATTCATATGTACGCCTTCCCAGTGTCATTTTACATTAAAATGCAGGTCGTCGAAAGCTCTCATTCCCACTTATTCAAGACTCCGGCCTCACGGAAACGCTTGCGCGCCACGGTTATATTGCGACTGCGCCAAACCATCCCAGCCTCGCTTTCTCTGTACGAGTGCTCGAGTACTTCCAGATCCTGAATTCTCGTTGCGCGTCCCTCAGTATCCAAGCTTTCGTGCACGCCTTGTGCGATTTGCACAAGGTACGTTTTTATTTACCTCTTTCCCCTTCTGAAACTGACATATGATCATTTGTACTCAGGAACCTTACGACCGCACAATGAGACGAGCGTTTTCCTCCGCGTACGATGTTCACGTCGAAATAACCCATACGGTCCAAAATCAACTTGACGGCTTACTCCATAAAACAACTATCTCAAAGTACCAGGACGCGTGTCCAGCTTGCGTCTTTCGGGTAGACAATGAACCTCGCTTGAAATACTCCATGCTGACGTGCATGGACGGCAACGAATCAATGAAACGTGTCCGTCGGACCAGATTGGTGGACGAGCATACGTCCGTCTGTGTTGAGAGACCTGACGGCCGGGGGAGAGCTTCCCATATGTTCTTGGAGGCGGAGGAGGTCGATAAATTCAAGGACGAGGTCGCCAATGCGCGAGCAGTGCGAGCGCAAGCGCGAGCTCGTCAAGGGACTCAAGGGACACGCGAGAGGATGGCACAAACTGCCACGCCGCCCGGCTCGCAGCCAGTGACTTCGCTCGCTTCAGTTCCGACGGCCACACCATTGTCGACAGCGCAAACTGCTGCTTCAACCGCGCAAGCGTCCGCGTCGTTCGAACGAACGACGCAGACGCTTGCGCGGTCTCCGAGCATACCGCTGAACACCTTGCCAACACCGACACCGACTCCGTCAAATCAAACTACTGAACCCTTATCGCTTGAAGGCGCAGACGACGCTTCGCCGTGCATTCCCCGATGGAAAAACATGTCCGACGACTCAAAAAAGAAAATGTGGGGTATTTTTGATGAGACCGGCATTTTTATTACGACGTGTAGGCACGGGGTAGTCCTCCTCATGTGCGATATGATCCAGAGTGGTGAACTGTGAGTTTATATATGTATTTCTCCGTTACATGTCATGCACGTCTGCCAATCAACTCTTTATAGCGGAAAATATCCTCTCGCGATGATTGATCGCCTTATAGAAGTATTCGGAAGGGACATACTGGACGCATCCGACATAGGATGTCAATTCTCAACGACAGCGAACAGCAGTGCGCTCGTCGGCCCAAAAATTCGCCAGAACAATTTTAGGTTTTGCGTCAACGCTTTCCACGGGTACGCGCACTGTCGACAATGTCAACTCCAATGGCATCCGCTTTACACCGAAGGAGTCGGCCTTGAAGACTTCGAGACGTGCGAACGCGTCTTTTCGGAGTCTAACCGCGTTGCGACCTGCACAAGACATGCGTCGAAATTTCACCGCCGTCAAGCTCTTCTTCAACACTTTGCAAGATGGAACGCAGACAAAAAAGCTGAGATCAGTAAGTACTCATAGATTCACGTAAAGCACAACTTACGATATAACTTATGACAGGTCGTTTCATTTTGAATAACTATCGGCAGGCTCTGCGCAACATTCGCGACATCTCGTCAAACCTGGCCACTACAATGAGTTCTCTCCGGATAGAGAACTCGTATACTTTCATTCAGTGGCATGCGGAGGAACTCACGTACTTGCAAAGCCTGCGTAAGCCGCCAGAAGTCGACATACTCGCCATGAATTACGTCAAGGCGCTCAAACGCTTGAAGGCTGCAGTGTAAGTCCACACATGCAATTGGTTTGCGGTTTAAAAAACTAAATGCAATTTACCATTTTGTAGTTTGTCCTATGAGAATACAAAATATAGGTGGATGAACACAGGTGCTGAAACCATCCGCAGCACGTACAGTCGGGAGTCGGCGGCCACAAATTCGATTGAGCGCGCTCGCGAGAGGGGTTTAGAGACGGTCCTCTTCCACCAGAACTCCGCTGAAGAATACGAAACAAAATTGGGAGTTCAGCAGCGATGGACGGAAGACTCGGCAGAATGGAAAGCGGCAGATCTCACGCTCGCCGAGCAGGATTATCGACGGGCCCTCGATCATCTCGAGGGCCTCGTCGTCGCACGGCTGTTCGAGCTTTCCAAAATGGGTCGTGCAGGCACATGTAAGTCGTTAAATTTCATCTAGAATAATGCTATATAATACGTTGATAGGTTGCAATTTGCGCACGCAAATTTCAAAAAGGCTGAAGGCAAGATCGGGCGCAGTTCGGAATGCAGTAGGCAAGTACAACCGCGCAGCCGCTGCGTTGACGCCCCCCCGGCAGCCTCTTGAAATGAAGGTAGTTCTTGATTATGTTTTTCTTGCTGAATTCGACCTTCTCCGAGACAGCCGTCACAACATTCAGGAAAAGCGCTGGGCCCATTCGGCGGAGCGCGAGGCGGCAATTGCATACTACAAGCTGGAGCGTTCGCGCGAAGAAATCCCTCGTCTCAACACTGAAATCACTCGTCTAATGGCATACATTGTAGATAAGGAAAAGCGCCTTGCGGACGCTGCAACCATTCTGGAGGAAACGGATCCTGCGCTTGCGTATCAGTTGAGGAAACGTCAAAAATTTGAAGTGGCACTGAATGCGGTACATAGACGGCGTATTTACGAAATAGCTGCTCTCGACGGATTTACAGGTGACAGGCATGCTATTTCCGCCTTCTGCACAGCAGAAGGCGGCATTATTCAGAGAGGAGATGAGTTGGAGGACGAGGGTGGTGACGGCGACAACATCGATGATAACGTCGAGGCAGCCTTTCAAGTTCTTTCTTTCGGTGACTAGGTCTTTTTCTTAAATTAATTATCATTTCCTCGTTATATACAAGAAGTTTCATGTGTCTGTACAAAAGTTGTGTTGTAAAAAGTTTGCAACTTGTGTTTTCGCTATGTAGATGTAGCTAGTTTTAAATGATCTGCATTCAACTCGGTGTGCAATCAGAGACAACTCAAAGTGATCGCTCAGACAATTATAAAGAAATCGGGAAAAAACTTTTTCTTGCTCGTATCATCTTAACATCACAAAAGCCCCTTTGTTCTCCATTGAAAGGTGGACTACCTTTCGGAAAGGCTTGAGGCAAGAACGCGAGATACTCAAGTTCTTGGTTTCCAGTACATTTAAGAGATACGAGGGTCAAAATTCCTCAGTTTTCTCAATTGGACCCTTTTTACAGATAAATCAAACCAGTATCTCTAGATACTGGTTTGATTTATCTGTAAAAAGGGTCCAATTGAGAAAAAAAACGCAGCTCTTTCGAATACTACAGAGTGCCACCAGTTCCATATAAGGTAAATCTGTGTTTGTATATTTCTTAATTTAGGCAAAGATCAACGTCGTTTGGCTTCAGATACACGTTGATCGTCGTCGATCGTCTGTCCATCTACCATCATTTCACTCAGCTTTCTGTCATGCCCAACGCTCAGCTGATCCGCTGCTCGTCATGCAATCGGGCTTACAGCCCGAGTCTGCATTGCAAGTCTTGCGGAAGCCCGCCCATTGACTACGCGACATCCTGTCAAGAATGCTCGAGCCCACTTCCGCCGCCACGGGTCGCAAAATCCTGGGACATCAACCCGGCGGCGTACGAGAAGATGCAGAAGGAAGCCCAGAAGCAACCAAACGAAAACGATTGGCGTTTCCATCGGCCAGAGCAGGACTGGACGAATGAGCAAAAGGTCATGTTTTTTGACCTGATGCTCGCGCACGCCGCGCGTTCCGACGAAGACTTTCAGAAGGCACACAGTACGAAGAAATACTCGAACTACACTCCAAAGAAACCAATGCGCTTGATCCACGAGAGGATGGTCGACAAACTCCTCAAAGGTCTTGTAAGTTGCTCATTCGTCATTTACATTATTATGTATTCGCTCGACTCGTTTATAGGTGAATCTAGCGATGGAAGAAACGGATCGTCATTTCTTCATTATCGACTTCAATCTCGACATGCTCACAAACCTGAAAACGCCAAACCAAGACTCTTCGGCGGTGGCCCTCTGCGAAGCGTTTTCGACGAGTATCCCCAAGTGCATGCACAAAGAACGGTCCGAAATTGAACGATACTTCGCAGACCTTTTGCCCAAGATGGCGACAACTCTCACCGACTTCGCAAATGCAGCAAAGACACGGCGGGAATGGTCCAATGAAATTATGATTGTGAGTTTTCTTTTACTCCGCTTTATTTGTTTTTATGTACTAATAATGTTTTGTTTGTCTTTAAAAGTCCAACGCATTCGCTAAACCTAATGTCTCCGATCCACGCGCGTCTCGCGCGTCTCGCGAGGCCATCAATGAAACTCGTCACGCTCAATCCACGACTGCAAAGGCGTCTCGTCTGAAGGCGTCGGCTTCATCCCCTGCGAAGGCCATGCCTTCGCAGGGGATGCAGCCCGACATTTTTAACACAGCTACATTTTCTCCAAAAGTCGGCCCGTCACCAGCGTCTACCCCATCACTGTCGTCCGTCTCGTCTGATTCTACGCTCGAAAAAATGCTGGATGACTTCGGCTTCGATAAAGGCAGATTTGCCGAGTTTTCACCTGCCCCCGTACCTCGCACTCCGCGACAAACCCGGCTCCAGAATACACCCACGTATGCGAGCCGCGCGAGCCCGTCATTGCATTCCCAGCCAAGTACACTCGATAGCCCGCATACCCGCACTCGCTATGTGTACGCTTCCCCGCAGCCACCCCCCCAGTATAATTTCCAGCCGCCCCCCCAGATTGTTTATCAGCCGCACCCTCAGATGGCTTATCAGCCGCCTCAACAGATGGCTTATCAGCCGCTTCCCCAGCTCGTCTATCAGCCGCAACAGCAACCTCATCAGGAAATTTTCCGACGCTACACACTCCTATATAGGACAATATAGGTCATGTAGCTTTGTAGTGGTTCATAGATACCTACCCACTATATTGCCCAACATAGTGTGGGTGGTCCATAGTTCCATAGCACTATAGGCATGTAGCGCTGTAGCTGTATAGTGATGTAGGTACGTAGCATTGTAGGTACGTAGCATTGTAGGTACATAGCATTGTAGGTACATAGCATCATAGGTACATAGCATTGTAGGTACGTAGCATTGTAGGTACGTAGCATTGTAGCTTTGTAGTGGTTCATAGATACCTACCCACTATATTGCCCAACATAGCATTGTAGGTACATAGGTACGTAGCATTGTAGGTACGTAGCACTATAGGCATGTAGCATCGTAGGTACGTAGCACTGTAGGCATGTAGCACTGTAGCACTGTAGTGCGGAGAGGGATATTTCACTTTTTTTGCTCATTCAGAAACTTGGGGGGGGGGGGGGGTGCTATTGTAAGGAATGCACTATATTGCAGCTCTACATAGGTACACTGAGAAGCTACTACATATGGGTAGCTCTGGAAAGAGGGGGAGGGGAGGGAGGGGAGGGAGAAGCTTTATGAGAGAGAAAGCGGGGGAAATGCGATGGGAACATACAGGATAGGCACTCACCTCATACTCAAGAGGCGGCGAGGCCTAAGATCGTGAACCCATGAGACCTAGATACAAGATATCGTAAACATTTCTGCTCCCCCTATCCATGGCTCTACTCTTGCCCGGGCCCGAGATAGTGCCTAAGGCTGACCCCGAAGCGCTCGAGGGGCCCAACTTGGACACGGAGCACGAGCGCGGGGCAAACCTGAGCTCAGGGGAAACATCGATGTGGGTGGAGCGGAGGCAGGCGGGGGCGGGAAGTAAAGCGCGGGCTCGGCGGCGTAGTATGTGTCAGGGGCAAGCGGCGACGTGCCAGGCGGCAAAAGGAGGCGCTGTGCTGTGCACTCGGAAGCCCCTGTTGCACGTCACCTGAATCCCATGAGTTTCGTGTCCGGCGACAATGAGCTTATGCCGCACCTTTATATTGTTCTCGATGAGTCGTATTCGCGACAGGACCTCCTCCGTGCTGAGACTCATAATCTCCTCTGCAGACCCAGGTGCGGAGAGATCGGCGCATCACGTTTGTGACGCATCACACTTTTGTGCTAGGCAGCGCAAGGCGGCGGCACTGTGCTGTGCGCTCTGGGGGTCCCTGTTGTGGGGGGAAAAAGTCGTTCAGGTTGACGGTGTTCTGGCACAAGGGGCATAGGGGGGCGTAGCAGCCGTTCACCATTGCGAAGGAGTGCACCATGGCCATGCCCGCTTAGCGTGTTCGTTGAGCTTTCCGTCTGCCCAGACAAAATACCAAACGGCGAGGAACTGCCCGAAGCATTGCAAGGTTGCTGAGCGTAGTTAATACTTGCTTCCGAACTTGTAGACGAGTGGCGGGGATTCGCGCTGGCGGTGCTGCTACCCATTCTCTGAGACGGAATCAATATAATAAATGTGTGCAACAGCGGAGTAAATGCACCTGGTTCATGTCAACTACGTTGGCGTTCTTTGCAGCCATGTGCCTCCCAAACTCGGGACCTGCAGTGACAGGATCCGGGGAAAGAGCCTGGATCGAGGTGTTCGCGAACATCGGGTATGCCGACTTGTTTTGCTTCGTCGCAACAGGGGCTTCAGCATTCGTGTCAACACGTAGCGCGCCACCCGGTGGCTTGTGTCCACTGAACTGGTGATAGCCGCCACTCGCACCACTCTCCATTACCGACGCAGCGGTGGGTGTCGTCGCACTGGACGTGCCCTCCTCGTGCTTGCACTTCGCAGTAATACGCGCGAGTAGCGACGCCTGTGCGTCGTTCGGGTCACTGTTCGTGCTCAGCGAGCGAGCGCGCCCATCTGCCACCGGCGGGGGAACATTGGTTTGTGACGATTGTGGGGTCGTCGGCACGCCATTCGAGACACCATACTGTGGCACCGTCCGCTGAAGCGCACCCATCATCTCCTGACCGTACTGAGGCTGCGGACCCACGCCAGGAAAGTACTGGTTTGGATAACCAGGAGGAGTCATTACCATCGGGGGGTACATGCCAGGTGTCGGCGGGAACAGCATGCTCTGCATGTTGTGCATACCCGCACCGAGTAGCAGAGAGGCCGCGTCGCGCAGGCTTGCTGGATCGGATGCAGAGTACTGGCGACCAGGGCGGAATGTCTGCTGCGTACGGCCGATGGCGGGATCCAGCGGGACCGTCGTATATTTGTTGCGAGTTTCCCAGCGGGAATGCATTGTGGTGCCCATGGGCATTTGGCATGCCCGGATACCCGAAGTTCGTTGGGCTGGGGAGGAGTGTCGGCGGTGCTTGCGAGGACATCTGCATCGCTGATGGAACATGTTCACGCCGCGCATCTGTTGGCGGTACGCATCTGGTTGAACGTGGCGCATCGGCCCGTTCGTAGGGACTTGAGCAAACGGTGCTCCACGGCCTTGGCCGCCGTTGACGAATTGACGAGGCTGAATCGTAGGATCGACTTGTAGCTCATCATGACGCGCTGCGGGACCTTGATGAGCGAAGCCCTGCGCAGGTAGACCAACAAACTACGGGAAAAAGAGAAGATGGTCAGTGTCATAGCACGCGTGAATGTGAATAGAAGAACGAACAGTAGGCTGCTGGACATCAGGATATGCGGCTAGAGAAGGGAACATGGGCTGTGTCGGACCACTGATATTCTCTCCACTTGGTGTCGAAGACGGCGGCATGCTATCTCCGCCGCCGTTAACATCCCTAGTCAGGGGTGAACCTCTATCCTGGAGAGATTCAGGAAGCTGAGAAGGGGTATGGATGTTTTGGAGGCGGCGCAGCTCCACGTCTGAGATTGCGCCGCTAAACGACCGTGGCCTATCCTTCGTCAGTTCTGTCGAGAAAGGAGACGCTTTCAAGGAGTTCAGGTGGGCGTTGCTTCGCGCAGAGCTTTCCGAGCTCAGCGTGTCAGTTGAAGAGCCCCGTGAGTGCGACGACAAGTTCAAACCATCAACGTTTTGAGGTGAAGCAGAGTCCAGAGAGGTGTCCGACGATGACGTATCAAGCGGGCTCGTCTCGTGAATTTGAAGCACATCCCGCACGTTTTTGGAAGGCGTCGTCGAACCGTCCGTGCCATCGCTCGCGCCGTTAGAGATACTGAGTTTGCCGATCTCGTCGGCGAGGTCCCAATGTCCCAATTCGCGATTTTGGGCTCCGAGCCGTTAAAACTCCATCGGTTGCCAGCGCGGCGAAGCCCGTTCGCGATTGCCTCGTCCGATGCGCCGTCGCGCACATACGGCTCGAGCGGCGCAGCTGACTTCGGGTTCGTCTTCATGTAATCTGCATTCGGCTGATTGGACATGACGAGCGGCGACGGTGAATAAGCGAGCTTCTGCATGACCGTGCCCGATCGACGACTGGATTGGGAAGGCGCAGCGTCCTTTGGGGATGGGCGTTCCTGCGAATGAGGGCGCTGACAAGTTAACGAAGACGCATCAACAGAGGGCACTAGAAGACAGGGCTAATACATACTTCGAGTCCCTCGGGGCCTTCTAGCAGTTCGTGTGACTGGGCCCAGTCATATGATTTTGTTTGGCGAGCGAGGGAAACTGACGAGCGATGATTTGAGGCAGGGGGTGGAGAAGCTCGTGACGGCTGTGGAGGAGGACATGAGGAAGTCGCGTACTGAAACTGGGAGGTGTGGGAGGAGGGTCAGCATCATTGCGGAGGGATGGAAAGCATCATTGCGGAGGGATGGAAAGCAATGGCGAGAGATTTGAAGGACTTACTAGTTGATAAAGATTATGGCTGCAAGACGGATGAGGTAAAAAGGAAGAGACTTGCAGGATGAGAGGTTCTTCTGCGCTGCCTTCACAAACTCTTGCTGCTCGAGTTCCATAATCGAGTCCGGGGCGACGCGCAGTGCTTCTGGCCTACCGCGCGCGCATGCTTGCGATATGCCTCACTCTGCATACCCGTTGGAGGGAGCGACATGTGGCCCGTAATGGGTGCCTCTGCCTATAGGATGCCCGGACGCTTGTGCTGTGCGACGAGGTAAGTCCTGAACCTCTCGCAGATCCCTGAGAAGCTAAGTAAAAAAATAAAAAAGAACGCGCACGAGCTCGCTGCCCGCGGCGTGCGGGTAGTGCGTCATAGCAAAGTTGATGTAAATGGCGCACGAGCGCGGGGTGCGCGGCGACGAGGTCCATGATGCTCTCGCGCGTGAAGGTCTCCTCGCGGAAGCGGCGCTTGATGTCGTTGAGGACCTCTGCATGGGAGGGGTTCGCGGCGTCGAGCGTGTTGCGCAACGCGAGGTACGCGGGGCCGAGGCGGTTGCAGAAGTGCTGCGCGAAGGCCCAGCCGGCGTACGCGTACGTCGCCTCCTGCACGGCGTGCCCCGCGCGCGCGCCGTCGGCGCGCCGGAAGAAGGGGTTCGCGGGGAGGCAGAAGAGGAGGGACGCTTCCTTCATGACCTGCACGATGGCGTGCTCGATGGGCGGGACGCCCGCGGGGGTGGCGGGCAGCGGGTTGAGGTAGAGCGAGACGATGGTGACGCCGTTCGAGAACTACTCGACGTACTTGGGGAAGCAAGAAAAAGACGTGGCAAGAAAAGTCAAGTTCAACATGTAACCGTTACATTTGTGACATATCACAATTTCGAAAGAAAATTTGCTTAAGTCCTGATCATGCTCCTGCTCGTCGTCTCCGAGACCGGGCTCTTGTATACCTTCACCATCGCCAAGCTGCAGCCGCTCGTCAAGCAGCTCGAAGGCAAGAACCTCATCCAGGCCTGTCTCAACGTGCCGCACCGCCCGCTCCCCTCCAACATGCCCGTTGGCGCGCCGCTCGACTTCTCGGCCCCCCGGTAGATGCAGGCACCCCCCGCGTAGGCCGGCAACAGTCCCAACCAGCCGCAGATGGCGAGCATGCAGGCCACAGGCGGCACGCGCAACTTCCCCGGGCTCTCCATCAGCGGCACGCCGCCCGGCGGGCCCGGCCAGGAGGACGACGCGGGTGGCGACCACGGCGACAATGTCGAGACGGAGGGTGAGAAGCGCAGCTCCGTTCGCTGCCGCACGTCCGCCTCCAAAAACGCAGGCGGCCCAACCTCGCCGAGCCCCGCATCAACCACAGAAGCTGGCGGAAGACTTTGTTCGGTGGATGCTCGTGCTGTGGCCTTTAGCAGCTACTCGAATGAACCTCGATGCATTATCGGAGTGCTTTGGCTCTGTACTGGCATACATGTCCTCTGACCTGGCTTTCCCAAACGGGTTTGCGTCTGTCTGCGTTTTAGTCGTCCGTTCCTTCCGTCAGTCGATTGGCAACTCGTCGAATAGAAAAAAGGTATGCCGGTTTCGTGTTCATTTTGACCGAGCTTTGCTAATATCTTCGGTTGCAGACGTTCTCCACTTTCACTCAGTACAATTTTACGCGCTGAGTGCGCTTTATATGTGCAGAACATGCGACAGAAACTCCCGAGCAACGCGACGAGAAGTCTCTGAAGTCCGAAGTCCTTCAGACCGGCATCGAAGTTCTTTTTCCCGTCGAGTCTCTGAAAGGCTCCGCAGATCCTCTAGAGACTCTCCTCACAGATTACTTCACGCCTTCAATTTTTCAAAAAGCACAACTTCGAGTCCTGCCCCAATTGTACAAAGTGTATGTCCAAGAAACGCGTAAACATCGTTTCGCCATTTTTGGGTCCGGCTCAAGTCAATCTCAGGAGCAGACGGTTCAGAATAAAGTCAGGGATACGGGAATGTCTGCATTCACTTCCTGCTATAAAACGCTCCGTGTATACGGCGATGAGCTGGAAGTCTGGCAAAGCGTGTTGTCCTTGTTGGAGGTCTTAGAGGAGGCAAATCTGGTTGGTTTCGGCCTGTCCGAAAGCGCGAATGTTCTAAACGACATTGTGACTTGGGCCGTCAATGCCCTTAGTACATCAACAGGTAATCATCGTCTTACTCCTAGAATAGTATATATGTTGACACATCCGTACGTTTTCAGCCTTTCCGAAGAAATCCGAAGCCGCTCTCAAAATAATATGCGTACTAACTCACATAGACCTCGAGATTATCAGCCCCCTCACGGGAGAGATTCTCTCAGACATTATAACTGTACGCTTTGATCATAAGTACATGGTCTCCTTACCGTCTTATTGACACGATAATTCCCCGCAGATGAACCCTTCGGATTTACCTGCTAGTCAATCACTTCTACACGAACTCCTCGACTTCCACTCGAAAACCAGGACGATTCCGGTGTTCCTCGCGGTGTTGATTGATTGCCTATCGAACTCTTCGGGAAGTTTAGCGGCGACTTTTCTGAGGTACAAAAAGCACACCGAGCGTGTACATCAGGACCTCTTCTCAGTCTCGCTCATCTGGAAGGACTGTCTCGGGCCATCAAGGGTTTCCTCACACCGGGACAGACACCTGAGACTGTCCAGGCTGTCCTCGAAGCTTTGGAAGCGGTTTGGATAACGTACGCCGATAGTTCTGGCAGTGATGATACAATGGATGTCGACGAGGACGCGAACGATAGAGCCTCTAATACGAAGTCGGCAAATGGTAGAAAGCAGAAACGAAGAAAAACTGACGAGCCAGCTGTACCCATGTCCCCAAAGGAACGCGCAGCTCTTTCGTACTCTTTCGTTGCACGCGCTGTCGCCGTCATCCTCCCATCCCTTCCCTTCTCGACTCTTCCTGAATCATCATATGCTACTGTGTGTTCGAGCATCTCTGAAGCTTGGGAAAAGTTCTTGGGAAACGCTGCTCAGTCGGCATTCAGCGAGAAGACCAATGCACCCTGCTGGACGGATCAGATTGTGACTGCTGCGACGCTGCGTATCCGCCATGCTTTTGCGACATGCTCTTCGCTGCGCTCCTTGAATACTCTAGACGCCAGGATGATCCCCTGTGGGATGACCGCCGGATTAATACGCTTCGCAGAAACAACGCCAGAGCTGATCGTCGAACTGGTACACCCACTTCTGTTTGACCTGTAAAATTCACGCTCACGCCTGATTTTCAGCTTCGTTCTTTCTTTGATGAAAACCTACGGGTCACCGACCCCGAAGAGCAAGATGCTATCATCAAGGCTATGCTCGCCTACCTATATACCAACTTGGCGTAGCCGACGCATCTAACAAAGGCTTTAAGCAGATCGAACGAGATGCGGCTCGCATGAAGTGGGACGCGTCATCAAGTTCACTAGACTTCTCAGAGCCAGGCGGGCACGGGAGAGGCGCACTGACTGTTCGGCATCTGTTATTAGACCGCTGGCTTTCGATTATTGAGTATGTGTTATGTCGTACCCAATACGTCTTGCCCGTCTCCAATTGGATCAACCAGTGAAATTGCCTCAGCGGAGCGTTTAAAATCCCTCGCAGGGCTATGCGTATCGCGAACAATCACGAGCAGTGATACATGTTCGGAAAGCATAATGTTTAGTTGGGTTGTAGGACGAGCAATGTGCTCGGCCGAGTTCTGGGAGCTGACAAATTTGAGAGGTAAAGATAATGTTTCCCCTCCGAATGATATTTGCAGTGGTTTACCAAAAACCATTTAGATGCGATGACATCCATTCTTGAAGAAACTTCAGAGCATGGCCGCTGGGTCGATTTCTCCGTGCTAATGAAACAGGTCGAGTCCAAGCCGAAGAAAGTGGCCATCACATGGGATATACACCAAGTGCAGTCAACGGCCTCATTTTTTGAGTTACTGCTTCGCTCCCCAAGAGAATATCTCCCGCGGTCTTCGAAGTCCATATTCTACCGACGAGCTCTGGTATCCGAACTGGCTGTCTTCTTGAGTATGCGGCAATCTAGTGTGGATATGACTCTTGGTTATCGTACGAGGACTATCATCCGCGCGTGGTTGAGCTCCGTATCGGACATGTTCAGTATTCTGGATGTAGTGGTGAGACAGTATTTTACCCTGATTTTGATTGATTTTCTGAACTATCGCGCTAAGGCCGAACCAGATGACTATATCGAACATCAGATGAGTTCGAAAATTGAGTCAGAGAATGCGGACGACTGGTACTGGTCTGCTGGTGAGCCCGACCTTTCGAGACTCTGAAAAAATAACTTTTGGTTCTAATATACATTGCTCGATAGCCTACGCTAATGGTCTTTCTCTGTGCACGTCGCGCCCTCACCAAACTCGGCCTCGCTGACAAGTACGAGAGTGTCGTCGAGCCTGATGGTGAACTCACTCTCACCGAGGCGCTCGACGAGGGAGATGTGCCCCGCCCTTTCAAATGCTACCTCGACTGGCTCCCGCGTCTTCGGCGCGATGAAGGGTGCGTTGCACAGCAATATCTTCATTCCGCACTCGGAGAAGCGTTTCCCCGGCTACGACCCAGAGGCGAAGACGCTCGACGCCGAAGTGCTGAAGAAGTACATTTTCAGCGGGCACGTCGCGGAGTACATGGAGTCGCTCGAGGAGGAGGACGATGAGCGCTTCAAGAAGCAGTTCGCGATGTACCTCGCGGATGGCGTTGGCTCAGAGGACATGGAGGAGATCTACACGAATGCGTACGCTGCGATCTGCGAGGACCCGACATTCAAGCCGACGGAGAAGTCGAAGGACTGGAAGGCGGAGAGCCTCAAGCACAAGACACACCGTCTCACACACGAACAGTGCGTCGAGAACATCCAGACGAAGTTCAAGACGTTCCAGGCGGGCAGGAGCGCCGAAGCGGAGATTGACGAGGACGAGGAGGAATAAATCCGACGTATTTTTTTGGTTCAGTTGAGAGAGGTGTTGCACCTAAACCTCCAGCCGGGCACTGCACAGTCCGGTGCGCCAGGCATGCTGATGGACGCGACGCCGTACTCGATGTTGGGCGCGCCCGCACACGGGAGTGCAGAATGCGCACACCCGCAGCCGTGCCCGTTCCAGGGACAGGTGTACCCCCACCTGGGCGTGCACCACCCCATGCCCCATGATGGGTGCGCCGCCGTACTATATCTCTGCTTTGTATGTCGTATGGTGCCCCTGCTTTCCACATACCTCCCATTTCTTTTGTCTTCTGTTTTCTGTCTTCGAAGCTGTATCCAAATGGATGAGAAATGATTCTCACCCTCTCGTTTCGAGTTTTCTTCTCTTCCCTTTGCACATTGTCTCCTATGTAATACTGCGGGCATCCCTGTCTTTGTACATGCATTGTGTTTTCTGAAATTTCCTTTGCACTGAAGCAATCAATGGAACTGTGTCTTTCTTGAATCTATCAGTTGTCTGGGGGTGTGGTGGTGTGCAGCTAGCCATAAAATTCGCAAAATGGTGACTTGTCACAAATGTGACATGCTGATCTTCCCGGAAAGATTAATACGAAACAAATTTGTCTTTGCACCTTTGCCTGCAGCCTGCAACTATTCTCTCCCAGTGAGTGCCCATTTTGCCTTTGTGTGCACTGTGCAACCACATTGATAACAGATAACCTGCCCACATCTATGTCATGTAGGGCATAGCATGAGTTGACCTGTGGGTATTAGCATTTTGCTAATAGCACAGCAAGTTCAGCTTCAATTTGAACACTCTTACATGTATTATGTGTGTGCTATTGCATACAGTAGAATACAGAAACACCCATCTTGATTGGTGCACTATTGACAAATCTAATGTTGAGGTCATTTAAGACCTATTTATATGCTTTCCGATCTCTAATCTATTTGCTATGGGCCTCTGACTCTCTAAGCAATTTCTACGGCCCTTCCATATGCTTCCCAAGCTGCCACACTATGTACCTACAGAGCTACAGAAAGCTACAGACTCCTACAGTGCAACCCAGCTATGTACCTACAGAGCTACAGAAAGCTACAGACGTCTACAGTGCAACCCAGCTATGTACCTACAGAGCTACAGTAAGCTACAGAGCTACAGTAAGCTACAGACGTCTACAGTGCAACCCAGCTATGTACCTATAGAGCTACAGTAAGCTACAGACGTCTACAGTGCAACCCAGCTATGTACCTATAGAGCTACAGTAAGCTACAGTAAGCTACAGTAAGCTACAGTAAGCTACAGATGTCTACAGTGCAACCCTGCTATGTACCTATAGAGCTACAGTAAGCTACAGTAAGCTACAGACGCTACAGACGTCTACAGTGCTACAAGTCAACACTACAATTTTGCTACAATAGCTATGTGACGCTACAGATGTCTACAGACGTCTACAAACCAACGCTGAAAATCCATTTTCCTGATGCTGCGTATGACTCGTCTGGATACATGGCTTTGCCGCCGCAACACCCTCCACCATGGCCCGCACCTTCACAGTACCATCAAGGTACGCGTGAAACGAACTATGAGTCGGAGGAGGAAGGGGAGTCGGGGGAGCGGCTTGGCGATGTCAGCGCGCAGTGGGAGCGAGGCAAAGAAGAGAAAGGAAAGGGGAGGGCTCGCGAGTATAGTGACAACTAGGGCTCGAGGAATTCAAGGTTAGTGTCGAAATATCTCCCTTCTAACTGTCTCAACTATGCATCCAACTGATATTCAAACAGATTTTGTTCAATGTCGACAAGACGCGCACTGACGAGACGTAGTCGGCAGGCTTTATGGACGTTATCTCGATCGAGAATTGGATCTGCTACTTTCTCTTGTTACTGGTATAGCTGCGTATCATATTCACTATAACTCATGCATTTCTTTCTACAATCTCTCGCTTTTCAGATGTAAATAAGATATTTGCTGAGCAAGACATCGGTTAACCCATTAATTACTTCATTGTCGCCAATGAATCGTGAGAGCTGCAATTAAGCGAAAAAAAGTTGAACGCTGACACGTTCAACTTTTTTTCTCTGTTACTACCGCCGTCTACTTGTCTGTCTGTCTGTCTGTCTGTCTATCTATCTGCTGTCTATTCATTCGTCCACCGTCTCATTCGATGCGCGCTGCTTCGGGATTCCGGCATGAAACACAATTTTAGAGTTTATGTGAACCGCGCGACGCAGCGCCTCATGAAAGAGCGGAGACGTCGGCGTGCCAACAATCTCAGTGCAGTCCAGAGGCATGAAGCTGCGAAAAGGAGTGCGGAGAAGGCATCGACGGTCCAGAGAGTGTGCGAGAGATACTGGGATTTGGCAGAGAATTATGTCGAGGAACTCGTGAGATTAGGGATGAAGGAGCCGGCTGCCCGAAGGCGTCTCCAACGTTTATCGGGATATGGCTTCCGCCGAAAGCCAAACGCTTACAACGCGTTCATTCACATCAAGAGTTTGGAAATTAACCCGGGTACGTTATCATTATTCCTCTTCATGCACTTCCCCCCCTGACAAGTCAAATAGATCTCCCAGAGGGAGATAAACATCGTCTTGCTGATCTACAACAACTCGCTCAATCAATGGATTGGGCCACGTTCTCCCGGGACAGACGGAACCGCGAAGAGATCGAAAGTATGAAAGCCGCTGTCCTTCAGTACCGTCAGACGAAGGTAAAAGGCGTCCGAAGCCAGCGTAAAGCGCAGGCCAAAGACGTAAGCTTGACATTGTCACGGATCGATTCTGAGGTACGTCTTTTCTTTTCTTTTTTGATATGTTGTTTGCTAAGTGGATCTGCTTTTTAGCTTTCTGAACTCGCCGCTCGATCTGATGTCTCGAACCTGCGCGTGACTGTCCGGCAGAAACCCAGTCAAACGGTCTTCCCGAATGCTTGCGGAGACCCCGTCATGAAACAGTTCGTTCAGGTCTGCTTAGGTCTAACCTGGGACGACTTTGTCAAGCAACTCGAGGCATACTCCGTCTCGGGCCTCGTGGGTGTCGTGAGTAATGAAAATAAACGTAAAGTTATGCACAAGAAAAGCATTAGAAACATGATACGTTCCTCACTCCGTAAGTGTTTGATTTCCTAGATAATTACAGCTTTCGATACTAATTAGAATAACAGATGAAGCGACAGGTATTTCTGATGTGGAGATGTCATGGAAGAATTACGACAGGGACATCGTCAGTGAACTCGGCGTTGAGCTCGTTGGCTGGCCGGTCCGACCCATTGGACCTATCGACAACCTCAACTGCACGACACTAAATGACATTGTCAACGGATTGACCAACGGCTCCATTTATTGGACAACTTCTGGCAAAGAAGCGCATGCGAACGGCGACGAAGGACCATCGAAGCCGCGCAAATTGCGCAGCGACAAGGGAAAGAAGAGGGGGCCATACGCTAAGAGGGCCGCCGCGCAAACAGAGATGTCTATGGATGAGGAGAGGGATGAGGAGATGAATGGGGAGAGTGACACGTAGCACTATTTTTTGCTCCCATGTTTTTTCCTTACACTAATCATATGTCGTTAATGCTACCTTTGCTTTCGCTGAACCTCTGCCTAACGAGTCGACTATTATCAAGCCTTCATTCTTACATTGTTGTCTGTTGTGCTGGCAGCCTTATAACAGTTCTGTAACCTTCACATAGCGCACATGAAAATTTATTTATTTAGTCTGAGATCTACTCTAAAATCTACATACAGTGCAAAAAAAACGAAGGGAAACGGTGGAGAATTGAGTGAGATAGTCGTGCTCATCGTGCGGCACGATGAGCACGACTATCTCGGTGTCGCGGGTGGCGGGGCAAGCCGGCGGTGCATGCTGATCGCGACAAGAAATCGCGTGGATCACCGGCGCGGGCAGCGCCGGTGATCCACGCGTGGTGACGCGGCCATCGGCGATGGCGAGTAGCCGGTCTCCGCCGGCAACCCTCAGGCAACGTCAGCACAGTACTAAGCTCAGCAATTATTCTACAGTATTATTCACAGGAGAGGGAAATAGGCGCTATGGCAGCTAACTAGAGGCGTGTGACCCACCCGTACACGCGTCTAGTTAGATAGTGTAAGCGTAGGGTCACAGGTGCACCGTAATTCGAGCTTCGTCTTCTCTCACTCGAATTACAGGTACGTGCAAACACTGTATTTAATTGGTCTTCTCTCACTCGAATTACAGAGTTTTCTCCCGTCTGTTTTCTAGTGTTCACACCTCTCGGTGTGCTTCCAACATTGCACGCGACTCCAAAGTAGCTTCACATCTCCAGACCGTCGCCCATTTTCCGTGATCTCTGTTGCCGTCGAACGCGCCGGACCTACGATACGCCGACTCGAGGCGCGCGCGAATCGGCGCTCGCTTGAGAATGGAATGTGGCGCGCAAATTGCAGAGTAGCTGGAAGGCTCGAACGACAGTGGATCGACGCCTACGTGCTCCATACATCCATTTTTTGCTCTTTTTTAACTACCCTCATTCGCCGAGGACAATCTGCATCTCGTCCGACTCTTTCCCACCTGATGTGTACACATCCGCGCCAGCCGCGAGCGAGTCGATGAGCAGTGCAAGGCGGGAAGGGGTCAGGTTAGGTTCCTGTGATTCCAATCATAAGTTATTATTCTTATTATTATTGGCCCTTCCAAGTCTCCAAATAACGTATCCCGGAAAGACATAAAGACACACCTTCCGAATCTCATTCAAGTCGTCCGCAAATGCATCCGCAACGCTCGCGAGCCAGAACTGGCGAAAGCGGTCCTTGAGTGCCTTCTCCTTCTCCTCCGCGTCATTCGCCCCCGCGGTCGGAAGCACGCTCGGTGCAGGCACGTTCTGGAGTGGCGGCGGCGAATCTGCGCGTGGCCTGCGGGCAGAGGCACCTTTGGCGGGCAATTCCGCACTGGCAGCGGGTTTGTCGAAAGCGGGTGCGTTTGCTGCCGCGGCTCTGGCAGAAGAAGGTCCCGATGAATCGTCCGAATCCGAGTCCGAGCTTGATTCTGAGCTCGATGAGGATGCCTTTGAGGACGGCGCCTTCACAGCTACTCGCTCCCGAGGAAGTTTGAGTGCGCTCGTAGCTTCATTCTCTGAAGATGAGTCCGAGTCGGAGTCTGACGACGAAGACGAGGAAGAAGAGACATTGCGTCTCTTGCGTTTTCTGTTTCTTTTGCGGGGCGCCGGCTGTTGTGTCGCGCCAGCCGCCATCGAGTAAAAGTGCAAGGAGGCAGATTTTGAATTTTGAAGTTAAGTCGTGCCATTACATAATATTATACTGTACCGGAACAGCAGATTAGGGTTAGCACAATACGTATGACGTCCCTCATGCTAAATATTGAAAATTTAACCTGGGATCTAAAACTTCGCGAGAGGCGCTTACGTCTCCTGCATATGCCGAATACTTTCCAATTTCGATTTGACTTGGTTCATTATTTCTTGCAGGTGACTTTTCAGCATGATCATAAAATAAGCCAGCACCGCCCGCAGGCACATCTGAGCCACACTTCAGTTATTACTTAAGAACACCACGTCACAAATCGGCACAAAAATCCCTTTGGAATTTCACTACTCTGTCAATAAGGAACATTTATTTTAGCTGATTGCTTACAAAAACCCAGTCTCAAAGTGCAATTGCACGTTACATTAATTCGATATTGATCAAAAACAAAATGTCATGTAATTGATACTTAAATCCAAGTCAACTGACGACCTATCACTCACTAGTACAAGGTTTCCTTCCACCAGCGCTCATCAAAGGCCGGAAAACTGTCTATGCCCCAGCTCTTCTCGATGGCGAGCAAGCAGTCCAATGTATCCTCCACTGTCTTCCTCCAATCGATAAGGGTATCAAGGCCGAGTACTTCCTTGGCCCTGCTCATATCAAACTTCGCAGTCTTTGTCTCCATCTCTCCTTCATCTTTGTCTTCAATCCTGGCTAGGCGGCTCTTCAGCTCCGGTCGCGCCTCGCGGAGGTACAGAATCACGTCCCTCCACGTTGCAAGCGCCGGTCCAACGACAAGGATCCGCTTCTGGCCAACCTGCGCGGTCGGCGGGGCTTTGAATGCGAGAATGTGCGCGCGCGCCATGTCGCGCACGTCAACACTCAGCGTCTCTCCCGTCTCCGGAAGGGATACAGACAAGGGCTTTACCGAAGATGGGTTCTTGGGTAAAACAATCGTGTAAAGAAGCATTGCTGAGGGAAGGGCCTTGATGTCGTCTTTCGGCATCACATATCCTGGGGCAAGTGGCCCGTAGAAATATCCCCCATTGACTGTCATCGAACGAATTCAGTATTTTTAATATCGAATTGACACATATGGCACCAAGCCAAAGGACGTACTGGTTGTAATATCGATTTCGGGATGCTCGTCCGCGAACTTCCAGATTTCCTGCTCCGACTCTGTCTTTGCAGCAGAATATTTCCACAGTTGACTGTGTTTCGCATGCAGAGCTTCTTCTCTTGTTGCTGGGTTCCAGGCTAATCAATAGAAGATAATGATACACATCATCAGCTGTTCTAAGAAGAGGTCAGAACTCATAGGCGACGTACTGTGCTCGGTGTACACATAATCACCTCCAAACGCGTTCGGTTTGTTCAAATCGATAGCGGTGACGAAGCTGCCGCACATAACTGCCGTCTTGACGCCTGCGGCTGCTCCTTGCCGCAGAATGTTCATTGCTCCGTCTACAGCAGCCTTTACGAATGGTAGCAGATATAAATCTGAATTTAGAGTCTTGGAAGATAAGGTGGACATACCTCAAACAATCCTACTGCATCTGCCCTTAACCCCAGAGGCATGGCAGTATGCACAATCGCGTCGACATCTACATATGCTATCGTTTAGAATTAAAACGATAATATAAGAACGGTTCTAGGATACCCTTCAAAGCCTCTGTATAATCTCCTGTGGCTAAATCGGCGACAGCAGCAACTTCGATTTTCCCCTCGTAGCTGGCTTTCAAAATTTCCACTTTCGCAGGGCGAGCAGTCCTTTAGTGAAAGATGTACGTGAGTTTTTTTATGAGCACGGGAGCGAATAACTACTGACGCTCTAACACGATAACCAGCTTCAAGCGCCTGATGAACGACATGGGCCCCAAGATAACCGGTGGCGCCAGTTATCTATGAGTGAAAAAAAGAAAAATCAGCTGGTAGAGTCTACTCGGGAGACTCGCTGTCTTTGCATACCAAGACAAGGGATTGAGGATTCAAAGTCATGACAAACAGTTGAACGCGGGGAAGCAATCAGTGCAGCGCACTTGCATGAGTGGACGAGAAAGTACATATATACTGTAACCTGTCAGGAGACAGAAGAGTGCAACACACTATCACATTTTTGGAGCTTTGGCTTTCGACAAAGTAGATATTTTACGCAGGGTAACTCGCAGCCAATGGAAGCCGTTGATGTTTATGTTCGCGCCCTACAGAAATTGAATAGAATCAGATGCGTTCCTTTGTCGGTTAGAGGAGCGCCCACCAGATAAGAGCCTGTAGTGTGGACTATGCCGACATTTTATTGGACTTCTGCATTCAGTAGTTAGCCGGCGAATCGCCTTTCGGGGCCTTGATATACAGAGCCAGAGTCCATATCTTTCTTGGCGATGAATTCGTCACGGCAAATTCCGAGACGCCGGCATAACATTGAACGGATCTGAGTTTATTTCTCAAATATGCTTCTGAAACATGAGCCTGCGCGCCAGGACGGTGGTAACGAGTCGGACGAAAGAGATGCAGCGGTAGAGTAAGTCGGCGAATAGGTTTGCAGTGACTAACGAACCTTACATAATCTAAAGTAGTCCCGACCACCCACAAGCGCCTACAGTCAGCCACAGTCGTCGATGGCACTTATCTCAGTCTGTTTAATGTTTGGGACGGGCACATCAAATTCCTTTTACAAATGAATCCGGCGTCCTCGTCGACATCAAAAGCAAGATATTGTATGAATTCTTGTTTGTTTGGTGCTCTGAAGTACGATGCCATATCCGAGGCTCGCCTCCGTGATCGCGCATGGTTACTCTATCGTGCTTCAACACAACTTTCCGGGTTTTTGAACGTTCAAAGTATCTACGCGAGTACACGCTGCACGCCCGGATGTTTACGTTGGACGCTTTGCCTGTACCGCCACGACTCTTCAAGTGTAAATATGCAGAGACATGCCCGCGCTAGCAATGTCTAGTGGTATCAGTATTAGAGTACCGGGGCTGTGATCATTGCCTTCCTTTTCAAGAGACTCATGCCATCCGCCTCTGAGGCCTGCGCCATCTTGAGAACAGCCCAAATTGCATCGACCTTCAAAGGCACAACACCTTCTCGACGCTCCGTCAGCATTTCGACTGGCATTGGTTGAGAATGGCCCATTCAAGACGTTAACAAGTAATGTGCCGTTTAGAAAATGCGTTTGCGCCGACATCACATCTTCGACGCTCGCTCCAGCGTTCAATCATCTACCGCCCCAGCTGTTGTCGTTTGTTCCTCTTCTTGTGTTCTTTTTCCTATCACTCCTTTCTATCAGCCTGTATTTACGCGACAATATATTCCAAAGAACCCTCCAAGGCACGGTTACAGTCCCGATCTTCACGCCGGCGCTTCGGTCCAAGAGTTTCCTAGGCTCACTGTCAGAACAGATTTTCGCCCAAGCTTTGCAGTCCGTGCTGGTTATTCCTCCCGTTTATTTGTTGCAATTTCCGGGAGAGGGGTAAAAGTGGCCCAATTCGACGGAATTTCACTAACCATGAGTGCATGTTGAAAGAATGTATAACACGAAATATGAGATTACAAGACAAGACGAGACACAGGAAATGGGAGATGCCCAGTTTGACATCCTTATGCTCTTTAACGAATAAGCCCTCCACGCGTCTTCCGCAACGACTCCGCAATGCCTAAGAAAGTCTCGGACAAGCGAACCTGTATATCGTAGAAAAAAATCAATATCTGTATACAAAACGCTCCTTGGCGATATCAAGTTCACTTACAGAGTCAAGCGCGACACTGTACGAAGACTCTACGACCGCATTTGCAGGAAGGAGAGGGTCACGGGGCGCGTTTGACTGTACTTCCTGCGCGATCTGTGACATGCGACGAAGCCACGTCGACGAGCCGTCAGGACCGAATGATACTGCCTGGAATGAAAGTGCTCTCCTGCAGTTTCATTAGCCTCAATAATAAATTCACAGGACTGGGCTTGAGCATGCGCTTACCCAAGGCCGACAGCTTTGCGGCACAAATTGTACATAACGGCATCCGCCACGGAGCATTCTCCGTCCGACAAGAAGATAACAATGGGTGCTCTGAAAACGCAAATGCGACAAGAAGAGAAGTGAGCCATATATATGATTTACGGCCACTGAAAACGGCACCTCTCCGTACTCCAATGCCTTTCCATTATACTTTGCGTCATTGTGAGAGCGGCATTGAAGTTTGTACCACCATCTGCGGAGTAATTAAGTAGCTTGTCAAGTAAACCGTCCGGTGTACTGCTGAAGTCATTGTTGAAAACTTCTAGTGCAGAGCCTGTGAAAAGAATAGCACTATAAGCATCTCGGCGAGCAGCTGCCGAAGCTTGGTTTATGGCGGCCGCTCGGGCCGACCAGAATGAATGCAACGCGGAGTAGACTGCACCCAGCCTGTTGTTGGCTACTCTTGCTATACGAGTGGAGGCTGGATAATTCGGTAATGGTGCCCTATCACCCAAGCTCATCGAACCAGACCTATAAATGCAATGTTTAACAAAAACTTCGGATCCCACTTTGAAAATATACCTATCAATCACAAATATACTGGCAGGACGATCAGCCTGGCTAGGACGCTACGAGAATTAGAGCACTCACACATGGAATGCCTGCGAAAGGACAGCGGGATTCTTGCATAAGAATACATGCCCGTCGTTCGACAAATGACCGTTACCGCCCGATGGCACCTGGCTGAGTGTGGCGGGTTGATGGAAGATAGGCAAATTACAATACGACGGTTGCGCCGCGCTAGTAGCTGTTGCTTGATGCTCCGGACCTGAAGAGAATTGAGAAGGAGATTAAGTAAGCTTGAACGAAGACAATAAACAGGTATATCGCACCGGAGCACATCGCATCGCTATGATGAGAATTTATAAGCGACTCGCATGAGTAAGAATTTCAAATCGGACAAACCATTTCGCGAAGTTCCCTTGATCTTCCTTTGAATACGGATCTAGGAGACTATGAGTTGCTATTGACCTTCCCTAGCAAATTTGAACATACCTTTGAATCCTAGTGTATTCGTGACACTCAGAACGAAATGTTCGACAACGACGATATCCACTTACCAAGGCGCCTCCAATAAAGCCCGTGTGATATCCAGTCCTTTGGCTTATCGGGGTTCGGCTCGATTCGACCTTTGATGTGCTCTAAATCCGGCGCATTGCATGCTGTAGGGTCGGAATCGCGACAATAGTCAATATGGGCATGACGTCCCATATTGCTGCACATCAGGTTGCAAAGCATAGGAGCACCGTCATCGCTGGAACCAAACTTGTGACCGTCAAGCTCAACAACCGTCCCGTTGGGTCCGTCGACGGCCCAACGCGTTTTGGACATTGAACCATGGTTTGTAGAATGCTCCGGTTGAGAGTGACCTGGAGTTCGATAGATGAGCTAACTGAGCATTCTGAATCTGGTAGGAATAGATGATGGTACCTTGTGGCAAGGTACACACATATCCGCAATTGTCACATCTGAGAATATGTCAGTGATATCATCCATGGAATTCCTGGTTGTAATATTTACCTCGCATCGCAATAGTGGAAAGGATTCGAAGCCGTAGAGTGAAGGTGAGCACCATCATGTTTAAGCAGACCTGGAGCAATGACCACAGCACACTGCAATCGTTTTGTGGCTATATCAAGGCCTTCAGTCACTATAATTCACGTCGGATGAGCGGGCACGAACAAACCTTGCGAGTACTAAGATTATGCAAAAGTAACAAGTGAGATTAGGGCAAAGCTTTACTATCCGAAACCAAACCTTTGTATACTGGAATCTATCGTGCGCTCCATTGAAAGTTGCTTCAATAGACTGCGGCACAGTGTCGATCTCGCAAACTCCCTTACTGCTGCACAGACCGGAGCACTTATGCTCTTGGCTGGATTATTACACATTAAGTATCAGAGTGCTATCAAGTATCAATTTGCAAGTCAGTTCGCGTTACTCACCCACATAGATGGGATACATCGGAATTCAGACCGTGCAAGTGATCAGGTTCCGAGCACAATCGGCCGCAAAGTTGACAGGCAATAGGACAAGCCATGATTGCGTCACAGACATGAGACTCGTGCTCTCCGTTCCTTTATGTAATAATCAGCAAAAGGAAATGTCTGACTCAAAAGAATTTTTACCAAAGTACTGAACACACTCCTTGACAAGTGTACATTTTTCCATCAGGCAACTTCACCCCTTGAAGACTGCACGGCTGTATTGTAACAGGTTTGAACCAGAGATCACAGCTTTAACGTTTTTGCAACTCACTTTTCCGCAAGAATGACGGCGACCCGAGCACATGTGGCCTGCTTCATCGTGGTTTGCAACCTAAACATGTCTGAAAAATAAAGTACGACAATAACAGACATAAGCAGTCTGACCTTAGTGCAACTCCCTTGACAACCCTTTCTGTCCTTGAGATCACATTGCTGACCACATAGATGTGACGACGGATCGCAGCTGCGACAAATCAGCAACAGGGGGCAACAGTTTCGCAGTTAATGGACATACACATGTTCCCCCCCGTGTCCAGCTCTTGAAAAACAAATCGTAAATAAAGAAAAGAACAAACAGTGTCCTACTTACGGCAAGCTGCAAGCCTCGGGTGACCCGTCATGCTCATCAACGAATTGACACTGATGAGGGCACATATGGTTGGTTGAGCAGTTGTGATCACCCTCGTGGAATCTGGGGTTTATGCACAGTAAATGGCACTGCTGGCATTGAGTTTTGCACAGTTGCACGGTTCTCCTGACTTCAACGACCTTGGAATCGACAGCACGGTGAAGATCCTCAATGGCTGCATTACTCCCGTTGAACTGAGACAGATTGGAATCGATCCAGGTCTGGACATGTGCAACTCTCTGTTCAAGGAGATTTTCTAGGAACGACGACAGCAGGTTGGTCCACTCGAGATCCGATTTATGATGTCGGCTGGCAAAATCCGGCCAGAAATGGAACAGTCTTCGCAGATTGTCCACCTTATCACCTTGCTCTTTCTCTAAATCAGCCAGATAAAATACAGCAGGAGAATCCACCGCGTCGATCACGAGACTTGTGTCGAAATTCTGTAGGGAAGTCAAAGTGATGTTCACGGTAGTAAATTTGAAAATCTGTACCTTCAACGGCTCAACATCCGGTTCAAGTTCTGTAGCCCCAAATGCCAGTGCTCGTGGCAACAGGGATAACAGGTGTTGTGCTCTATGTGTGGACATGTTTTCTATGCGAAGCAAATGTGAGATCCAACTGAATCAGGACAGAAGAGGGGTTCGCCTGACGTGTTAGAGCGCCCCAATCATTTGTCTGTAAAGGAAGAATAAGATCTATGCACGTGCCTTCGCTGCGTACACATACCTTCAGTTTGGCCATGAGCATCTTTAATTTGAGTAAGAATGTGCCTGCCCCCTCGTGCGTCGGCGATTGCGTGTCTAAATGTCGCTTTAAAGTCGTAAAAAGAGTGTAGAATTGACGTGATTCAATGACAGGCCATGGGATAATGTTCAGGCGCCCCCGGTACAGACGCGAAATGAAGTTCGATGCTTGCTCCTCTTGAACAATTCTATGTAGTTTGAGTTTGAACCTAATTTTACAGTCAACATACGACACGAAACATATCTATTAAAACACCCACTCTCTTGCAATTTCAATGCGATCGGAATCTACAACATCCTAGAGAAAAATCAGGGGTAGTTCACTGATGAGCCAGATAACCTTCTCACCTTGATGATAATAACCAAAGTAGACTGGAAAAGAGATGGGTTTGCGTCAGGGTCTAAGACCGACGAAGACGCTTGAAAACTCTGGAAGAGATTGGTGATATCTCTCGACATTGCAAAATTGTTTCGAAAGAGAACCTGTTTCGGATTAATATAACAAATATACTCGAATGATAAAGCCAGCTATTCTCACTAGATTTGAAATAGCAGCATTGAAAAGAACGAGAAGTGTGTCCTCTTGTGCAGATCTCTCAATGCTGTGGACACCTACACATACCGTTAGACGTAAAATGATAGAAAACTCATACTGTAACTGACCTTCAAAATCGAGTGCCACGATAAGGTCAGTATCTGTCGGTGTCACTGACATCCAGACACCTTCGGTTGTTCGCATAGCCGATCCAGCGAAAGACGTATCGGCAAGATGGTTAAGAGCAAAACTCTTTCCAACAGATTGCTCTCCTGTAAGTTCATGTTTGAGCAGCTGGAAGGATTTGAAAGAGCGGTGGCATTATAAGGCGCACCCATGGAGGAAACAACTTTAACCGGCTATGTTAAGTATATTATCAGTATGTCGATCGCGGAATAAACGGAGAATATAGAATATACCTTCGTGGACATATACGACTGGAATATGCTTTCATACCAGCCGAACGACAGACTATCCGCCACACGTCCGACGTCAGCTCCGAGCAGCGCCTTCTCAGCATCACGAGCCCAGACACCATCCTTCAACGGGATGAAACGATTGTCACGAGCGATCGCGATATGAATAGGGATGAGGCAGAAAATGTCGACCATCCATTCTCCAGCTTTGTACGATGAAACGGGAGACCAGCCATCCTGAGTTTGCAGACCTGCTACGGCTGGCAGAAACAGTTCGGCCGAAACGAAGATACAGCTGAGAAGAGAGCTCGTTGGCTTTTTCGTACTCTTCTCAAACTTCTGTATCATGTCGTCGAAATAATCTGCGAAAGGTACAACATTTCGTGCTGGCGTGATGAACAGCAAGGATTTGTCTTTGCGAAGCTCGCTAGAGACGATTGCCTGGCGCCGAACAGCAGGGATGACAGGAAATCGAGTCCAAACATCGCTATGACAATCGATGAGTGAATTATGAAGAGTGCGTCGTTCCTCGCCTTGGGTCGAATTCTTGGAGTGCTTTTCACGAAACTGGAATTCCGTAATTTGCCGGGTAATTTCGAGACTAACAGAGCAGCAGATGTTATACTTCAGATCGATCCAGATGAGATGAATATTCTTTCTCTCGTCAAAAGCTGATATCAGGGGAAGCTGGCACGAAGATGTAGGGACATCAAATGAAAAGCCTTCATGTGAGCCCAAGGAAGCCCAATGATATACACGCAGAGAAAGACCCTTGTCCTGTGGTACAATTGCGCCAAGGCATGAGCCGTCTGGTGTCCCAAACGTTGATAAATGAGATGCAGGCAATTGAAGTATTGCCGGCCTGCGAACACGGATTTCAGCAAGTCTACATATCACAAGTCCTACGAGGAG
Source organism: Phellopilus nigrolimitatus (assembly GCA_021029095.1). Classification (NCBI taxonomy): domain Eukaryota; kingdom Fungi; phylum Basidiomycota; class Agaricomycetes; order Hymenochaetales; family Hymenochaetaceae; genus Phellopilus; species Phellopilus nigrolimitatus. The sequence goes on from JAJOHG010000012.1 coordinate 181,918, forward strand.
CTTACCGAAATTGCTGAGTAACTGAAGAAAATATGCGGACTCTTCCAGATTCTTCGACCAACGCAAACTCATCACTCCCGGAAACAAAGTGAACATTGACGATCTTTGGTATCGAGTCAGCGTACCACGATGTCAGGTTGATAGCGCTTCCTTGTCCTTGCAGAGTAGTGTACCTCTCGTCAAAGCAAAAGCAATGGAGTTGCACAGATGGCTGTCAATCGACGAGCGTGAGTTCAGCGGCTACTTGTTCGGAAAGAGAATACACACTTTTTGGTTATCTACGCCGCACACTACAAGCGTTCGTCTTCCTTCGTCGTATGCTACGGCAACATCGTGTCCAGTCTTCTCTCGCTTGATCGTTTTCTTGGACCGCTTATACTCAATGGCCGCCTCCAAACTACTCAAATTCTCTAAGTAAACATGGAGATCTTGATTCTGATCACCGACAACGACGAGACACTTGTCCCCTTCAAGGAGCTGGATCAAACTACACAAGTCTCAGTCAAGGATTTACTAGACAATACAAAGAAATAAGAACCTGATTTCGGCATCGACGGGCAGGCTAAAGTTGCAAGCCCTGGCGCTGGAAACCGATGGTTTTGGAACATGAAATAACCCCATTTGCATTTGTTGCTTATCATGCTCCGTCAACTCCAGAGGATGGAGCATAAATTTAAGGCTTGGCTCCGATCGAATGAGGTGATATCCAGAAGCGCGATAGCTTTCTGTATTCCCTATTGAATAACAGTCAGTAGGTGCATAACATAAAAGACTGGCTGATATTACACATACTGTAACCATAGCGGTTAGTCACTCTCTCCAAATTTCTCAGCACGAGAACATGTTTACTGTCGAGCTGTTGAGTAGCAGCCAAAAACAGGAAGGACGTACGACTTACTGATTTCCTTCGGACTCGAAAGCCTTCCGTAGATCGTCGTAAAGCTGAGTACGCGAGCCATTACGTAAGTCGTTGAGGCTAGCACCCATCTCCCGGTCCAGCAGAGATTTACAATACTCCGTCTGCTCGTGGATAAGCTTGTGGGGAGACGATCTAAGCGCTTCCCTAATAATTTTTGCGAAATGCTCGTGGGCCACATTTAAGGTTGCATTGATGCCTTCTTTGAGTTCCGGCCAATCGTCTAAAATGTTATCCATGCTATTAAAAAAGTCGACAGCCTTGAAATCGCGCGTTGCTGCTCGTGCCTCCTTGACAGGCCCCTCGGGCTCGGTCGACATGCCAGAAGCGAAGTTTGCCAACCCTCGTCCAATTTTTGTCACAGCCCTGAAGATGCCTGTCACCGTCCCTCCATCATCATCTTTGAGGAACTTCTCAGCATTCCTCATGCTTCCACTATCAAAACCGGTGTTCACAAGTTCCCAAAGTTCCTCCCGTTCAGACCTGGAGAGCCCATTGTTCCAGAAGATATGGTTGCAAATGAAGACCTTCCTCATTGCCATCGAGAATGTCCTGCCTTCAGTCTTAAGCATAGTGAATTTGTCGTCTGGTGCAATCTCGACCAGCTTGTGCTCCAAGAAAGGGTGCAGCACGAACAGATCCTCCAAATACTCTGGAAACACGTGTAAACAGATGAGCCGAGATGATGCATTGGTACACACCTTTATCTTTATCCTTCTGCTCTTGGGAAGGCACGTCTTCGACTGCTTTTCCGCGTAAAATGGCCTCATCAAGTTTCCTTGTCTAAATGTGAGCAACAGCGACCAATAGACATACAACTTCTTACGGGAATTGCGCGAGGACTTTGCTAACGAAGTACGTTTCCAATGCAGCAGCTAGTCTTGGTTCTTCTGACTCAATGTTTTGGACGAGCATGGCAGTCCTGTTCGTCCTCTCTTCTTTTTGATGCTTTTCGATGTCAGCGTCACGTAACTCAAAAGCTGAAATAGCTTCAGGATATCTGTTTCTCAAACCGTTCTCCACAAGGAGCATTATGGAATCATAAGGGAGATCCTTGTCGACGCGGAGTGCTGTGTCATTCCGGAACCTGGATATAAAAATGACGATGAAATCAGCGAGTCATTTCTTTGTTAGGTTAAAATTCCCCACAAAAAAGAATTGAGCTGCATGAGGTTCTGAAAAGTTTCGTAGAGGTCTTTTCGAGATTGCCGAGGTTCGGTGTATGCTACTGTCATGATGGCTTGTTTTGTGTCGCCAACCACCAAACGCGTCTGCAGTCGGGACTCGTTGACAGGAAAAGATTCTGGCACCGATGCCTCCTTTAATAGAGAATGTTTAATCTTGAATAGCAAATAAGCTCAATTTTGAAAAATCAAATTTTGAATAACCGACGGGAATAGCATACCTCAAAACCGGGGCGCATACGGACATTTTCCTCCTGCTCATTCGCCTTGGAAACCTCAAAAGCGAAAAGCCGGTCCGTCTCTTCCTCTAGTTCATCGAATGCCAGCGCTGACGAGCTATCTTCGCTTGCGCTCGTTGGATCCTCCCAAACCAGTGTTCGGCCATGAGCATCGGAAATTAACACCATGATTTGATCAGTGATCTTTGTCAGGTACCTGCTCGCATCCGAACCAACAACGCGACGATCAGGGACTGAGCTTCGAACAACAGGAATGGGCTGGAACTGACCTCATGAAAGTGATCCTGTTGCGCCGAACAGTGGAGATCGCGTTGTCGTCCCATGTCGTATCTTCGGGCCAGAAAATAACATACAGGCACCGCTCGGCCGGGGTGCAACCGTGTACCGTCAGTGCGTAAAGACCGGACCCCAAGGATGGCGAATCGGAAGACAAGTCTTGAGGAGCGTGCAGCAGCGTTTCTCTATAAAGGCACAATATTTTACGTTGCATCAGAGTAGGAGTATGCATACAAGCGAGACTCTTACGCGCGGTCGTCGATCACATTTAGCTTGCGAAGGAATCGCACGATCTCGCTTTTGCTACCGTAAACACCGAGGGGTTTTACATGAATCTCATCCATGGCCTTGAAGTCAACCTTGGTGAGATCTTTGTAAGCGCCCGGTTTGAGGTCGTTGATGAATCGACCCGTAGATTCTTGAGCAATGATGATCTTGTCGACTAGAAGGATCCGACGTCAGCTCGACGTCAGCTTACTAGGTGCGCGATCAAACGTACCTAGACCACCACTTCCTTGTTCTGAAATCAGGTCGAGTATCCTGTACATGCCTTCGATGTAGTCCACCAGGTCCATAGATGGTTTTGGGTGCGCAATCTCATTCTTAAGAGGCACGGCCGATCGCATATTATTCACCGTAATGTCCTTTGTGGTTGCGGGTAAAGTCTCAATTTTTTTGGACTCAGAGGACGTCGGTCTGCTGGAATCTGACAGAGGCTCAGCTTCCTGGTGGCTAGTGTCGATGTGCGGATGCTGTTGCAGCGTGAGCTGCGGGACAGAGCTGGTGCTTGCTGCTGTCTCAGACTCAGAGGACGTCGCTTTGTTGGAATTTGACAGAGGCTCAGCATCATGGAGGCTAATGTCGATGTGCGGATGCTGTTGCAGCGTGAGCTGCGGGACAGAGCTGGTGCTTGCTGCTGTCTCAGACTCAGAGAACGTCGCTTTGTTGGAATTTGACAGAGGCTCAGCATCATGGAGGCTAATGTCGATGTGCGAATGATGTTGCAGCGTGAGTTGCGGGATAGAGCTAGTGCTTGCTGCCGTCTCAAGCACCACATGGTCTTCGTTCTTCTTCAGCTCTGCAGCAGGAGCGAAACCAGCCTTGTTTACAGATACTGCACTGGACGTCGGGCTTGCTGCATCGACAAATTCTGGATCAGAATCGGACATGTAGCTGAGGTAGTCTTCGTCGTCGTCAATGTTCGGGTTCTTGTCGACATCCATCGGTTCAGAGGAGTCCAAATTGCTGGATCCCAGAGAAGCTCGAGTAGTAGTCGGGCTAGATTGATCTTCATGACAAGAGTGTCAACCCAAAACGTTATGATAAGCAAATTTTGAGACATTATGAACGCACCACTGTCAGAGCCAGTCATGATACGCGATTGAGAGTTTGAAAACGTGCTAGGTGGTATAAACGAAGTCAAAGTCAAACAGAACGTAAACAGTAGGAGACTGAGTCAGAATGCGAAAGTCGGCGACGGCTTAGTCTTATAGTTATCCGGGTCGATAGCAATCATCACGCATTCGCATCCATTGGTCCTCGAGAATCAAATCTCCGAGAGCGCGTTTGTGCAGTTTGCGGGCTTGCCAGTGCTAATGTTTGTCGGCTGGTATCATGATAGAAGACCTGCTGCCGTAAAGCGAACTTAACCCTCGACTCTTTGCACCCCAATAATATCAGGCGGTCATCGTGCCTTTCATTTCATGAACATGCACATGCCTAGATAACGAAGCTGTTCTGCTTGTAGTGGTTGACGAGGAAGTGGCAAGGCGATGTGGGGCATGCTGTGTGTGATCGATGCTGCAAATTGTCACACCCTTCCTCGTGCCATCTTTGAGTTCCGCAGACGAGCATATAAGCTTCAGATTGCTATTCAAAAGCATAGCTCTCGAAGACGCAAATGGCCGCTGGCTCTGCAATTTCTTCTTTCGCGCTAGATTCTAACTGGGCTCGTGGCTGTCGAAAGGTCTGGCTGAGGTATGTGGCACTTCTGCGTCACCACCATCAGGCCAAATTTGCTATCACTTCAAGCCGACTCTTACACAGTGAACAACTTAGTGTAACGACACTTCATGTTAATTTGCGAAGATCCAATGGCGATAATTCGCTCTCCTAGCTCAGCCAGCTACACTTCTACGTCAACGTTGCAGAAGATCTTCAGCGGCAAAAAGCACATCTGTACGCATCCAGGGACTAGTCAGTACAGCCAAGGAGGACCGTCAGCATGCGGAATCGCTTCTATGAATTGCATACGCCACATATTGACGCTCGAGCGGGAAGGCAAGGAAGGCGATGCTCTTATCACTGCGTTGCTTCAGAAGGAGACAATGGAGGTATGTCCGAGATTTATCGAACTGTCGAAGGGCTGAGAACGGTGAACATCAATAGGACATTATGTCTGTTTGTGCGTATTGGACGAGCAATGCACATCTTGAAGTCGACTGCATCTGCAAAACGCCACTTTTTGAGTCCTCACTTAAGCATACGTCCACGAGCTATGGTAAATCTGGCGAAGATAAATTTGAAGATATGCTGCGGTAGGCAATCATCTAAGCATGCAATTATTATTGTGTCGCTTATCTCCTGGTAGCCAGCTCGACGGCCGAGTCGATTCCAGTCCCGACGCTCGTCGTTCCTGTGCAGTCGTTATTACGCGGCCTCCCGAGATTGTCGTATGTCTGAAAATCGCTCATCCTAAAAACAACGTCTATGTCATTTTCGACTCGCACCCTCGGCCAGCGCATCCGACAGGTGCCGCTTTCATCTTCCACACTTCCCGGTCTCGCGCGACGCGTTACCTCACAGAGCTCTTCTCCGTCGACGCGCGCCTCCTTGCTCCAAATAGCGGTCTCCAATGGCAGGCGGAACTTCTTTCGCAAGTGCAGGGGGACTTCTTCGAGTGCAAATCCAATGACATACGCATGTCGCTCGAAGCTGAACACGCACTTTTTGAAGCGAATTTCGCTCTACTAGCCTATAAAGCGCAGGAAAGCGAAGCGACGTCGCAATGCAGGTTCCTCACTTCGGAAAATGAGCGCCTGAAACTAGAGCTTGATCACGCGGAGGAGCAGGCGAAACACGAGCGGGCGACTCGAAATACTGAGCAGGAAGAACTGCGAGAGCTGAGAGAATATAAAAAACACATCATGCAACGGACCATAAGATACCCGATCGATCGTTCTGCAGAGTCTATCGCAAGCAGCAGTCAAGTCAATGTTGCCGATGGAGGAGCCGATACTACGACGATAAACAGATCGCTGGTGAGTAATGGCTGGAGGGACAGCGAAAGTCTAAGGAGATCGTCTTCTTCCGTATCTTCGATCAGCACGTCTTCAGGTAGTCCTACCATCCCTCGTCGAGCAGATTCGTTTTCCGCGTCCGCCGCCGATGTGAAGGGAAAGGGGAGAGAAAGTGACCTTGGCATAGCCATGCGCATACAGATGAAATATCAAGAAGAAGACGAAGCTCTCAGTGTGCAGCTACGGTATCTACAAGCGACGGCTGTCCAAGAGACCTTCGACTGTAGTATATGCATGGATACGCTGCCCCTCGACTTCGTCGCTCGCATCGATGGGTGCCGACACATGATCTGTCGGGAGTGTATTCGCCAGTACATCTCTTCCAAGCTTCAGGAACGCAAATATCCGATACCGTGTCCGTGCTGTACTGCTCAGAATGAGTCTGGGAATGCAGGTAGTGAGTATATCTTAGATTTTCTTCGCTTTTAGAGCGCGTATTAACTATGCGAACTTCCAGTGATTACAGAGACTTTAATCCTGCAAGTCGGCATTCCAAGTGAATCATATTCAATATTTGTTGAGCTTCAAATGGCGGCTTTCTCCATTCCGATGGAATGCAAAAAGTAAGACATTTACTTCGTTACACCAGAATACATCTGAAACTTATTTATTTTATTTAAAGATGCAAACGAAGTGCCTTCGTCGATAGGCTCGAATTCGATGAGACGAAGATTCTCGCGTGTCCGTTTCCGAACTGCACGTACCTTTGGTGCAAAGACTGTCAGCAGGAAGTACCACTAACTGCCGACGGTCCTCCACATTCCTGTGACGGGAGTGCCGAGCTCCAGCACCTGATGACCAGTCGCGGATGGAAGCATTGCCCTGGGTGCAGGACACCAACGGAAAAGATAGATGGGTGCAATCATATGACGGTGGGCATTCTCCAAAAACATAGTTGATTTGCGATATTGATTTTTTTTAAATAAAGTGCTGTTCTCCAGGCTGCAATACGTAGGCATTATCTTTGAATCCGTAGTGTATCGGTTTACCTTACTCACTTTTCCTTACAGGCACTTCTGCTATATTTGCGGAGGACTCATTGTCAAATCGACTCAGCGCGTTGAAATCAACTCGGCGGTCGGAGTGCATTACAGAGCAAGGTGCACCTTGTTCGACATACCTTAAGTACATTTTGCTATCAGTAGAGAAGTGTATTATAACGAAGCAGAAATATGCCCTATGCTGTTAGATCTCTAGTTCTTAGAAATCAGGAAAAGAAAGAGCGGTTAAATTTGAGGTTATACATGGTGTTCCGCAGCCGTCGTCGTTGCGTCTTCCTCTCTGTTAGCTTGTTCTACGTCCCAATTTCGAGCACACGTATACCACCTCCGCATAGCGTACTCCTTCTCTCCATCGCTTACCCTTTCCATAATCTCTTCGAATAGATTCGATCAGCACTCTTCTTCGCCGCGCGTCCGCCTGGCCATGTATCACGCGCTGCACCGTCTGCAGAACACGCGGCAAAAGAGCTAGACCTACGTTCGAGACCAGTGATATTAGGGCAAGTGAGAGGCGCATTCGTTCCGCAGTGTTTCTATCGTCCTCGTCCGCTTTAACCGAGAAGTTATCTCCACTTTCCTCGTGATCCTACCTACCCGCGCGGGATTCGTTTCTTGCTTCGAAGTGCAGCGAGCGGCGATGGCATTAGCCAATTCTTCGACACAGAGCCAAGCGAGCGCTTGATTATCAGAGGATTCTCTGCTTAGATCTCTGTTGGTTCCCCAGCGCCAATCACTGCGCTTCCCATATGAAGAGGAAGAGGAGTTACTTGGAAAACGAGGACTTCGTCGGCGAGAGATCGTACGAATTCTTGTTTGCTTGATGCTACTCAAGTACAGTACGATGCTATATCTGAGGCTCGCCACCGTGATCGCGCAACGTTGCATTGCTGTACTCTATCGTGCTTCAGGTCGTCGTGCGTTGTGAGGCACACTTTCCGGATTTTTCGACGCTCGAAGTATCTAGGCGAGTACAAGCTGCATGCCCGGATATGAGCGTTGGAAGCTTTGCCGTACCGCCCTGTGACTCTTCAAGCGCACGGCCTCGAGGAATATGCAACATACCCGTGCTAGCCATGTCTGGTGATATTATAGCGCCGGTGCTAAGGTCATTGCTTTACTTCTCATGAGTCGTGGGTGACTGTGCCATCCGCCTCCGAAGCCTGTTCCATCTTAGGAATGCTCCGATTTCGACTGACACCATCCGAGAACGGCCGATTCAAGACGTTAACAAGTAATGTGCCGTCTTAAAAATGCGCTTGTGTCGACTCACATCTTCTACGCTCGATCCAGCGTTCAACAATCTACCGCCCCAGCAGATGTCGGTGCCTAGCGTATTGTCATCCTTCCTATCTGCTTGCAATTACGCGACAATATGTTCCAAATCAATCTCCGAGGCACAGTGACCGTCAGGATCTTCGCGCCGGCGCTTCAACGTGGATCGACGACATCCCACTAACCAGAAGTGCATATGTTGAAAGAATGTATAATATGAAGCATGAATTTACAAGACAAGGCGAGACACAGGAAGTGACGAGACACAGGAAATGGGAGATGCCCAGTTTGACATCCTTATGCTCTCTAACGAATAAGCCCTCCGCGCGTCTTTCGCAATGACTCCACAATGCCTAAGACAGTCTCCGACAAGCGAACCTATGCGTCGTAGAAAAACATTAGTATTCATATACATGAAAGCTCCCTGATGATATCGACTTCACTTACAGAATCAAGCGCAACACTGTACGCAGACTCCATGACCGCATTTGCCGGAAGGAGAGGGTCACGGGGTGCACGTGACTGTACTTCCTTCGCGATCTCTGACATACGACGGAGCCGCGCCGACTCACCCTCAGGACCAAACGATATTGCCTGGAATGAGAGTGCTCTCCTACAGTTTCATTAGCCTCGCAAGACAAATTTACAGGGCTGGGCTCGAGCATGCGCTTACCCCAGGCTAACAGCTTTACGGCACAAATCGTACATGACCTCCTCCGTCATGTCGCATTCTCCATCCGATAGGAAGATAACAATGGGTGCTCTGAAAACACAAATGGGATGGAAAGAGAAATGAGCCACATATATGATTTGCGCCCATTGAAAACGGCACCTCTCCGTACTCCAATGCCTTTCCATTATACTCTGCGTCATTGTGAGAGCGGCATTGAAGTTTGTGCCACCATCTGCGGAGTAATTAAGTAGCTTGTCAAGTAAACCGTCCGGTGAACTGCTGAAGTCATTGTTGAAAACTTCTAGTGCAGAGCCTGTGAAAAGAACAGCGCTGTAGGCATCTCGGCGAGTAGCTGCCGAAGCTTGGTTTATGGCGGCCTCTTGGGCCGACCAGAACGAATGCAATGCGGAGTAGACTGCACCCAGTCTGTTGTTGGCTACTCTTGCTATACGAGCTGAGGCCGGATGATTCGGTAATGGCACTCTATCATCCGAGCTCATCGAACCGGACCTATAAATGCAATGTTTAGCAAAAACTTCGGATCCCACTTTGAGAATATACCTATCAATCACAAATATGCTGACAGGATAGTCAGCCTGGCTAGTACGCTGCGGAAACTCGAACACTCACACATGGAATGCCCGCAAAAGGAGAGCGGGGTTCTTGCATAAGAAGACATGCCCGTCGTTCGACAAATAACCGTTACTGCCCGATGGCACCTGGCTGAGCGTGGCGGGTGGATGGAAGATAGGCAGACTGCAATACGAAGGTTGCGCCGCGCTCGTAGCTGTTGCTTGATGCTCTGGACCTGAAGATAATGGAAAAGGTCATTGAGTAAGCTTGGACGAAGACAATAAACAGGTATATCGCACCGGAGCACATCGCATCGCTATGACGAGAATTTATGAGCGATTCGCATGAGCAGAAACTTCAAATTGGACAAACCATTTCGCGAAGTTCTCCTGATCTTCCTTCGAATACGGATCTAGGAGACTGTGAGTTGCTATTACCCTTCCCTAGCAAATTTGAACATACCTTTGAATCCTAGTGTATCCGTGACACTCAGAATGAAATGTTCAACAACAACGATATCCACTTACCAAGGCGCCTCCAATAAAGCTCGTGCGTTATCCAGTCCTTTGGCTTATCGGGGTTCGGCTCGATTGGACATTTAATGTGTTCTAAGTCTGCGTCATTGCATGCTGTAGGGTCGGAAGTGCGACAGTAGTCGATATGGGCATGGTGTCCCATTTTGCTGCACATCACGTTGCAAAGCATGGGAGCACCGTCATCATTGGACTCAAACTTGTGACCGTCGAACTCAACAACCGTCCCGTTGGGTCCGTCGACGGCCCAACGCGTTCTGGACATTGAGCCATGGCTTGTAGAATGCTCAGGTTGAGAGTGGCCTGGAATCCGATAAATGAGCTAACTGAGCATTCCGAGTCGGGTAGGAACGAATGATGGTACCTTGAGGCAAGGTGCACACATAAGCACAACTGGCACATCTGAAGGTATTTTAGTTATATTATCCATAGCATTCCTGGCTGCAATACTTACCTTGCATCACAGTAGTGGAAAGGATTCGGAGCCCTAGAGTGAACGTGAGCGCCATCGTGTTCAAGCCGGCCCGGAGCGATGACCACAGCACATTGCAATCGTTTTGTGGCTATATCAAGGCCTTCAGTCACTATAATTCACGTCGGATGAGCGGGCACAAACAAACCTTGCGAGTACTAAGATTGTGCAAAAGTAACAATTGAGATTAGGAAAGGGATTTACTATTTGAAATCAAACCTTTGTATACTGGAATCTATCGTGCGCTCCGTTGAAAGCTGCTTCAATAGACTGCGGGACAGTGTCGATCTCGCAAACTCCATTACTGCTGCATAGGCTGGAGCACTTATGTTCTTGACTGGATTATTACACATGAAGATATCAGATTGCTATCAACTATCAATTCGCAAATTCAATCGCGTTACTCACCCACACAGATGGATTGCATCGGAATCCAGGCCATGCAAATGATCAGGTTCCGAGCACAATCGCCCGCAAAGTTGACAGGCAATAGGACAAGCCATGATTGCGTCGCAGACATGAGAATCGTGCTCTTCGTTCCTTGAAGTCACTATCAGCGAAGTGCATTATCGGACTTATAAGAGTCCTTACCAAAGTACCGAACACAGTCCTTGACAAGTGTACATTTTTCCATCAGGCGATTTCACATTTTGAAGACTGCACGGCTGTATTGCAGCAGATTCGATTCAGAAATCACAGCTTAAACGTTTTCGCAACTCACTTTTCCACAAGAATGACGGCGTCCCGAGCACATGTGTACTGTTTCGTCGTGGCTTGCGACCTAAACACATCTGAAAAACAATGTACGACAATAACAGATATAAGCAGTCTGACCTTAGTGCAACTCCCTTGACAACCCTTTCTGTCCCTGAGATCACATTGCTGTCCACACAGATGTGACGTCGGATCGCAGCTGCGAGAAATTAGCAAAGGGAGTAACAATTTCGCAGTAAATGGACATACACATGTTTCCCTCCGTGTCCAGCTCTTGAAAGAACAAATTCAAACAAAAGGAAAAGAACAAACAGTGTCCTACTTACGGCAAGCTGCAAGCCTCGGGTGACCCGTCATGCTCATCAACGAATTGACAAGAATGAGAGCACTCATGGTTTGTTGAGCAATCGTGATCGCCCTCGTGGAATCTGGTTTTTATGCACAATAAATGGCACTGCTCGCATCTTAATTTGCACAGTTGCACGGTTCTCCTGACTTCAATGACCTTGGAATCGACGGTGCGGTGGAGATCCTCAATGGCTGCATTACTCCCGTTGAAATGAGACAGATTGGAATCGATCCAGGTCTGGACATGTGCAACTCTCTGTTCAAGGAGATTTTCTAGGAACGACGACAGCAGGTTGGTCCACTCGAGATCCGATTTATGATGTCGGCTGGCAAAATCCGGCCAGAAATGGAACAGTCTTCGCAGATTGTCCACCTTATCACCTTGCTCTTTCTCTAAATCAGCCAGATAAAATACAGCAGGAGAATCCACCGCGTCGATCACGAGACTTGTGTCGAAATTCTGTAGGGAAGTCAAAGTGATGTTCACGGTAGTAAATTTGAAAATCTGTACCTTCAACGGCTCAACATCCGGTTCAAGTTCTGTAGCCCCAAATGCCAGTGCTCGTGGCAACAGGGATAACAGGTGTTGTGCTCTATGTGTGGACATGTTTTCTATGCGAAGCAAATGTGAGATCCAACTGAATCAGGACAGAAGAGGGGTTCGCCTGACGTGTTAGAGCGCCCCAATCATTTGTCTGTAAAGGAAGAATAAGATCTATGCACGTGCCTTCGCTGCGTACACATACCTTCAGTTTGGCCATGAGCATCTTTAGTTTAAGTAGAAATGTGCCTGCCCCCTCGTGCGTCGGCGATTGATTGTCTAAATGTTGTTTTAAAGTCGTGAAAAGAGTGTAGAATTGGCGGGATTCAATGACAGGCCACGGGATAATGTTCAGGCGCCCCCGATATAGACGAGAAATGAAGTTCGATGCCTGCTCCTCTTGAACGATTCTATGCAGTTTGAGCTTAAATCTGTTTTACGGTCAACATGCGACACGGGAATCATATTGACCAAAGCACCCACTCTCTCGCAATTTCAATGCGGTCGGAATCTACGACATCCTGAATAAGAGTCAGGGGTAGTTCAATGATGAGCCAGATAACCTTCTCACCTTGATGATGATAACCAAAGTCGATTGGAAGAGAGATGGGTTTGTGTCAGGGTCTAAGACGGACGAAGATGCTTGAAAACTCTGGAAGAGATTTGTGATGTCTCTCGACATTGCGAAATTGTTTCGAAAGAGAACCTGTTTCAGATTAATATAACAAGTATACTCGAATGATAAAGCGAGCTCTTCTCACCAGATTTGAAATAGCAGCATTAAAAAGAACGAGAAGTGTGTCCTCCTGTGCAGATCTCTCAATGCTGTGGACACCTGCAAATCTCGTTAGGCGTATACTGATAGAAAATCCATACTGTAACTGACCCTCAAAGTCGAGCGCCACGATAAGATCAGCATCTGTCGGTGTCACTGACATCCAGACACCTTCGGTTGTTCGCATAGCCGATCCAGCGAAAGACGTATCGGCAAGATGGTTAAGAGCAAAACTCTTTCCAACAGATTGCTCTCCTATAAGTCCATAGATAAGCAGTGGAAGAATTTAAAAGAGCAGTAACATCTTAATGCGCACCCATGGAAGAAACAACTTTAACCGGCTGTATTAAACATATTATCAGTATTTCGATTGCCGAATAGACGGAGAATGTACCTTCGTGGACATATACGACTGGAATATGCTTTCATACCAGCCGAACGACAGGCTATCCGCCACACGTCCGACGTCAGCCCCGAGCAGCGTCTTCTCAACATCACGAGCCCAGACACCATCCTTCAACGGAATGAAACGATTGTCACGAGCGATCGCGATATGAATAGGGATAAGACAAAAAATGTCGACCATCCATTCTCCAGCTTTGTACGATGAAACGGGAGACCAGCCATCCTGAGTTTGCAGACCTGCTACAGCTGACAGAAACAGTTCTGCTGAAACGGAGATACAGCTGAGAAGAGAGCTGGTAGGCTTTTTCGTAGTCTTCTCAAACTTCTGTATCATGTCGTCGAAGTAATCTGCAAAAGGTATGACATTTCGTGCTGGCGTGATGAACAGCAAGGATTTGTCTTTGCGAAGCTCGCTAGAAACGATGGCCTGGCGCTGGACAGCAGGAATAACAGGAAATCGAGTCCAAACATCGCTGTGACAATCGATAAGGGAATTATGAAGTGTGCGTCGTTCCTCGCCATGGGTCGAATTCTTGGAGTGCTTTTCACGAAACTGAAATTCCGTAATTTGCCGGGTAAATTTGAGACCAATAGAGCGGCAGATGCTATCCTTCAGATCGATCCAGATGAGATGAATATTATTTCTCTCGCCAAAAGCTGAGATCAGGGGAAGTTGACGTGAAGATGTGGGAATATCAAATGGAAAGCCTTTATGTGGGCCAAAGGAAGCCCAATGATATACACGCAGCGATAGACCATTGTCCTGCGGTAAAATAGCGCAAAGGCATGAGCCGTCTGGCGTCCCAAACGTTGATAAAGGGGGTGCAGGCAATTGAAGTATTGCCGGCCTGCGAAGACAGAAATTAGCAAGCCAATGCATCACAAGTCCTGCGAGGAGCTTACCGAAATTGCTGAGTAACCGAAGAAAATATACGGACTCTTCCAGATTCTTCGACCAACGCAAATTCATCACTCCCGGAAACAAAGTGAACATTGACTATCTTTGGTATCGAGTCAGCATACCACGATGTCAGGTTGATAGCGCTTCCTTGTCCTTGCAGGGTAGTGTACCTCTCGTCAAAGCAAAAGCACTGGAGTTGCACAGATGGCTGTCAATCGACGGACGTGAGTTCAGCGGCTACTTGTTCGGAAAGAGAAAACGCACTTTTTGTATATCCACGCCGCACACGACAAGCGCTCGTCTTCCTTCGTCGTATGCTACGACAACATCGTTTCCAGTCTTCTCTCGCTTGATCCGTTTCTTAGCTCCCTCCTTGCGTTTCATAGCCGCTTCCAAACTGCTCAAATTCTCTAAATAAATGTGAAGATCTTGATCCTGATCATCGACCACGACGAGACACTTGTCCCCTTCAAGGAGCTGGATCAAACTGCACAAATTTCAGTCAAGGCTTCACTAGACGAGAAAAGAAATAAGAACCTGATGCTGGCACCGACGGGCAGGCTAAAGTTGCAAGCCCCGCGACTGGAAACAGATGGTCTTGGAACATGAAAAGAGTTCATTTGCATTTGCTGCTTATCATGCTCCGTCAACTCCAGTGGATGAAGAGTGAATCTCAGAATTGGCTCCGATCGAATGAGATGATATCCAGAGGCGCGATAACTTTCTGAATTACCTACTAAATAACGATCAGTATCATGCGGTTCATAGACCAGCTGAAATAGAACGTACAGTAGCTATTGCGGTTGGTCACTCGTTCCAGTTTTTCGATAACAATGACATGTTTACTGATGCGATGTTTAAGTAAAACAACAATCAGAGGAAAAGATAACTAACCGATCTCCCTCGGACTTGTATGCATTTTCTAACTCGTCGAAAAGCTTACTGCACGAGCTGTTACGAGAATCATTGAGGCCTGCACCCAGTTCTTGTTCCAGCATATCTTTGCAATACTGAGTGTGCTCGTGGATAAGCTTGTGGGGTGACAATCGAAGTGCATCTTTGATATTTTTCGCAAAATACTCGTTGGCCACATTGAAGGTTGCATTTACGCCATCTGTAAGTTCTGGCCAGTCCTGTAGAATGTTGTCCACAGTGCTGAAAAAATCGGCGGCCTTGAGGTCATGCGTTGCCGCTCGCGCGTCCTTGACAAGTCCGTCTGGCTCGGTCAACAGGCCAGTAACGGAAGGCAGTAAACCCCGTACGAACTTAAGTAGCGTCCATAGAAGCTGAAGAATACCGGCAGCGCTGTCACTGTCGTCATTTTTGAGAAACGTTTCCATGTTTTTCACGCTCCTACTGTCGACGTTCGAATCCACAAGTCTCCAAACCTTTTTCCTTTCAGACACTGGGAGATGGCTGTGCGAAAAAAGGTGATTACAGAGCAAAACCTTCTTCATTGCTCTCGAAAATCTACTGCCTTGGGCCTTGAGTGAAGAGAATTTGTCGTCTGGAGCAACCTCGACCAGCTTGTGCCACAATAAAGGATATCGCTCAAAAAAGACCTTTAAATACTCTGCGAGAGCGTATGAACAGACGAGTCAAGGATGATGCACAAATACACACCTTTGTCTAAGTCCTTCTGTTCTTGGGAAGGCACGTCGTTGGCTGCCTTTCCACGTAAAACAGCCTCATTAAGTTTCCTTGAGTAGTCGTGAGTATCAGTTGACCAGTAAACACATGACTGCTCACGGGAACTGCGCAAGAACTTTGCTAACAAAGTACGTTTCCAATGCAGCAGCCAGTCTCGGTTTCTCTGACTCGATGTCTTTGGTGATCGTGCCTGACCTGTTCTTCCTCTCTTCTTTTTGATGCTTTCTGATGTCAGCGTCACGTTGCTCGAATGCTTCAATAGCTTCAGGATATCTGTTTCTCAAACCGTTCCGCACAAGGAGCATTATGGAATCATAAGGCAGATCCTTGTCGAAACGGAGCGCTGTGTCATTTCGGAATCTGAATATAAAAATGGCGGTGAAATCAGCATGCCATTTCTCTTTCAGATTAAGAACATTCCCACAAATAAGATTCGAATTGCATAGGGTTCCGCGAAACTTCCCAGAAGTCTTCTTTAACTTGTCGATGTTCAGTGCATGTTATTGTCAGAATGCCCTGTTTTGTGTCGCCAACCACCAATCGCGTCTGCAGTCGGGACTCATTGACAGGAGAAAACTCCGTCACTGACGCCTCCTTTAATAGAGGATGTTTAATCTTGAATAGTAAATAGGTAAAACTAAGAAAATCAAATTTGAATAACGGCGGGAATAGCATACCTCAAAACCGGGATGCATGCGGACATTCTCCTCCTGCTCATTCGCCTTCGAAACCTCAAAGGTGAACAGTCGGTCCACCTCTTCCTCCAATTTATCGAACGTCAGCGCTGATGAGCTGTCTTCCCTTGTGTTCGAAAGATCCTCCCAAACCAGCGCTCGTCCATGAGCGTCGGAGATCAACACGATAATTTGGTCAGTGATCTTGGTCAGGTACCTATTCGACGATCAAGGACTGAACCTCGAACAACAGAAGTGGGCTGGAACTGACCTCATGAAAGTGATCCTGTTGCGCTGGACAGTGGAGATCGCATTGTCGTCCCATGTCATGTCTTCAGGCCAGAAAATAACATACAGGCACCGCTCGACCGGGGTGCTACCTTGTACCGTCAGCACGTAAAGACCGGACCGCAAGGTTGGTGAATCGGAAGACACATCTTGAGGGGCGTGCAACAGTGTTTTTCTATAGAGGTACAATGTTTTACGTTGTATCAGAGTAGGAGTACGCATACAAGCGAGATTCTTACGTGCGGTCGTCGATCACATTCAACTTGCGAAGAAACCGCACGATCTCGCTTTTGCTACCGTAAACACCGAGCGGCTTTACGTGAATCTCATCCATGGCCTTGAAGTCAACTTTGGTGAGATCTTTATAAGCGCCCGGTTTGAGATCGTTGATGAATCGACCCGTAGATTCTTGATCAATAATGATCTTGTCGACTAGAAGAATCCTACATTAGCTCGACGCCAGCTTACCAGGTGCGCGATCAAACGTACCTAGACCATTACTTCCTTGTTCTGAAATCAAGTCGAGTATCCTGTACATGCCTTCGATGTAGTCCACCAGGTCCATAGATTGTTTTGGGTGTGTAAGCTCGCTCTCTCGAGGCACTGTCGATTGCACATTGTCCACCGTAATGTCCTTGGTGGTTGCGGAGAAAGTCTCAATGTTCTTGGACTCAGAGGACGTCGGTTCGTTGGAACTTGACAGAGGCTCAGCTTCCTGGTGGCTAGCGTCGATGTGCGGATGATGATGCGGCGTGAGTTGCGGGATAGAGCTAGTGCTTGCTGCTGTCTCAGACTCAGAGGACATCAGTTTGTTGGAATTTGACAGAGGCTCGGCTTCCTGGAGGCTAGCGTCGACGTGCGGATGATTCTGCAACGTGAGTTGCGGGATAGAGCTAGTGCTTGCTGCTGTCTCAAACATCACATGATCTTCTGCATCCTTCAGCTCTGCAGCAGGAGCGAAATCAGCCTTGTTTACGGACACTACGCTGGACGTCGGGCTTGCTGCATCGACAATCTCGGGGTCGGACATGTAGACCTCGTCGTTGTCAATGATTGGGTTCCTGTCGACATCCATCGGTTCAGAGGAATCCAAATTGTTGGATCCCTGAGAAGCTCGAGTAGTCAGGTCGAATTGATCTTCATAACAAGGAGTGTCAACCCAAAACGTTATGATATGCAATTTCCGTGAACAGCACAGAACGCACCACCATCAGATCCATTCATGGAACGTGTTTGAAAAGTTTCGAACGTGCTAGGTGGTGAAAACGAAGTCATTCAAGGCAAACGGGACGTTGACAATAGGAGACTATGAGCCAGAACGCGGAAGTCGGCGACGGCTCAGTCTTATAGTTATCCGGGTCGATAGCAAACATCACGCATTCGCATACATTAGTCCTTGAGAATCACATCTCAGGGCACCTGTGGAACTTGAAAGCTTGCCAGTTGCCATTGATAGAAGACCTGCCGTAACGCGAGCCTATCTCTTGATTCCTTGCACCCCAGTAAGATCAGGCGGTCCTTGTGGGTTCCAGTTCATGAACATGCACAATGCCTAGATAACGAAGCTGTTTTGCTCGTAATTGACGAGGAAGTGTCGAAGGTGACGTTGTGTGTGAATCGTACCCCTCCCCGTGCCATGGTCACATCGCAGACGAATACCTTTAAGATTCAGAATGCTATTCAGAAGCATAACTCTCGAAGATACCGATGGCCGCTGGGTCTGTCCTTCCTCCTTTCGCGCTCGATTCTAACGGGGTTCGTGACTGTCGAAAAATCTGGCTGAGGCATGCGGCACAGCGCACACTTCTGCATCACCACCATCAGTCCAAATTTGCTATCACCTGTGAGCTGACCTTTAGACAGTGAACGACTTAGTAGGGGAGCTCAAAGTTGAGCTCGAGAATCTCGAGACCAGAGATGCTAACCTTTTACGGTAATTGGGAGACGACCCGGCATGTCGGCGCTCGCTACAGAACTTGGTCAGCACGACCGACCGCCGGCAACTGACATGCCGGGTTGTCCGCAGTTACCGGTAGCATCTCAGGTCTCGAGAAAGACGAGCTCAACTTTGAGCTCCCCTAGTTTTTGAGCGCGTATTGATAATGCGGACTTCCTCTAGTGATTACAGAGACTTTAATTCTGCAAGTCGGCATCCCAAATGAATCATATTCAATATTTGTTGAGCTTCAAATGGCGGCTTTCTCCATTCCAATGGAGTGCAAGAGGTAAGACATTTACATCGTTGCACTGGAGCTTATCCATTTCATTTATAAGATGCAAACGAAGTGCCTTCGTCGATAAGCTCGAATTCGATGAGACAAAAATTCTAGCGTGTCCGTTTCCGAACTGCACATACCTTTGGTGCAAAGACTGTCAGCAGGAAGTACCACTGAGCGCCGACGGACCTCCGCACTCTTGTGATGGGAGTGCCGAGCTCCAGCACCTGATGACCAGTCGAGGATGGAAGCATTGCCCTGGGTGCAGAACGCCAACGGAAAAGATAGATGGGTGCAATCATATGACGTGGGCATTCTCCAGAAACATGGTTGATCTGCGAGACTGATGTTTTAATATGAAGTGCTGTTCTCCGGGCTGCAATACGTAGACATTGTTATTGAATTCGTAGTGTATCGGTTTACCTTACTTACTTTTCCTTATAGGCACTTCTGCTATATTTGCGGAGGACTTACTGTCAAATCGACTCAGCGCGCTGAAATCAACTCGGCGGTCGGAGTGCATTACAGAGCAATGTGCACCTTGTTCGACGTACCTTAAGTACATTTCGTTATCAGTAGAGAAGTGCATAATTACGAAGCAGAAATGTGCACTATGCAGGTAGATCTCTAGCTCGTAGGAATTAGGAAAATAAAAAGAGCAAGTTTTAGGAAAATAAAGAGCAATAAGATTACTGAGTTAAATTTGAGGTCATACATGGTGTTCCGCAGCCGTCATCGTTGCGTCTTCCTCTCTGTTTGTTTATTCTACGTCCCAATTTCGAGCACACGTATACCACCACCGCATAACGTACTCCTTCCCATAATCTCTTCGAATACAAATTCGATCAGCATTCTTCGCCGCGCATTCGCCTGGCCATCTATCACGCGCTGCACCTCCTGCAGAACATGTGGCAGAAGAGCTAGACCTACATTCGAGACCAGCGATATTAGGGCAAGTGAGAGGCGCATTCGTTCCGCAGTATTTCTATCGCCCACTTTAACCGAGAAGCTATCTCCACTTTCCTTGTGAATCCTATCTACCCGCACGGATTCGTTTCTTGCTTCAAAGTGCAGTGAGCGGCGATGGCATTAGCTAATTCTTCGACGCAGAGCCAAGCGAGCGCTTGATTACCAGAAGATTCTCTGTTTAGATCTCCGTTGGTTCTTCAGCGCCAATCACTGAGCTTCGCATAAGAAGAGGAAGAGGAGGTACTTGGAAAACGAGGACTTCGTCCTGTGCTCGCACTTCGGACGAGGGCCGCATACGCGAGGCGGAATTGTGGGGTCGTAAGCTTGCCTTCATCCGCATTCTGTTATTAGAATTTCGTTGATTGTGAACACTAGTTCACATTCACTTATCAGCTCACCTGAAGAAGCAACTTCATGTATCCTGGGACCAGCCGCCTCGATAAATCCAGCCCAACGAAACCTTCCCTTCTATCTACGCCTTTCCCCTTCACATCTACATTCTGCACAGGGAATGCACCCTTTTCCGCGTGAGCAGCAAATATAGACAGCATTACCAAGTGCGCTGACTCGTAGGTTTCGCGATGCGAGGGATCTCCAAGATGGCTAAAGATACTGTGACATTGGGTTTAAATTTAAGACGAGAAACGCATGCGAGCTCACGGTTCGCAGAGGAGAAGCACGTCCTCTTCGATACATGCATCGCTCAATACTAGGACGAACTGCTCGACGCAAGCGAGCACGAACGCCCTTTCCGCATTCATGAGTGGATGACCAAGAGGGATATCTGCGTCTTGACACAGATAATTAATTAGTCCTACATCGACACATCTAACCGACACTTGCAAACGGAACGACCTACCGCGGTTCGAATCAACAGCCCTTATCAAACCCTTCACGATGACCACGCTAGCATGTACATCCGCGGAAAGCACATCTATTGCCACATAAAAGGCCTTCTTCAGCTCTAAAAAGCCTCGTCCGTTATCTGCCCGGCTGTCACACCCCCAAAAGATGCGATGACGAAGGAAAGCGAACGTAGAGTCTGAAGTATGGTTTCGGCTATTCTCGAAGTCGGCAACACGGAGGAAGAGCGTGATGATGATGAGGTAGAAGCTTAAGCTGCAAGAACACCGCGTGTCCATCAGACGCCGACCCATCAAGTAATACTCTCTTCTCCTTCACAAGTCCTGTCCACTTGAGCTGCGCAGCACTCCCAAAGGTCGAACCCAATGCGAGGGCAGTATTCAGCGTAAGTGGGTGCCAGAGAGGAGACGCAGCGACGGATGCGGTCAGCGGTGTTGAGGTAGGCTGAGTCGTCGGGTTTTGGACGAGGTAGTGACATAGCGCTGCTTGGATGGTTTCGAACGAGAGGGTCGATGTGGATGAGAAAGAAAATTCACGTAGCCTCTATCGACAATTACGGCTCTGGTGTCATATCCTGACCTGTCATACTTGAAAAAATTAATCATATATAGCTTTAAGGAGAACAGACTATAAAATGTAGTTTAGTGTAATGGTTAAGCCGTTAATGCTATCTTGAGACTTTTGGTTCAACTCGGGCTCTGGTTACTTTTTCTATAATACTTTGCTAAATCATTTTCAATACTATAATTACGGAGTGGCTAGACCCAATCTTTTTGTCTCATATGGTAGCGATGGGTACAGCAATTTGGACTCTTTTGGTTGTGGAAACAGTATATTGTTATGAATAAAATGAAAGTTGCTGTTATGTGGTCTTGCAATATGCAATTGTGTTGTTATGTACAAGTATTGAGTGCAGGATGTAGACAGTGGTTTCCTTGCCATTGGATCTGGCTGTCTTATATTTTTTTACATCCAAAGGTGATCACTACCACTATACGTGAAATCTTTTATGTATATTTTTCTTGAAAAGAAAAGTACAAGCAGCACAAAAAATTGCAATGTTTGCACGGCTTGAATACTACTATCAGAAGCCAACCCTTTCAGTTCCTGTAGATTTCAACTGACTAGAGGGCACAGGAGTATCTAGTAAAAGTCCAGACATGCAGTCTGAATTGCCAAATTAGGTCAAAAGCGGCACATGTTTTATTAGAAAAGCAGAATAAAACCTGCCTGCTTGAGCAGTAATTTGAAGCAGCTGGTTCTTGTTTTTTGAAGGTCCTTGGGAGAACGGACAGACCAGAAGTAGTGAAGCAGCAGAAGCAATGAGAAGAGTTTGGGGCAGGCTTATGCCCGAAAGAGGCTTATTTTAAGCGGAGTTTAAAGAATGATTTTACGCGGCAAGAAATTCCCAGAGAAGAAGGTTTGCATTTACTGTAACAGGCAGGAACTTAATTCAGTCGGAGATTGGAATTAAGTCTATATTTGGATTTAATTTCAGACTCCACAGGTCAGGGCATGGCACCAGAGCCACAATTACTGGCATGGATATGGTCGAGCAGTCACCGATAAATATTGTTCAAGCGTTAGAACACGGAGTGTTGTCCCTGCCACTGGCTCTTATAAAGAATCCTCAACTAGGAAAGCAAGGAAATAATAATTCGATGAAGGACCTTATTGGATAATAGTAAAGGGATTGGTGTAAGAGGGGATAGCTTTGCTCGTCTGCACGAGTAGGTAGGTAGGTAGGTAAGGTAACTCTGCTTAGCTACAAAATGCGCTTGCGCCGACATCACATCTTCTGTGCTCGATTAAGCGTTCAACCATCTACCTTCTGGCGTGTTCTCGTTTGTTCCTCTCCTTATGTCCTTTTCCCTATCCCTCCTTCTAATATGTTCCAAACATCCTCCAAGAGCCGGGACAGTCAGGATCTTCACGCCGGCGCTTCGGGCTACGAGTTTCTTAGACTCGCTGCCAAGAAACATACTTTCAGCCAAACTTCGCAGTCCATAGCTGGTTACTCCCGTTTTCTTTGTTACAATCTCTAGGTGGAGGGAAGGCGGTTCAGTCCAGCGTTGATCGGCAAATCTCACTAACCAGAAGTGGAAAGAATGTACATGTATAACATGGAACACGAAATTATAAGACATGACGAGACACAGGAAGTGGGAGATGCCCATTTTGACATCCTTATGCTCTCTGACGAATAAGCCCTCCGCGCGTCTTTCGCAGCGATTCCGCAATGCCTAAGAAAGTCTCCCACAGGCGAACCTGTACGTCGTAGAAAAAAAATCAGTATTTGTATACAAAACGCTCCTTCGCGATTTCAAATTCTCTTACAGAATCAAGCGCGACACTGTACGAAGACTCTACGACCGCATTTGCAGGAAGGAGGGGGTCACGGGGCGCGTTTGACTGTACCTCCTGTGCGATCTGTGTCATGCGACGGAGCCACGTCGATGAGCCCTCAGGACCAAACGATACTGCCTGGAATGAGAGTGCTCTCCTGCAGTTTAATCAGACTCGCATAATGAATTTACAGGGCTGGACTTGAGCATGCGCTTACCCTAGGCTAACCGCTTTGCGGCACAAAGTGTACATGATGCTGTCCGTCATGTCGCATTCTCCATCCGACAGGAAGATAACAATGGGTGCTCTAAAGAATAAAATAAAAGCGATGGGAAGAGAAGTGAGCCACATATATGATTCATGCTCATTGAAAGCAGCACCTCTCTGTACTCCAATGCCTTTCCATGATACTCTGCGTCATTGCGAGAGCGGCATCGAAATTTGTCCAACCACTGGGGGAGTAATTAAGTAGCTTGTCGAGTAAACCATCCGGTGGACTGCTGAAGTCATTGTTGAAAACTTCTAGTGCAGAGCCTGTGAAAAGAACAGCACTATAAGCATCTCGGCGAGCAGCTGCCGAAGCTTGGTTTATGGCGGCCGCTCGGGCCGACCAGAACGAATGCAATGCGGAGTAGACTGCACCCAGCCTGTTGTTTGCAACACTTGCTATACGGGCAGAAGCTGGATAGTTCGGCAACGGCACTATATCGCTCGACCTCATAGAGCTGGACCTACAAATGCAGTTAGTAACGAATAATTCGGAGCTCGTTTCGAAGATATACCTATCAATCACAAATATGCTGACAGGACAATCAGCCTGGATAGTACGCTACGAAAACTCGAATACTCACACATGGAATGCCTGCAAAAGGAGAGCGGGGTTCCTGCATGAGAATACATGCCCGTCGTTTGACAAATGACCGTTACTGCCCGATGGCACCTGACTGAGTGTGGCGGGTGGATGGAAGATAGGCAAATTACAATATGACGTTGTCGCCGCACTCGTAGCCGTTGCTTGGTGCTCAGGACCTGAAGACAATTGAAAAGGACATTAACTAAGCTTTAACTAAGACAATAAACAGGCATATCGCACCAGAACACATTGCATCGCTATGATGAGAACTTATGAGTGACTCGCATGAACAGAAATTTCAAATCGGACAGACCATTTCGCGAAGTTCCCTTGATCTTCCTTTGAATACGGATCTAGGAGACTGTAAGTCGCTATTGACCTTCCCTAGCACTTTGATCATACCTTTGAATCCTTGTGCATCCGTGACAGTCAGAACGAAATGTTCGACAACGGCGATATCCACTTACCAAGGCGCCTCCAATAAAGCTCGTGCGTTATCCAATCCTTTGGCTTATCGGGATTCGGCTCGATTCGACCTTTGATGTGCTCTAAGTCCGGCGCATTGCATGCTGTAGGGTCGGATTCACGACAGTAGTCAATATGGGCATGACGTCCCATATTGCTGCACATCAAGTTGCAAAGCATGGGAGCACCATCATCGCTGGAACCAAACTTGTGGCCGTCAAGCTCAACAACCGTCCCGTTCGGCCCGTCGACGGCCCAACGCGTCCTGGACATTGAACCATGGCTTGTAGAATGCATAGGTTGAGAGTGGCCTAGAATTCGATAAATGAGCTAACTGGGCATTCCGATCCCGGTAGGAATGACTGATGGTACCTTGGGGCAAGGTACACACATATCCGCAATTAGCACATCTAGAGACATGTCAGTATCATCTATGAAATTCCTCGCTGCAACATTTACCTCGCATCGCAGTAATGGAAAGGATTCGGATCCGTAGAGTGAACGTGAGCGCCATCGTGTTCAGGCCGGCCTGGAGCGATGACCACAGCACACTGCAATCGTTTTGTGACTATATCAAGCTTTTTAGTCACACTAATTCATGTCGGATGAGTGGGCACAAACAAACATTGTGAGTACTAAGATTGTGCAGAAGTAATAAGTAAGATTGGAGCAAGGATTTACTATGCAAAACCAAACCTTTGTATACTGGAATCTATCGTGCGCTCCATTGAAAGCAGCTTCAATAGACAGCGGCACAGTGTCGACCTCACAAACCACGCCATCACTGCCACATAGGCTGGAGCACTTATGTTCTTGGCTAGATTATTACACATGGAGATATCAAAGTGCTATCAACTATCAATATGCAATTTCAATCGCGTTACTCACCCACACAGATGGATTGCATCGGAATTCAGACCATGCAAATGATCAGGTTCCGAGCACAATCTTCCACAAAGTTGACAGGAAATAGGGCAAGCCATTACTGCGTCACAGACATGAGACTCGTGCTCTTCGTTCCTTAAAGTCACTATCAGCGAAAGGAAATGTCTGCCTTATAAGAGTTCTTACCAAGGTACTGAACACACTCCTTGACAAGTGTACAATTTCCCATCGGCCGACTTCGCCCCTTGAAGACTGCACGGCTGTATTGTAGAAGATTCGAACCAGAAATCACAGCTTTAACATTTTCGCAACTCACTTTTCCGCAAGAATGACGGCGTCCAGAGCACATGTGACCTATATCAACATGGTTTGCGACCTAAACATGTCTGAAAAACAAAGCACGACAATAACAGATAGAAGCGGTCTGACCTTAGTGCAACTCCCTTGACAACCCTTTCTGTCTTTGAGATAGCACTGCTGTCCGCACAGATGTGGTTTAATGTCGCAGCTGCGAGAAATTAGCAAAAAAGAGTAGCAATTCGCAGTACATGGACATACACATGCTTCCCTCCGTGCCCAGCTCTTTTGTAAAGAGATTCAATTAAAGTTGAAAAGAACAAACAGTGTCCTACTTACGGCAAGCTGCAAGCCTCGGATGACTCGTCATGCTCATCAACGAATTGACACGGATGAGGGCACTCGTGGTTGGTTGAGCAGTTATGATCGCCCTCGTGGAATCTGGCGTTTATGCACAGTAAATGGCACTGCTCGCATTGAGTTTTGCACAGTTGCACGGTTCTCCTGACTTCAACGACCTTGGATTCGATAGCGCGGTGGAGATCCTCAATGGCTGCATTACTCCCGTTGAACTGAGACAGATTGGAATCGATCCAGGCGTGGACATGTGCAACTCTCTGTTCAATAAGGTTTTCGAGAAACGAGGACAGCTGGATGGTCCACTCGGGATCCGATTTATGATGTCGGGTGGCAAAATCCGGCCAGAAATGAAACAGTTTTTGCAGAGTGTCCACCTTATCACCTTGCTCTTGTCCTAAATCGGCCAGCCAGAATACAGCAGGCGAATCCACTGCGTCGATCACAAGGTTTGTGTCGAAATTCTGTAGGGAAGTCAAAATGATGTTCACAGCAGTAAATTTGAAAATTTGTACCTTCAACGGCTCAACATCCGGCTCAAGCTCTGTAGCCCCAAATGCCAGTGCTCGGGACAGCAGGAATAACAGGTGTTGTGCTCTATGTGTGGACATGTTTTCTATGCGAAGCAAATGTCAGACTCGGCTTAACTGGGACAGAAAAGTGGTTCGCCTGACGTGTTAGAGCGCCCCAGTCATTCGTCTGTAAAGGAAGAATAAGATTTATGCACGTGCCTTCGCTGCATACACATACCTTTAGTTTGGCCATGAGCATCTTTAATTTATGTAGAAATGTGCCTGCCCCCTTGTGTGTCGGCAATTGCGTGTCTAAACGGCGTTTTAAAGTCGTGAAAAGAGTGTAGAATTGGCGGGATTCAATGACAGGCCACGGGATAATGCTCAGGCGCCCCCGATACAGACGAGAAATGAAGTTCGATACCTGCTCCTCTTGAACAATTTTGTGCAATTTGAGCTCAAATCTGTCTTACGGTCAACATGCGACACGAATCAATTTGATTAAAGCACCCACTCTCTTGCAATTTCAATGCGGTCAGAATCTACAACATCCTGAAGAAGAGCTCAGGGGTAGTTCAATGATGGGCCAGATAACCTTCTCACCTTGATGATGATAACCAAAGTCGATTGGAAGAGAGATGGGTTTGTGTCAGGGTCTAAGACTGACGAAGATGCTTGAAAACTCTGGAAGAGATTGGTGATGTCTCTCGACATTGCGAAATTGTTTCGGAAGAGAACCTGTTTCAGATTAATATAACAAGTATACCCGAATGATAAAGCGAGCTCTCCTCACCAGATTTGAAATAGCAGCATTAAAAAGAACGAGAAGTGTGTCCTCCTGTGCAGATCGCTCAATGCTGTGGACACCTACAAATCTCGTTAGACGTAAAATGATAGAAAGTTCACGCTGTAACTGACCCTCAAAGTCGAGCGCCACGATAAGGTCATTATCTGTCGGTGTCACTGACATCCAGACACCTTCGGTTGTTCGCATTGCCGATCCAGCGAAAGACGTATCGGCAAGATGGTTGAGAGCAAAACTCTTTCCAACAGATTGCTCTCCTGTAAGCTCATATCTAAGCATTGGAAGAATTAAAAAGAGCGGTGACATCATAAGGCGCACCCATAGAAGAAACAACTTTAACCGGCTGTATTAAGCATATTATCAATATTTCGATTGCAAAATAGACGGAGAATGTACCTTCGTGGACATATACGACTGGAATATGCTTTCATACCAGCCGAACGACAGACTATCCGCCACACGTCCGACATCAGCCCCAAGCAGCGCCTTCTCGACATCACGAGCCCAGACACCATCCTTCAATGGAATGAAACGATTGTCACGAGCGATTGCGATCTGAATAGGGATAAGGCAGAACATGTCGACCATCCACTCTCCAGCTTTGTACGATGAAACGGAAGACCAGCCATCCTGAGTTTGCAGACCTGCTACAGCTGGCAGAAACAGTTCGGCCGAAACGAAGATACAGCTGAGAAGAGAGCTCGTTGGCTTTTTCGTACTCTTCTCAAACTTCTGTATCATGTCGTCGAAATAATCTGCGAAAGGTATAACATTTCGTGCTGGGGTGATGAACAGCAAGGATTTGTCTTTGCGGAGCTCGCTAGCGACGATGGCCTGGCGCTGGACAGCAGGAATAACAGGAAATCGAGTCCAAACATCGCTATGGCAATCGATGAGTGAATTATGAAGTGTGCGTCGTTCTTCGCCTTGAATCAAATTCCTGTAGGGCTTTTTACGAAATTGAAATTCCGTAATCTGCCGTGTAATTTCGAGACCAACGGAGCAGCAGATGTTATCCTTCAGATCGATCCAGATGAGATGAATATTCTTTCTCTCGTCAAAAGCTGAGACCAAGGGAGGTTGGCGCGAAGATGTGGGGATATCAAATGAAAAGCCTTCATGTGGGCCAAAGGAAGCCCAATGATATACACGCAGCGATAGACCATTGTCCTGCGGTAAAATAGCGCAAAGGCATGAGCCGTCTGGCGTCCCAAACGTTGATAAAGGGGGTGCAGGCAATTGAAGTATTGCCGGCCTGCAAAGTCAGAAATTAGCAAGCCAATGCATCACAAGTCCTGCGAGGAGCTTACCGAAATTGCTGAGTAATTGAAGAAAATATACGGACTCTTCCAGATTCTTCGACCAACGCAAACTCATCACTCCCGGAAACAAAGTGAACATTGACGATCTTTGGTATCGAGTCAGCATACCACGATGTCAGGTTGATAGCGCTTCCTTGTCCTTGCAGGGTAGTGTACCTCTCGTCAAAGCAAAAGCAATGGAGTTGCACAGATGGCTGTCAATCGACGAGCGTGAGTTCAGCAGCTACTTGTTCGGAGGGAGAAAACACACTTTTTGTATATCCACGCCGCACACGACAAGCGCTCGTCTTCCTTCGTCGTATGCTACGACAACATCGTTTCCAGTCTTCTCTCGCTTGATCCGTTTCTTAGCTCCCTCCTTGTGTTTGATAGCCGCCTCCAAACTACTCAAATTCTCTAAATAAATGTGAAGATCTTGATTCTGATCATCGACCACGACAAGGCACTTGTCTCCTTCAAGGATCTTGATCAAACTACACAAGTTTCAGTCAAGACTTCACTGGACGAGAAAAGAAATAAGAACCTGATTTCGGCACCGACGGGCAGGCTAAAGTTGTAAGCCCCGCGGCTGGAAACCAATGGTTTTGGAACATGAAGAAAGTTCGTTTGCATCTGTTGCTTATCATGCTCCGTCAACTCCAGCGGATGAAGAGTAAATTTAAGGCTTGGTTCTGATCGGATGAGTTGATATCCGGAAGCGTGATAACTTTCTGGATTCTCTATTGAATAACAGTCAGTAAGTACAGACTGGCTGATAGTACACATACTGTAACTATAACGGTTAGTCACTCGCTCCAATTTTCTCAGCACGAGAACATGTTTACTGTCGAGCTGATGAGCAGCAGCCGAAAGCAAGAAGGATGTGCGACTTACTGATTTCCTTCGGACTCGTAAGCCTTCCCTAGATCGTCATAAAGCTGAGTACGCGAGCTGTTACGTGCAATATTGAGGCCTGCACCCAGCTCCCGTTCCAGCTCAGTTTTACAGTTTTTCGTCTGCTCATAAATAAGCTTATGCGGAGACGATCGAAGCGCTTCCTTAATATTTTTTGCAAAGTGCCCGTGGGCCGCATTTAAGGCTGCATTGATGCCTTCCTCAAGTTCCGGCCAATTCTCCAAAATGTTATCCACGCTGTCAAAAAAATTGACAGCCTTGAGATCGCGCGTTGCTGTTCGCGCCTCCTTGACAAGCCCATCGAGCTCGGTCGTCATGCCAGAAGCGAGGCTCACCAACCCCTGTATAAATTTTGTCACGACCCGGTCTCCTCTGTCGACAAGGTTCCAAAGTTCTTCTCGTTGAAGATGGGAGGGGCCGTTTTTCCAGAAGATATGGTTACAAATGAAGACTTTCCTCATTGCCTTTGAGAATTCCGTGCCTTCATTCTCGAGCGTATTGAATTTGTCGTCTGGTGCAATCTCGACCAGCTTGTGCTTCAAGGAAGGGTGCAGCATGAACAGGTCCTCCAAATACTCTGCGAACGCGTGTGAACAGGTGAGTCGAGATGATGCATTGGTACACACCTTTATCTATATCCTTCTGCTCTTGGGAAGGTACGTCTTTGACTGCTTTTCCACGTAAAATGGCCTCATCAAGTTTCCTTGTCTAAATGTTAGCAACAGCGACCAATAGACATACAACATCTTACGGGAATTTCGCGAGGACTTTGCTTACGAAGTACGTCTCCAATGCAGCCGCCAGTCTCGGTTTGGCTGACTCGATGTTTTTAGTGATCGCGCTTGTCTTGTTCTTCCTCTCTTCTTCTTGATGCTTTTCGATGTCAGCGTCACGTAACCCGAAAGCTGAAATAGCTTCAGGATATATGTTTCTTAAACCATTCTTTACAAGGAGCATTATGGATTCGTAAGAAAGATCATTGTCGAGGCGGAGTGCTGTGTCATCTCGGGATCTAAATATAAAGAATGACGACGAAGTCAGCGAGTCATTTCTTTGTCAGATTAAGAACCTTCCCACAGAGAAGATTTGAGCTGCATGAGGTTCTGGAAAATCTCGTCGAAGTCTTCTCGAAACTGTCGAGGTTCAGCGTATGCTACTGTCATAACGCCTTGTTTTGTGTCGCCGACCACCAATTGCGTCTGCAGTTGGGACTCGTTGACAGGAGATGACTTCGCCACTGATGCCTCCTTCAACAGAGGATGTTTGATCTTGAATAGTAAGTAAGTACGATTAGGAAAATCAAATTTGGATAACGGCGCGAATGGCATACCTCAAAACCGGGACGCATGCGGACATTCTCCTCCTGCTCATTCTCCTTGGAAACCTCAAAATCGAAAAGCCGACTCGTCTCTTCTTCTAGTTCGTCGAATGTCAGCGCTGACGAGCTGTCTTCACTTGCGCTCGTTGGATCCTCCCAGTCCAGCGCCCGACCATGAGCGTCGGAGACCAATACCATAATTTGGTCAGTGATCTTTGTCAGGTACCTGCTCGCATTCAATCAGTTTTATCGAGAGAATTACCAACGCAACGATCAGGGCTGCGCTTCAGGGTTGGACTGACCTCATGAAAGTAATCCTGTTGCGCCGGACAGTGGAGATCGCGTTGTCGTCCCATGTCGTGTCTTCGGGCCAGAAAATAACGTACAGGCACCGCTCGGCCGGGACGTTACCTTGTACCGTCAAAGCGTAAAGACCGGACCGCAAGGTTGCCGAATCAGTAGACGCGTCTTGAGGAGCATGCAGCAGCGTTTCTCTGAGGAGATATGGTATTTCGCGTTGTATCACAATAGGAATACGCTGATAGTAAAGACTCTTACATGCAATCGTCGATCACATTCAACTTGCGAAGGAACCGCACGATCTCGCTTTTGCTACCGTAAACACCGAGGGGTTTTACATGAATCTCATCCATGGCCTTGAAGTCAACTTTGGTGAGATCTTTGTAAGCGCCCGGTTTGAGATCGTTGATGAATCGACCCGTAGATTCTTGATCAATGATGATCTTGTCGACTAGAAAAATCCGACGTTAGCTCGACGCCAGCTTACCAGGTGCCCGATCAAACGTACCTAGACCATTACTTCCTTGTTCTGAAATCAAGTCGAGTATCCTGTACATGCCTTCGATGTCGTCCACCAGGTCCATAACTTGTTTTGGGTGTGTAAGCTCGCTCTCTCGAGGTACGGTCGATTGCACATTATCCACCGTAATGTCCTTTGTGGTTGCGGAGAAAATCTCAATAACCTTGGACTCAAAGGATGTCGCTTTGTTGCAATTTGACAGAGGCTCAGCTTCCTGGTGACTAGCGTCGTTGCGCGGATTATGCTGCAGCGTGAGTTGCGGGACAGAGCTAGTGCTTGCTGCCGTTTCAAGCATTACGTAGTCTTCGTTCTTCAGCTCTGCAGCAGGAGGGAAACCAGACTTGTTTACAGACACTGCACTGGACGTCGGGCTTGCTGCATCGAAGAATTCTGGATCAGAATCGGACATGTAGCTGAGGTAGTCTTCGTCGTCGTCAATGTCAATGTTCGGGTTCTTGTCGACATGCATCGGTTCAGAAGAGTCCAAATTGCTGGATCCCAGAGAAGCTCGAGTAGTAGTCGGGCTGGATTGATCTTTATAATAAGAAGTGTCAACCCAAAACGTTATGATACGCAAATTTTGTGAACAGCACAGAACGCACCACCATCAGAGCCATTTTTGGAACGTGTTTGAGAGGTTTCGAACGTGCTAGGTGATGAAAACGAAGTCATTCAAAGCAAACGTGATGTTGACAATAGGAGACTGAGCCAGAACGCGAAAGTCGACGACGGCTCAGTCTTATAGTTATCCGGGTCGATAACAATCGCTACGCATTTGCATACATTAGTCCTTGAGAATCACATCTCAGAGAGCACCTGTGGAGCTTGAAAGCTTGCCAGTGTCATTGATAGAAGACCTGCCGTAACGCGAGCTTATCTCCTGATTCCTTGCACCCCAGTAAGATCAGGCGGTCTTTGTAGATTGCAGTTCATGAACATGCACAATACCTAGATAAAAAAGCTGTTTCGCTCGTGGTTGACGAGGAAGTGTCGAAGGTGACGTTGTGTGTGAATCGGTACTGCAGACTGTCGCACCCCTCCTCGTGCCAAGATCACATCGCAGACGAATCCCTTTATATAAGCTTCAGATTGCTATTTAGAAGCATAACTCTCGAAGATACCGATGGCCGCTGCGTCTGCACTTCCTCCTTCTGCGCTAGATTCTAACGGGGTTCGTGTCTGTCGAAAGGTTTGGCTGAGGCATGTGGCACAGCGCACACTTCTGCATCACCACCATCAGTCCAAATTTGCTATCACTGCAAGCCGACTTTTACACAGAGAACGACTTAGTGTAACGACGCTTCATGTTAATAGGGGAGGTCAAAGTTGAGTATGCGATATCATAGTAAAGATGATGTGATAATGGGTTTGAATTAAAAACGCGGAACGCATATGAGCTCACGGTTCGCAAAGTAGAAGCACGTCCTCTTCGATGCATGCATCGCTCAACGAACTGCTCGACGCAAGCGAGCACAAACGCCCCTTTCGCATTTATGAGTGGGTGGCCAAGAGGCATATCTGCATCTTGACACAGATGATTAATCAGTCGTATATCGACGACATCTGCAAGCGGGACGACCTACCGCGGTTCGAATCAACAGCCCTTATCAAAACCCTTCACGAGAACCTCACTAGCATGTACATCCGCGGAAAGCACATCTATTGCCACATAAAAGGCCTTCTTCAGCTCTGGGAAGCCTCGCCCGTTACCTGGATTGTTCCCCTGTCCGGCTGTCACACCCCCAAAAGATGCGATGACGAACGAAAGCGAATACAGAGTCTGAAGTATGGTTTCGGTCAATCTCGAAGTCGGCGACACGGGGAAAGAGCGTGATGATGAGGTAGAAGTTTAAGCAAGCCTCCAGACACCACCAAACTCCGCATCTAGCAAACTCGCCAGACGCCGACCCATTAAGTTATCCTCTCTTCTCCTTCTCAAGTCCCGTCCGCTTGAGCTACGCGGCATTCCCGAAGGTCGAAGCCAATGCGAAGGCAGTACTCAACGTAAGTGGGTGCCAGAGAGGAGAAGCAGCAACGGATGAGGTCAGCGGTGTTGAGGTAGGCTGAGTCGTCAGTGGTGGACGAGGTAGTGACATATCGCTGCTTGGATGGTTTCAATCGAGAGGGTTGATGTGGCTTGACTCAGATGAGAAAGAAGATTTACGTAGCCTCTATCGACAGTCACTGGCATGGATATGGTCGAGGAGTCACCGAAGAATGTTGCGCAGCTGTTAGAACGCGACGCGTACAAACTACCCACCCACCAAATACTCTTTCTTAGTACTTACCCATGTCGTACTTATCACAAGCAGAAGGGAGTAGCCTCATTTTACCTCCTTACCTCAACTCGAAAAGCGAGGAAATAAGAATTCTATGAAGGACTTTATTGGACAAAAATTGGTGTAAGAGAGGATAGGTTTAGTGTTTCACGCCTCTTAAGTTCTTCACAGAAAAACAGAGGAGGTCCGAAAAAAAAAGCATAGGGTGGGAGGCGCATGAGCGGGACGAATATTGGAGAAGCAAAAAGTAGGCGACAGCTCGCAAGATAGAGTGCGCAAATTTTGTTTCGTCCTCCTCGCGCATCTAAATCCGCTTCTTCGGGGACGAAGGGGAGGCGCACACTGCTATTGCTCGGGTCCACAGCTGCGAATAAAGGCGAATAGGAGAAAAGGTGTCTATGGACTCAAAAAAGAGTCACGCCCAAAAAGTGCGCCGGCCAGTCCACTCACAGATCGGTTGATCTCAAACGGCGCAGGCGTCTGTGGGCGGCGCGAGGCCCACGCTCCCAGCTGAGTCGTCTCTCGTCGTCTCGGGGTGCAGCTGGAGCTTGCCCTCCCACAGCGCGGCGGACGAGCGACTCGTCGCGACAATTGTAGTCGGCGCCGACAGATGCCGCGACACTTGTAGGCAGCATTGTCATGATACTTGGCAGGCGTACGCCGGCCTCCTCGAGGTGCGTGGAACGGCTCTGCGCGCGAGCTTGGCCGGTGTTCGCCTCTCACTCGCTCCAGAGCATCTCCTCCCCCCGCCGGGTCCCGCCCGACGAGCAGCAGGAAGAGCTCGTTCGCGATGCGATGCAGCACCATGCCGTCTCCGAGAAAGTGAGTCGCGCAGACGTTTGATGCCTGACGGCCATCGGCCATATCCGGTTCCTTCCTTTACAAATGAATCCAGCGTCCTCATCGACATCATCGGTGAGAGATGGTATGAATTTGATGCTGCTGAAGTACAGTACGATGCTATATCCGAGGCTCGCCACCATGATCGCGCAACGTTACATTGCTGTACTCTATCGTGCTTCAGGTCGTCATGCGTTGCGAGACGCAGCTTCCAGGATTTTTCGACGCTGCAGACAATTGCGAGCACGTTGGAAGCTTTGCCATACCGCCGTGAATTTCCGAGCGCACGGCCTCGAGCTTTCAAATATGCAGGGGACGTGCCCGCGCAAGCAATGTCTGGTGGTATTATAGCGCCGGTGCTATGGTCATTGCTTTATTTCTCATGAGTCGCGGGTGACCGTGCCATCCGCCTCTGAAGCCTGCTCCATCTTTGGAACATCCCGAATTGCATCGACTTCAAAAAGCACGACACCTCTCTCTCTTCGACATTTCGACTGATATCGTCCAAAAATGGCCCATTCAAGGCGTTAACAAGTTACGTGCCGTTTACAAAATGCATTTGCGCCGACATCACATCTTCTGCGCTCGATTCAGCGTTCAATCATCTACCGTCTAGCGTGTTGTCGTTTGTTCCTCTCCTTATGTCCTTTTCCCTATCCCTCCTTCTAATATGTTCCAAAGAACCTCCGAGGCACGGGGACAGTCAGGATCTTCACGCTGGCGCTTCGGGCTTCGGGCTTCGAGTTTCCCCAGACTCGCTGCCAAGAAACATACTTTCGCCCAAGTTTCGCAGTTCATAGCTGGTTACTCCTCCGTTTTCTTTGTTACAATTCCTAGGAAGGAAAGCGGTTCAGTCCAACGTGGATCGACAAATCTCATTAACCAGGAGTGGAAAAAATGTATGACAAGAAACACGAAATTATAAGACATGACGAGACGCCCAGTTTGCCATCCTTATGCTCTCTAACGAATAAGCCCTCCGCGCGTCTTCCGCAATGACTCCGCAATGCCTAAGAAAGTCTCGGACAAACGAACCTGTACGTCGTAGGGGAAAGAAATCGGTATCTGTATACAAGACTCCTTGGCGATATCAAGTTCACTTACAGAATCAAGCGCGACACTGTACGAAGACTCCACGACCGCATTTGCCGGAAGGAGGGGGTCACGTGGCGCCTGGGACTGCACTTCCTGCGCGATCTCTGACATGCGTCGGAGCCGCGCAGACGAGCCCTCAGGACCAAACGATACTGCCTGGAATGAGAGTGCTCTCCTGCAGTTTCATTAGCTTCGCTTAATAAATTTACAGGGCTGGACTTGAGCATGCGCTTACCCTAGGCTAACAGCTTTGCGGCACAAATTGTACATAACGGCATCCGCCACGGAGCATTCTCCGTCCGACAAGAAGATAACAATGGGTGCTCTGAAAACGCAAATGCGACAAGAAGAGAAGTGAGCCATATATATGATTTACGGCCACTGAAAACGGCACCTCTCCGTACTCCAATGCCTTTCCATGATATTTTCCGTCATTGCGAGAGCGGCATCGAAGTCTGTGCCACTACTGGTGGAGTAATTAAGTAGCTTATTAAGTAGATCGTCCGGTGAACTGCTGAAGTCATTGTTGAAACCTTCTAGTGCAGAGCCTGCGAAAAGAACAGCACTGTAGGCATCTCGACGAGCAACTGCCGAAGCTTGATTTATGGCGGCCGCTCGGGCCGACCAGAACGAATGCAAAGAAGAGTAGACTGCACCCAGCCTGTTGTTGGCTACTCTTGCTATACGAGCGGAGGCTGGATGATTCGGTAATGGTACTCTATCACGCCGCCTCATCGAACTGGACCTATGAATGCATTGTTTAACAAATACTTCGAAGCCCACTTTGAAAATATACCTGTCAATCACAAATATGCTGACAGGACAAATCAGCCTAGCTAGTACGCTAAGAAAAATCTGAATACTCACACATGGAATGCCTGCAAAAGGAGAGCGGGATCCTTGCATAAGAATACATGCCCGTCGTTCGACAAATGACCGTTACCGCCCGATGGCACCTGGCTGAGTGTGGCGGGTTGATGGAAGATAGGCAAATTGCAATACGACGGTTGCGCCGTGCTCGTAGCCGTTGCTTGGTGCTCAGGACCTGAAGATGATTGAAAAGGACTTTAACTAAGCTTTAACTAAGACAATAAACCGGTATATCGCACCGGGACACATCGCATCGCTATGATGAGAGATTATGAGCGATTCGCATGAGCAAAAACTTCAAATTGGACAAACCATTTCGCGAAGTTACCTTGATCTTCCTTTGAATACGGATCTAGCAGGCTGTGAGTTGCTACCGACCATCCTTAGCAATTTGACCATACCTTTGAAACCTAGTGCATCGCGTGACACTCAGAATGAATTGTTCGACAACAGCGAATTCCACTTACCAAGGCGCCTCCAATAAAGCTCGTGTGATATCCAGTCCTTTGGCTTATCGGGGTTCGGCTCTATTTGATACTTGATGTGTTCTAAGTCCGGCGCATTGCATGCTGTAGGGTCGGAATCGCGACAGTAGTCAATATGGGCATGGCGTCCCATATTGCTACACATTAAGTTGCAAAGCATAGGAGCACCATCATCGCTGGAACCAAACTTGTGACCGTCAAGCTCAACAACCGTCCCGTTGGGTCCGTCGACGGCCCAACGCGTCCTGGACATTGATCCATGGCTTGTAAAATGCTCAGGTTGCGAGTGGCCTGGAGTTCGATAAATGAGCTAACTGAGCATTCCGATTCTGGTAGGAATGACTGATGATACCTTGAGGCAAGGTGCACACATATCCGCAATTGCCACATCTGAGAATATGTCAGTAATATCACCCATGAAATTCCTCGCTCCAATATTTACCTCACATCGCAGTAGTGGTAAGGATCCGGGGCCGTAGAGTGAACGTGAGCGCCATCGTGTTTAAGCAGGCCTGGAGCGATGACCACAGCACACTGCAATCGTTTTGTGACTGTATCAAGGCCTTCAGTCACAATAATTCATGTCGGATGACCGGGTACAAACAAACCTTGCGAGTACTGAGATCGTGCAAAAGTAACAAGTGAGTTTAGGGCAAGGATTCACTATTCAAAATCAAACCTTTGTATACTGGAATCTATCGTGCGCTCCGTTGAAAGCTGCTTCAATGGACTGCGGCACAGTATCGATCTCGCAAACTCCCTTACTGCTGCATAGGCTGGAGCACTTATGTTCTTGGCTAGATTATTACACATGAAGATATCAGAGTGCTATCAACTATCAATTTGCAAGTCAGTTCGCGTTACTCACCCACAAAGATGGATTGCATCGGAATTTAGACCATGCAAATGGTCAGGTTCCGAGCATAAACGACCGCAAAGTTGACAGGCAATAGGACAAGCCATGATTGCGTCGCAGACATGAGACTCGTGCTCTTCGTTCCTTAAAGATACTATCAGCAAAATGAAATGTCTGACTTATAAGGATTTTTACCAAAGTACTGAACACACTCCTTGACAAGTGTACATTTTTCCATCAGGTAACTTCACCCCTTGAAGACTGCACGGCTGTAATGTAGCAGATTCGAACCAAAATCACAGCTTTAACGTTTTCGCAACTCACTTTTCCGCAACAATGACGACGTCCCGAGCACATGTGACCTGCTTCATCGTGGTTTGCGACCTAAACATGTCTGAAAAATAAAGTACGACAATAACAGATATAAGCAGTCTGACCTTAGTACAACTCTTTTGACAACCCTTTCTGTCTTTGAGATCACATAGCTGTCCGCACAGATGTGGTTTAATATCGCAACTGCGAGAAATCAGCAAAGGGAGTAACGACTTCGCAGTAAGTAGACATACACATGTTTCCCTCCATGTCCAGCTCTTGAGAAACAAATCGTAAATAAAGGAAAGAACAAACAGTGTCCTACTTACGGTAAACTGCAAGCCTCGGGTGACCCGTCATGCTCATCAACGAACTGACACGGATGAGGGCACTTATGGTCGGTCGAGCAGTCGTGATCGCCCTCGTGGAATCTGGAGTTTATGCACAGTAAATGACACTGCTCGCATTGAGTTTTGCACAGTTGCACGGTTCTCCTGACTTCAACGACCTTGGATTCGTAAGCGCGGTGGAGATCCTCAATGGCTGCATTACTCCCGTCGAACTGAGACAGGTTGGAATCGATCCAGGCGTGGACATGTGCAACTCTCTGTTCAATAAGGTTTTCGAGGAACGAGGACAGCTGGGTGGTCCACTCGGGATCCGATTTATGATGTCGGGTGGCAAAATCCGGCCAGAAATGGAACAGTTTTTGCAGAGTGTCCACCTTATCACCTTGCTCTTTTTCTAAATCGGCCAGCCAGAATACAACAGGCGAATCCACTGCGTCGATCACAAGGTTTGTGTCGAAATTCTGTAGGAAAGTCAAAATGATGTTCACCGCAGTAAATTTGAAAATTTGTACCTTGAACGGCTCAACATCCGGTTCAAGTTCTGTAACCCCAAATGCCAGTGCTCGTGGCAGCAGGGATAACAGGTGTTTTGCTCTATGTGTGGACATGTTTTCTATGCGAAGAATGTGAGATTCAGCTTAGTCGGGACAGAAGAGTGGTTCGCCTGACGTGTTAGAGCGCCCCAGTCATTCGTCTGTAAAGGAAGAATCAGACTTATGCACGTGCCTTCGCTGCGTACACATACCTTTAGTTTGGCCATGAGCATCTTTAATTTAAGTAGAAATGTGCTTGCCCCCTCGTGTGTTGGCGATTGTGCATCTAAACGGCGCTTTAAAGTCGTGAAAAGAGTGTAAAACTGGCGGGATTCAATGACAGGCCACGTGACAATGTCCAGGTCCCCCCGGTACAGACGAGAAATGAAGTTCGATGCTTGCTCCTCTTGAACAATTTTGTGCAATTTGAGCTCAAATCTGTTTTACGGTCAACGTGCGACACGAATCATATCGATCAAAGCACCCACTCTCTCGCAATTTCAATGCGGTCGGAATCTACAACATCCTAAAGAAGAGTCAAGGGGTAGTTCAATAATAAGCCAGATAGCCTTCTCACCTTGATGATGACAACTAAAGTAGACTGGAAAAGAGACGGGTTTGCATCAGGGTCCAAGACCGACGAAGACGCTTGAAAACTCTGGAACAGATTGGTGATGTCTCTCGACATTGCGAAATTGTTTCGGAAGAGAATCTGTGTCAGATTAATATAACAAGTATGCTCGAATGGATAAGCGAGCTCTTCTCACTAGATTCGAAATAGCAGCGTTGAAAAGAACGAGAAGTGTGTCCTCCTGTGCAGATCGCTCAATGCTGTGGACACCTACATATATGATTAGACGTATATCGATTTAAATTTATAATGCAACTGACCCTCAAAGTCGAGCGCCACGATAAGGTCAGTATCTGTCGGCGTCACTGACATCCAGACACCTTCGGTTGTTCGCATAGCCGATCCAGCGAAAGACGTATCGGCAAGATGGTTGAGAGCAAAACTCTTTCCAACAGATTGCTCTCCTGTAAGTTCATGTTTGAGCAGTGGAAGAATTTGAAAGAGCGGTAACATCATAAGGCGCACCCATGGAAGAAACAACTTTAACCGGCTGTATTATTACAATAGCAGTAAGTCGATTGCGGAAGAGACGGAGAATATAGAATATACCTTCGTGGACATATAAGACTGGAATATGCTTTCATACCAGCCGAACGACAGACTATCCGCCACACGTCCGACGTCAGCCCCGAGAAGCGCCTTCTCAACATCACGAGCCCAGACGCCATCCTTCAACGGGATGAAACGGTTGTCACGAGCAATCGCGATATGAATAGGGATAAGACAAAAAATGTCGACCATCCATTCTCCAGCTTTGTACGATGAAACGGGAGACCAGCCATCCTGACTTTGCAGACCTGCTACAGCTGGCAGAAACAGTTCGGCCGAAACGGAGATACAGCTGAGAAGAGAGCTTGTTGGCTTTTTCGTGTTCTTCTCAAACTTTTGTATCATGTCGTCGAAATAATCTGCAAAAGGTATAACATGTCGTGCTGGCGTGAGGAACAGCAAGGATTTGTCTTTGCGAAGCTCGCTGGAGACAATGGCCTGCCGCTGGACAGCAGGAATGATAGGAAATCGAGTCCAAACATCGCTGTGACAATCGATGAGTGAATTATGAAGAGTGCGTCGTTCCTCGCCTTGGGCCGAATTCTTGTAGTGCTTTTTCCGAAATTGAAATTCCGTGATTTGCCGGGTGATTTCTAAACCGACAGAGCAGCAGATGTTATCCTTCAAATCGATCCAGATGAGATGAATATTCTTTCTCTCGTCAAAAGCTGATATCAGGGGAAGTTGGCCCAAAGCTGTAGGGGCATCAAAAGAAAAGCCTTCATGTGAGCCTAAGGAAGCCCAATGATATACACGCAGGGATAGACCATTGTCCTGTGGTAGAATCGCGCAAAGGCATGAGCCGTCTGGCGTCCCAAACGTTGATAAAGGGGGTGCAGGCAATTGAAGTATTGCCGGCCTGCAAAGTCAGAAATTAGCAAGCCAATGCATCACAAGTCCTGCGAGGAGCTTACCGAAATTGCTGAGTAATTGAAGAAAATATACGGACTCTTCCAGATTCTTCGACCAACGCAAACTCATCACTCCCGGAAACAAAGTGAACATTGACGATCTTTGGTATCGAGTCAGCATACCACGATGTCAGGTTGATAGCGCTTCCTTGTCCTTGCAGGGTAGTGTACCTCTCGTCAAAGCAAAAGCAATGGAGTTGCACAGATGGCTGTCAATCGACGAGCGTGAGTTCAGCAGCTACTTGTTCGGAGGGAGAAAACACACTTTTTGTATATCCACGCCGCACACGACAAGCGCTCGTCTTCCTTCGTCGTATGCTACGACAACATCGTTTCCAGTCTTCTCTCGCTTGATCCGTTTCTTAGCTCCCTCCTTGTGTTTGATAGCCGCCTCCAAACTACTCAAATTCTCTAAATAAATGTGAAGATCTTGATTCTGATCATCGACCACGACAAGGCACTTGTCTCCTTCAAGGATCTTGATCAAACTACACAAGTTTCAGTCAAGACTTCACTGGACGAGAAAAGAAATAAGAACCTGATTTCGGCACCGACGGGCAGGCTAAAGTTGTAAGCCCCGCGGCTGGAAACCAATGGTTTTGGAACATGAAGAAAGTTCGTTTGCATCTGTTGCTTATCATGCTCCGTCAACTCCAGCGGATGAAGAGTAAATTTAAGGCTTGGTTCTGATCGGATGAGTTGATATCCGGAAGCGTGATAACTTTCTGGATTCTCTATTGAATAACAGTCAGTAAGTACAGACTGGCTGATAGTACACATACTGTAACTATAACGGTTAGTCACTCGCTCCAATTTTCTCAGCACGAGAACATGTTTACTGTCGAGCTGATGAGCAGCAGCCGAAAGCAAGAAGGATGTGCGACTTACTGATTTCCTTCGGACTCGTAAGCCTGCCCTAGATCATCATAAAGCTGAGTACGCGAGCTGTTACTTGCACCATTGAGGCCTGCACCCAGCTCCCGCTCCTCCAGCATAGTTTTACAGTGTTCTGTCTGCTGGATAAGCTTGTGCGGAAGCGATCGCAGCGCATCCTTAATCTTCTTCGAGAAACAATTGTGAGCCGCAGTAAAGGTTGCATCGACACCAGTTTTAAGTTCCGGCCAGTCCTTCAA
Organism: Phellopilus nigrolimitatus; assembly: GCA_021029095.1. Lineage (NCBI taxonomy): Eukaryota > Fungi > Basidiomycota > Agaricomycetes > Hymenochaetales > Hymenochaetaceae > Phellopilus > Phellopilus nigrolimitatus. Next base: position 224,419 of record JAJOHG010000012.1, read on the forward strand.
AATGTCATTTACGCTGTCAAAGAAATCGGAGGATTTAAGATTGCGCGTTGCTGCTTGCGCCACCTCGACAGGCCCGTCGGGCTCGCTCGACATGCCAGAAGCGAATTTCACCAATTCTCGTCTGAATTTTGTCATGGCCCTGAAGGCGCCTGCCACCGTCCCCACATCATCATCATTGAGGAACTTCTCAGCGTTCCTCATGCTTCCGCTATCGACACCGGTGTCCACAAGTCCCCAAAGTTCCTCTTGCTTAGATATGGAGAGCGCATTGTTCTGGAAGATATGTCTACAAATGAAGACCTTCCTCATTGCCATCGAGAATGTCCTGTCTTCAGTCTTGAGTGCAGTAGATTTGCCGTCTGTTGCAATCTCGACCAGCTTGTGCTTCAAGGAAGGGAACAGCACGAACAGATCTTCCAGATACTCTGCGGACGCGTGTGAACAAATGATTTGAGACGACGCATTAGTACACACCTTTATCCTCGTCCTTCTGCTCTTGGGAAGGCACGTCTTCGACTGCTCTTCCGCGTAAAATGGCCTCATCAAGTTTCCTTATGTAGATGTGAGTACCAGCGACCTATAGACATACAACTTCTTACGGAAATTTCGCGAGGACTTTGCTAACGAAGTACGTTTCCAATGCAGCAGCCAGTCTTGGTTCTTTTGACTCGCTGTTTTTGATGATCGTGCCTGACCTGTTCTTCCTCTCTTCTTTTTGATGCTTTTTGGTGTCAGCGTCACGTAACTTAAAAGCTGAAAAAGCTTCAGGATATCTGTTTCTCAAACCGTTCTCCACAAGGAGCATTATCGAATCACAAGGGAGATCCTTGTCAACGCGGAGCGCTGTGTCATTTCGGAATCTGATTATAAAATGACGATGAAATCAGCGAGCCGTTTTCCCTCAAATTAAGGACATTCCCACAAAAACGATTTGAGATGTATGAGGTTCTGAAAAGTTTTGTTGAGGTCTTTTCGAGATTGCTGAGGTTCAGTATATGCTACTGTCATAATGGCTTGCTTTGTGTCGCCAACCACCAAACGCGTCTGCAGTCGGGACTCGTTGTCAGGAGAAAACTCCGTCACCGATGCGTCCTTTAATATAGGATGTTTAATCTTGAATAGCGCATAACAAAAAATAAGAAAATCAAAATTTGACCGACGGCGGAAATAGCATACCTGAAAACCGGGGCGCATGCGGACATTTTCCTTCTGCTCATTCGCCTTCGAAACCTTGAAGGCGAATAGTCGGTCCGCCTCTCGCTCTAATTCATCGAATGCCAGCATTGATGAGCTGTCTTCACTCGCGCTCGATGGATCATCCCAAACCAGCGCCCGACCATGAGCGTCGGAGATCAACACCATGATTTGGTCAGTGATCTTGGTCAGATACCTATTCGCATCCGAATCAGCAATGCGACGATCAGAGATTGAGCATCAAACAACAGAAGTGGGCTGAAACTGACCTAATGAAAGTGATCCTATTGCGCTGGACAGTGGAGATCGCGTTGTCGTCCCATGTCGTGTCTTCGGGCCAGAAAATAACATACAGGCACCGCTCGGACGGGGTGCTACCTTGTACCGTCAGCGCGTAAAGACCAGACCGCAAGGTTGGTGAATCGGAAGCTACGTCTTGAAGGGCGTGCAGCAGTAATTCTCTATAGAGGTTATAGCATTTTACGTTGTATCAGAGTAGGAGTACACATACAAGCGAGATTCTTACGTGCGGTCGTCGATCACATTCAGCTTGCGAAGAAATCGCACGATCTCGCTTTTGCTACCGTAAACACCGAGGGGTTTTACATGAATCTCATCCATGGCCTTGAAGTCAACCTTGGTGAGATCTTTGTAAACGCCCGGTTTGAGATCGTTGATGAATCGGCCCGTAGATTCATGCGCAATGATAATCTTATCGACTAGAAGAATCCGACGTTAGCTCGATGTCAGCTTACTAGGCGCGCGATCAAACGTACCTAGACCACCACTTCCTTGTTCTGAAATCAAGTCGAGTATCCTATACATGCCTTTGATGTAGTCCACCAGGTCCAGAGATAGTTCTGGGTGCGTAAGCTCGTCCTTGAGAGGCACGGCCGATCGTATATTATCCACCGTAATGTCCTTTGTTGCTGTGGAGGAAGTCTCAATTTTTTTGGACTCAGAGGACGTCGGTTTGTTGGAATTTGACAGAGACTCAGCTTCCTGGAAGCTAGCATCGATGTGCGGATGATGTTGCAGCATGAGTTGCGGGACAGACCTAGTGCTTGCTGCCGTCTCAAGCATCACATGGTCTTCTGTATCCTTCAGCTCTGCAGCAGGAGCGAAAGCAGCCTTATTTACAGATACTGCACTGGACGTCGGGCTTGCTGCATCGACACATTCGGGATCAGACTCGGTCACGTAGCTGAGGTAGTCTTCGTCGTCGTCAATGTTCGGGTTCTTGTCGACATCCATCGGTTCAGAGGAGTCCAAATTGTTGGATCCCAGAGAAGCTCGAGTAGTAGTCGGGCTGAATTGATCTTCATAACAAGAAGTGTCAACCCAAAACGTTGTGATATGAAAATTGTGTGACATTACAGAACGCACCACCGTCAGAGCCAGTCATGGTACGCGTTTGAGAGTTTCTAAACGTGCTAGGTGGGATAGACGACGCCATTCAGTGCAAACGGGACGCTGAATATAGGGGACTATGAGTCGGAGGCGACGGCTCAGTCTTATAGATATCCGGGTCGATAGCAAACATCACGCATTCGCATCCATTGGCCCTTGAAAATCAGATTTCAGAGAGCGCCTGTGCAGTTTGCAGGCTTGCCAGTAGTCATTTTTGTCGACTGGTATCAATAATAGAAGAGCCGTAACGTGAACTATCTCCCGACTCTTTGCATCCCAATAATATCAGGCGGTCCTAGGGCCTTCCATTTCATGAGTATGCACATGCATAGATAACGAAGCTGTTTTGCTTGTAGTGGTTGACGAGGAAGTGCCGAAGACGATATGGGGCAAATCGGTGCTGCAAACTGTCACACCTTCGCTATGACCACATCTTTGAGTTCCGCAGACAAACACATATAAGCTTCAGATCACTATTCAAAAGCATAGCTTTCGAAGATGCCGATGGCCGCTGGTTCTGCAATTTCTCCCTTCGCGCGAGATTCTAACGGGGCTCGTGTCTGCCGAAAGCACGCACACTTTTGCATTACCACCATCATTCCAGCTTTGCTATCACCTGCAAGCCGACTCTTATACAGTGAACGATTTGGTGTAACGACGCTTCATGTTAATCTGCGAAGATCCAATGGCGATAATTCGCTCTCCTAGCTCAGCCAGCTACACTTCTACATCAACGTTGCAGGAGATCTTCAGCGGTAAAGAGCACATCTGTACGCACACAAGGATTAGTCAGTACAGCCAAGGAGGACCGTCAGCGTGCGGAATCGCTTCTATGAATTGCATACGCCACATAATGACGCTCGAGCGGGAAGGCAAGCAAGGCGATGCTCTTATCGCTGCGTTACTTCAGAGGGAGACGATGGAGGTATGTCCGAGATTTATCGAACTGTCGAAGGTCTGAGAACGATGAACATCAATAGGACATCATGTCTGTCTGTGCGTATTGGACGAGCAACGCACATCTTGAAGTCGACTGCATCTACAAAATGCCACTTTTTGAGTCCTCACTTAAGCATACGTCCACGAGCTATGGTAATTCTAGCGAAGATAAATTTGAAGAGATGCTGCGGTAGGCAATCATCTAAGCATGTAACTATTATTGTGTTACTAAAATCCTGGTAGCCAGCTCGACGGCCGAGTCGATTCCAGTCCCGACGTTCATCGTTCCTGTGTAGTCAAAATAAAAAATAGTTCTGTTCTCCGGGCTGCAATACGTAAGTATTATTATTAAATCCGTAGTGTATTGGTTTCCCTTACAGACACTTCTGCTATACGGTATTTTCGGGGGACTTATTGTCGAACCGACTCAGCGCGTTGAAATCAACTCGGCGGCCGGAGTGCATTACAGAGCAAGGTGTACCTTGTTCGACATGACTTAAGATCATTTCGCTACCAGTAGAAAAGTGTATAATTACGGAGCAGAAATGTGCACTATGTTGTTAACTCGCTAGTTATCAGAAATTAGGAAAAATGAAAACAAGCAATTTATGGTTATACATGATGCACCGCAGCCGTCATCGCTGCGCCTTCGTCTCTGTATTCTTGTTCTACATCCCAGTTTCGAGCACACGTATACCACCACCGCATAACGTACTCCTTCTCTCCGTCGCCTACCCTTTCCATAATCTCTTCGAATACAGATTCGATCAGCACTCTTCTTCGCCGCACACCCGCCTGGCCATCTATCACGCGCTGCACCTCCTGCAGAAGACGCGGCAAAAGAGCTAGACCTACGTTCGAGACCAGCGATATCAGGGCGAGTGAGAGGCGCATTCGTTCCGCAGTGTTTCTATCGTCCTCGTCCTCGTCCACTTTAACCGAGAAGGTTTCTCCACGTTCCTCGTGAACCCTGTCTACCCGCGCGGGATTCGCTTCTTGCTTCGAAGTGCAGCGAGCGGCGATGGCATTAGTCAATTCTTCGACGCAGAGCCAAGCGAGCGCTTGATTACCAGAAGGTTCTCTGCTTAGATCTTCGTTGGTTCCCCAGCGCCAATCACTGCGCTTCGCATATGAAGAGGAAGAGGAGATAGTTGGAAAACGAGGACTTCGTCCTGTGCTCGCACTTCGGACGAGGGCCGCATACGCGAGGCGGAATTGCGGGGTCGTCAGTTTGCCTTCTTCCGCGTTCTGTTATCAGGATTTCGTTGATTGTGAGCACTGGTTCACACCGAGTTCGTGTAAATTTATCACCGTAGTAGCTCACCTGAAGGAGTAACTTGATGTATCCTGGAACCAGCCGCCTCGATAAATCCAGCCCAACGAAACCTTCCCTTCTATCTACGCCTTTACCCTTTACATCTACATTATGTACAGAGACTGCACCCTTTTCCGCGTGAGCTGCAAATATAGACAGCATTACCGAGTGCGCTGATTCAAAGGTTTCGCGATGCGAAGGATCTCCGAGATGGCTAAAGATAATGTGACATTGGGTTTAAATTTAAGACGAGAAAATAGGAGCTCACGGTTCGCAGAGTGGAAGCACGTCCTCTTCGATACATACATCGCTCAATACTGGGACGAACTGCTCGACGCAAGCGAGCACAAACGCCCTTTCCGCAATCATGAGTGGGTGGCCAAGAGGGATATCTGCGTCTTGATACGAATGATTAATCAGTCGTACGTCGACAAATTTGACCGACATCTGCAAACGAGACGACCTACCGCGGTTCGAATCAACAGCCCTTATCAAACCCCTCACGAAAACCTCGCTAGCATGTGCATCCGCGGAAAGCACATCTATTGCCACATAAAAGGTCTTCCTCAGCTCTGGAAAACCTCGTCCGTTATCTGCATTATTTCCCTGTCCAACTGTCACACCCCCAAAAGATGCGATGACGAAGGAAAGCAAATACAGAGTCTGAAGTATGGTTTCGGCTAATCTCGATGCCGGCGACACGGAGAAAGAACGTGATGATGAGGTAGAAGGAGAATGAAGGAACATAATTACATCCAGAACGGCTTGTTGCAGCATGAGCACGGAAAAAAACTGCGTTTTGAGGATAGTCCACATCTTCTCAGTGAGCTCGCATATTTTAGGATCTTTAATGCCGCTGAGACTGATACATGCCCTCACAGAAAACACATGCTAACGTACCTATCTGTTCTTCGTGTTGTACGCCTGCGAACAGATTCGCTCGCCAGTCCTTCTCAACACGAGATGCCATACTGTACAACGCATTCGCAATATTGAAAAGTAAATCCCAAGTGTCTTTTCTGCGTTTGATACGCATTGATGTATCCGAAAGCAAGGCGATGATACGAGACAGAAGTTTGCACAGCGGGCCGATACATGAGAAACTAGCAGATGAAAACACAGCGTCGACATTGGTCCACAAAGGCGATTCGGGCTTCAATGAGACCTAGTTCAGCGAAGTGTATACTGAGATTAGCCTGACACGTACAGAAAGCGACACTATTCCAGTAGCACTCGTAGACACGCTAAGTGGAGCACCGTGAAGAAAAGAGCCGTTTTGGAACGTTTCCTGGACTTTCTCCAGGCATAGTAGCGCTACATCCTGTATGAGGAAAAACGGCGTTAATCAACATACTTTGGTCTAGGCTTCGGCTAGAAACTTAATAGGAGTTTGAGCGCGGACAATGAGTCCGTGGAAACATAAGTGAAGTAGTTCGCTGCCAAGAGAAGCGCTAGGTCCATCCTGCCTTGCATCGCAAAATCAGACGCCTTCTTGTAAGTGTTCGAAACCAAATTGCCCTACTGTTTTCATCCGCCTCTTTTTTCTTGAACTCGCTAGCCCAAAGATCAGTCTGAGCAGGCGAAGACGAGCCTGTCACCTCAGCAAACGCAAGTACAACCATTTCTTCCACTTCTCGAGCGAGAGGCTGGGCTTTCTTCAATGATTCTAATTCCCCCAGTCCCTTAAGCAAGCCTCCAGACACCACCAAACTCATCAACACATCTCCGCCTTTTGTACCTGCAAGAACACCTCGTGTCCACCTAGCGAACTCGCCAGATGCCGACCCATCAAATAGTCCTCTCTTCTCCTTCGCAAGTCCCGTCCACTTGAGCTGCGCGGCATTCCCGAAGGTCGAATCCAATGCGAGGGCAGTATTTAGCATAAGTGGGTGCCAGAGAGGAGACGCAGCGACGGATGCGGTCAGCGGTGTTGGGGTCGGCTGAGTCGTCGGGTGGTGGACGAGGTAGTGACATATCGCTGCTTGGATGGTTTCGAACGAGAGGGTTGATGTGGCTTGACGCAGATGAGAAAGAAGATTCACGTAGCCTCTATCGACAGTCACTGGCATGGACATGGTCGAGCAGTCACCGAAGAATGTTGCGCAGGTGTTAGAACGCGACGCGCGCGTCTCAGGCTGATCGTGATTTTAGCACCCACTTACCCATGTCGTACCACAAGCAGAAGGGAGTAGCCTCATTTCACCTTGTTAGTACATTAAACCTCTCGTTAAGCTCGGTGGACATCTTCACTATGCTTAACGAGGGGTTACCCCGGCTTTGCACATATTACGTAATACACTGTTTGAATTTCTGCTCTTTCCCGAAAGCACATAATGCCGGACAACCAAGAAAAGTAGCTCTTGATGTCTACTTTCTCAAGGGAACTATTACTTTACAAAGATCTCACCTGATTTTTGGAATGAGTGTACGAGCTTGAGCAAGGTCAGTGCTTGGTTGGCTCTGAAACCGAATCTCGAGAATGCATGGCAAACTTCGGAAACATGCTCATTGTCAACTTCCAGTATATTATACTACACTTCAGACAGAATTAGACCACTTCAGAATCAGAACGAGACTACTTTGGGGTGTCGCTTTAATGGTTGTGGCTGCAGCTCAGCCAATGAGCTCGCCGAACACACGATTTTACCAACTTCGCTAATGTTCGGGCCTAACTGGGTGCTTCTCATTGAGTATAATCCCAACGAATTTTTTGAAAAGCCCCTGTGCTTAATGCCTAGCTACAATTATGCTTAACGGACCCTTATTTTCATATTCACCGAGTCCGTAGTCCTAGAAATCTGTGCTTAATAACAGGTTATGCTTAACTACAAGTATGCTTAACGAGAGGTTTGACTGTACATGTAGATTATCTTATATAGAACAAGACGACAAGTGTAGCAAACAGTCGCATACTTAGTAATGATTCTTCAACGACACAACTTACCCGCGACTTCTTCTATCAGAACTTTCACTTCTTTCTTACTGACACCCTTCACGCCACATCCCTCAGAGCCGCCGGCCAACTTTGCTCTAAGGACATCGTGTACCTGGAGGACCTCCAACAACGGTTTAAGCTGGGTTTCGTAAAACGGAGAAAGATGCAAAACGAATGCAAGCGCCGCCGTGAGTCGGTGCACTGAAGTTCAGACATTAATACTATGCCTCCTTTAAGAAATAGAGAATCATACCGACGTCCTCGCTTGCAGTCTCCATCCGAAGCGCCTCGACAATCGCACTCACTACCTCCACTTCCCAGTCCCCTTCGCCTTCTTCGTTAGGTCTGTCACCGCCCCGGCCGTTTTTCAGAGCATCAACTCGAGGCTTCTGATAGTGAGCCGCGACGTTGAACGCAAGGCTTGCTGCAGCAGTCCGCACACCGGCATCCTCATGCAGGAGAGAAGGGACCAGGAGTAATGTTAAGGTTTGTCGAGGAGACGACGTCGAGCCCGAAACCGCCGCGTTGAGCAAAGTGCGTGCAAGAGCAATGTTCTCGAAGGAATTCGAGAGCAAACGTAAAGTGGTGAGGAGAGTCGGTTTCGGAAGAGAAGTCGAGGTTGCAGCGTAGTCAAGCAGTTGCAGAACTGGATTCACTGCGTTCGTGTTCACTGACGCCGACGCGCACCAGCTTGAGATAGAGTTGTCAAGCAACCCGACTCGCCAGAGATCAACAAGAGGGAAGAGCTGGGATTGGGGTAGAGCCTTCATCAAAATTGATGTCACCCCTGCCCAATCCTCGCATAACTTCTTTGTCATATCCACAGACGGAGCGGTAGCTTTTAACTTCATGTCGTTTCGAGTCTTTAGAAAGGGGATTACAGAGCCAGAAAGCACCTTCTTTACCCTCGTCCTATCTGCTTCCCCGAAAGACGTTGAGGAAGGTACGGCGTCTACGAACGAAACAAGTTTCGACTGTACTATGTCTAATGCAGGAACTTGAGTGAAGAGTATGGGCTGTAACGATATAGCACGTGTTGCAGGCAGATTTTGTGAAGTATGAGGGTGGGCTGTAGATAACAAATCAAAAAGAGCCTTTTTGAAAAGAAAAGGAAAAAGAAACTTACGAGGAAAAGCCTGGAAAATCAGAAGATCGATTTGACTGCGTAATTCGGTCACATCTGTGCCTCGAAGCTCATGCAATTTCTGACCGTCCAGGAAGAATAAGAAAGTTGGAGTGGCCCTTACTCCGTAAGCACTAGCCACTTCCCCTCCGAGCATAGCGCTTAAATCGATTTTGACAAATGCCACGCCTTTCGACGATTTATCTGACGCGAGGTTCTCAAACACCGGCTCGACGACTTTACAAGGAGGGCATGTCCTCGACGTAAAGAAAGCGGCAACTGCGCGTCGAGAAGACAGAATACTGCGGAAATGCTGCAAATTCGAGCAGAGTTGAAGGGGCGCGGCGACGGTAGCGGCAGCAGGCTGTGGTGCGGATCGAGAAGGCGGAGTTGGCGATGCCGCAGGAGTTGGCAAGTAACCACCGGAAGAAGCGCTAGGACCAGCTGCTTGCGCGGCAACAGATTGGAGCAGCGAAGAAGCCATAGGCTGGTTGTATGGCTGCGGTGACACAGCGCCTGGGGCGGGTCTGCGGTACATATTGTCAATAGTAGGACGCAGTGCAGTTCCAAAGGGCGTTGAAAGAAAATCAGTTGGAAGGTCTTCAAAGAATTGATTAGTATTTCATGAATACCATTAATAAGTTTTAATGTGTACCCTTGATCCACGACGGTATTGATTCTCCAGTCAAGAATCCGATGCAGTCATCGGTAAACGAATTGCAATTAAAATCTGTGGAAAGGTGAGTTATCGTCTTTTTTGAGTTTTATTTGCCATACCAAGGAGATGATACTAAATTCTGGTCAGCGAGATCTCACTTCTCCGGTAAGGAGGATGAGGAACGTACCTTGTCTACCGTGTAAACATCATTCATCTCTTGCAAATAGTCATTAAATGTATCCTCGTCTATCGCTGTCTCTCCCATATCAACAACTTGAAGAGGTTTACCGTGCTATACACTCTTCAGATGAAAAACTGCTACGAGTCGGAAGACTGCGAGACGTACATGAGATTGGCCAGGTTTTGTGGTGCTGATGCCTTGTCCATAGAAAACCTCTTTCCCGTGCACCACAACTGACGTGTGCCTATTAGGTCGCTAGTTCGCATCATTTTCCATAGTGCTGAAAGGTTGTTCTTACCATATTCCATCTATCTGCTTCCCAGTCAGTTGTAGGGAGAGCTGCTTCGCAAGTCCGTTGCTAAGATCATATACATATAGTTTTACAGGAAAGGCCATTGATTGAAACGAAGAAGACAAGCAAACCCCCGATGTATGCGTTTGTAAGTACTATGGAGAACTAAGGGATGGAGGTTGGTAGCAAAGAGTTGACAGAGACGCGTTGATGGACGTACGCGTCGCTTCCTCAACGCCAACGCTCGAATAGGAAACGGGTTTATTCATTCATTTTCTGCTGGTTTTACGCGCCGCCTTCGCCGTCAACCACCATGTTCTCCTTCCTCCGCTCAGTTTCTCGAATACCTCAGCTAGCTCGCCCACAACCGTCCCTCCTGAATGTCTTGCAGCCTGCGTCTCCGTTCCTTCTCCAAGCGCGCTCGATGACTTTGAACCAGTCAACGCGGCGGAAACCCAAAGGCAAGGCCAAGCCGTCGAAGTCTCCCGCCCTCGCCGGCTGCTATCAGAGGAAGGGCGTCTGCACGCAGATATTCACCCTTGATCCCAAGAAGCCTAACTCTGCGAACCGGAAGGTCGCGAGGGTGAAGCTGACGACGGGGAAGTCGATCATGGCCTACATCCAGGGAGAGGGTCACAATCTGCAGGAGCATAGCGTGGTTCTCATCAAGGGAGGAAGAGCGCAAGATCTTCCTGGTGTACGGTAAGAAGCGAAGTGTATTTTGGATATCAAGTTGTTATTCATGACTCGTCAAGGTACAAGATTGTTCGAGGTGCGCACGATCTGGGAGCTGTTGTGAACAGGATGACCTCTCGAAGTAAATACGGAGGTTCGTAGCTTTTCCTCCTTCAAAAGTATTCCCTGACGTGACCTGTCTTTTTGACAGCGAAGAAGCCGAAGTCGAAGAAGTAACGAGGCTTCATACACCTAGAGAATGTCGTTGCTTGCCGCTAGACCCGCGCCGAGAAGCTCCAGGAAGCACTCCAGCTTCAAATCCTTACTGCATCTCTTGTTTGGCGTGTCAAACATTGCTGCACGATGGATTTGTATTATACACGATTGCAAAAATTAATGGGCTGTATACAAAATGCTTCCAAAATATCTCCTAAATATGCCGGGGTATACGTAAATGCGTAGCAAGTCATCACACAAGCATTCCCTGCTCTCTTGCGTACCTTTCCCTGCTCTTTGTTTTCCTCACCAGCCTCTCGATCTCGCAATTAAGCGCCCAACACCATGCATCGCGCTCTAGTTTGCTCCGGGCCCTACAGATCAACATCTTGTGCTTCGAATTCATCGCCTGTATCGGGATCTTGTCGAAGTCGCCCTTCATGTAGTCGCCGTGCGGGCGGTACCAAAGCATAAAGAACGTGTCTTCCGTCGCATCTTTCGTCTCAAGCCCGTCCTGGAAGATCTTGGCTAAAGCCGGCGCGTTCGGGTCGTATTCCTCGAATGGCAAAGCGAGAGCAGCGTAGTACCCCGAACAAACGTACGCGTCAATGAGATTGATCCGCCCAATTTGATGACTATGCATAGTGTTATTATTCGGCATTTTGAACTGGACGAGACAGCCTCTGACGAGGATTAAGTGCACATGTCTAGTTCAGCAAAACAACGTCAATACACAAGCTGTAAGATCAGAAGAAAAAGAAGCACACCTATACTGTCCCCGCCATTTACTCTTCATGAAAACCCTGCCGCTCTTAACAATCTGTCTGCATTCATTCAAAACGCACCAGTGCCAGAATTCATCCATGTATTGTGACGCGCTGTCTGGGTCGAACGGGGGCAATGCAAGCTTGTAACCAGTCTTATGGTAACGCCTACTGACTGTGATCCTGTCGCTTCCGAGGCTTTCCTTCAGGATATCCATCTCCGTTGCAGTGTCGTCACGGTAGCGCGTAGTCCAGTACTCGACCAGAGCCCGCAAATGAATGACCCACTCTACGGCGACTTTAGTCGAATGCGTCTGGATAAAATGACCACAGCAGATATTAGTACCGCTCTTGCAATCTCTGCGACAATTTACCTCAAAGCGAAGAACACGACCGTTCTTTAACACCAGCTCAAATGATCTGTGCATCTTCAATTTCGCCTTGTCGGCTGCTGCTGCCATACCGAGGTCCCCGCCTTCATCACCAATGTCGCTGTCACTTCTCCGTAACTCAGGCTCCTCGGTACGTTCTTCTGGTATATGGACATCAGGAAATCTCGGACCAAGACCCTCCCCCTCTTCGTTTCCCGGCCGCACACTCTCATCTCTCATATGCGCAACGATATGCGACGCGCGGCGCACTATTAACACGTTTCGTAGGTCCCAGAAACTTCGGGAATTCATTATCTGTGTGCGAAGACGTATATGCTCGTCCTCTCTGAATTCTTCTTCGCTCCTGGCGTAGTTATTGAGATCGGTAGGCGTCGGCGGTGGGATAACTTTGTCGACAAGAACGGCGAATAGGTACCCGTCATGCGTCGACAGGTAGTACTGTACTCTCACTTGTGTTTTCCGTTTCGTCGTGTGCACATAACCCTCGACGGAAGGCGGCTCGTCGAGGTGCTTCCCGTTCTCTAATCCAATGCGAGCAGGATAATGCTCCGCAAGATGCATTTCTAGCTGTACAGGACTGCCGAGCTATGGAAGACTTTGTCAGAGTCGGCTTCACTCTCGCCGCATGCACTGAACGCACGCTTTGCAAGGCTAACCCGAACAGCACTTCCCAATCCCGTTTGTTTCCATCGACATCATCCTTCAACCACACCCAGTCCAGTTTTGTATCTGTTCGCCAGCATAGCTCAAGTCGCCTGCCACTCAAAACTGGTAGCTGCATCACGGTCTGCCAAGCGAAGGAGTCTTCCATAGCATTACTACACTGGTCAACCACGTAGTTGCGCGTGAGCATTTTCCAGTTGTTTTCCATATCAGGTATCGGTACGCTGACGCGTGAGTGGACAAGCGGACAGTTCACTTCAAAAGAAGTGGGGAGTTTACCGCCCAGTTCTATCCTACATATTGTCAGATATTGGTCTGAGCGGTGATGCAAGTCGCTTACCATAAATTCCAGATCCAGTCCACAGCTCTTGACCTGCTCTTCGGCTTCAATACGAAAACGTTCAAACCTCGCAAGGACCGATGAAAAATAGCGCTAGGACTTCTGCCTTCTTTCGACTTCGTCGAAGTCGGGGGACAAATTAGGCAGAAAGAGAAGTCAACAGCAGAAAATAAAGATAGTCGTGTCCGAATAGAAAGTGGTATAAGGAACGCAAGATGTTTGTGACCAAGATAGCGTTCTTTATAGGGAGTGCACTATAATGACGGTTAAAAGAGCGTCAAGCGGGACGAAAGTACAACGTACATAGTCTTTGTAAATTTCAATTTGGTGTTTCCGCCATATTACTAGAAATTCGTCCCACTCCTTGCTGTCCAGTCCACGAGTGACTCGACACTCTTTCTCGTCAAAAGGTTTCCTTATACTCTCGTGGCCACATTGAAAGACACGCACGAGCATTCTGTCTGTAAACGAAAATGAAAGGCTGTCAGTGCACTCCTTGTCATCGAGTAGAGCATCTTCAGCTACCTCTCATAATGACATCTCCATAATTGAGTTTTCCTTCAGAACCCGGTTTCGATGAAGTCTCTCCTCCGCTGACAGCTTCGGCCCCTGCGGCTGCGCTCGAATCCTCCACGGCCTGCGGAGGCCGAGAGAGCACTTCCTCGGGAGGCGCTGGGCTTTGGCTTCCGCTCGGCGTTGCATTGGCGTACCTGACTGCCTTCCCCTTCCCTTTATCTCTCCCTGGTCCAGACAAGATTGATCTTAGACCATTCACAGCGGTTTGCGACACGCCTCTGTCGCTCTTCGCACTTTTGTTCTTCGACGGACTGGACGACGTGCGCGCAGACCGCGGTAGGCCAGGAGAGGCCGCCGGCGTCTCAAAGAGCGGCGTTCTTGACGAAGTGCTCTCCACTACATCAGGACCTCCATCGCGAGCCTCCTCTGAGCTGTCATTCGCACTGAGGATCGGAGCAGAAGCAGCGCTGAAGTATTGAGTAGCACCCGAGCTCTCTGGAACTCCGACAGAGGCACCCAGAAACGTTTGAGCTGCCGAAGACACTGAGGGCCTCGAGGGGACCTCCCAATGTACAGCCCTGGCACTTCTTGACTTTGTAGAAGACATGACACTTCCTGGGCCGGAGCCCTGGGTCGTATGCAAGCTCTCTTCAGGCTCTCGGACAGCCAGCATGTTGACGCTTACGCCCGCAACCTTCCCGACCTCAAACGTGTCACCCTTCCACTCTGTGGCGGGCATCATGCCCTTCCTCTTTTTCTTGCCCTTGGACACAGCGTACCACGCCGCGCTTTCTAGGATGCGCTCCGCGAGCCGCTGCTTGTACTCGCGGGCCTTCGCCTCAGTCCACTCCTCAATTCGACCGCCCTGCTGAAGGAAGATCCGCAGTCCGTGCTGTCGCACGAAGTCCAACGCCTGCGTTTCCTTGTTTTCCTCGCGGTTCGTGTACGGCATGGGACCTATGAAGATGCGCCGTGCTCTCTGAGCGCAGAGTCTGGCTCTCGAGGACGGCATGGCCGAAGACGATTCAGGACCATCACTACGCGCTTCATCCCAAGACATATGCGATATGTACGGGGCCGCGTCGACAAGACTGTCGTCCAAGATTGTAGGTCTCCACGTTGTGGATGAGCATAAAGCTTTGAGCTTCGTTGTGACGTTGCTTTGTTGAGATCATGTGAAAAGCTTACATAATGCGTCGTCATCGCTATCGTCTATCCTCGGGCTTTCAGCGCTGTTACATGTAAAAAAAAAGTACTTACTGCACTGTGGCTGATAAATCCGACTCTTCTTTCGCTCTTTCGTCCTCTCGAAGACTCAAGAAAGTGTCCATGGGTCATAATCAGTTCCACCAGCAACATCCCCGGAAGCTATTGCGGCTTACTTTCTGTAGACCAATTAATTCTCCTTATATGGCAACCATGTTCGTGAGGACTCGGGAACCAATCGTGTATCAGCAAAACATAACATTAGAAACGAGCAAGATAATGTAAGTGAAAAGAAAGTTGCCAAATTAGACTATAGCTACAGTGAGCAGGGATTTTGGACAATGCGAAGCAGAATAAAATACATTAGAATGCAGGGAGATAGGGGGGAATTGCCACATCAGACGGGCACACTTGACGATAATGCGTGTGCTCTATGTCTGTTGTTCTTTGATCAGCCTTTGCGACTCCTTTACATATTTCGCAGACTCGTCTCTCTCGAAGCTGCATGTACAATCAACCTGTCAGTCGTTCTACTCCGAGAACAAGAGGGACTAATTCTTACCCATATTTTAGCCCCTTCACCGTCATGTCTGGCTCGCGCATCGCGAAAGGATTGACGTCGCTACTGTTCAGGTTGGCAAGAGAATGGTTTACAAAGCGATGCGTCGCCTCGTCTGAGCGAATTGCGTAGATCATGTCGACAATGGTCGCGTCTGGCGCGAGACGCCAGTAGTCCTTGGCGATTCCTGGCGCTGGTTTATTCTCCCACTCCGGGAAACGACCGTTTTCAAGGTCGCTGATGCAGGTTGAGCTGTAATAAAAACGTGCTTTTAGAACTTGATGAACAGAAAACACCAAAGTGACGCACTATGTCTTCACTGCCTCCTCCTCGAGATAGCCAACGAAACGGTGGCAGATGCGCGGCGAAATGAGGTAAGAGAGGACTGGACGCAAATCGGATGGTGAGCAAGCGAAGCATGAAGTGATTTGCTATACACACAGAAAACATTATAGAAAACTCCTTGGGCTCCGAGGACGAGTGCACGGAAGAGAAGGCCGGGCTTCTTGAGGGCCATGAATGTCATAAGGTGCATGCGCTCGTTTTCTGCCTCTTCAAGAAGTGTGTGAATCCAACCTGCGTCACGTCTCTGTAGAAGTCTTGAGCAAATTTGAATTTTGACTTCAACTTCATAACAGTCACGTACCATAAGACGCAAGCTATGCAAGTGGCGTATAGTCGCAGCGACCATTCCTGGGATACCGGCGACTGTTTCTAAGAATAGAACGCGCTATACACACTTATCATTATGACATTGCCGTCAAATACTGAACGCAAGCTCACGTTGAGCCATCCTTTCTCGGTCATGACATAGCCTTTCTTCCGAAGCTCCTCCAAGGACATAGTCGACCCTGCAGGAATTTCCTTATGTTTGTAGCCAGAGACCAGGTCGAATCCAGTCCTATCAAAAGTCAGACTGAGCAACAAATGCGGCTTGAAAATGTTGTTGTTCGACGTACCTCATAATCTTAACGAGCAAACTTGCATATTTGTCTGAAAACTTCCGCTCATCGCGATGGACAACTGGCTATAGCATCTTTAGCGGACGAAGAAAGAGGAAGGTCTAAACAGAAGGAAAGACCGCCGCGTACCGTAACGACCTTCATCTCATCTTTAGTATACACAGGGTGAAAAAGTACCCAGTCTCCCGTGACTTCCGAATGGACCTTGAGCTCTGCGCCCTTGACGAGCGTACCGTCGTCAGCATAATGTGGGCCCTCAGCACCTCTCGAGGCTGTCTCATTTACGGCCTTGCTCTTGAGAGAACTGTTCTCCGATGTACTCGAGGACAGCGCCCTACGCATGCCTAGGGTGCCACTGGCGAGTAAGACATGGTGGGTGGAGGATGACCGCGCAGAGACGGCGAGAGTCTTGAGGAGGGGTGCAACTTGGGTTCGGATCATAATGAAAATAAACGAGTGTTGCAATTGCTTGACGTGCTCTTGTGCGAGGTATGCAGCAAACTTAAGTACTTGGTCATTCAATGAATCAAGCTCCGGGGTGACCCGAGAAAGGCGTTCACCGCCGCATCCGCTGCGCCACGTCCGGACTATTATCCAACTTCTCCATTTCCATTGGGTGGCCTTTGCGGAGCTCCCTCATTGGCCCGGATACCCTCTCCTTTCAGTGACAACTGTCGGGCACAGCTGGGGACGATGCGGCGTGACTCATTGCAGTGACTGGTCGGAACAAACCTGATTGGCTGATACGTAGACTGTGATCCGAGTGATATTCATAAAATCTTGTTCAGGCGCGCAATCGAGCGGTCTTCTCGGTGTTTCTGAGAGTCGAAAACGTCGTTTGCGGCCACTGTGTGGCGGGAAGAGTCTCAGAGTCGTGTTCGTGGAATCTTCTATCGGGAAGCGAGCGTGTGATCGACACGAAGACAGAAATGGAAATGTTTCCATTTAGGACTCCTGGTGGCTGTTTCGTCACCGACATCATCCTATGCTAAGACAGAACGTCGACGACAAGCAGAATGCCATAGACCTGAACATGGTTTCGATAGAAGATAGATCCAAAAAAATCAATCGCAAACGCTTATAAATTGAAATTTATGTGTCCGGACCAACTTCGCTCAGTGAAATACATGTACCTACATTTCTCGTAGGCTTGTAGTTAGTCGCCACGGCGGAGTGTGGGAGTATAGACAACAGAGGTATATTTTTCCCTAAATCGTATCCCAGTGAGGGGTTAAGATCATGCACTTCTAGCGAAACAAAGCAATCCATAAATACTTCATCAACAAGTATTAAACCGGAAGAGAGAATAGATCGGTGACCTCAGACGATTTACAGAACAGACTTCAGAAGTAAAACAGAGTCGAGTCGTTGTATTCACCCACGTCGCCTGAAGAGGGTGCTTTTACCAGTCAAAATTTTGCGATAATCAATGAATACCTGCTAGCGAAAAGCAGAATTAATCCCAGTTTGCGAGGGCTGAGCTTCGAAAAGTCGCTCTTACAAACTTCACTGGTGAGTATGGCGTTCGAAAGAATTGTCGAGACAAAAATAAATCTATATACCCGAGTTCCATTCTGGTTCACTGCAGCGGCAAGGGAGTAAACGCGGGCACGTGCGATACAGACAACCATGATTCATTAGCTCTTTCCGGCTCGTGCAAATACCTCGGCTCGTTGTGCGACGGAAGCATACCATTAGTGGGCCACAACTGCGTGGGATTATAAGGTACATTTGGAACACTCCCTTGAGGCGACGGGAGGTCGTGATCAGAGTCGTATTGAAGCTGAAGGTCCGGCTCCGCTGAGTAGCCGGAGTACTGGAATAGAGCGCCGTCATTGTCATGTCCACAGGGAAGTCCGAGAGAGCTGTCGGCCTGAGAATTGGAATCTGGAGTGTATATTGAAGCAGCGAAAGCCTCCGTCTGGAAGTTCGATTTTGCGTCGTAGAGTGAACAATTAACGTGAAGGAAAAGAAGAGAGAGCATCAGCACACACGTTTTACCACCTTATACTGTAGCTACTTACGTTTTGGCTTCTAGCATACATATCCCGTGCCCTCTCGTCATAGACATAACTATTATTGTCCCCATAGTATTCATGAATATAGTTTTGGTTTTCCGGATGCTGCGTCGAAGGCTGATTGGCGGTCTCGGATCCTGAATGATCCGTGTCGCCGCACGTGCTCGATGGCGATGAAGCGGATGTAAACTGAGTCGGATCAATTCCATACAGTTCGAGTTGACTTTTGATAAGGAGCAGGTCGTCTTTTAGAAGAGGGTGAGGGAATCCAGATCCAGGCGCGCAAAGAGTGTGCTCGGCGGTGGTCACTGAAAGCGCTTCCTCGAGGTCGCGGATACGATCTGACATCTGCAGAATTTTCTCGTGAAGTTGCTCGGTATTCGCCAATATGTACCTAAAAGGAAAAAAAAATCGAATTAATAGTGTGAAATAAATTATTTGAGCGTCAGGCGAACCGACTGCCTCTCCCAGAGACCAATGATCCTAGATGAAGCGCTCTTTAGAAATATTCCTAAAATAAATCGAGATCCAACAGACCTTCTGGACAAATACCGCCACAACCTCGCTTTACGCACGACTGACACGGGAAAATCTTGGACGATAATGGATCAAATACGTCATTATAAGGCATGAGAAATCAGCCAAGTAAACTCACTCTGTCGCACTTCAACTTCAATCTATGAAAGGGATGAAATTGTCAAAAATAACTTACACAACGAAGCCCGAAGCGAAGTACCTTCTGCATTCACCGCAGGACTTTGGTGTTCTAGGTCGAGGCGCCTTCCCACTCTTCTTCCTTGCAAGGCCAGATGATTCGGAAGACACAGCGCTCATCTGAGAGATGGGAAACTGGCCAGAAAAGCAATTATTTGAAAGTCCAACAGAGTGATCTAAAGCGCTCGACATCACTATGAGGAAGTTGATTAAGAGCCTTGCAAAAAGGGGCATGGCGGTGTTTATATATCGCCGTGAAAACGATTCAGCGGCAAAGTAGCAAACAATAGTCTAGATTTTGGCGGTGTCAGTCACCTTCCAATAAACTGCGTGGAGTCTCCAAAAGTAACTCTTGTATCTGAGATCTCAAGAGCCAAAGCGCCTAGGGTCATGTCACCTTGAGTACGTTACAATCGTCTACATTCAAAATCAGGGACGTGAAGAACGAGAATGCAAGTGTACGGACCTTTGGTTGCCGAAGAATTGCGCCAATTGGGGCCTCGACTTTGCCGCACGAAACGGTGTCCTCGGTCCTCCTTTCACAGGTTAGCATATAGGGGGTCTCATAGTGATCGAAAATTGTTTCCACAGAATTAATGCTTTCCGAAGAGATGCGAATCAGGAATTTGGGGCCGGTTTCAAGAGAGGAATGAACAACTCGAGCAGCGCGCCATGTCGGTTACTTTTACAAACAGCATCTTAGTCACCTTCCTTGGTGCCGTCGATCTTCAAGATTTTCCCAAGACAAATACCGATCGACGTCCGAGCCACTTTCCGTCGGACTCTCGAGATTCGAGGTATCGGCATACAGATCCACATACTCGGCTTATCTGCGCTTTGGCTTTATCTGCGATTTTGTGAATTAAAACACGAAGGTTTCTTGGTCCCTGCGAACGCTTCTGGACTCGATCTGCGAATACAAGTCGCCGCAACGAATTATAGCCGCTATGACTTGATTCGAGAACTAGCACCCAGGACACCTTTCTATACGGGGTCTCCGCGGACTCTACGTAGGATAAGCTGGTTGGGCGGTCCGACATGAAGACAGCTCCGACCGAAATAATTGATTGGTGCACAACGCTACTTTATTTAAGTCAGATTTGCATATAACCACTGTCACAACAGGGTAGATATTTGAGTGAGAGGTCCCTAGACATTCTGTTTGTTATAGATCGAAAGACAACCTGAAAATTGCTGAATGGAGCATGGTGATGATCTTTGAAATACTGAAACAGTCCGCTGGGTGGTCCGAGTCTCGTTGCACAAGTTATGTCGTACTTCAAAGCCTCTAATCATTTTCCGCTGATTTAGCCACCGTCGTTCTACGCCACTATCGTGAGGTTGTCTAGTATTATTAAAACGAAACAAAAATACATAGTTTAATCTCGAACAGTGCAAAGCTTCTCTTTTTCCTCTTTCCGCGATTTGTTCCGTGCGGTCCCAACACGGGGAAGGAAGAAATAGCGTCCTTTTGCTGCGTTTGAGTGGAGCTAACAGGATACAGTGCGAATCTCAGCCTATTCATTGTCCAGACGAGCTCAGACACCGGAGCATGACATGAAGTTCGCCGATGGGACACCCGGAGTACCTTTCTGCCCTTATTCTTTCTCGCGCGTTCCCATACTGACAGAAGTTTTCCCATATGTGCTGCGTTAGAGTGGAATCGAGCTCGGAGTGCCAGTTGCACGTTACTTAAGCCCGGAGCATGGCGAACTATAGGTGTCAATCCCTCAACCCCGAAACGAGGCGGTGATAAGCCCCTTCCTGATGAGACATACTTATCGTTGAAGTACTAATAGACTCGTGAATTCTAACAGATCGACGGACCGAAGTTAATTCTGCGACTGATGATGATCTTTCAAGACATTTCAAGGTTCACGGCCCTTCGAAGGTACACTTATTGACGCAAGCGAACACCTTCTTCTCGTGGCAATTTGAAATCTTGCGTGAGTCCCGCGCTTCTCTCGTAGATACTTCCGTAGAAGCTCGTGCTCTCGTCTTCCTTGCTTACTAACTGATATGGCGTTTTCGATATGAGTGCAATAGTCTTGATGCTTCACCACTGGTTCTGGTACTTCGGCAAATGCATTCGCCGTAGCTGGGATAAAACCAATTTCTATACGCGGTTTTGGAAGAGATATTTTGAGGGCAACAATTTGGTCTCGTCAATCTGGTTCCATCTAATTGCTCCAACCAATGTGACAATCACAGCGCGTCTAACAGCAAAAAATCAATGCAGTGATCCCACCCGCGCACGTTCACCCCTAGCGAAGAGAATCATAAAGCACAGCTTAGTATTACTCCACAGATTTAGTGCCGATGCACAAGATCTATATGTATGCTTTGCGCATCTTGACCTAGTACCTTTCAAACCCAATAGCAGTGGTCAACGAACAGAAACAATGAGCAACAGCGTGCACCATACGGATCTTGTCTAAAGCTTGTTACAGTTTTGCTTTTCCATCACTGGCTGGGGCATGTGCTTTCTCGACCGCTGCAGCGTGCTCCATCATCTGCCGCGTCTCCGTGGCGGCTTCAGCAAGATAGTGGCGCAGCACAGCCGTCGTGTTATGTTTCAGACTCGTGATCGTCCAGCGTATGTGGTCGTCACCGATCGAGTACGAGAGGCCGTAGCCGTCGGGGACGACTTGAAGTGAGTGTTAGCAATTCGTTTCAGCAAGAATAGGTGAGAATATTATCAACCAATAAGAAGGGGCAATATTTTCAGTAAGATGAAAGTTTAAACGAAGCAGATGCACCACGTTCGGCTTGCCCTCCATCCAATCCCAAGTGGGCGGACGATGTGTGGCTTACACTGAACAGGCCCCTAGAGGAAGACGCTCAAATGAAAGTGGGGGTAGAAAGACTTCTCGTGGTATACCAAAGTTTGTGTGGAGTATAGAAACTGATAGGTCAACTCACCCTCGCCATATCCCCATCCGTCCACGAACGGGCTGCTCAACTGACTTGTCGAAAGCTCCCAATGATTCGTCCGCGAGAATGCCACATCTGAGTAGATCTCAGGCACTGCTTCGCCCTCGCGCACCATTCTTTTCAGGCCAAACAGATGACGGTCGACGCCCTGCCCGTCTGCAGCCCATGCGGCGTACTGCAGATGACGTGCAGCTGCACGGCGGAAGAGCTGCGCGCGGTTCGCATCCTATAGTGGGGGAATACGTCAGGAAACCATAAAAGTATCCGTTTTAGGGACTGACTGTCTCGCCAAAGTCTAGCATCGCTTCTGCCCATGCCTTGCTCTCATTGCTCGCCGAGCGAATCACCTCGGTGCGACCGAGCTGGAACTTCCGCGTTTGCGCGGACTCATAGCACAAGCCAGGACGCCCCTCGAGTTTATGAAATGCGAGTTGCTTTACAAGCTGTGCCCATGCGTCTGGCGAAACCCGATGTTTCTTGATGTAATTTTTACCATAGCCTTCGTAGTGCATAACCTAGACGACATTAATTTTAATGATCAGTTTTTCTTCCTCAAGGAAACGAGAATATAGCGATTTCGTACAAGCAGCTCGTGTTTCCCAACAAGCTCGTCAAAGTTCTTCTCTGCCTCCTTGATATACCGTTTTGACCTCTCGTCAAGTTCAAAAGTGATTTCCTTTGGCTCCTCGAGGCCCTCAGTACGTACATCCGTCGTGCCAAAATCGACTTTGCCGGTGGCAAGCGATGCCAACATGTACTCGTTCAAGCGGAGCGTGGGCGTACCATCCTATTATTGTGAATGGGAGAAATTCGAAACTTTGTGAGTAGTCGCGAAGTAAAAGAAATGACCAAGATGCAAGCCCACCATGCACGAGTGCTCTCCCAGAAAGCCCGAACGTCCGTTGTCGAAGACGATAACTATAAAGAAAAGCGTTAATGATCTGATGAAAATGAAATTATTTGAAATGCAAGAAGAGCATATAGAATCAGACGCGGCGAAGCAAAAACGAGGCCATCGCTAGGAAGCACGCCACAATATCCAGACCGGAGAAAGTATCCGGAGAACGTCTTCTCTACTCCAGGCTTACAGAACGGTCAATATGACCCGACGTTGACGTTTAGGAAAAGAACTGCAGAGCCTGCGGCGGCCATCTCGGACGTATTGTCTGCCTACTGCGCAATATCTGCCTCTCCTTCCGCCTAGAGAATCCATCTGTTATTTGTGGTCTTTCGCTACCTCAACTCCGCCGCCCGAATAGTAGCAGTTTAAAACTTCCGTAAACGATCTGTGCGCTCAGACAAGGGCATATAACCCAGAAGACTCCTGTTGACGATTCAATTACGCGAACGGGCTTCACCGGTCCAGCTCGAAGAGGAACATAATTTGAGCAAAAGAAGTATCAACAGCTTCGATGGCGATGCCGCGATTGTTATGACTGTGTGAGGCCGGTCTTAACCACCAATACGAAGTCGCCCTGAGTAAAATCTAGAATCCGAAGCACGGCGATACCTCACAAGGCCGCGATAAGGACGAATTGACTCGGACTGAATGAGGCTGCAAGCGATCTTCATCCCGAAGCAAAAGTAGCAGCTAACGGAGAGAGCTAACAGAACTGGATCTCCGCCGTTCATCACGCAGTGAATTATCTTCTGTGTATACACTCCGAACGAGACCCCGAAAAGCCAAATCCTGGAACACAAGTAAAGATACAAAGAAAGAAATAAAATGCTCACATTGATGTTTGTCGTACCAGCGATTCCGCCCGTCCCCCGTCCAGCATGCCCAGCTGATCTCTTCCCGTGTCACTGGCTTCGAGTCGTCTAGACAAATAACCACAACGGCACTCTCGATACGCTCAAGTGCCTTCGCATTGGCACGTGTCGCGGCGATAAGTTCCCGCGCGTTGGCCCATGTGTCGCGATTTTCCGCGGTTAGCGAACCGAGGGGAAATGAATATGGCTGCTCGCCAGCTAGCGCGATAATGCGATTTACCTGGTGCTCGAGCTCGGCTGACACCTAATTGGCGACCATCCTGGGAAAGCGGGACTTCGTAGAATTTGTTCTTGCGCACGAACACGACGTGATCATTAGAAGCAGGATCAAACTTTGCGCGCAGTGTCGGATGGCTTGGCCGGGTAGCGCGATGCGTTAAAAAGCCACTTGTATGATGCCATGCAGAGCGGTGTTGAGCGCACACGGTCGGGCTCAAGGCGGCCGGATTCGACGAGCTCTTTGAAAGGCAGCAGCGCCCTGATGAGTTGCGCGGCACGCTTTGCGGGATCGCGCACGAGCTTGTCAGCGATATGCACGTAGAAATAGCTTACGAACACAACCACAGGGTCGCGGTAGCCCATATACGCGACTTCATTCCACCAGTCGGCAAGCCAGTTTTTCATGCCAGGTTCTGCGCGCTTGGCCTCCAGACGCTTCTGCAACTCCACAGCTATAGGTGACTCCGCGAACGCCTTGACCACGTCTTGGGTTTTGGAGAACTCGGCGGGCGTGAGATGCGGTTGAACAGTCTCAAGGTACTTGGCAAGGGTGGAGGAGAGCGGTGGCACGGGAAGATTTGTGAGGGACTCTTGAAATCGCAACATAGGAACGGCCTTCGGGTCTTCAAAATACCCTGGCGGTACATCCACCTTCTGCGTTCTGCGAGGGGAGGAAGAGGAGAGAGTACGCTGAACCATTCTAGCTGAATACTATCGGGGCCGTCAGTAGACAATTTATGCCAGACTTTATACCCGCTCACGTTCGCCAACGGACTCGACGGAAACCTCGGGATAGTTTTCGACGAAAGCCGGATAATCATAGGGAACAGATGGAGCGCACTCGATGCAGATGTCGATGCAGAGGACGTGAACCAGCTCACCCCTTGCGCCCTCAAGTAGATAGATGTAGTCTGGCGCTATCAACGAAGGGAATGGCTAGCATTCACTGTCACTTGTCGTCGTCGTTGTGCTCGCTGTGATGGCTGTCTTTGAGGATTCAGACGATGAGGGGCGTTCCGGCTAGCGTAGCGCCGGGCCCGTGATATTCAACGTGTCTCCCGTCGGACTTGCCGATCATCGATTCTGTGATGGCGACCA
Organism: Phellopilus nigrolimitatus; assembly: GCA_021029095.1. Lineage (NCBI taxonomy): Eukaryota > Fungi > Basidiomycota > Agaricomycetes > Hymenochaetales > Hymenochaetaceae > Phellopilus > Phellopilus nigrolimitatus. The sequence continues at coordinate 249,515 of JAJOHG010000012.1, forward strand.
TCATCGACGAACTTCGTCGATGGGGAAGCTATGCACATTACCCGACGTTGTCCATGTTGGCGACGACAACGATGACGGACTTACCACAAAGAAGTCAACTTCACGGTCGAACGTCGAGACGCCGGTCAGAGAACTTCTGCCTTCCGCCAAGACAGCTGATCTCGACGCTGGGCTTGGGACGGTCACCATTGGCTTTATTCCGACGGCGAGAAAATGGCTTCTGCTCTGGTTACTTTTTGCTTCGATAAATTGTTTACGACCATCTGACCAGCTTCTACCGTCGAGGTCGAAGATGCTCTTCTTACGTAAGGCCCAGAGATGCAAGTTTGGCCTCAAGAAACACTGCTCTATGCTCAATCCCTAGCAAGCTTACTCGGCTTGAGATGTCGACTACTATGGATACTTCCAGCGCCGTGGACGATCTTGTATTACGGGGCAGCATCGTGTACTGGCACGAGCACGACGGGAAGCTGACCGCACAGCGTCTCATTATATACCATCGGCCTCATATACCATCGACCCCAAGATACATACCCCAGCATTGGAAATCACCTGCGCGACTCTGTCCATCTTACAGCTACACATACTTCGTCTCGTCGAGAACGAAAGTTCGTGCCGCTCGTAATTCTTCTTCCCCTCCTCGTACACTGCTGCCCAAACTCTGTAGAAGTGTGTACAAACATATGATTCACGCCGTTGCTGCACGTCGAAGACGTAGTGTGACATTCACACGACAAGGTCATCTCGCACAGGAGATTAAAGCACCCTTGATAACGAACAACATCTCCGCCGGGGGGACTGCGGCGATTGCGCGGTGAATGCATAAGGCAGGGCAGCTCGTGATACATGGGATATCGAGGTGCGATTTTGCGGACCGAGACGCATTCGTCCCACTCCGGGCAAAAAGGCGCGTTTCCCATTCAAGAGTGCCGTCGGCCATGTGCAGCTAATAGTTTATCCTATTTGTTGGAGACGGTATCGAGCGCCATCACGTAATCAGGAGGGAAGCCGTCTCCAACTCAGCCTGCGGCAACTTGAACACAAGTGACGATAAACTCAAAGGAAGGCGGCAAGGAGCGTCTACTGACTGTATCCGGATAGTCTAGGCGGCCCGGATAGAGAAACAGGAGGATCAAGCTCTAATGCTTTCCATATAACGAGTTCCGTCGCAGAAGAATTGAGAACATCGCGTTGACGGGGTGCTTCAACAAACGACAGCCTCGGGTCGTCTGGTTAGCATGGCAATTCGTCCCTACGGGGATGTCTGGGAGCATGGAATTGGACGTCGGCGGAAATGTAGAGCCAGCTTGAGCGAGTATTTATTTCTTCCGTGGCATAGCTTTGAACGTCCGGCTGACTGAGACTTACAAAGCATAGCATCAAACGTTTCTCATCCAGTACTCTTTTCAATGCCTTTCGTTCGACGACGTGCGTGCGGAGCGACGTCTGCCCACCCATCTGGACTTTGAACGTCAGCTATAATTGTGAGCGGCACAGCTCGAAAACCAGATTTGTCTGCTCACAGGTAGTTCTCCTAATCTCAGCTCGTTAAAAGCTTCTAATTTACTCCCATACGTATGTGAATGGCCATGAGCTGAGCCACATATCACGGTGTATTGCTAAGGTGTGTGTTTTGGACACTTTTAGGCTCGATACAGTGTAGTTCGATTCCTTTGCACACCTAATCAACATTGTTTTCTCTTTGCCACAATTGGCAGATTTTTGGAAAACAAATTTTATGCAATAAAACTTGAGTATAACTAGAGTATCCTGTAAAATTTAAAGGCTCTACGAGCATAAGAGAGAATAGAAAAAATGTTTTACGGATTCACGTCTTTTGTCACGGAAGACGCTCCTTTGCACACCCGTGACGCCGCAACAAAACGCCTAAAACGGTCTCTTAATCCGCGTCGCCTCGCGTATACATGTACGCTGTCACACTCAGACCCTTTGTTCATTACGTTTTTGCTTTCCCTGGCTGGATTTTTTCACCAATTGCCATTGCTGTAATCTTAAATCAAAACATTATTTACCTGCTATAAATTGGCATATATATTGTAGCCCTAAATAGTTGTAACGGTTATAAACCCGGGTATTTCAATTACATCATAAGCAGAATATGCATCTTTTCACTTAGTTTTGCCTCTCCTTATACAACGCGGGATGCTGTGCTTCTCAAATTCTGCACGGGCATAGAAATAACATGTATCTATAATACCCGTAAAATTTCAAGAGATATGGGTGATAACTGCAGGAGAAAATGTGTGGTGTGCAAAGGATGGGGTGTGTGCAAAGGAGTCGAACTACACTGTAGCTGTTTATGTTAAAATAAATCACCTTTTATGCACCAACTTAGCGCCTTTGAGGAAGACTTTCCGAGTGTATAACTTAATTGCAGACGGCCCAGCCATTGTCGAGAAATATGAGTTCAGGTTTCTCTCTACGGTGCTGTAGGTTATATTACTCCGAAATTAGTATCGCTCCGATTTTGGACAGCAAGCCGACCAGCGACACATTTTGAGCAGACGCCGACACGCATTGGCATCGGCCGACCCGCTGTGTAACACGACACGTCACAATGCACGTGTCTGCATGTCACATTGCAATACGATAACACTAGTATTAGTAGCTGAGGTCGTATTTCTCGAGGAGGGATTTCTAAAGAAATTTAAGCCAGTAAGTAGTATAATACCGTTATGGAGCTGTACTAAAACTATTATAAAGCAACTAACAAATATGACAGTAAACGAGCGGCGGGGGCAAAAAGTTATTTCGGCAATCGCCTGATCTCCGTGTCGGGAGTCGGGAGTGCCATCGTCCAAAGCGCCGTAAACGACGTTGTCTGACATTATCGATCTACTTCTCGGAGAAAAACTAATACGGATGGCGCGCAGCTCAAATTCGCTTTTGTGCGTGCGGCGGGTCCTTCGCAACCGTTTAGGGGTTGTGCGCCCGGAAAGGCGGCTCGCCACAGTCGAAAGCATGCGCGGAGCGCAGCAGGTATGCTTCCGTCCGTGATTCATCCTTCATTATGCGTTGCATAGGACGTTCCTACGAAGGTTGAAGCTCAATTGCGACAGATGAGCCTCACGTTCGCGGCGTTCTATGGCATTGCCTCCGTTTTCTCATACCAGATCCTTGGTCTCCCATCACCTTGTACAATTCCTTCTCGTGATCAAGACTTAAAACGGGACCACTCTGGAAACGTATCGAAGCGTTCCAGATAAAAAGTTAGGACACCCGCTTGAATCTCGGCGAATGCTAGTGCTGGGTACGTCGAGCTGTTCGGCGCCCGTGTCGGGAACCATCTGGCTGCACATCAGCGCTCGCGCTGATAACTCGCACCTCTATGCTTACGTGGGCGCCAGGACCTGATTATTATAAATTCAAAAGCAACTATTCTATAGAAAAACATTCGTTACGGTGCATAAGATCCTTTCAAACTCGCCTGCCCATTGTCACGATAAAAATACAGAAATGAACAGCACTCTGGATCTACGTTTAATCTGATATATAGGATGAGTTACACATGTACCGGCCCTCTTTCCGTTCGGCGATTTTCGAAGGACACCGCTTTCTTACAGATGGCCCTTTTCATCTCCCCTTAATTACGCAGAAGTTCGGTAAGACGGAGCACAGTCCGCCACCATAGCGGGGTTTAAGCTCTTGTCGCCGAACTGTCCCTTCCTGTCTCACCAGAACCGTTATAACCTTGACTTTAGATGGTGCCTTCTGCCTTTCATCGCAAGCGCCACCGGGTATCCAACCGGAATGTATGACAACGTGTGCTTAAAGTGCAACCCGTCAATAGGTCGTGATTGATGAAAATCGACAAGTCTTCCCAACATTTAAAGTAATCTCAATGTGACGCAGGCAGCTAGTCCAAAACTCCAACGCGTGAAAGATTTAATTCTACAGATTGAATGATTGACTACAACAATGCTACATGGTTGACAGATACAAGGATTTTTTGACTACTAATTAACCGAAAGAGACAAACCAAGACAAGACCATGTAATCAAGAATTGTCGAACCATCGCTAGATCAAAGCAAATACTTGGGACAGGGGAAGGAGAACAGTCGCACACAGGGAACAGGAGAAACGCTAATCTGGACATTTTAAAAGGGGGCCTCGGCACATCGGGTCAAACTTCCCGCACGCTTGCGCCTCGATGTCGCTACAAAGGTTGATTCATGCGGAATAGAAGATGGGATATATTCGTGTTTCGAAACGCGGGGTTTCGGCTCGCAACTTCCGCCGAAAATCATAGGACAGAGTGGAGAGTCGACAATCAATGCCAACTTTAGTGTTGCATCCTGTAAGGATTTATAAATAGATCAGTGATCATTCGCCAGCGCATCAGGCCGGAAACAATAGTCACTCACCCTCCCTTCATCAGAAGGGCTAGGGTACGGCATTCTACCGGACACCTCGAATGCTTCTTCGTCCTCGTATTCGGCGTACTCAAAGTATGGCCCTTCTTCCGAATCCAGGTCCGAGTCCGCATCGGCACTGTCGTCTGCATCCTCGTCCGCATCTGTCAACCACTCGCCGTGCGTCACGCGACACGAGTGACTCCCGTCCCGCCCGCCGGAGTGTGAACACGCGCTCGCATACGCGACTCCACATGAGCCCCTGCAAGAGAGCGAGAGGAGGATTGCGCGCTCATATCCCCTTGACATACGTCGTAGCGGCGGCGCGTCCCTGAGGAACTTCGCACCGATCGAGCTCGTGGCAAGGTCGTCAAGATCTAGGGTCGCATCGGAGTCATACCCGGAGTCTTCGTCGGTAGATGAGGCGTCAGAATACGGGTCTCCAAGAGACGTTGGAGAGGAAGAGGAGGAAGCGGTGGGGGGAGGCAAGGTGCCAGCCATGAAGGGACCTGATGAAAGTCGATGCACCTGAAGGGACAGAATTTATGCGGTGCTTGGCGGGCATTGTTGGATTGACGAGTGAACTGACTACTGAAGGCTGGTTTTATATAGTCGACGGCGCCGATAGAGATGTAGGTGTAGTGCGTGCGAGTACGGCTAATCGTTCCGGAGGGCGTTAACGATGGGAGACAGCGGAGGTCGTTGATGATAAGAGGCACCTAAAGCCCGACGTTTTGCTGCAGCGCCTACGCCTTCGATTGCCTGCTTAAGTACTTTTCCGCACCGTAGTTAGGGACAAAGAGGGGAACGTAGAAGTACACAGGCGATGAGAACCCTGAAGCATGTATTAGTACAGACTTGGCAGGACGCGGTGCGGCGCAGTGGGCCCGAAAGTCTAGACAGTCGATAAGCCAAGTAGCGGCGCAGAAGTGGCTCCGTCGCGAATATCCGAAGACAAAAAATGATCACATGATCACATGTGCTGCAGAGTGCTGAACTGCACGCAGCAGACTTCGAAGATTGCAGAGGACAATCTCGGCCTAATCCCGCCTCAACATGGATTTACTGGGAAAGGGATTGGAAGAAGTCTATGCCAAGCGGACGGTGAGTGTGAGCACAAGACAGCTAGAAGCTCGATTGTAATTGAAACATAGACCCGTGCACAACCTGAGACATCCTAAAACACACTTCTGTCACCTTCGCGTTTTCATACTTGATAAACAAAGCACGCTAACAAATGCCTTGGACATCAGGCAATGAAAGTGATGGAAATAACGTATAGGAATTTCATCTCCACTCGCTCACCTGGAACCGTTAGCTTGTTTCTACAGTTGAAATTGAGGGGCACACGCGACTGTCTTTGTTCACTCGATGCCAATAATCGAATGATCATATGCAGGAGATCGATAGTGAGACCTCAACACTCTTCTGGATGTACGCCAAGGAGTCTCGAACGTGTTTGCCTTGCTGCCTCTATATTCAGAGGCTCAAGAATGATTGGAAATATGGAGAGGCGTTTAAGAACCGTCGGCCGTGGTAAAAACGGAATTAGGGGTGCGGAGTAGGGGGTCAGTCTTCTTCGCCGAAGTAGATGTTTCAGTTAATATCAATGACACCGAAGAAATCACAAAGGCAGTCGTTATGGTTCAGCAAGAATCAATGAGGAGCGATCGAACACAAAGGCCGTATCAGACATGAAGTGTATTTGGGGATCGCGGCGAGCAAGAGAACTACGCTCGGGAGAACTGGAAGACGATGGTGGGAGGACTGGAAGAAGACTACAACCTCGGGGAAAATTGCAAGGACACCGAGACAACCGACGACACTTACTAAACCCTCTCCTTTGTTCCAGTAGGTTTGAGATGTGAACATGTCATCGAGCGACCTGCTCATATCTGAAACTGCTCACATGGTATAAAATAAATCGAATGCAAAACTTAGCTGAGCTTGAACCGAAGAGAGGCTCATGACTTCCTTCCAGGCTCAAAACACTCACCCCCTTTCTGCTTCGACCCCTCTCTGCGCTCCAAGCGTGAGCATCAGAAGCAAAATTAGACCACCTAGTCGATGCTTGGAGTACAACCACAGCACAGAAGTAAGGGTTAGAATTACGAGAGCTCCAGACTTGATGGCATCCTTCCGCGAAAAAGCTCCAAACGTTACTGGCCCATTGGAAATCAGAGTAATGAAGTAAAAAAAGAGGTATAGGAAACAGCGGATTGGAGTCGTTCCAGTAATGTGTAGCTTATAAGGTGCAAGGCGTGCGGACTGGAGTAGAATCTGCATTCTCTCCCACAACGAGTAAGTATTACCAATATGTTCCCAGGACCGCTCCGCCGCCACCGTACAATGAAACTTCTCTCACTGCCAGCCTCGCCATGCGCACTCCGCGCCTCACGACATCATCGCCATCCAGGCTGTTTATAATAAATACCCTTGTTCCGAGACATCCTTATCTCTGGTCCGCCCTCGAAGCTTGCTCAAAGCTAGCGTTTCAGAGCATACTTTGAAATCCGGTTAAATTCCCGCAGAGGCTCTTTTGTCTTCCATTTGTTCTAAAATTCGCCTATATTATACATTTAATCAAGTTGGGAAGATGGCGATTTTCAACCTTGCCGCTCTCTCGGAAACGTTTCTTCTCCTCATGAACACGCCACTTGTCCCGCCTGACTCCAGCAATGCACCGCGCGACGTTCCGCTGACGGAGATGCCGAGCAGGCTCGACAGGGGGACCCGCAGACGAGTAAGTCGCCTGTTGTCTTTTTCTTTTTTTAATTTTTTTGAGAACAAAAAAGCTGATGATTTCTCTTGATAGTCAAACAGCTCGAGCATGAACTCGAGCACGCAGAGCTCCCCGTACAGCACTGGCACCACATTGGAATCGCTGGACGACAGTCTCGGATGGTCACGAGATCAGGGGTCTGTGTCTCTTTCTGTGAGTGCCTCTCTATTTTCGTAAGCTCCAGCGCCGACTCACGCTGCATTGCGAAAGGCGATGCGCTCGAGAAGCCCTCCATCGGTAGAGTCGAAGAAGCTTCCCCCTCTTCCCCCGCCTCGCCACTCACGTGTGCGCTTTGCGGACGATTGCGAGATCGAAGGCCCAGCATAAACCTGCTCTTGCGCAACGCGCCATGACCTTCCAAGGAACATATATGATTTTATGATTCTATAACGCTACATAATGCATCTCTATTTTGATTTACTTGAAACCCTATATTATGGCATAGTATTTTATGACATGTATGTATGTACATGTACTCGAACATAGGGACGGGACCTTTTTGAATAATTTAGCGAGAACCTTGAATCGGAAGGCAGTTCTCACGAGTATGGTTAACTATTAAGGAAATTTAACGTGCTTCAAATCCGAATATCACAAACAGTCTTATCTTCAGTCAGGGGTGTGTTCACAGGCATTTTCTATAGTTAGCACCTCGACCACCGAGTACCCCACAACTCTGCTTCTCAGCTTCCCACTTCATCCGAGTCTTTCACCGCGACGAACCGCAGCCGCGTGTACATCAGCGCCCACCGCCCACTCTCATCCCTGCAATCGATTGTACACAACTCTTGCACCTCTTGCATAACGCCCTCCGCTTCCGCGTCTCCCAGACCAGCGAAGAAAGATGTGCGGCAGAACGTGCGTAGCCAGTCGACGACATCCGAAAAGAGCGGCGTGAGGCGCACTTCAGGCACCCCCCTACAGTGGACCTATTAGGTAGGACCGACCCATATGAGGGTTCCTTCTAATAGGTCCTGCTTGGTTATGTGAGTCCCATGGCTGATGGGCATGCCCATATGCTTGGGCATGCCCAACTGTGGGGATCCCCGGGTGTATTTCAGGGTCTTTGGGAATGCCCATCCTTGGGGAATCCCATAACTTGTCACTGGCTGTCAGGGGGCCCTGGTATGGGAATTCCCAGATAGTTGGACCTAATTATACAAAATGTTTCCCTGTTGCATGCATTGTACTTAGCATTATATCAGTGCTGTAGTACTAATTATGGCCTGAGCCACTGTTTGAACTGGTTTGGGCTACATGGGGGTTGGCTTAAACAGGGTTGGATGCAGGTTGATTTAGGTCAGCCAGGGCATTAATACCTCTGATCCTTTCAGACCATGGTATATACTTATACATTATTTTGCGTACATATACCACACTGGATTAGGGTATTCTCAAGTGCAGGCATCCACAATGATGCTGTTTCTGGCTCTCAAAGCCATTCGGGAGGGCTTGCTAAGCTGTTCAATTGGCAGTAGTGATGGGCAGTGTGTACAAAGGGCAGGGACGTAATCAACACATGCTGAAGCCTTGCTAAGCTATTCAATCAATAGTAGTGATGGGTGGTGTGTACAAATTACAGGGACATATTCAATGTGGGCTGAGGCCTCACTCTTAGTAGGAATTCCTTGTTGAAGGGCAATGGTTGCAATACTCTATCCCCAGGTTTGGGCATTCTCAAGGATGGGCATCCCCAAGGTTGGGCATGCCCAAATGTGAGCATGTCCAAATATGGACGTGCCCCAAGGATGGGCATGCCCAAGAAGAATGGGCGTGCCCAAGGATGATGGGCGTGCCCAAGGATGATGGGCGTGCCCAAGGATGATGGGCGTGCCCAAGGATGATGGGCATGCCCAAATGTGAGCATGTCCAAATATGGACATGCCCCAAGGATGGGCGTGCCCAAGAAGAATGGGCGTGCCCAAGGATGATGGGCATGCCCAAGAAGGATGGGTGTCCCCAAGGATGGGCATGCCCAAGCTTGGGAAATCCCAGCCAATCAAAGACAAATGAAAAGTCAACAAAAGTCATGTCTTTCACTTTCTCACAAATTAGAATACATTATACTATGATTATAGTAATACAATCTGATTAAATGTGGATACTAAAGAATAGATTACATAGTGAAATACAAGTCAATTGACAGGCTTCTACATCTGTGTGAACAGCTTTTGCTTTGCCACCTATGCACAAGCCATGGCGAGTATTTGCCTCTTTGTTGGAGAAGGTGTCTTGGTGAGGGGGACAATCTATAATAACATGAGTGTGGTAGCATTTGCCGGCCATGCCGTGCCAACCGTGCCACAGCATAGCCGGCAAGATCAGAGACTTTTCCGAAAGCAGACAAGGTTGTTGCCGTTGGGACGAGCTAATTACAGAATGCTTCTATTGATCTATTCTATCTCGCTAGCTTATGGCGCCCCGATCCGTCGGCATCACATAAGCAGATCCCCCGCCTCCCCGCTCGCCGTTCGGCGCCGCCTTCGCGTAGCTCAACCAAGAAATCAGAAACTCGGTTTATTTGATTTCTAAACCGTAGTTTCCATTGTCTATTCTACTATTCTCGAACCATTTTTTTTCTATTCGAAACTATATGCGATTCGTTACAAGATGAAAACAAAGAGTTGCCGCTTGCACGAAGCAAGCGGCGCACACTAAATACAGAAGGCGACAAAGTAAACGCGCATGTCGCACCCGTGTTAAAAAGGTTGCGAGCATGCTGAGCGATCTCGAGTTTAAGGTAGTCTTCGTCGGCACCTGCGCATGACAACATCTTGTTGGTGCGGATGGCGTTGAAGGTTATACAAGGATGCGGATGCGCTGCACGTCGCGTTCCGCCAGCTCGTCAGGCCTCGCATGCGCGTGAGCGATGCATCCTCGATTTTGTGCGAACGCACACTGACCGGAAGGGGGCGACGACGGGCGGGCGAATTTACGAACTACATCACGCGCTCGTTCAACGAGCGCAGACGTACGTTGTGGACCCGCGCACAGACATGCACGCGCCCGCGAAGCGACATAAGTGATCACTCCTGTCGCCACGCTGGGCAACACGGATGCGCCGAAATGCCACCCGCCGCACAACTCGAGTCTCAGAGCTGTGCGCACGTCGAATGACTGATCATCAACGACATCTCCATCGGACTGAACCATCAAAAGCAGGTCCAAAATTCTCTGCATCTCGGCTTCGCCGTCCCAGTCGGAAACAGCCTCCATCGACTCCATCAACGGCGCCGAGACAGGGGCAGGCGCGGTGAGTGGAACGGCTGGCTCTTCGCCGAGAGTATCAGGAAGAGATGACGGCGGCCTCAACGCGACTCTTCAATCTGCTTACCCCTCTCCCATCACTGCCTCTCCGCGGGCGGACCATTGCGACAACCCCGAGTGCCAGCACACCGGTTGCGGACGAGGCAGCCATGGACGCGTGGATTCGCGAAGTCTTCTCGGGCTCACCCGTCGTTCCACACGGCGGACGCCACCTATGCTAGGTGACGAGTGGGCTCGGACTCATCTGCATCTATGATAATGCTCGCGTTCAAGACGGTCAGCGAGGGGGTGATGGAAAATACCGGCGTCGTGTGAAAGACCGGCGTAGAGGGGACGAGGACGGGGAAAATCGTCGTCGAATTAGAGGAAGACGGCGATGTGTTCGATGGATAGCCAGTAGGAGTAAATGTGGAAGGTGTCGGAAGCCCTTGATAGCGAGGACCTTCATTACAGCCTCCCAGCCCTTCTCGAGGGACTTGATCCTCTCTTTAAGTTCTGCGCTCTCCCTCTCGCGCGCCTTCTCGTGATCCAGTTCCTCCTCCTGTCTTCTGGCATCCGTGCGTTGCTTGGAGTCAGAGGTATGCGTGCCCGCCCTGAGAAGCCTGTTCTCCTCCTTGAGCTCGGCGTTGCGGCGCTCCATGGCGGTGTACTGCGCCTTGCGCTTGTCCCGGGAGTTCTGGGCAGTGATACGGTTGCGGTGGGCGGCGGCGGCGACGACGAGGGGTACCTTCTCGACCTGCTCGACGCGGTGGCCGCATGCGAGGACGAGCGCGGCGAAGCGGCGCTGGCTCTGGCTTGCGACACGGACGCATCAGCTAAAGAACAGATAGCACATAAGAATCGGAACACGTACCAGTGACCCTCCGCTGCCCGTCCATGGGCAGTTCCTTTCTCCACATTCCCGGGGTCGCAAAGGGAGGACATGACCGTTGTCATGTCCCAGCCGGCCTTCGTGCGGGACTGCGCGACACGGACACGAGCTAAACGGCCGTTGAGATTGCGGAAAAGAGAGTTGAGGGGGCGGCAAGTCGTTGGTGCTGGTGTCGGTGCGGGTGCAGGTGTTGGTGGACCAAAAAAGCGAGTCACACAGCACAAGAGAGCGCGGCCGAGCAAGTAGTGAGACAGCAAGCCAGAGGACGACAGCGACGCAGACGACGTAGACGACGTCGTGAAAAAAAGACGACGCGTCATCATCGGCACTGATCCGCGGTCCAAATCGAGTAATATTTTGTTTTGCGACATTGTGGCTAGAAGAAACGGACAGTGGTATATTAATTTCTGCTTGTTCTGTGCCACATTAAAATACGAAAAAATAATTATAATTTACTCTATACTATAATTCATTGATTCCTAATTTTAGGGCCTCCAGGAACAAGAATATATGGAGTTATAAAGGAACTACACTGATGAGCCGCTTTCAACAGCATTACAGTCAAGGTCTTAGATTTTTATAAATTGGACAGTTCATGCTAGAAAGCTCAGATTTTACAGAGCAGTAGATATATGTACAGTAAGCATTAAATAAAAACTACAGGCTGAGGACTGTGGTCTTCGGCACTCAACAATCAAAATGTGTGTGATTTTAGTGAATTCAGGTCCGAGACGGCCTGTTTTTGTCTTATTTTAATTCATCCCCAGCTTAATAAATTCTGATAACTTGGGAAATACATATATGCATATAAATAATTCATTTCTAAGTGTTAGATTGGAAAATTAGAAGAAGTGGCTGTCAGGGTGTCTATTTGAGTCGGACAAGACAAGTTTGCAACAGAATCTGCACGCTGTTCATGCTTCAAAACGCTATTTTCGAGATAGCATGTTTCTACTTATTCCACAGCTCATCGGACACACAGATAATTTTACACTAGTAGCATAGTTCTATTCAAAAAAACAATCGCCTCAATCCGTCCACTCGATCACATTGTAGAAAATAATCAGTAAAACTGCAAAAAGAAGGTTTTACATGGGAAAGACATGAGTATATGCTTAATCTAAAATCATCCAGAAAGATCGGGACATCGTGAATTTTCAAATATGTAGGAGTAATATATATTTAATCCCTCAGAAAATTCCAAGGTCAACGGCGATGTATTGGATGTTGTATAAATCATTTAAAGTGCACTCGGAAGCTAGTGCACGAGCACCGCGCGGGAAGTGCCGAGAGACGCGGACGTCGTCTTGATGTCGCTTGTCGACAACAACAACGACGTCCACGGCCTCAATAGCGCAACAAAAACCTCAGGTAAGTACGAAAAACTTTTTATCTACTTATAATGATGTTCTGACATCTTTTTTCAGACCTTTTTGTGCAGTCAGGACCGCTGCAGGGCACGCCAGCAGCTTGTGCGGCACGCACGGCCGCGCCCCTGTGTGTGGACACAACACGCACGTTCTTTCTTGTGCGGCCGCCCTCTTTCGCTCACAGTGCACGGCGCTCCCGCACGGGCACTGTTTCTCTTGGTCTTTCTTTCTCTCGCGGTCTCCCTCTCTCGTGGTCTCCGTCTCTTGCGGTCTCTCTCCCGGCTACCCTTTCTTGCGGCTTCCCTTTCTCACGGTCGACACGTCTCGCGGTACGCTTCAAATCCACAGATGACATCCGCGCTGCCTCGTCATACTGAGAACGCGCGGATGGAGACTCAATCTGCCCTGCGGTCGGGATGGTGGCCGAACAAGCGGCGCGTACGGCCGTCCTCTTCTGTGTGGGCACGGCACGCTCGCTCGTACGTCCTCCCTCCCATACGGCCTCTTTCTCGCACGCCCTTGCTCCCGCGCATTTCCTCTCGCGCGGTTTGCCTTTCGCGCGGCCGACCCTTGTGCAGCCGACACACCGTGTGCTCAAGCGCGGCACGAACAGCAGCCTCTCCCATGACCTCCCTCTCCGCTTCAAATCCAGTAGATGACATCCACGCTGCCCCGTCATAACGAGAACATGCTGGACGCACGCGCAGATGCCCCGCCGTCTTTCCCTCCTGTCTCTCGCACGAAGACCTCTGCGAACAGATTCGCCATTCCTTTCCTTTCGCATCCCTCGTGCGCAGGGCCGCGCTACACAGGCGGAGTACCACGCGCCTCTTGTGAGGCTCATCGCGTGGCGTGCCTTGTTCGTCGGGATCGCGACGTCGACGGACTGCAGCGATGCGTCCGTGTCACTCAGCGCGGCGACAGGAGTACTCGCATATGCCGCTTCGCGGGTGTACGCGCGGTTCCATCACGACGTACATCCACGCTCGTTGAACGAGCGCGTGATGTAGTTCGTGAGTCTGTCTGCCCGTTGTCTCCCCCCTCCCTGCCAGCGTGCGTTCGTGCAAAATCGAGGATGCGACGAACTGCAGCGGTGCGTCCATGCCGCTCAGCACGTACGTCGCTTCCGGGAACACCTCGTCTACGTGTGGGCTCTCGAATTTGAACAGACATGGCTTGTTGATGAGCGCATGGGTCCGACGTCTTTCCTGTTCGTCACAAGGGCTTTGTTCTGTGCCTCCTGCTGCTGCTGCTTCTCGATTTCCTCCGGGTCGCGGTAGAAGAACATGTCGGTCATTACATCCCAGCTGTCCTTTGTGCGCGGGACTGTGCAGCGCAGGCGGAGCACCTCGCGGCAGAGTAGCCATCAAATGAGGCCGACCGCATAGCGCGCCTTGTTCGTCAGAATCGTGACGTCGACGATCCACGGTAGCACAAACGCGTCCTCGCGGGCCGGGGTGCAGCGCCGCTCGCGGTCTTTAGGGTGAGGGTTAGTGGCACGGAGGGGGAGTGCGCACGGAAGAGGAGCGTGTTGGGCGCGTTGGACGTGAGCGACTGGATGGTGAAGCCCGATGTGCCCGGAAGCGTGGTGAGGGTGGTGGAGGTGTTTATCGCGCTTTTAGTGGAGATCAACTTGATTGGGACGGGAAGAGAGGGGGAGGGAGGACGCACCCACTGCTCGTCTTGAGGAGCAGTTCGGTCGCGCGCGAGCTCACGCTGCCTCCATTGGCGTGCGACATGGAGGCGGACGCAGCGACGATCGCGCTGGACATGACGGTTTGAGCGAGGGAGACGTGTGGCACGACCTCATGATGGGTGCGTTGGACGTCTTGAGCGTGCCGGCCTGCACGTCTATGTTCTGTTTTATTTTTTTTCTCCTTCTTTTTTTGATTTCTTCTCGCGAGCTCCGTAGAACAAATAGGACTCGAGCAGACAGAAAGCGGACTTCTGCGGCGATGCCAGCGTTTTTCGTCTTCAGATCGAGCGGGCGGAATGCGAGACCCGCCGCGAGCCTGTGGCGGAAGTTATTGAAATCCGTCTCGAGCTTCTTGTGCACGCATCCTGGCACGGTGCAGGACGACGTTGAAGCACAGCATGTCGCGCGGGAGCAGTTCGCGCAACATCAAGACGCATACGTGCGCAGGCGGCTTTAGAACGATGCACGCGCATGCATACAATCTCAAGACACACGACCTCAAGACAGCTGTATTTAATGTGCGCCGCTTGCTTGCTCCGTGCAAGTGGCAACTCCTTGTTTTCATCCTGTAACGAATCCCATATGGTTTCAAATAGAAAAAAAAGGGTACGAGAATAGTAGAACAGACTACACTTTCCAGAACAAATAAGTCGGGTTTCTGATTTCTTGGCTGAAGCTGCGCGAAGTGTTGCCGAACGGCGGGCAGGGGATCTGCTTATGTGATGCCGACGGATCGGCGCGCCATAAGCTAGCGAGATAGATAGATCAATAGAAGCAGTCTAAATTATTTGTAATTAGCTCCTCCCGCCGGCAACAGCCCTATCCAATTTTGGATAAGTCTCTGGATTTGCCGGCCATGCTGTGGCAGCCATGGCCGGCAAGCCCTGAGGCTACCCGGTGTTAAATAACCACATTTGCTTAATCAACCTTATTATAATGTATTCTAAGTTGTGTAACACTTGAGGTTTCCAGTTTGTCTTGAGTATCATTTGACTGACTAAGATATTCCAAGCTTGGGCACCCCCATCTTTTGGGCACCCCCATCTTTTGGGCACCCCCATCTTTTGGGAATGCCCATGGGCACGCCCAAGCTTTGGGAATGCCCATGGGCATGCCCAAGCTTTGGGGATGCCCATGGGCATGCCCATAGTGGGAATGTCCTAATTTGGGCATGCTCATGGTGGGCATGCCCAAAGCTTGGGGATGCCCATGGTGGGAATGCCCAAGCTGAGGCTCCCCAAACTTTGGGAATACCTTATATAATTACATAGCAATGCTATATAGTGCTTTAAAGTCAGATAATACTATCTACACTGCATGCACTATTTTAGTCTCATGAATACAACTTGTGTGATCCTACACATATTTTTTGCACTGTCCAAATATGAGCTTGTGCATCATGACACCAACTTTACAATAAGAGTTGTAGAGAAAGCATTATACATGTGTATATAGACGTGTAGTGTAAAAAGAAAGCCTGCATCTACATTGTGAATTAATTTTCTGCATTTTGTCAGATGCCCCAACTGATTTTTGAACTAACCTGCATCTGATCAGCCCTAGCCAAACCCTGGTGGCCCAGACCAGTTTTAAACTGTAGTTCAGGCCTTAATTGGTATTATAGCATACCAATATAATGCTAGATACAATGCATGCAACAGGGACAATATTTATATAATTAGGTCCAATTATCTGGGAATTCCCATACCAGGGCCCCCTGACAGCCAGTGACAAGTTATGGGATTCCCCAAGAATGGGCATTCCCAAAGACCCTGAAATACACCCGGGGATCCCCACAGTTGGGCATGCCCAAGCATATGGGCATGCCCATCAGCCATGGGACTCACATAACCAAGCAGGACCTATTAGGAGGAACCCTCATATGGGTCGGTCCTACCTAATAGGTCCACCGTAGGGGGGTGCCTGAAGTGTGAGGCGCGGCGTGAGTGAAAGGTGCGTGATACGGAGGCCTGCGCTCTCGAGGACCTTCACAAGCATGCGGACATGGGAAAAAATATTGATGAAGTATAAAAAAAGCGTCGCACCAGTTAAAGAAAAGGGAAATAAGAAGACGTTGGCCGGCGCACCTGCTTATAGTCCTCGATGGACGGGAAGTACCACGGGTCGAGCGCAGCAGGGTCAAACCCGCGCCGCCTCAATACGGTGTGTATTGCCATCCTGAGACCTAAAGCGCAAGTTTCAATCATTGAAATTAGATCGAAGCTCTCAGTCAAAATCTAGAAAACAACCCACCAACACAGTTAGTGAACCCGCCCATCTCCCCAACGAATCGGCCCTTTTCCCTCAAGATGCGCGCGACACCCACGGCGACACTACGAGGGTCACGCTTACACCAGTGCAACGCCGCGTTTGTGAAAACAGCGTCGAATGTATAATCGAAAGATGCAGGAAGGGACGCGGAAATTTCGGATGCAACGCTCGGAGATGGCGGAAGATGCAAGTCCTGGGCGTCGCCGACAAAGCACGCCGATACACCGTTTTGGCGGGCTTTCTCGACCTTAAGTATATTTGTAACAATATATCAGTAAGTGTCTATGCTGAGAGCCAATGGATTTCGCACCATGCTCGTGCTCGAGTCCACGCCGAGCACGACTCCCGCCTCGCCAACCAGTTTCGCAAGCTGGGTTGTGAGCTCGCCGCTTCCGCAACCGAGGTCTAGGATGCGTTCGCCCGGTTGCGCGTTAAGCAATGCAAATACGGGCGCGGTGAACTCGTTCGAGTACACGAAAGACGCGACCGCGTTGTACTTGTCCGCGGACCATGAATCCGCGTGGACACCAGAAACGGGGGTGTCTGTGGTACTCATTTAGAGGTTGCAGAGGTTCAAATGCTACGAGATAGAGGAAAGCATGGCTTTGCTTGAATATATCCTATACGAGCGCGAGCGAGCAAGGGCGGCTGAGTTTTCGGCCGACGCGTGTGACGAATTCAGTAAGTCCGAAACACAGATTCACTCGACTCGGCCGAGACAGAACCGAAACATAAAAATATTAAAAATGTGGTTTGGGTAGTGACGAGGATGCTACTGTATAGTGTAGAGTGAGCCGCCATCTGGAAAAAAAGGCGAAACGGCAGATGGGAAAACTGTGTCATAGCTACGAAAAGCAAGATATCAGTACGAGCATTAAAGCCAAGACAGGGGAGTTGAACTAGCGAGTAAACAGCGGCCAGAACTCCATCTTTTCGAGAAAAAGAACATAACCACTAAATTCAAGATTCATGAGGAACAGGAATATGTCTACCAGGAAGCATGCCAGACTTGAAACGTAGACACATCATCTGATCTTCCAAGAGCAGTTCCAGCATGCTAGTGTGATATTTCAAGACAACTCTTCAATAGCTAATATTCAAAAGAAGCAAAGAAGCTGCAGAGACAAGACAGAAAGAAAATTTGATAGCGAGCTCGAGTTCAAGCGGAGGTAAGAAGCGGTCCAAAATGTTGCGTCATTCCATCAAGTTGATGTGATTGCACCGCCACGTAACATGACGTCACGTAGCGTCGCAGTGTAGGCAGCTGATAGCGGACCGGGATAGACTGCCTTTCTTTGCAACCACCACCATGTCGTCCAAGTATTTTGTCCACGTACGCATATACACACGCGCCCGATTTCTCGTATTCACATCATCGGCAGGTTTCTAACATCTCGCCAACGACCACCGAGCCGAAGCTGCATGACTTTTTTACGTGAGTCTCCGCATACATCCATCATCGATGTTGTCGCTCTGGCTGCTGAGCGCAATTGCTCATACAACTCCCGTAGATTTTGCGGGACGTGAGTGTTATCATTCAATTTCCAGGTTTTACGGCTATCTAAATCATAACTGGCGAAAGAATCGAGAGCATCGACTTCAAGGGTGCTGACGGCGAGTCGACCGTTTACTTTGAGAAACCGTCCGCCGTGACCACCGCTTTGATGGTACGCGTCAAGCACGCTTAAGCAAGGCTGCAACTCACAACTGACTCGAAGCTCAATGGAGGAACGTTGGAAGGCGCACAGCTAACCGTCAAGACTGACGACCAGGAGCTCCCCGACGAAGACCGCGATGGTCCTCACCCCGATGGCGTGCCGTTCCATCAGTCGGATAAACCAAGGGCGGGCAGTGAGTTTTGAAGAAGACCAAGTTTTCTCTCAGTTGATATCCATTTTTTTTTCCTTCAGTTGCTGCCGAGTACCTTGCAATGGGCTACACACTCTCCGACTCAATCCTCCAACGAGCCATTCATCTTGACAGTACGCCTTCGAACACTCAATCATCAGGATGCGTGTTTATATTTATATTTTTCTCATCGCATGAAGATCAGAAGGGCATTTCGAAACGCTTCCTGTCTTACTTCAATACTCTCGACACCACCGTTGGCGCGAAGGCTCTGGGACCTGACCAGACCGTTTCTGGCAAGGTGCAATCCACTCTGAGTAGCGCGACGGATCGTGCGCGGAGTGTCGATGAGCAGAAGGGATACTCGAAATCTGCCAATGACGTATGTATATTTCCGGTGATCCATCAACAGTCCTATCATTTGTCTTGTTTTATTCTCAGCCCCTTTAGATCTTTTGATTACTATATGGAAGCTGACAGATACACAACAGTATTATAGCAAGGCGATAGCGTCGCCCTCCGGTCAGAAAGTGAAGCTGTTCTATACGACCGCCGCTAAGCGGCTGTTCGACATTCACGAAGAGGCTCGCCGTATTGCGAAAAGCAAGGCGGGGGAGCCGGTCGCTGCTACTCCAACACCTGACTCTGCATCGAATGCCGATCAGAAGCCAGCGCAGCCCACGTCCGCACCAGAGAAGGCGTAAGCAGAACGAGTAATGAAGGACCTGTGCCAGTCTAGTATATTATTTGACTGCCAATATACAATGTACAGAATCTTAGGATAATCTTTGTTCGAAGTTCGTTGAGAGGCACTATCACGTAAGTGGGTGCGAGATCGGCGCCATCATCCGTTTGTGGCAGTGAGTTGAACTCATGAAAATTTGAACTTTTGAGGATAACGTCAACGTCCAAGGCGTTGCGTACGAGCGCCTTTTGGATATGGTTGGCTTTGGCTTAGCGTCGTCGTCGGGCGATCACAGCGCCAGCTCATTCCGGACTTCCAACAAAATCAAAACGATCCCGCCGCCACTCGCGAGCTCCACGCCGAAGAAACGTACGAACGGCGGCCCGAATCTGAATCTGAACGGCGTGCGCACCCCGCCGAGCTTGAAGAAAGCAAAGAGGTACAATTTTATCAATGGTGCCTCTAACGCGGACGGCAGCCCTTTGAAAAGGCGCAAAACGTCGGTTGCATACATGGAGGACGACGAGGAGGACCACGGCGCGAGCTTCGCCTCGATCAACGGCCACACGACCGGTTTCGGTGCAAATCAGTCGGGAAAGCTGGGGAAGGCGACGAACTCACAGGAAAAGGAACTTCGGAAGCTTGCGGCGCTGCAGGAGCAGCGGCAGCAGCTGCCCATTGCGAAGGGTATGCAAGCAGAGCTTGTGAATTCGAAAAGAAGAGACTGAATATGTCCATCTTTAGGGCGAGAGGCGCTCATCCGGGAGTTCAGGGAAAATGACACGGTCGTCCTCGTAGGAGAGACAGGATCTGGGAAGACGACGCGTGCGTGCTTATAATTTCTCGATCTTTTCTTATGATATATCGGGTTTTCTAGAGGTCCCACAATACATTCTCGAGGCCGACATCTGCGGCAGCGGTCAGATCGCTGTCACGCAGCCGCGGCGCGTCGCCGCAACTACACTCGCGCAACGTGTTGCGGAGGAGCAGGGCGTCGTTCTGGGCTCGCGCGTCGGGTACGCCGTGCGTTTCAATGAGGCGCACGGACCGGGTACGAAGATCAAATTCCTCACAGATGGCATGCTTGCGCGCGAGCTGCTCGCAGATCCGCTCCTTTCACGCTACAGCGTCATCGTCGTCGACGAGGCGCACGAGCGCACACTCAACACAGATTTGCTGATCGCAAGTCTGAAGACCATCCAGAGAGAGAGGAATGGTCGGAGCGGGAAAGCGAAGGCGCCAAAGGGAAAAGGCAAAGGCAGAGAAGATGCGGGGCCACTGAAGGTCATCATCATGAGTGCGACACTTGACGCAGATAAATTCAGTCGTTTCTTCAACAAGTAAGTATGTCTTCCTTAAGTTTTGCCGTTTTGCTAACATCTCAAAATAGCGCAAAAGTTCTATATGTGAAAGGACGTCAGCATCCTGTTAAAATCTACCATACCCTTGCGATCCAGACGGACTATGTAGATGCGGCAATACGGACGTTCTTCCAAATACATGTAGATCACCCGCCAGGCGACGTGCTAATATTTTTACCAGGTAGGGCTTCTTGTCATGTTCCCCACCGCGTTCTCATCTCGTCTCAGGTCAGGAGGACATTGAGAGCCTCGATAAGGCCATCACGACATACGCCGCGCAACTTCCTATCGGGCAGATGAATGTGAGTGCCCCGAGCGGCGCTGTACAGTGACTTCTCCGCGCCTGTCCAGCTGAATGACATAAGCGTCTCTGCAGGTCCTCACCTGCCCCATGTACGCATCGCTCCCGCAGAGCCAGCAGTCGAGGGTATTCCAGAAGACGCCAGCGGGCACTCGAAAATGCATCCTCTCAACGAACATCGCCGAGACGTCAATCACGATTCCGGGCGTGCGCTACGTGATCGATACTGGCAAGCACAAGGAGAAGCGGCATTTTGCCGGTCATGCTGGAGGAGGTGAGTGCATTCTTTTTGAATGTATACGTTGTACATAAGATGTCTTTATTGTAGGCCTGGACTCGCTGCAAACGCAGGACGTGAGTAAGTCATCCGCAATGCAACGCGCAGGTCGTGCTGGTCGAGAAGTGTGTCATTTTTTGCTTTAGATTGGAACGCGGTTTGTTTCTAATTTTTATATCAGGGACCGGGGGAATGCTTTCGCCTGTACACGGAAAGCGATTTCATGAACCTAGAGGATGCAGCCATACCAGAGATCCAACGTTGCAGCTTGATGTCAAGTTTTCTCCAGTTAAAATGTTTAGGCTTAGACCTTCAAACCCTCGATTTCATGGACAAACCTGACGAGGATTCCAGTAAGCCACAACTATATATATATTCATCTTCCTGATCAATCATATTCTGTGCAGTCAGCGCTGCTATGAAAAGCCTTTTCCTCCTAGGCGCGCTCAGCGACAAAAGCGACCTAACACACGTCGGACGCCAGATGAATAATTTTCCGCTTGAGCCACCCTATGCACGTGCACTCCTCACTTCATGCGAGCTCGGCTGTACGAGTGAGATGCTCGGAATTGTCTCTGTGCTTTCCGCGCCGTCGAAGCTTTTCTTCGATTCGACTGAGCAACGCGAAGACGCCGCAGATGCGCGTGCCCTCTTCCGGCATGCGAGCGGGGACCATCTGACTGCACTTGCTGTCTTGCGTGCTTACGAGGAGCTCGTGTCGGGCGGTGCGGGGAAGCGTGCACGTCGCGAGTGGTGTCGCCTGCACTTCGTGAACGAGCGCACGTTGAGCGAGGCGGTGAAAATTCAGGCACAAATGCGCGGGATCTGTGAGCGACAGGGCGTAGACTGGGCGGCGAGTTGTGGTGGGGACGACCGGCCTGTCCTGCGGAGCCTTCTGAGCGGCTTGACGGAGCACGTGGCGAGGTTAAGGTCCGAAGGAGGGTATGTGCAGATGTTTGGAAAATCTGTGAGTGCCGTTCTGAGTTGAAACTAAGGCTCTGTTTCACTCCAATACAGGCTGATCCGCCTTCTTGCTTTCGTCAGGTTGTTAAAATTCACCCAGGATCTGTCTTGTCAAATCGGAAAGCTCCTTTGATTGTATACGACGAGCTGGTGAGTTATTGTTGTCTCGGTTTCACTTTTTGCATCTCATAGCCAACCCTATCCACTAGGTATTGACGGGCTCGACTTATGCACGAGGCGTTTCCGTGGTTGACTCTGAGATGGTCACTGAATGCACTCCAGTTCGGTTACGAACAGCCTTCTAAAGCTCTCCCTTTTACGCTTTCTGTTTGTTTTCATTCATTGGATGCTTTGTTTAAACACTTCCCCCTCATATGATGCGCTCCTGCTTATTAATCTTATGTGTAGACACTGTTGCACACAATAGTATAGACCTCTCATGTTCATCTATCATGTAGCACATCATGTCTTCCCAATTGCCAAAATGCTCCGCAACTAGTACGTGCTCATCCGTGCTCATCCGTGCTCGACTGAAAGGAGAGATCAATGACTCGAGGTGAGGAGGAGCAGACAAGCTGTAGAAATTCGGAACGCCAAGCAATTGAGAATTTTGAGATAGAGCAAAGAAACTTGAACAGGGAGAATAATTATCCGGAGACGTCGGCGAATGCCGAATGGACGCGTACTCCGCTTGTACGCGTCCGATCGCGGCTTGGACGACGCGTGAACACATTCAAAAGCCATGATCGTCGGGTCAGACGTCGCCCCCGCGTCCGAAAGACCGGGGGAGTATCTTGAGTAAAATGGGTAATGACGTCAAGAAGTATACCGTGCCAAGAGCAATATAAATTGACCTGGAGTTGAGGCTGAGGAACTGTGTCTCACACATCCCTTCCAATGGCAAACCCAAGCGCGGTTCTCGACAGACTCACTGCAAGCAACATATTTGACCTGAGGGGCGTCGTAGCTGTCGTTACCGGTGGGGGAACAGTGAGCAAAGTCTTTCCTTGCTCTTAAGCTGCGTGTGATCTGAACCCGACTCACTGCAGGGTATTGGCCTGATGATAAGCACGTCGCTCATGGCAAATGGAGCGACAGTTTATATCATAGGTCCTGAACAGGAGAAACTAGACACGTGCATAAACAATTTCTTGGTTTATCGATAAAAACGTATGCATTTGTTCTTGACAGCATCGCAAAAACGTACAACGATACTGCTCAAGGGCAAGCAGGGAGGGGTAAATTAGTCGGTCTTCAGGGCGATATAAGCTTGAAAGTATGTTGAAAAGCTCCGAGCAATATGATTCTAATGTAGTTTCAATTTTAGGAAGAAGCCAAGCGCCTTGCAGAAGAAATCGCCAAACGAGAGCCACATATAACAGTTCTTTTCAACAATGCAGGGTGAGCAAATACAAACTCCTAGCCGGTAATTGGAACTCACCAATCATTTCAGTATCGGTGGAGGCAGCTGTTCCCCGCGTTTGGCAGATTCTGCTCCTAATACGTCTCTCAGTCCCGCTTCCAAGCCGACATCCGCTTCAGAATACCTGAAGCGGTACTGGGCAGTAACCCCAGAGGAATTTGACAACCTACTCCGCACGAACGCAGTTGGGGCATACTGGCTTTCCGCTGCGTTTCTCCCGCTGCTGGAGAAATGGACGGAGAGCGAGGGAGGAAAGCGCTTCGCGCCGCAGATCGTGATGACGAGTAGTATGAACGGTTGGACCAAGGACTTCGCGACGGGCGCTCTGAGTGTGCCGTATACGATGAGCAAAAGCGCCATTGGTCACTTCACGGGCAGCCTTGCGCACGACCTGCTGCCTCTTGGTATCCGCGTGAACGGGATCGCGCCAGGTGTGCACATCGCTCTCTTAACCCCACCTGTTGCTCACCGGCATACTTTCAGGCTTTTTTATCACTGATATGACTGCGCCCGGGACCATGGATGCGACAGGGACATCACACTTCCACGCTTTGGAAACGCCTCAGCTCCCCGCAGATAAGCTGCCGCCATTCGACATCCCGACTAGACAGGCACCCGGAACCGGGGTGCCTATGCTCGGCGGGACCAACCGCGATATGGGATCCTTGGCTCTATTCCTCACCGTCAATTGGTTTGTCAATGGGGAAACTGTCTTGATCGATGGCGGGGTAAGCGTCACCCGTAACTATCGTGTTTTACTGATTCTGACTCATATTTTGATCTCAGACTCTGTTGAAGCACCCTTCGTCTTACTAAGGTAAATAGTCAGTTTAGTGCGCTTCTATTGCCTCTTCATTCCATGCAATGGAAAGGTCAGATAGAAGATTGTGTAAAATAAACAAACATCTGAATATTCCACTGTAAAACTAAAGCGACTGCTTTTGTACTTTGCCTTGTCTTTTCAAACGACAACTTCAACAAACGAGTAAAACGCAGGAGCCGCCGATCCCAATGAATATGCTGTTACGTAAAGTAATGTCTTAAAACATTGATATAATCCTATTTCATCATTAACTTCGGACACGACTAAGTTGAGTATTAGAAACTCAAACCCACGATAGTCGAGTCAGACACCGCTCCCGCATCGGAGAGATCGGAGAAGTATCTCGAGTAGAACGCAGTGACGTCAGGAAAGTATACTGTGGGATGCATTATAAATTGAGCTGAGAATTGAGGCTTTTGAAGACCTGTGTTTCACGCAATCTTCTCCGATGGCAAACGCTAGCGCTGTTCTCGACAGACTCACTGCAGGTAACATCTTTGACTTGAGGGGCGTCGTAGCCGTTGTCACCGGCGGAGGAACGGTAAGCAAACTCCTGTTTTTTACGTGTTCTGAATGCAAACATAACCTGTCTACAGGGCATTGGCTTGATGATAAGCACGTCGCTCATGGCTAATGGAGCGACGGTATATATCATAGGTCCTGAGCAGGAGAAATTGAATACGTGCGTGCATCACATGTAATCTTCTTCGTTTATCTGCATTCATATTTTGTTCCTTTACAGTATAGCAAAAACATACAACGATGCTGCTCAAGGGCATGGGGGCAGAGGAAAGTTAGTCGGTCTTCAGGGTGACGTAAGATCGAAGGCATGTTAAAAAAATACTCTGTGAGATATGATTATAATGTGGTTTTTCAGGACGAGGCCAAGCGTCTCGCCGAAGAAATCGCCAAACGAGAGTCATATATAACAATCCTTTTCAACAATGCAGGGTACGCACATACGCGCTTCTAACGGTTTATTAAAATTCATCTATCATTCAGCATTCTCGAAGGTGGATTAGCCCCACGTCCAGCTAATCCTGCACCCAATGCTTCTCTCAGTCCTGCCTCCAAGCAAACATCAGCCTCGGAATACCTGAACCGCTACTGGGCCGTAACTCCAGAAGAATTCGACAACACACTCCGTACAAACGCAGTCGGTCCATACTGGCTTTCAGCTGCGTTCCTCCCGCTGCTGGAGAAGTGGAAGAATAGCGAGGGCGGAAAGCGCTTCGCTCCGCAGATCGTGATGACGAGTAGTATGAACGGATGGACGAAGGACATCGCGACGGCTGGGCTGAGCGTGCCGTATGTGATGAGCAAAAGCGCCATTGGACACTTCACTAGCAGCCTCGCGCACGACCTGCTACCTCTCGGCATCCGCGTTAACGGAATCGCGCCAGGTACGTGCAGATCGCTATTTCAAATATCATTCATGGAAGACATTGTTACTCATTGACATGTCTACGCAGGCTGGTTTATCACTGATATGACTGCACCCGGAACCATGGACGCGACTGGGACATCACATATTGACGTGTCGGAGACGGGTGAGATCCCCGCGGACAAGCTGCCAATATTCGACATCCCGACCAGACAGGCACCCGGTACCGGGGTGTCAGTTCTTGGCGGAACCAACCGTGACATGGGATCCCTGGCTCTATTCCTCACTGTCAACTGGTTTGTTAATGGGGAAACTGTCTTGATCGATGGCGGGGTAAGGGCTGTTCGAAGCTTTTGTGTTCTTTGATACTGACTCACTCTCAACCTCAGACTATGTTGAAGCACCCTTCGTCCTACTAAGAAGGATGACCAGGCTAGTGCGCTTCCGCCGTCTCGTCTCCTCTCTTTCACTTCATGCGATGAAAATAATTGACAAAATTTTATGTAAAATAAACGAACGAAGAACTTATCGAGAAGGTTTACTATAGAACGGAAGTGACTGTCTTTGTATCTACCTTTCCAACCAAAGAAAGGTGAGATGCCGATCACAAATGAACGTCGGAGCCTGAAATGCCTCGCGTCAAGCGCCACAGACGCGTCTCATGACTTTCCCACGACATGGAACGAGTCTTTGACTCAGATACCGGATCCTCGAACTTGCAACGCAGACAATATGTATCTACAGAGACTTGTTAGTCGGTAAAGCACAATTTTTTTTTTTTTAAATCCACAATTCCCGATTACACACTTGTGCAGTACATATGCATATATGTTTTCCATCGACACGCAACTCGCTAGATCCTCCACAACTCGGCGCCAACGGCCTCGCCCAATACTTTACACAGCTCCTTTTCTTGCGCGCTCAGGAAAAGAGTGACAGTCGCAAAGCGCGGGACGCGCGGAAACCAGTGCAGGTATGCACGCACGCGGGCTTTGATCGTGGGGTCACCAGTCGCGCTGACAGCGAGCGAGCAAACTTCAAGGATCTGCAGGAGAAGCACAGACTCGAGCGAAATTTTAAAGAGGGAGGGGAGCGCCGGGGGCGGAATTCTCTAAATTAATGCGGAAATAATACTAATTAGGCGGAGGTAGAGTGTGGATAGGTGAAGACGCACGCAGAGCAGGTCCCAGCGCTCAGACGGCTCGGCTAACTCCCAGGATCGAGAGAAGTCGAACAAAGTAAGTGGAGAAGGTTGTGGAGAATCGTTCTCGGTGCTTGAGATGTCTATTTACTTTTCCGGCCTGGTGAAGAATCGTTCGCTTTCGGTGAAGACGAAGACGCATCTGGCGCACGGAAAAGGGTATGCTCTCCGGAGGGCCGGAAGATTCCGCCTCGCGCAATGGGCGTCTTCTCTGTATCAGGGCTTTGGCGGCGACGTGCGCGCAGGAGAAGGAGATGGCGTGGGCAATCCCTGCTCGGACTTCGACTGGAGCGGACGTGAGGAGATCGGCGTCAACAAGTCTTTTGCATCAGAGGACGACGATGATGCAATCGGTTGCGAGGGAGGCTCGCTCGCCGTTTCTACAATTTTAATGGGACGCGACGTCTCTGGGATGGTGGAGGTTTGATCGCGCTTGCGATATCCTGTCGCCATTGATTTAACTTAGTTGAGTATAGGAAACTCTGATCGAGACATTTTTTTACCTTCAGGTGTCGACTTCTTTGGGCGCTCGAGTAACGCATTGACTTTGTGCAACTCGCTTTTTACAGAGTCGTTGCTGGGCTCTAGCTTCAGCGCGTCAAGTAGATCTAAAGACTTGCGAATGAGTTTGCGAATAGCAGAAATGCGCTGATAGGTCCCGTGGGTAGATCATTGAGTTCTACTGGCGCATCAGATACTCATGTATCTAACTATATCTCCAGGAGATTGATCAAAAGACCGACAGTGACGCCGTTCTTTTAGGTGTAGCAAAAGAGATTATCGCAGGCGAAATACGATAGCCCAGCTTGTGGCTATTTTATACCCAACTGGGGAAGGGAGTGTGAGAGGATATTATCGCAAGACTGCAGCGGTCATATACCCACGTCCCAGAAAGTCTCTCGGGACATCGTAAAATAAACTCTTATGGTGGTGGCGCCAGCCATGATCCAGGACAGAAGGGGAACAGGAGAACACGTACCTTTCTTTGCCTCGTCCCACCGTTGCAGCTCAATCCGCGCCTGCGCCCTCCGAAACAAGGCCTTTACGTGCCCAGACTTTAGCTGCAAAACGTTTGAGCAATCTCTCTCGGCGTCCTCATTTCTGATGCAACATAAGCTCGAATGCTGGCTTCTCTATGACAGCGTACGTACTTGCCTAATCTCAGATATGCCGCAGCTCGGTTGAGAGGAAACGTCGGGTCGGCGCTGTCGGCTAAGATGGCAGTTGTGTAATGTCCCACTGCTTCCGGAAAATTCTCCGCCTTGAAAGCTGCATTGCCCTAAGTCAGTTGATATCGCCAGCGCATCGACCGAAGGCGTCATTAGGGCGAAGGCGTCATCAGTTTGGCTTGTTTCGAATTGATCGTGAAAAATATAAAGCGCACTCACCCTCTCTTTTGCTCTTTGAGCATCAGTCGCCATAGCGGATTTCGAGCGACGTAGTCTCGAGAACTCGCTCTTGAGTTTATTGAAAAAGTGAGCAGAAAATTCGTAGTGTGTTCTTTTGCAGACTTTGTTGCTAAAACTGACGAAGATGGTGGTAGGAGCGTGAGTGACGGACGCGTCAGGATCCGCGCGCAAACGCGTACTAAGAGGTGCACGTAGCGACTTGACCACCATCTGAAGGCCGGACAGACAGCGACCTGCCTTTGCTCTCCCGAACAGCCCGCGACAACGTGTGTTGCAGAACAGTCTATTCACGATCTCGCCTGCCACCTAATGACCTCAGTTACGTATAAGAACTAGACAATATGGACTGCCAGTCAACTCAGGCAACTTCGAATCAGGTGTTCCCTTCACCTCCAGATCGTACGCACCTATGCCATGCTCATTAGCAGAACACGCTTTGACAACGGCGTCTCCCTCCTACTCCTCCTCTTTCTCCGAACCGAACAGCATCGCTTAGTCGCGACATTCCTCAGGAAGCATCTTCCCCTACCCTTATGCATACACTCCATACAGAGACGAGCTCCGTCTTGAGCGTCACGGCCGACGAGAAACACATATACAGTGGTAGCCAAGGATATGACATCTTCGTGAGCTCCAAGTTTTTCTGTATCTGGAACGTTTTGTACTTTACCTTCGAAGGTCTGGGATAGATTCTCTTTCGCCGTTAAGACTACTCTGCGTGGGCATACAGGCAGCGTTCTGGCCCTTGAAGTAGCCAAAGAGAAGGGATGGCTGTTCAGCTCATCAGGTATGTTGTATTTGGAGTCTACATAAAGCTCGTTCGCAAGTCCGTTGATGCTCTCAGTCATAACACTCATTGTTTTATCTCTGAAGGCGATAGTACTGTCAGAGTACGCAGCGCTTTAGGGTGTAACAACGATGCTATCGATGACATTTCTCCGATCTACAGGTCTGGTGCACAAGTAATTTATCGCCAATTTATATTATCACTCCATATCTGGAATCGGACTCCGGAGATCTCTTCTGCCTTTCATATTCGCCGACGCTAGACACAGTCTACTTTGGATGTCAAAATACCTCGCTTCAGTGGTTCGATTTCACCGATCTTCCCTCGTCGGAAAAGTCTGTCTGTCCGTACATCAATGGTTTTAATTCCTCCAGTCCCGATCCTTTCACAATTCGGGAATCTGACGTTCGTCCGGGTTCGAAGAGAAACAAATTCTTCGGAGATGGATACGCGAGTGGTCAGGCGACCCCGACCCCGCTTTGCAAAGAAGATGCACCAAAACCTCTAAGAGTGCTACAAGTGATGAGTACAAACGTGATCGACTCCGCACATTATGGGTATGTGTACTCGATGGCTTTGCTTCCATCGTCATTGGAGAGCAATGTTGGAAGAGAGGACAAGGATATGGTCTATGTTCTTCTTGTCACTGGCAGCGGTGATGAGACGGTTAAGGTGACAATTACGCTCTCGACACCTTTTCTTTCTTAGTTGCTGAGATTTCGGGTTTGCAGCTTTGGAAGTGCACTCCTTCCGGGCCAGTACTGGTGCATACTTTTGATGCCAGCGCAGGAGCTGTCCTCTCCCTCGTCGTGCGTCATGAAAGCGTTTATGCCGGATGTCAAGACGGACACGTCAAGGTATTCGATCTTGAAACAAAGACACTTGTGCGAACCATTATTGCGCAAGAGGTAAGTACATGTGCTTTTCTCCAACAATCATCGAGAAATCTAACCTCTTCGCTTTGTTCATTTTCGTCTCTTAGGGCGTAGATATCCTTTCCTTGTCGATGATTGACACCGATCTCTACACCTGCTTCGCAAACGGAGAAATTCGGCGATGGTCAGCTAGTTTCGACTGCACTGCGTCATGGCAGGCGCATGACGGGATTGTCCTTTCGTCGTTCATCACTCGTTGCGAAAAAAGTGGTTCTTGGCGTCTTGTCACAGGTGCAAATGACAATTGTATAAAGGTGGGTTTCGACTTATTGGAAAACAAATGACATCAACCAATTCTGAATATATGTTCGCTAGTTATGGCATATTGACAGGCCGAAATCTCGTCGAGGTAGCTTATCAATGAAAGGAAGAGATGGATCGGAGTCGCCCGCGGATAATCGCAGCATGCACGGTGAGTTTAGAAAAAACAGTTGATTGATTGATTTTTCGGTCTGAAAATATTCCAGATACAATGTTACACGCGCTATCAAAGTTCATATCCATCCCAAGCATCAGCAGCGAAGATAAACATCGTGAGGACTGCCGACAGGCAGCTATATGGTTGAAGAAATGCTTCACGCAATTAGGTGCGGAGGCGGTCTTGGTGCGTTCCTCGGAAAATATATTCACCATCCTTGCTGATGATGGAAGTAGCTTCCGACGGCAGAAGGGAGAAACCCGCTGGTCCTCGGTACTTTCACTGGATCTCAGAGCAAGCAAAATCGGCCACGCGTGCTATTTTACGGGCACTACGACGTCATGGCCGCGCCGCCAAAAGGATGGAATTCGGATCCGTTCACTCTTACCGCGCGCGACGGGTATCTTTACGGACGCGGTGCGACGGATGACAAAGGTCCGATCCTTGCCGTTGCGTGCGCGGCGTCCGAGCTCCTTGTGCGACGTGAGCTCGAATGTGACTTGGTGTTTCTGATCGAGGGCGAGGAGGAGACCGGCAGTTTTGGGTTTAGCGAGGCTGTACGGCAGAACAAAAAGCTGATTGGAGACGTGGACGCAATCCTGGTGAGTAACTCGACATGGATCGACGAGGATCGGCCGTGCGTCACGTACGGCATGAGGGGAGTCGTGCATTGCTGTGTCGAGGTATAGCTCCATCTTGCATCTTAACGGAGCTTCGCACTGAGGCGACATGACTGTAGATTTCGAGTGACCGCGACGATCGACACTCCGGCGTGGATGGTGGTGCCGTGCCACAGCCTATGTTCGACATGGTCAAACTCCTCGCTAGTCTCTCAGAAGGGCAACAAGTGCTCATCCCCTGCTTCTGTACGCCTTCATTCTCTCTTAAATTGCTATTCCTGATATTCTGTTTTACAGATGATGCTGTTCGGCCTCAGACTAAGAAGGAAAGCGAGTTATATGAACTTCTTTCCACCGTTACTGGGAAGTCCGCGTCGTCATTCTCATCCAAGTGGAGAGAGCCATCTCTCACCATCCATAATGTCATGGTGTCTGGTCCTGGAAGTAAGTACTGCCTTTCCCTATGTGATCGTATAATGCTTACAATTATACGGATCAGACGCTACAGTCATCCCTGCAACAGTGAAGGCTAAAGTGTCACTTCGCATCGTCCCGGACCAAGACTTGGACACGATTATTCATTCGCTAAGAGAACACCTACTGACCTCCTTCGATGCCATCAAATCCCCCAACAGTATTGATGTATGACCAATGACTGTCCGCTCTTAAAGTCAAACTTCTGACTAATTTATCGATGACTAGGTGCAAATGTACAACGTGACGGACTGGTGGCTGGGCGATATCGAAGGACGCTGGTTCAAGGCTCTCGAAGGAGCAATTAAGGATGAGTGGGGCGTCGAGCCTCTACGAATCCGAGAAGGAGGGGTGCGTTATTATGTTGTATATTCCCGTCAATACTTTTTTCATCTTCGCGCAGTCCATTCCATCAGTACCTTACCTTGAGAAGGAGTTCAAGTGCCCAGCACTTCATCTTCCTCTCGGACAAAGCTCGGTGTGTTTTCGTGTCCTTATTCTGGTTTTTGTGAGAGATACTTTTGACTGAGTTTACAATTGCTGGCGACCTCGCTCGCGTTAGGATCGTGCTCACTTGCCAAATGAGCGTATATCCCTGGACAATCTGCATCGGGGAAAGTCTGTCATAGAGCGCTTCTTAAAAGCGGTTTCCACCTTATAAACCCGACTTCAATCAACATGATACACAACCTACTACGTTATTTTCGCTCTGCCCTTCGTTATCCCATATCACCTACCCATTTTACCCTTAGGTATTCGTAATATATCGCTGTCAGTCTTTCTGATATTAGGTCCATCTTGACCTTTGTACTTCATTTTGTCTGCTCCGCTAATGTATTTTTCATGTAAAAATCTTGTCTTTTTCAACTGTACAGTACAATAAACATCAAGATTAGAAGGCCATTTTAATGTCAGATGAAGGAAAATTTGCAACGAAGGTTTTGAAGAAAGAAAAGGAAAAGACGTTTCTCAAGCCACAATACTCTGGTATTTGATAACTAGGCCTGATTTAGGGAATACTGAGAACGGAAAACAAATCTAGATGGACTTACAGACTGGCTTCATAGGGCGTGGTTTGGACCTGGAGAAGGTAGATAAGAATATGTGAGTTTTTCCGTATTCCCAAATAGTAGAGAATTTACCGGAGGGAGTATTGACTGTCGAGTATATATACTTACAAATTATCTCGATCAGGTTCTGGGAGAGTGTTGACTGATAATCCCGTCGCGTCTACAGCACTGTAGTCATACTTTAACAAAAAGAGTGCGAGTATGACTTTAATTTCGAGCTTCGCAAAGCGCATCCCGGTACAAGGATGCCGGCCTATATGCAAGGTAATGTTTATAATAAGAATGATTTAGTATGCGCACGAAAAAAAGGAGATCTGACCAACGCCCCAACCCAAGAAAGCCCAGTGCTGTCTTTTATCCTCGCCACGCGAAAAGCGGGACGGGTCCCATCTAATAACAGAGCATGTTTACCGTCAATACGTCAATAGCCACGAGACATGACGAACACGTACTTATAAGGATCAGGATAGATTTCGGGGTCGTGATGTACACTGTTCACCGAGTACGCGAGGAACGTGCCCGGCGACGCCTTGTGGCCTTCGAAGGACATGTCTTCGCCGTCCTGCGCAGGCAAGACGCGCCGCAGCAAAGAACCACTCATGACAAAACGGATCGTCTCGCGCAAACACAGATCAATCACTGCCATTTCTTCCTCCCATACTTGCGGAGGAAGCTGAGCAAGCTGAGAGCTCATGCTCCCAGTCGAGTCGGTATACTTCGAGACGAATTCGCGTAGCTCTGCGAGAACCTTGGTTTTCCACTCGGGGTTGACCGCAAGAAAGAGCAGGAGCCAGCTCGACATTATACCTGTGTTGACTAATAAAACGAGATAAGTACCGATAGAATACGAAGGGAAACGGACAGACGAACTTATACCAGCAAAAAGAGCTCTCATGACGAACTGTATAACGTCATTCACGCCGTCGCCCTCATCTAATAGCACCTGAACAGAGTCATCCTCTCTTCTCCCTTCTTCCTTCCGTTTGTCGATGGCGCCCTTCAACAACAAACACAAGTCTGCTGTAGCCTGCTGCTTGCGCTTCCGCACAGTGCTCGGAAACCATGTAAGGAGACGGGACGCAGCCGATACACCGTTCTCCATGTCCCAGTAAAGCTGCGCAACACGTTTCACGGCAACTGGGTCATCCGCGATCTCCCGGCACGATGTAGCGCGGATTGTCAGTTGGAACACTGCCTACGAAAAATAAGTACAAGATACACACATGAGTATGACATGTGAGATGGCATACATTGTAGATGTCATTGGAAGGATCGAACTGCCCATTTCCAGCCCACCTCTCCGTAATCTGGTCGAGATCTTGGAACATCAACGTGAGGTCTATGACGTTGTTGCCGCCATAAGTACACGAACGCATTCAAAAGAACTGGGCGGCTTACTTCTGGCCATACGGTCACGTCGAAGACACGTAGTTACTCGTTTGCTTAACCAGAACTTAAGAAAGGGAGAAATTGATAAGAGTAAGTGAAATAATCTCAATTGTCTCTACCTCGTCTCCATCGTTGATGTATTTCTCAACTTTGATGTCTCTTAACGACGGTGTCTACTAAGTGCTTGTCTCATGAATTCAAATTCGGTCGGAACGTGAGTGAAAAGGAAAGGCTTGCAAGTCCGAACAGTATCGCATAGCCCTCATAAAAGTGCAGATTTTTGCTTCCGAAAAACCGATGGCGGGATTGTTCGCTAGATACCACCCATACTTTGTTCTGCGTTTGAGGCTCAATCAGCAGTAAAGTTTGTCAGAACAATGTGAGGACATACGCGATGAACTGTGAAGGAGAATATGTTTCCAAATTCCTTCAGACCTTCCTTTACAAACGAATACCTCCTCGAGTAAAAGTCCCAAGCGCCGATGAAGGGTATACCGGCTTTGTAGGGCACGCCATCCTCGTCGGTCGATTTGAAGGCACAGACAGTCACCAGGATTCCGGCCAGCCCAGCAAGAAGACTTAGCCCATAAAGAGAGGACCTTTCGGACAAGTTCAGGTCATCACGGAAGGTCGAAACGATGTTCACTGTGTAAAACATCGATATGAATAGAAATAGGGGGGCACACGCGCGAGACAGAGACAGAAAGAGACAGAAAGAGAAAGAGAGAAAGTGATATCGTTATTTAACCTCTGCAGCGCGCTTAGATAGGGGACTAAATGCCTTCCCTCCAGTCGTAAAAAAAGATCTAACAAACGGAAGTATAGTGGATTGATCTTGTCCATCGACCCGTCCTCCTCGGCGTCCTCGATGTCCGGCTCTGCCTCTCAAGTCTCAGGAGAAGCTGCTGTTCCGTGTGCTATTCCAGTGTTTGTGAAGGCATCCAGCGTTTGACAGAGGTGCACGAGGCCTCCTTCACGCTGAGAATTTCTAGAAGTGGGATATTTTCGAACACCGGGTGCCCATATTATGGGTACTCAGTAACCGCAGTGGTGGGTGGTGCAACCCCAGTCGCAAAATCAGGATTTTTACATGCACCATTTTGTCTCCTAGTGCTTGTTCAAGAGATAACGCGTTCCTGGAGTTGTCTGTTTGGACATTGGACACCCCCCTTTGCAGATTTGTCCCACGCGCTCGTTACGTTACCATGTGTTTGCATTTCACTGTTCACTGTGAATTGCCATCGTCACCTAAGAAGCACAGCATCGTGGCCTCATAGTATACATATTACATATGTATGGTTTGTCCTGGTCTGTCTAGAAGAATTGGAGGCTTTCTGAACCAGCTTCGAGATATTCGTTTCAGGATCAGTTAGGCGAGCTCCCCAGACAGAGTATTGCGTTAAGCATACAGGGCAGTTAGCTTGTGCGACGACACCAAAGAAGACCCGAAACCGAAGATTGAGACCTTGAGGAAGCAGGAGGAAGGAGAAGGAAGCAGCCACGTTTGGCAGCGCTCGGCCAGGAGCCCAACAAGACACGGCGGAAAATCAGCGTTGGCGCGAGTATGTCCCAAACAAATATCTCTTCGCTTCCAAGACAAGCCAGCCCGTTCGAGGGAGGCGCAAGGAAGGACGTGGTCAAGAGACACGTTTTCGTCGCAGAGGCGAGTAGTAGTGCAAATTTACCCGATACAGTCATTCTGCTTACAACAACTTCGGAATGCACGGGGTCCTCGTCCTATACATATGATTGGTTGGAATTGTGCCAAAAGCAACTGACGGAACAAAATCTTTGACGGAAGTAGCTGACCCAAAGTTGTTGCCATAACAACTCGGGTGACAGGTGATTTTCCTTTGAGAGAATCGCTGCCTTAACGACTGGCTTTCGTACTGGAGGAGCTCCGAGACAGATACATCTATATGACCTGGCTTTTTATTTTGCAATACCACTTGGGCAGGAGGTCTGGGTCATCATGGAGAAGTGCATCTCCATAGTCCTGGTCTTGACACAAGGGTCGTTAAATAAACTCTTTATGTTATGATAAGCATTCGTGGTTGAATGGGGAAAGAGAAGTACATAGTACGCGACTTCTTAAGCTACGATACTCTGATATTTGATATCTAAATCCAGTTTTAGAAAACACACGGGAAATAAACCAGCTGAACTCACAAACAGGCTTTACTGGCCGTGGTCTGGACCTGGAAAGTGCGGAGAAAGGTTTGTAAGTTTTATCGTCTTTCGAAATATGAAGGAAGATGCTGAAATTAACAGCCGACAAGCATGTACTTACAGGTTGTCTCTATCGGGCTCTGGGAGAATGTCGACTGGCTTTCCCGCCGCGTCGACAGCACTGTAGTCATACTTCATCAGGAATTGCGCGAGTATAACTTTAACTTCGAGTTTTGCGAAGCGCATTCCGAGACAAGGATGGCGGCCTGGTTGCAAGGTATATTTTGTTATAAATTTCATGTCGCATATATGCGCGAAAGGAGGACTGACCAACACCCCAACCCAAGAAAGCCCAATGTGCCTTTTTGTCTTCGCCACGCTCGAAGCGAGACGGGTCCCACCTTATAGGAGAGTATGTTTGCGTGAGGATGTTAATAACCACGAGACAGGACGAATACGTACTTCAAAGGGTCAGGATAGATTTCGGGGTCGTGATGCACACTGGTCACCGAGTATGCGAGGAACGTGCCCGGCGACGCCTTGTGGCCTTCGAAAGACATGTCTTCGCCGTCCTGCGCAGGCAAGACGCGCCGCAGTAAAGAACCAGTCATGACAAAACGGATCGTCTCGCGCAAACACAGATCAATCACTGCCATTTCTTCCTCCCATACTTGCGGAGGAAGCTGTGCAAGCTGCGAGCTCATGCTTCCAGTCGAGTCGGTATACTTCGAGACAAATTCGCGTATCTCAGCGAGAACCTTGGTTTTCCATTCGGGGTTGACCGCAAGAAAGAGCAGGAGCCAGCTCGACATTATACCTGTGTTGACTAGTAAAACGAGGTAAGATACTGATAGATTACGAAGGGAAACAAATAGACGAACTTATACCAGCAAAAAGGGCACCCATGACGAACTGTATAATGTCATTTACGCCGTCGCCCTCGTCTAACAGTACCTGAACAGAGTCATCCTCCCTTCTCCCTTCTTCCTTCCGTTTGTCGATGGCGCCCTTCAACAACAAATACAAGTCTGCAGTAGCCTGTTGTTTGCGCTTCCGCGCAGTGCTCGGAAACCATCCAAGAAGACGGGAGGCAGCCGACACGCCATTCTCCATATCCCAGTAAAGCTGCATAACACGTTTCACGGCAGCTGGGTCATCCGCGATTTCCCGGCACGATGCAGCGCGGATTGTCAGTTGGAACACCGCCTACAAAAAATAAGTACAAGGTACACACATGAGCATGACATGTGAGATGACATACATTATAGATGTCATTAAAGGGATCGAACTGCCCATTTCCAGCCCACTTCTCCGTAATTTGGTCGAGGTCTTGGAACATCAACGTGAGGTCTATGGCGTTGTTGCCGCCATGAATACGCGAACATATTCAAAGATTTGGGCGGCTTACTTCTGACCATACGGTCACGTCGAAGACACGCAGTTATTCGTTTGCCAAACCAAGAGGTCTTGAGAAAGGAGGAATCAGTCAAGAGCGTGTGCAATATCTTCATTTCGCTCTACCAAGTCTCCGTCCTCAATGTTCCTATTAACCTTGATGTCTTTCAACGACGGTGCCTAGATGCGCGTCCCATGAGCGAAAGTTACATCAGAACGGGAGTGACGAAAGTACTTACATCTCCGTTCAGTATAACGTAGCCCTCAGCGAAATGCAGATTTTTGCTTCCGAAGAAACGATTCCGAGCGTTTTCACCAGATACCACCCATACTTTGTGCTGTGTTGAAGCCCGATCAGCAGCGAAGTCCACTGGAACTGCTTGGAGACTTACGCGGTTGATTCTGAAGGAATACACGTTTCCCAATTTCTTTATCCCTTCCTGTATGAACGAATTCCTCCTCGAGTAAAATTCCCAAGCACCGATGAAGGGTATACCGGCTTTGTAGGGCACTCCATCCTCGTCGGTCGATTTGAAGGCATAGACAGTCGCCAGGATTCCGGCTAATCCAGTGAGAAGACTTAATCCATAGAGATTGGACCCTTCAGACGAGCTCAGACCATCGAGGAAGGTCGTACTGATGTTCATTGCGCTAGGCATGGGGGCAAAGGAGCGCAGCTGAGCCATGCCGCGAGTTCCATTTAACTTATAACATACAACCCCGAACGGTATTCTTGTTTAGATTTCATTATATCCGGGTGTGTGCGGGCGTCAAAAACATACCCCATAAGCTTAGAACCGATTCTCATCATTTTTACTGGACGGCATCACATAGCATTCGCGTGTTCGAGTGGATCGCGTACCTATTTCACTGTAAAGTTTACGTCAAGAGGGTCGTCAAAGTACATGTAGGAGTTCCTGCCGGCTTCTCAACATTCTTTGCCATCCAAATTCGTTATACAGGTGGTCAGAAAAGTCTTCGGCCCCCTTAAAAAGGAAGGCGGTTCTCGTGCGCATCGTTCACACAAGAAAAATGTCAAAATTTTTGTAAAATAATGCGAACCTTTGCCCCAGATACATATGAGAATCAAAAACCAAGCATTAATTTTGTTTTTGGCAGCGTACCATAGGTGACACCGCGAAACGACGCCGCGTCGTGCGTTACGCAGGCAGGAAATGCATTCCTTTTTCAGGGGGAGGGGGAAGCCGAAGACTTTTCTGACCCACCTGTATCTCAGTTTTGGAGATTTTTGACCTTATCAAATATTTCAGATGTTCCTGAACGTATTGTGCCATTAAATAGTTCGTAAACCGAGACCTCGTGCAAAACATACTGTATTCGCTCCCTTTGCACATAACATTGGGAACTCACCATCACCACGCTTGTGACTTCAATTAATTTATCATTCGGCAACCAAAGGCTCGTAAGTACATGCGGTCTATTTTACAGGTCGTCTTCGAGTTGACACTCTTACCAGCACAGAAAGGATTCTGAGAGTCGTTGCGGATGAATAAACTCGAGCACCTGCGAAGGCCGTGATGCGACTTGTAAGGAATCAAAAACCTGCGTGATCTTATATGCGAAGCCGCAGCCATGACATTGATTATAGATTCATTCTTTTCATGTACGTACTCACAGAGCAAGCACCTCTTAAGAACCCTTCGCTTGCCGTCGGTACTCTCTGAAATGTTGATTAATTTTCAAATATTGGAATAGGGTCTGCCTCCGCCAGCGGCGGTAGTCTCGCATCGGATTCACTGTTACCAGTGCATTCGGTTCGCATATTTGAGTGAACATGGCCGCTTTTCCATTCGTTCTTTTGGACTCCTTGTAACGGGCCTGCATTGGTGTATAACTTCGGCCGCATGATTGGCTAAATAAATGCACACAAAAGCATTCAACTCATGTCCTGAAGTTTCAAGAGATCAACAAATAACAATTATCTTTAAGGTATTCATACACTTCTAAAGGGGAAAGTACACGCGCCTTTAAGCTTTAGTGTGAGACAGTGATAAAGTGATAGGGGAAAGACTCGAGATCAAGCTTGAGCTAAGCTTGCACTGCGACTTCCTCTGGTGCTATATCCGCGCGCTTGTCCTCTCCTATAACTTCCGCACCTGCTGGCGTTGTCGACGCTACTTCATTCGGAGCAGCGCTGGTCACCGCCTTCGCGCCCGCCGCTTCTTCAGTATCACTCAGGTTCGCCTCATCTGGACCTGACTGTACCCCTCCGTTTGCTTGGCCACCCCCTGTTTCGGCGTCATCCGCTTCATGAATGAGATCGTCCCCATTATACTCCTTCGGCCTCTTCACCTCCCCGTCCTCGAATATCCAGGGACCTTTCGGCATCCTGCCGATGACCGCGCGAGCCTCCTCGTCTAGCGTCGGCTCGTCGAAAAAGTCCCACTCGAGTTCGCCTCCATAACGTTTCGGCAGGTTTTCGGGCGCAATTAGGGCCATAAGGTCACGGTCACCAGCGCTGTCTCCACCCTTCAGAGCGCCGATGATAAAGATCTTCTCGCGTGTATACTCATCGAACCAGCCCTGAACATTGTTTTTTAATCCACGGTTTGATAGTCAGCCGAAAAAGTGCGAGGCCGAACCACCCAAAGTGGCGCACCTTGATCCACCCCCAGACAGTAGAAAAGAAGGCCGGCGCGTTGACAACGACGACAGTGCCGAGGGTTTCAGGGTAGTTTGCGTTCGCGAGCACAGATGCCTCTTGCAGATGCGTGCGCAGCGTCCACATCTGGCGCAGTGACACTCCATTGAGGTCCACAATTGTGGAGACGGACGTGATTGGTGTAGGATCGATGGCATGCGGCAGGAAAGTGCAAAGAGGCGACACAAAGCGTGTCATCGCTTCGTATAGAACAACGCTTTAATTTAGAACGATGAGTTCGGTTCGACTATATTTATGGAATGGTGAGAAGGAAACACACATTCGCTCATAACGCCGCTTAGGAGGCACGGAAGTGATTTCATCCTGAACATCGCCCGACACCGCTCCTAGACGGTACACATAGATGGGTATACCTTGCTGCGCACACACCTCTCGTCAATGACCGAACGAATCAACAATGTAAAAGGTCTAGGATTTGCGCACTCTGTCTCGTCGCCCAGTCCACCTCGGGTAGTACCTCCGCGAGTTTTCAAATTCGTCTGACGGGAAGTTTGCGAAGAGTCTGTACACGTCGTGTTCCTTCTCCCACGCTGCACGATCGGCGAACTGCTTCTGCGCTTTTACGGGATCGAAACGGCGCGCGCGCAAAAAGCGTCTGTAGGCAAGTTCAAGAAACAACGGATGATAAATCATCCAGGAGATCAGCTCTTCTGATGAAAACGAGAAAGCCGAACACACATACAGCACGGTTGCATCGTCATGCGACGCCTTGCTCCCCTCAGTCACGGGCGTATACAAATCCGCCTTAGCCAAGTTCTCCTTAAACTCCGCGAGCGTGGCCTCCTGCTCTGCGGAGAGTCGGCCGAGGTGGCCATTGAAACTTCTGCCAACGTGCAAAGGTTTGTTGCTCATCGTTGAATACGAGGAAATCAAAGCATCAAGGTTCTGACGGAAGAGGTCGCTGGTGTCGCCGAGGGGTGAGTGGACTCAGTGGAGGAATGCGGCGACTCTGAGACTAGAGACGCCGAGCCGCCGAGACGCGTCGCGGGTTCGTCATACGTACTTACCAGCAACGAAGATCCTCGCGCCACCACGTGGATCATTCCGTTTAGAGTCTGTGGCTGGCCACTCTAGATGTTATAAGTGACTCGTCAAATCGGGTTCTGAGTAAAAGCTATTTCCACGTAAGATGTTAAGTACATTTATCTGCTCGCAAAGTCGAATGGCCGCGAATTCTAGCGGAGTTAGGCCTTAAGACGATTGTTTCCAGTCTACGCCGTTCCTCCCCGGGTCCGCCACTGATGTACTCTCGTTCTAGATTTAGAGTCCTACTATCATATGATAAGTTCTTTTTCGTATCGGAGATTTCTAATGTCCCCTATCTTTCTCTCCACTTATACAAAACAAGCACGAAGGAACTTCATCATTGTTGGTGCTTCCCCAAGTTTACAGGCCCTGCATCTTCAAACATTCGTATCCGATCGCAAAGCTGTAAGCTCATACATCGTGCTATGCGCACGAGGATAACTTAAATGATATTTTAGGTCAATAAATATGGACTACAAAGTATTGCCTCTGGCTGTTCCACCAAACACTCAGGCTCTTACAAGCAAGACTTTCAAACCTCCGCCTCTGGATGGCTCTCTGACTCTGCCGGAAATTTACGACTGGCACCTAAACCACACATCTGATCACCCACTTTTTGTGTACTCTGACGATGAAGGCGTGGAGTACACAGTTCCGTGGGGCGAAGGGGTCTGTGCTGTCCATAGAGCTGCCCGCGAAGTTCAGCGCCGTGTCGGACGTGAAGCTAATGTTAAGGGTGCAACACCAACAGTCGTTGCCATTCTGGCTGCAGCTGGTTAGTAGCTCTATGTTCTATGCAACGACTTCCTGCGCTTCTCTTTGATTCAATTTCTTATAATTAGACACCATAACTTACTTCCTGAATACGGTCGGCATTCTCCGTGCTGGGTATACTGTGTTTCCCATTTCGCCGCGCAATTCGCCAGCTGCCGTTGCCCACCTTCTGCGCAAAGCTAATGTCACCCACATACTCATAGGCAGCGAGAATGCAATTCAGTCGCTCGTGGTGGCTTCTTTCAATCTACTTGAAGATGACTACAGATCAAGCATGCAAACGTCTATCATCCCATCGTTCAAGGAGCTTTATTTTACCGATGTCTTAACGGAACCCGCGCCGACTATTCAATTTGATCTCGATTGCATTTCAGTCATTTTGCACTCGTCTGGATCGACTGCGTTCCCGAAGCCCATTTATTGGACACACTATCAGCTCTTGCAAATTTCCTGGACACCGTGTAAATAAACTCTATCTGTCTTTAAATTGAAAGTTCATGCTGATTTTAGACCAGATTTTGGAGAACAAGATATGTGCGGGTTTCGATTTGCTTGTCATTCGATGCCCATGTACCACGGAATGGGTCTGATGCAGACTGGCTGGACAGTAAGCGCCTTCAAAAAAACTGCATGAGCACGCTCAAATACATAACATCAGGCCACTGCTGGAGTCGTCATTACATCTTTCCAGCCGCATACTCCAGCGATCCTACCGAGTCCAGAAAGCGTCATGAAAGGCTCTATTGATACAAAGAGCGACATGATTTTCTGTGTTCCAAGCTTTGTCGAGGTAAAAACAAATCGGATGGTTTGTTCTGATGCCGAACTGAATTCTTGCAGGCATGGGGCCGTAACAAGGACTATATTTCCCATCTACGAAAAATCCATGGCATTGTTCGTATCCTCTGTGAATGCAAAATTCTGACACTGTCAGTGACAATTGACTTCGCTAGTTGTACGGCGGGGGCCCTTTAAATCAAGAAGTCGGCGATGCTCTGTCGAAAGAGGGCGTATCCATCTTCATACTTTACGGATGGTGAGTTAACTCTGTTTTCGATCTACAACAGTGACATCAAAAAAACCTGCAGCTCGGAGATCGGAATCATGAGTCCCATTGTTCCCAGTAAGTCTGCGACGTACGTCCTGATGTCAAGCGCCGCAAGCTGATTCCGTGCTTGCAGAAGCTGTAAGAGAAGACTGGAACTACTTCCGTCTGTCGAGCAACATAAAGGGAGAATTCATTTCCGACGGAGAAGGCAACTTCGAGCTTGTCGTTGTTGTAAGCATTGACTAATTCGCTGTCTGGAAAATTTTATTCTCATTTTTTAATGTTTTAATGTTTTCCAAGCCACATCCTTATGAGGTTCCCTGCGTTTTCAATACGAAAGCAGATGGGGTAGATGCTT
Organism: Phellopilus nigrolimitatus; assembly: GCA_021029095.1. NCBI lineage: Eukaryota > Fungi > Basidiomycota > Agaricomycetes > Hymenochaetales > Hymenochaetaceae > Phellopilus > Phellopilus nigrolimitatus. The sequence goes on from JAJOHG010000012.1 coordinate 292,967, forward strand.
ATGCCACAAGCGACCTTTTGACACCTCATCCTACCAAACCCGGATATTGGAAGATATTCGGCAGGGTCGATGACCAACTTATTCACTCGACGGGCGAAAAGGCCAGAATTCCTAGTACCTGAGAGAGATCCGGAAGCTGACACTACTACTACTCCTAGACGAATCCAGGCCCATTGGGTACGTTGTACAGTTCCTACTTTCTGATTCTCATTCTGATTATCTTCTCTTTACCAGAGAATATACTAAACCAGGACCCCCATGTTCTGTCATCGGTGATGTTCGGGCGCGGGCGTTTCAACGCCGGAGTCATCGTCGACCCCAAGCCTGAATTCAAATTTGATCCAAACGATACCAAAGCGTTGAGCGAGTTTCGCCAGAAGATCTGGTATGTCTTAATAAAACTTATAGGCATGAACCTAACTATTGCATAGGCCGACGGTCGAGCAGATGAATGAATATGCCCCCCAGCACTCAAGGCTGTTCAAAGAGGTCTGCATACATTGCTACATCCCTCTTTAGCCTTACTGATGTCCGAATTAGATGATTATTGTCTCTTCACCGGAAAAGCCCTTCGCCTACACGGCTAAGAACACGGCAAGACGACAAGCCATAATCCAGAACTACGAACTTGAGATCGACACACTTTATTACGCCGTTCAAGAAACCACACAATCAGATATACCCTTACCATCGAGCTGGACATTGCCTCATGCTCTCGATTTTGTGAGGAAAATTGTGATGAAAGTAATGAAACATTCTATCGGTGATGATGCCGACTTCTTTCGTTTCGGGTGTGATAGGTTGGTAACTTATATATTCTTTTAATGTTCACGATTTAATTGAATGGTTGCAGTCTTCAGGCTACCTGGATCCGAAATACGCTCTTGAACGCTTTGCATGTGTCTGCCGACCTTAACACAAGAGGGGTGCCTATTAACTTCGTTTATGATCATCCCTCGATCGTGTCTCTGGCTGCATACGCTTCGAAATTAGCGGCCCCTACATCTACCGGCGTCGTCGTCGAAGATGTCGCCCACAAGGTCAGAACGATGGAGGATATGGTTGCGAAATATACCGAAAATTTCAAAGCACATACTCCTATAGCCTCTTCCAAATCTTTCGATAGAGACATCGTCTTGATAACTGGCACGACCGGAGGTCTCGGTGCCCTCCTTCTTGCCAAACTACTCGAATCTTCACATATAGAGCGAGTCTATGCGCTTAACAGAAGCGGAGGGCAACTTTTAAATCGACAGATAGAGGCTTTGAAGGGACCCGGCTTCGACGAGAAGATGGTGGAGTCGCCTAAACTTGTTTTGCTAAAGGCAGACTTGGATAAATATGATTTTGGCCTTGATTATATAATTCTAGAGCAGGTGAGTCTTACGGGCTGTAAGAGATGTGGCTTGGCTGATTTTACTCGACAGATCCGAACGTCCGTCACGCACATCATTCATAACGGTGATTTCTGACCGAAAACCGGCACAATCGAAGCTTACTTGTTCTCATAGCGTACCCGGTTAATTTTAATATGTCGCTCACTTCTTTCGAGTCGAGTATCCTGAGCCTTCGCCGTCTTATTGATTTGGCGTTGTCTTCGCCTCTAGCCACACCGCCGCGACTCCTGTTTACCAGTTCAATCAGTGTTGTTCATCGTCAGTCGTTTGGTTGCGTTTCCGATTAAAATTTAAACAGCTCAATCGTTTCTTTTTTAGGCCATCCCGGCAAAATCCCGGTTCCAGAAGAGATTGTGGAACCCTCGAGTGCCATCGGGACAGGCTATAGCGAGTCGAAATGGGTCTGCGAAAAGATTTTGTCCATTGCGTCTACCAGGACGCCTCTCAAGCCAGTGACGGTACGCATCGGGCAGATGAGTGGTGCGAACACAAACGGCTGTTGGAATTCGAAGGAGTGGGTTCCGGCCTTATTCAAGTCGAGTATTCATATGAACTGCTTACCTGCCCTTGATGCGGTATGTCTCCACTAACAAAAGAAGAAACGAAGTTTTCCTGACGTTGGTATCCTTACGCTAGGACATTTCATGGCTTCCTATCGACGTTGCTGCTGGAGTAATCCTGGAGATGCGCAATTCGTCTGTGCATGTGCTTCATCTTGCTCATCCGGTTCCCGTCCCATGGTCCTCGATTTTCAAGCCAGCGTCAGAATCCCTCGGCATACCACTTGTCAGTTACTCTTTATGGCTGGAATCGCTCCGCAAAAGCGGCGACGGACTTAGCACCGAGAAAACATCAAAAAGTCTCCACGATAATCCTGCGCTGCTAATCTTCGATTTTTCCCAGTCGGCTGAAGTTCAAGGGACTCCTTCGGAATCTCTGGAGGCAATGGGCCTGAAGAGGCTCTCCCTCGAGGAGGCGTCGAAGGTGTCCCCTACATTGCTAAGTGAACGGATCAAACCACTTTCGGGCGAGAGTGTGAAAGGATGGCTCGACTATTGGCGGAGCAGTGGATTTATCTCGTCCAGACTCATTGGTAGTTGTTAGATAGAATTTTGTGTTTACATGCCGCGACATAACCCCGTTCCGCTGGTATTGGTGATTTAATAAGTAACCTTCCGTCTGCTTCGATGCCTTGTTTCAATCGCCACTTGAGGAAATAATACTCAGCAGTAGGGGAGCTCAAAGTTGAGCTCGAATTTCCTGAGACTGAGACGCCTGCTTTTTACGGCGACCTAGAAGCAGCTCGGCATGTCGGCTTCGTCAAATACAGGTGGGTCAGAAAAGTCTCCGCCCCCCCCCCCCCCTCCCTAAAAAAGGAAGGCAGTTCCCGTCCGCCTTGTCGCCACAAAGGCGGTATCAAATAATGTTTGACTGCGCATAATCTTTGCCTTAGATGCATATTATAAACATACAATACGCACTTGTTAACTACTTTTTGGATGTGTTGAGCTGGCAGCACACCGTAGGCAACGGTGAGCGACGACTCGATGACGCGGCAGCCTTTGCTACGCAGGCGGGAACCGCCTTCCTTTTTCAGGGGGGGCGAAGACTTTTCTGCCACCTGTAGAAGTATTCGCAGCAGAGTCTGATGCAGTCGGTGGTTGGTGGTCGAGCTTAAAAGTAGAGAAGATCTTTGATTTCTAAGATAAACAACGACCGTATAAGGAAAGGACAGAAGAAAGCTAGCAAGTCGACGTGGATTTTCACACGGAGAATGACATGAAGGTGCTTAGTGTACATTTATACAATTCTGAAAGCACTATATCTTATATGATCTAGTCCATGAGAACTGGAACGGCCTAAATATGGGCCATTATAAAAAGTCAACAGATGAGCCTATCCATTTCCCTTGTAGCTCTATTTCGGCGGAAGGGAAATAGTCAACGGATTTGACAGGCCGTGTCTATGACAGTAGGGTCATTCAAAGTTGGAACGGAACGACGTTCCACTCCTGTCGGCTGCCCAGAAAGGTAAAACTTACTTCAGCTTATATCCCTGAGTCACAGGCCGTCACGCACCTGCTTCCCGCGCTCTGGCGGCGTCGATCACGCATATATGCTGCATATGTTCTGCTTTTCGACTCTCTTCGGCATTTATCTAAGCTCGTTATGATTCTGAAAACATTTCCAGCATCTTCAAATACATCTAGGGGGCTTCTGACCTTTGAAATATATTGTCTGTCAATTTTCAAGTGACCTCCTCTTGCAGAATAGATTTTCCCTTTCCAGAGAATAATAATTTTTTCTCAAAGATACTTATGACACCCTAAATAACCTCTCTATAAAGCTATCATTGACCTGATTCTGCCTTCATTGTGCTTACAGTAACCAGTCAAAAGATAGCCTTGAGGTTTCTTGACAAAAAGAGAAAGCCTACCAAATCTTCAGACAAAATTCTCTAGACAAGGGACTAAGCTGAAACTTGCAGATGACTACCATCCAGAATTGTCTCTGCTATGGTCAAAAAGGAACAAGGGACAAGACACCAATTTTCAAGACAAACAACCATCATATTTGGATTTGGCCTCATTGCAATGTAGCCATTTTTTAAAAATATTTTTAGGGAGTCATTATACACATATTACATCTCAAGATTATATTAAGAACTTCTCAGAACTACAGCGAGGGATTGAGGCCGGGCTCTTGAAGAGTCTGAATTTTGCAGAGGCAGGTAAGTGATGTAACGCTGCTTGCACTGCGCTGAAGTAATCCCTTCCTTTCTGGGCAGCCGACAGGAGTGGAACGTCGTTCCTTTGAATGACCCTACTGTACGAACAGTAACAAATCGGTTAGTAATCGCAATAATTGAAACCTTCCAAAAAAAGGAAATTTCGACTTTGCCTTCTGCTCTCTTAATAAACAATTAAGCAAACTTTGAAATAGATTAAACAGCTTCGGCGTTGCGGTGAATGACTACACCTTCAAGCTATGTAAAAAGAATAGACAAGACAGTGAAGAGCGAGACAACGCAATTTGGGTGACCGGAAAGCAGCAAGAACTTAAGCCTCCAGAGAATAGTATGATGCAGAACGATTGAATCAGAAAACATTTAAGGACGAATAGCGTTCGTAAAAGCATAAGCCGCGGCCCGGCGACACAGGTCTGGCTTAAACAGTGTCGAATCCGACATTGTACAACGACCGTCGTTGATCCCGGCTAGTCGGAAGGCGGAGCATCGGCACTGGCGCGCTCATCGCTCTTCGATGGCCAAACAACCCTCCGTCTATCCACTTTGGTATATAGCCATAGAGTCCACTGGTGCCTTTTCCCGCCTCAAATGCGACCTGCGACCACACGCTCCGGTACACACGATGAAGGGCACGGAACTCTTCCGGGCCGGACGGTGAAATGGGGAGCTTTTCCGAACACGCGCAACCGGGCATGTGCAGAGCAGTATTTCGCCCATATGTTGCGAAGTTGACGCCTGGAAGTGTAGAGCTCGCTGACAGAAGAAACTGCGGGTCCAACAGAGTGTCGTGTGGGTCCGAGTCATCGTTTTCATGGCCAAGAGAGCGCAGAAAACTGAGGAAAGCTGGAAAGACGAATGGCGGCGTGTGTGCGGCAAGATCCGAGAACCATACATTTGCAGAACGGGTGCGCTTGTGGGTGTAGACCGCGAGGCCGACGAGTAGGGTAGCGTATGATGCGAGGAGAATGCCAACGCTTCCGGAGAAAGTGATAAGGATGTTCGAGAGCGCGAGCAACGCTGAGATATTGAAAGACGTCGGTCTTGTGGAACTCCCTTGAGGGCCATTGCGAGCGCTTTGTGATTCTGATACTGTAGTCGATAACACCGCATCCATGATGGCGACGGGTAAGAGAACGACCGCCCAAATAGCCTCTAAGCCAACGTATTGCCCACCAAACGCGCATCTGCAAAGCCTCAATTTTGAGCCAAAGAGTGCAAAGAAAGAGACCAGTCCTATAACGAGCGAAGATCCAGATATTAAAGCGAGATCCGATACTTTACGACCGGCTGTAGGCAGTATGGAGAGGCAGATGGAGAAAGATAGGAAGGAGACGGTAGTGACGTAGAAAAGCAAGAAGGATCGGCCTTGCGCGAAAGTGAGGCGCCACCAAGGCATTGTAAAGATGCCAGATAGAGAGAACGAATAGAAAACTGGAAGAGCTTAGAAAAACATAACGATGGACGATCGAAATTGAATGGACTGAGCGTTGGTTTCTTTGACGTGGCTGACGCAGCTCGGACCGAGCCGAATTTACCACGATATTGAAATGGTGCCTTCCTCGTCTGTACACTCTTCTTTCTCGAATTTGTGCCATGTCATCATACTATAAAAAATAGGATAACTTATGACATTATTTATCGTTGGAAAATCGAATTTTTCTTGGCGAAGGTTCTACACTCTAGTTCGCACAGCCGAAAGTCGTAGGTTCAACTCTCAACTTTCAAGATCGACATCGGTTAGCTAAGTGTCAACAACCTACTTTGTACATCTTACTAAATTTAATCAACCATGGTGTGGTTTGTTTACGGTACGCTGTGGTTTTTTTGTAGGTCTGTGGTTTTGAGAGAACCCTGTCGTGGTTTCATGGCTTGCTGTGGTTTCTTCCGTCACCGTGGCTTCCCACTCCTTACGGGTTCCTTCAATTATCAGTCATTTCTACACAAGATGTCTATTCTGTGTGTTTTTCTTTACGAGCTTCATGAACAGCGCGAAGAAGCCGGGGATTGGCACGCCGTACGACCCCGTGCACCTGACACAGTCGGGCTCAAAGTAAACACGGGCAAGTTCACGGGCCTGCTGCACGGGTGGCAGCAGCAGCTGCAGGACTCGGACCGAAACAGAAGAACCAAGCCAGAAACCGCCGCGGGAACCACGAGCGCCGACCACGCCCCGACATGATGACCGTCGAGCCGCCAGCGATCCCTCACCGATGCCGCCTACCACGAACGGCGCCCTCCCGGCCGCCGACGGGCCCGTGACGCCCACGTTAGCCGTGCCCGCGTCGATGTTCGACACTGTCGTCATGCGCAGCGACTTCCTCGCCCTGGTGTCGACCGTGTTTGGCGCACCGCCGGACGAGCTGAGCGCGCAGCTCTTCGACGCCGACTTCGCCGCGCGCGTCGCGGCCGAGGACAGCGGCCCGCTCTACGTCGTCAAGATGAAATCGGAGGTGCGCGGCGCCCCGCTTTTTTTTCTTTCTTTGCACCCTCTCGCGCGCGGGCCGGCAGACACTGACTACCTTTCTTTTTTTTGCCCTTTTCGCTTTTGCCCCCTTTTTTTGTTCTTCGTTTTTGGTGCTCACATAGTCGACGCACGGCTACCGCATCACCGCATCGCACGTCACGACCATCGCGCTCGTCAAGCACGGCGTGGCGCTCGACACGCTCGCGACGCTCGCGCAGCAGTTGCATTTCATCAACCTGTTCGGCAGCGACAAGACGCCCTACGGGAGCCTGCACTTGCTGGTGAGCAGGGCCATGAAGCCGTGGTTTGATGCCTTCGTTGGGGCAGGGAGGGGGCAAAGATGGGGACAGCAAAATGGGTGGGTAACATTGATATTTTCGCAATGAATCCATAATTTTAAACATAAATCTTAAGGCATACCAATTACAAAGAAGGAATTCGCTGAGCTCGAGCTCTACATTATCCCAGCGGGTCAAAGTCTACGATGTTGAACGTCGGCAACCCTAGAAACCGGCTCAAGAATGCCCGATGTCCACACACTAGCGAATGAGAACTGTAAATTAGGAGAGGATGTACGAATACCACCGGAAATCAGACAATCAAATTGGGCATTGTGGCGTATAAGTATATACTTCCCCAGTTGTGTGATTCGAAAAAAAATGTAAGGTGGTTTCAGACAGGTTCAGGATGAGAGACTACCGGATATGAAAAAATTGACACATCACATCATCAAATAATCACGCCGGGATCCTCCCAATACTATAGCGCAATTGATATTGATATAATTGAAGAAACGCGGTGTTCGTCTTTGTGCATCGCAGGCCAATTATGTTTTCCAGACACGCACATTCTTTCATTGGTGATTCGAGGAAACAGGAAGACCGGCTTACAAGACCTCCTAGTTGATGCCGAATGTATATACAGATGTTCTAAGCTTCAGGAAGTGTCTTCCTGCCAGATATCCGAGGTCGACGATAATGCGATAGCATGTGGATGGCATACGAAGTGAAAAGAGATTTGGGATAGGTAAGCGAGCAGAGAAAGGTAACATTGAGTGCGTAACCAATGATGAGATGTGGCTGAAGCATGATCGGCATATAATTGTGTAGCGTCCATTCCGCCTGTCCGGAAGCTTGCCAGGATGACGCTCGATTTCATTCGCGAAGTCGCCGAGCGTAGATGATCCAAAGGACACGGCCTTTCAGTGTGTTTCAGGCGGCAAATGCAACTCAAGAGAAAGATGAGAACGACGAGTTTTTGTTTTAAAACAGTTTCGCAATCTGAGCGTTGAAACTTGAGAGCTCAATGTCTAATCACATTGATTGGGTAAGTTTACGAACGCGGAGGTGAGATGTGAATCTACATTCCGTTATAGACGACTCTGCTTGAGAAGAAACAGTTACCTGGCAACATGTGAGAAAACGGAACGAGGAAAACATGGACTCATTGGATAATGTATTGAGCAAGATGAAGGCTTTCTCGGTATAGAGTTGACCAGAGAGTGTATGAGCGAGCAGAAATCACTGGTCGCCGTCGAAGTCCGAGGACACAAGGAAACCATAGGGTGAAGAAACACAGGCTCAAATCAACTCAAGCTTCAAGAATGGGACGAGGGGATGACGCAGGAAGAGCGTCGAACTATGACACTGGAATTCAATCTTCAATTTCTAATTCACTGAAACTAATTGTAGACAATGACAGACGGTCTCACATAACGCTACCAGATTTCAATATACACAGAAGCACATATCAACATGCTTATTCAGATGTTACTATTTCATCTTTTGTCGTAACTCACACGTAGAACATGGAGCCCCGAAGATTCTCATGGAAACCCGTGCCCTGCGCAGGGTCTGCGCTTCGTCCATGGCACTCTTCCTACTGCCTGGGGAGAACGGAAGGATTTTGTGCAGGTACAGCTTGTTGTCGGGGTGAGACCTGAAACCGCGCCGGACAGCTAATACAAAAGTAAGCTCAGTCGTTGCGCGGTGTAGCGAACGTCTAATCAATTGACAACTAACCTAATACAAAAGTAAGCTAGTATAATCAATGAGTAAATGGTATAATAGACTCGGTTAATAAATGGATAACTCACCTCAGTCGTTGCGCGGTGTAGCGAACGTCTGAGGTGGGCGAAAGAATAAAAGTCTGTTTTTATACTACAATTCTCGGCTCTCTCAGCGAGCCGCTTTTCGTACTAAAGGGGTAAAAAGCGAGATAAGAAACAAAGAGACAAAAGAATCATGTACTAGCGAGGCACAAATAACAAAGGGAAGCGAGGCGAGGGGCACAGGGGCGCGAGCCGAGCAGCCAGTGGCGAGGTAAGTGGCTTCGGGCCTATAGGCCGAGCCTCCGAGCCACTGTGCTCACAGCGATCCGAGCACGCGCCACCGAGCCTCCGAGTGCGCGAGCCGAGGTGCTGCTCGGCCCGAGCTTTCTCGCTGTGAGCTCGCCGGTCCGCCGGTATGGATTCCAACACTCCCCCTCAAACCGTGTGGAGCCCGAGCTCAGCAGCGAAGTGTTTGACTTTGAAGGAGGGGAGCGCTTTCGTGAGCGTGTCGGCGACCATGTCGGCAGTAGGACAGTAAATAAGTTTGATTGTACCATTTTCGCAAACCCAGCGAAGAAAATGGTACCGAATGTCAATGTGCTTTGTGCGAGCATGGTATTGGTGGTCCTTGGTGAGTGCGATTGCGGACTGGTTGTCGGAAAACAAAGTTGTCGGCCCCTTGAGTGGTGCGAAGACTTGTCCAATCAGTTGGCGAAGCCAGATTGCCTCCTTCGCAGCGTGAGTGGCCGCGACATACTCGCTCTCGGTCGTCGAGAGCGAGACGATTTCCTGTCGTTTAGAGTACCACGAGACAGCTCCTCCGTCAATGAGAAACGCATTACCTGAGATCGCGCGTCTGTCCTCCTGCATGCTACCATCTGCATCCGCATATCCCTTCAATCCTCCATCTCCAACATCACCAACTCCACCGTAAGTGAGCCGAAGGGCACGCGAGCCCTTGAGATATCGGAATACACGCTTGACCGCATCCCAGTGGGTCGGTCCGGGGTTTGTGGAAAAACGCGAGAGCAGTGTTACTGCGAAAGCAATGTCAGGCCGAGTTGCCATCGCTGCATACATCAGCGAGCCGAGCGCCTCACGATATGGCGCATCGCGCATCGCAGCTCGGTCCTGTGCAGTTGTAGGCCCCTGCGAGCTATGCAGGTGCACATTCGGATCCATTGGCGAGCTGACAGGCTTCAGTTCGTCAAGTCCGAAACGGCGCAAAATTGTGTCAATGTAGCCAGACTGCGACAGTGAAATAGTTCGGAGGTCGCGATTTCGGTGAATTTCGATGCCGAGCAGCCAGTGAAGTGGCCCGAGATCTGTGACTTCAACATGTTGTGCGAGGCCGGCTTTGAGCTCGGAAATGAGCCTCGAAGTTGTCGCAGCGAGTGTGCAATCATCGACATGCACAATCACAACAATCAAGTCATTTCCTGTGTGGCGAAAAAAGACAGCTTGATCGACATCACATCTGTGAAGTCCGAGCTGATCAACAAAGATCCATGTAAGCTTCTGATACCACCGTCGGCCGCTCTGCTTGAGTCCGTACAATGTCTTCTTCAACCTCAATACGCGAGTACCCACATCACGCGGCGCATATCCGGGTGGGTGTCGCATATAGATCACCTCATCGCCCTCGAGCTCTCCGTTTAGGTAAGCCCCCTTTATGTCGACTTGCTCTAACTCCAGATCGCGTCGGGCCGCCATAGCGAGGGCCGCGCGGATCGATGCGAGTTTTGCAACAGGTGCAAATGTGTCGAAGTAATCGACACCCGGGACTTGGCTGAATCCCTGCGCAACAAGGCGGGCCTTGCGCCGAACAATGTTTCCGGCCGCATCCTTCTTGATTTTGAAGACCCACTTTGATCCTACAATATTTGCACCCTTCAGAGGTTCTTCCAGCACCCATGTACCTGCCGCGTGCAGTGTTGCGAGCTCCTCTTCGATCGCACGCTCCCATTCTGACCACTCCGGCAGCCGCTTCGCTTCAGCGAGTGTCCTCGGCTCAAGCCCTTCGGCCTCTTCCATGGCCGAGGCGAAAACATACTCCTCGTCATAATCATCTTCGAATGCGGCATTCACGGTTTCTTCTTCCTGGTCAACAAACTCGTGCAGGCTGCGCATTCCACGTGGAATGGCGCCATCGCGATTTGGCCAGTGAGTATGCGAGCCTTCGCCGGCCTGAATGCGACGCACATAGGCCGAGGGCACTCGGACTCGTTTCTCGCGCGGCTCGGGGATATCAGGTGCTGCTGGCCTCGCATTCTCGGGTGGGTGAGCTGCTGCTGGCTCCTCGGGCTCGGGTGGTGCCGAAGGTGCCGAAGAATCTGGTGGTTTCTCGGGTTCAGGTGGTGTTGAAGGTGCCGAAGTTTTTGGCTCCTCGGGCTTCGGTTGCAGAGATTTCGAAGTCGTTTCGATTTCTGCCCCACTGTCTAATTCCTCCCCCTCGAGACGACTCGAAGTCTCTCCAGGGTCAAAGTACACATTTCGCTCAACGCTAATGCTTTTCTTCACAGGCCAATAAATGCGCTGGCCATTCGAGTTCGCGTCGAAACCCATCCATCGGCCCTCACGCGCACGCGGATCAAGCTTCGAGCTCGAATCATTGTGCACCCAGCACTTTGCACCCCATGTCTGAAGACCTCGGAGGTCAGGTTTCTGGCCCGTCATCGCCTCGTGCGGTGTCACATTTTGTACTGCACGCGTCGGGGTTCGGTTTTTCAACCAGACAGCATGCCGAGCTGCCTCGGCCCATAAAAACTTCGGCAGGCTGCTCGCATGCAACATAGTGCGAACCTTTTCTAGAATGGTTCGATTCAGGCGCTCGGCGACTCCGTTGTGCTCGGGAGTGTCGTGAACAGTGAGTTTCTGCTTCGTTCCTTTCATTTTGAGGTGTAAAACGAACTCCTTGCCAGTATACTCGCCACCGCGATCCGAATGAAGAATCCGAATCTTCGCCTTCATCTGCGTCTCGGCCCAAGCCTCGAAGTGTCGGTAAGAGCGAAAGACGTCGCTCTTCTTCTTCAGCAGATACAGCTTCGTTACGCGTGTCGCATCATCCGTGAAAGTAACATAGTAATGCCGGCCGCCAAGCGATCGTGTTGGCGCAGGTCCCCATACATCAGTATGGACCTCGCCTCCGAACTCAGTAGCTCGCTCGCCTTCTCGTTCGCGCGAAATCGCTTTTCGCATGGCCTTTCCGTATACGCACGACTCGCAAAGTGTCAGCACTGGTCCGGATGTGTCGAGACGTAGACCTGTTACATATCCCTTGCGTACTAACTTTTCCGCAGCTGCAGGCGCAATGTGCCCCATCCGAGCATGTAGCTCCATTGGGCTCAGCGTGAGTTCGGCAGCATTTGCTGCATCTTGCAGCGTTGGGTCGATATGCTTGTGCGCAAAACGGTACAGACCTTTTCCCGAGTGCATAACCTCACCAATACGCAAGCCGGCTGCATCGCGCAGCACGCACTTTTTCCCACTGAAGGTTGCCGAGTAGGCCGCACTATCGAGTGCACCTATCGAAACAAGTGTGTATCCGACCTCGGGCGAGTAGAGGGCTTCTGTAAGCGTCATTCTCGTCGAGTCGGCACCATTCGGGAGTTCAATAATCAGATCCCCCTGCCCAGTAGCGTGAAAGGTTTGCTGATTTGCTGCATGCAGGCTCTTCGGCAGTGTCTCCGAAAATGTAGCAAAGTCCGCTCGGTATGGCGAGATGTGTCGCGTCGAGCCAGAATCGAGGATTGCGCGACGAATGTCGTTGCCCTCGCGAAGGTGAGTGACATGTGCAACTTCATCCTTCTCACTATCAGCATGATAGTCATCATCATCAGAGCTCACTTCCGAGCTCATATCCGACACCTTGTCGTCCTCGTCCTCAGACCCAAAAAACTCGGCCTCGGACCAAAAAACCTCGGCCTCACTATCCGATTGGTCGACGAGTTCAGGCATCAAGTCGGCATCATCCTCATCATCGGATGAGTCCCAGGCTGCATTACAGCAGTCCCACACACCATCTGAGTCCGAATCTGGCTCGAGAGCCGCGTTTGCACTCTCCTTGGCTTTCGGCTTGCCCGAGTCCTTCCTCGGCTTCGGGCATTTCGCTCGGAGGTGTCCAACCTCGCCACAGTTCCAGCAGGAACCTCTCGGCTTCGGGTTGCTCTTCGATTTCGGCTTCGCAGCCAAGCTCACATACAGTGCTTCGTCTTTGTCCTTCGAGCTTCTCGCAGGCTCTTTGCGCTTTGTTTGTCGCTCGCGTTTTTGACGGTCGGCCTCATCCGAAATAATGTGGATCAAGACCTCGGGATCAACTTCACGGAGCGAACGGATCTGCGCATCAGTCAACGGTGTGGCCTGGATCAGTGCATAGTTTTGCGCTGTGATCTCCATCGAAGTTAGCTGGGCGGATGCAAAGTTCGCCAGCCGATTTGGTATTGCGGTGATAATTGTCGAGCGAAAGTCCTTGTCAGAGATCTCAACTCCCGACTGCGCAAGCGTTTCGCGACGCATGCGCAAGTCGCTCAGGTATTCGCGGACATCGGCATCACCAGGGCAGCGAGCCTCGAGAAACTCGGCTCGTAGCGAAGTCTGCGCAAAAGCTGACTTCTGTGTGAACTCACGTACCACGGCATTCCAGCGAGCGGTACAGTTCGCCAGGTTCCCAACCTGGATGAGGGTCGAATCTGCAAGACGCTGAGACAGAAGATACATTGCAATATCCTCATCCTTGTCCCAAGCTGCTACTGCATCGTTCGGGTTCGGATCACCGTTCGCCACGGCTGCAGCTGCAACAGCAGCAGTAACAGCCACGGGCCGAGTCGACGTGCCGTCGAAATGGCCCCACTTTCCCTTTGCCTTCACGGCAGCTTGGAAACGCATACGGTAGATCACCCAGTTCGCGCCGCTCGTCACGAGCTTCGGAACAGAGGTGGGGAGGGTGTCCTGTGAGCTGGACATGACGTACAAATTAAAATTTCGGCTTGGCTCAGTGGTAGCCGAGGCTCATAACCTGTTGTCGGGGTGAGACCTGAAACCGCGCCGGACAGCTAATACAAAAGTAAGCTCAGTCGTTGCGCGGTGTAGCGAACGTCTAATCAATTGACAACTAACCTAATACAAAAGTAAGCTAGTATAATCAATGAGTAAATGGTATAATAGACTCGGTTAATAAATGGATAACTCACCTCAGTCGTTGCGCGGTGTAGCGAACGTCTGAGGTGGGCGAAAGAATAAAAGTCTGTTTTTATACTACAATTCTCGGCTCTCTCAGCGAGCCGCTTTTCGTACTAAAGGGGTAAAAAGCGAGATAAGAAACAAAGAGACAAAAGAATCATGTACTAGCGAGGCGCAAATAACAAAGGGAAGCGAGGCGAGGGGCACAGGGGCGCGAGCCGAGCAGCCAGTGGCGAGGTAAGTGGCTTCGGGCCTATAGGCCGAGCCTCCGAGCCACTGTGCTCACAGCGATCCGAGCACGCGCCACCGAGCCTCCGAGTGCGCGAGCCGAGGTGCTGCTCGGCCCGAGCTTTCTCGCTGTGAGCTCGCCGGTCCGCCGGTATGGATTCCAACACAGCTGCGCACGATGGCGCGCTCGTTCAGCCGCTACGCCGGTGGGACCAGCCGCACGCTCGTCGTCGCGGCCGCCCACAGGTAGCTCGCGTCGTGCGCGCCCTACTAGATGTCAACCGCGGGGAAACGGTTCCCGTCGAATATCACCGTGTAGTGCGTCGCGCGCACTGTACCTTGCTGCTTCGCGTGCCCCTGCAGGAAGAAATCGAAGTTATACACCGCAGTGACGTCCCAGTCGACGAGCGTCCCGCCTTCGTGTTCGAGGTCTTATCTGCCTGCTCGGACCTCATCGGGAAAAGCGCATATGGCGCCGCTTCCCGCAGATCGCGGTGGTGAACTTGGGACTGAAGCATGAATTCTAGGAGCTCGAATACGCGATTACGAACAGCGATGGACCACATCGGGAGTGATCACGACTGGGTAGTTGTACAACACGACATCCTTCGGATACTTGAGGGTGAATAAATTCGCGCGAACTGCAATTGCGGCGCCGCGCTTCCCAAATTCTAAGCGCACAACGCGACCGGGGTCTGGCAGACAGCGCCTGGAAGCAAGAGATGAGTGAGTGCATCCTGCTCCCTGTCCGAAAGCCACGCAGGCATTATGGGAGAAGACCCGTACAGCCCCAGAGCCGAAGCCGAGCTCTCCACTGCTGTCGAGGAGGATCGCCCGAAGATGAACGTAGCCCTGCAGATCACAAAGACAAGTCCCATGTGCCCCACGAGCTATAGGAGGGCCTCCTCGATGACTGGGAGGCATGCCTCCACCGTGTTAATCAAGATCACCTCGTCCAATGCCGTGTCCTTTGGAGTTGTCCATGGTAATTCTTTGTGGTCTATGAGTTAAAGATGCTTGGAGTGAATGGGATGGATAGGATGAAGTAGCAAGAGACGTATGGGTGGCCTTAAGTACTGAAAACCAGCACTTTGCTTCTCCTGAAAGGTTTAAATAGGTCTCACTGTTGGATACAAAAACATACGGGCACTCAACAAGCGTCTTTATCTCACCTTCGATCGCGTCAGTTGCAGCGGTATATAGCGGGTTTCGTGGGTTTGCTCACGAGAGGCACACAAAAAGCGGCGGCGCGTGGGAGGGGGTAAACACTCTCAGGCCCATCTGAAATTGTCCCCAAGAAACGAGAAGTCTGCAGGAAGGCGGCTTCTCGGAACCAGCCTCTGCGTCCAATCGTGCTTGATCTCGTGGAGGTAGGGTGCAATTTCCTGTGTATATTCTAGGAGCTCGAATACACGCTTGTGAAGAGCCGTAGAGGCCACGATCACGATTGGGTAGTCATACAAAACACCACGCACGCGCCCTCTCGACGAAGAAAACAATCCGAGCCCAAGCCAAGCCGAACGGCCGTTCATTCCCTCAGGGCACCACGGCAGACACCAGCAAACTGGGAACGGAACCCGCCCGGTGCACCCTTGGCTTTGTCGCGGCGGTAGTCGTCGCGATCTCCCCTGTCACCACGGGGTGCGCGGTAAGCACCGTCGCGAGACTGCGCGGGGCGCTGCGGGCGTGCCTGCTTCTTGTAGGTCGAGGGCTCAATCTCTTGCGGGAGGTGGAGCCACTCCCGGAGGTACTCGACGCCCTCGGGCGTGCAGGTGTAGTAGTACCACTGCCACGATGATGTCCTCGAGGTTGGACACGTCGAGGCCCTCATACTTTGGCGCGTTGAAGTCCTTCTTGACAACCATCACACCCTCTGGAGAAAGAGACTGTGTAAGGGATGAACAGAAGAGACGTTTCCCAGTTTACGCATTGTTGCATGTAGAGCTAAAAGTTTGAGAATGCGGGCGGGTGCCCGGGTCGACTTGCTCTACCAAACCCGAAGCCCATTACATCATCAAACCATCACAAACCACAGTCAAACCACAGCCAAACCACAAAAACCACAGTGTTGCAAAAAAAACCACGGCGTTGCAAAAAATAACCACAGCAAACCACACTGCGAAACCACAGCCAAGGAACACAGGGAGTTGGACTTTCTGTACAGCACCTTAAGTGTTCGGCTTAGGCACTTGATCTCTCGACAACTTTTTTTTGTACTTAGACTAGGCTCTATGAAGCATAGGTAATAATAAGTAGGAAGTACAATGTTGCGACTACAAAAAAGTTGGGTGTTGAGGAAAAAAGTTGGCAAACGAGTTGAAAGTTGGACTTCTACCATATTGAGAGGAAACGTAGGGTTCGACTTCAGCTCGCCAAAGCCATAAACGCCGGCCCAGCTGCCCTTCTCCTCTCGTTCTGCGTCCTCCCTGCTTAGCACGACGATATCCGGTTTGCGTTCCGCCGTGGTGGAGTTCAGTGCGATTTCGGAGTAGCGGCCGGAGAATACGCGATCATTCGAGCTCTTCTTGTAAGCAGGGTCGAGAAAGGATCGAGCTTCATCGACGACCTTGTTGAAGTAGGTCACGATGTGCGGCTCAGCACCAGGCGCGCTTGTTACAGGCCAATTGACCCACTCTCCATCGCGGTAAAGACACTTCCCCTTGAGATGCTCGAGTACTTTCTTTATGGGATCGATGCAGTCGCGAGCGAGGTTGACTTTGGAAGCCATGTGTTGAAGTCGGGCAGAGCGTCGAGGCCCGTCGGGGGAAGTAGCAGGTGTGGAGGGTGCGGGAGTGGGAGGGGATGTATCACGTACGTGAGTCGCATCACCATCTGCCATGCTGGATTGCAGTTCATCATCACCAGAAGCCCCCTCGTTTGATTCAGCGTTTGCGTGATTGTTCTCGACGTCGGCCTCAGCCTCGGGGTAACGAACATGTTCGACGGATAGGTCTGTAGTCACATTGAAGGCACGATCGGGAAAACTGACCGAGACGAGTTCCGGAATGTTGCGAAAGGTAGCGCCCATGACTTCGTTTCGGACAGATGTGCCTATGTCGTCCCTCTTCTCTTTCTGTATATCAGGAGATTGGGAGCCAGCGTATATTGTTTTCACGTAGGTCTTATTCTTCAACGGCGAGGAATTGAAGGTGTGAGGAAGATGCCCGAAATCGTTTACGTTCGACGCGGCGGCGTCCGACGACGACGAAGGCGGCGGTGGCTGAGGAGGAGGAGTCTTGTCCCGTGCAGAGGGCCAAGATGGGAACGGCAGGACAGGAGGACTTCCAGACATTGTGTTTAGCAAGATGTGGGAGATGGTAGAAGAGAAGCGATGGGGGTGAAGTGCATGTTGAGCTCACCTTAAAAGCAACAATGGGCTTCAGCCACAAGAACGTTGCTTGTTTGGGGTCCTCAGGGTAGTCCTGTGGCTGGATGACGATGATGGTTGAAGTTGGACTGTGGCTTGCAACGTGACGCGACTTGTAACTCACAGAGTAACGCTACGTTATGGCTTACAAACTACCACGCTCGGTCACGTCCGTTACCAGACGCGTCTTTTCAAATTTCATTGTCTACTGCTACCTTCCCGAGTCATGGAATACGCAACTGCGAACTCTGTAAATCTTGCGAAATTATGATGCAATTCTGTCGTCGGTTATACGTAGCGGACGTTTCGTTTATGTCATACTTGCAACGGACTGCTCGTGCATACCTCGCCCTCGGTCTCATGCATGCCACTGCCCACGCTCACTTTACCCCAGAATGTGCGTCCCTGCCAGACGATGTAGTGAAGTCATGGTGTGAGGACCGCTGCACTGGCCTCGACGTACTCGGAAAACATTTTCTTAACGGTGTTCGAGAAGGAGTTCGAAATAGAGATGGCCAGCAGGCGGCGGCTCGATTCGAAACACTGCAAAATCGAACGCTGAGCCCCAAATCAACTGGAATTCAAAATGGAGCGAGATCTTGTACGTGCCGTGTCAAGCAGAACAATGCTTCCCAAGCTCGACGCGAACAGCGACAACTCGACTGACTCAGGAAACATCATACTCACATTTTTTAGCCTCGACAAGAGCCTTACGCTATGTCCAGCAAGGACAGTTCGAGGCAGCGGAGTTGCTGCCCGAGTGGTGCGATACATTGCAACATATAATCGTAGTACCGCTCGGGCACCGTAGCAGCAAGACAATGAGTGTGCTGCTTTCTCGACGAGGAAAGAGGAGCCGCCAGCATGTTCTGGAACCAAGGGAGAGTCCACGAGTCCACTTCGCAGTAAGTGTGCACATCCAAATTCCGCAGGGTTGCGTGCTTTGCGAAAAACCCGCCTTAATTCAATACCTTCATATATGAAGCCCAGCCGGAATGACTGAGGATTGGGGAAGTGGAGTTCTGACAGGTCCATCTCGGAGAATTGTGTCCCGAGGCTGAGGTGCAGAGTTTGAAGGTTCTTGTGCTGGTGAATGGTGAGTAGTGCATCCATAGGTTCGAAGGATCTATAAAATGAAGCAGTATCCTCCCTTGTCTCGAGAGAGACTCAAGTATTGTAAGTTTCTGTACTGGCTAGACAAGAGAGTATGCTAACGGAGGAGGGAGACTGTGGCTTGCAAATGCGACAGGCTCGTAACTCAAATACATGTACTACCAGACGCGTCACAGTAAGTTCAGAGTCCGCTTTTATTGTCTACTGCTGCCTTTTGCTCTGTACTTGATTTTTGAGCAAGTTGTGGGCACACACCTTGAATGTATTTCGCCGATATCTATATAAACGTGAACTGACTCGGAGTACACAGACGACGTTGGTAACCACCTTACGCGCAAACAATTTAAGAAGCCTGACGAGAATAAGTACCTAGATTGTTCCATGTTGTAAGGCTCAGACTCAAGATAGGATTGTATCGTAAGTCCTTTCATTGTAGTGTAAAAGGGTCTCCTATCTTCTTTTCCTGAATCCCTTAATTTGTCTCGGCCTAAAAGAAATTGTTACTCGCAGTTACCAGATTCGTCGTGTGTACCTAGTAAGAAGGCATTTTGTAATATTTAGCAGTCTTCAAGCTGGATTGGGTGGCCGCACTTACTTACGTGCTTTACTCTCTTTTTTCTTCTCCTCAACTATGAGGTCAGGGGCTTTCGTGTAGAACTTCTACACGAAAGCCCCTGGCCTCATACTTAGGACAACCGATAATCAAGAGCACGTAAGGTAACAAAGTGCGTTATTATATAAGAGAACAGAGGAACAAAGTGCTAACTAAAGACATGCTCCGAACAATCAGTCGATTATCTCCTCCGCGCCGTCGTCATCGCTTTCCGCTTCCGCCTGCCGCTGCCGCTCTCTGCGAAGATGCGCTTTGACTTTCTGCTCGAGCTCCTTATTTGTCTGCAAATTTCGGAGGGGAAAAAGGTCAATTCAATACTATTTGAGAAGAAAAAAAACTTGGAGGAGACGAGAAAGGGGAAGACTGTACCTTAAAGTCCGACCAGCCAACCATTTTGTTGCATCCCGTAGCAGGACATTTCTTCTTCACCGATTTGTTCCCAAGATATTCCTCAATCGCGGCTTTGCAGAAGCTATGTGTGCATATTTGTCTGGTGACGAGATGTGAAACGTTCAATGGTAGTCAGCGGTACATGAAAGGCTGGAAAGAGAGAGCGAGAGCGGAATGCACTTACGAGGTAAGCGGATCCTCAAGGATTCTAAGGGTAATAGGGCATGTGTAGACCTGAGAGACACCGCCTACAACAATGTCGTCGTCATCTTCGTCGTCACCTTCCTCTGCGGTATAAAAATTTCAAGTAAGTCGACGAAGAAGGCAGTAAGGTAGCACGGATGGGTACATACCTCTGTCGATAAGCTCGGTCATAGGCGGCATGCCCTGATCAGGGTGCTGAACCTCCTAAAGATATGCGATCAGAAGCAAGTAAAAAGTATGTGAGTAACGCGACGAACAAATATGCCTTGCTTGAAGTTAGCGTAGACTTCGTCCTTTGCATACTTCTGCCTCGTTGTTTTATTCTCCCAGGCTTCCTTTTTGTCTTCGACACCTTGTTTGTACCTCCTCACTACGTTGCTCTTCGTTTGCACCGAGTCCATAGATTTATATCAGCCCCCCAAAAAGTAGATGTCTGATTCTCACAATTTCTTCATCCAAACCCAGGTCGTTGGCGATGCCTACCAGGGTGTCCTTACGTGCCTTCAGCTCAGCCTGCGTGTCAAGTAGATCACGCATGATGATATCCATATGGGCGAGCTCTTTCAAAGCCTATGTTATCCATAAAAAAGGATAAGTACGTTGAAGTCCGCATCAGTCTATACGCACCGCTTCGCCATCCCTGCTCTCTCCCGCCTCGGCCATAGCAATCCCCACCTGTTGTACAAGCGGGAATGCCGACCTGTGGATGTTTCCCAGGACTTGCTCCCAGTCATCTGCAATCTGTGCGATTCTTCTCCCATCCGCGCGCGACAGTGGCTGGTCCTGGAAGTTCTCGATGTCGATAGTCTGTTTCACAGCTTCCTCTTCTTCCCCCTTCTCATCCTCTTCCTCTTCCACATGTTTAAGACGCGATTTCGTGCCCTTTCCCTTCTTCAGTTCGCCGGTCTTCGCCCTCTTTGTGGACTTCCTTGACGCCGTACGCGGCTGTTCGTCGCGACCTTGGTCATCGTCTTCTACGTCTTCTGTACGCGAGCGTTGGGATGGCTCGCCTTCTTCAATATTGTCTTCCGATACTTGACGGCGTCGAGAACGAGCAGTGCTTCCCCGTGCGATTGAAGGCATTGACAAGTCAAGTGAATGAAGTTGGATTGCGCACGCGTTCATGACAAACTTTAGGGCCGGCTGAGTCGCGTACCTCCGATCTGCGAACGAAAACACGTGACAAATCCTCTGCTGTGTTTCTTTATCATCGTAAGCTGGTGGCTGAGGTCTAAATGGAAAGAGAAAGGGAAATCACTTGGAATATAGCGGGTTTCACTGATGTGTGTTCACCGTGTCTATTTACTCTGCCGTTTCACGGAAGTGGAAAACCAATCTTCATAGCTTCGAGTCCAACATTGAGCAACACCAAGTAGGGTTGACAGGTTTGATCTTGGGAGTTTTCTTTGGCATCGATTTGCCTTCTATTTGATCAACAGGAATCACGGACAGCTGAATAGTGTTCAACCTCACTTGCAGACCGCAACTCTGGATGAAAACCGAGGTTATCGCTGAGCCCTGCAAATCCATCTCAAAATATGTATACCGATTGGATTCCGCCCCAGCCTTCGCCTTGATGTGTGCACGGTGCGCCATCCCCTCAAAAGCAGCAGAATGATTTCGGAATTTGTATGTGTATAGCAGCCTCATCATCAAGCTCGATACTTACAACCGCCCGAACCAAACATGGATAGTCTTTCAAGTTGAACGCGTATCCGGATGCAAGGATCCTTTTGTAACGGAGTTTACAGATTACTGCGCTCTGTGATATCCGTTACTAGGCGTGTCGACGCTTGAAACTGCGCTTAATTTCTCTGTATTTGTCTTATATTTTCCACTCGTCTCCTTAACTGAGAAGAAAAAAGTGGGCGAGAAACGTCAACTGCGAGTCACAACTGTTTTCTGGTGGACGAAGAGAAGAACTTTGGGGGTCTTTCTTTTCAAGTCTCTGAATAATGCTTATTGTACTTGCTCAGTCATGCTTTGGAATCGCACCGCATGACATGAACGCTGCTGCAAATCATGCTCGACTGGATAGGAAGGTGTTTCGCACAGCTACCATGTATTCTCACAGCTCCTTGATTTGCCGCGCATACAGTGCTTTCAATTGACCACGTGCCAAGATGTCACCAGGAGGGTCCTCAGGCCGAAGGTATGTAGAAATGTCCTGGCATCTGCATTATAAAAGTGGCCTGCCTTCCCTCGATGTCTCTCATTCTCATTCCTACCTCACAAGCCACCTCAACCGCCTTTTGCAATGTCGCTTTGGACAGCACCCCCTCCCCCAGCGACCCCGCTTGGTCGTTACCGTGTCCTTTCCCCGCTCGCTGGCGTGCGTGTCTCGCCGCTCCAGCTCGGAGCCATGAGCATTGGTGACCAGTGGGCCCCTCTTGGTATGGGGTCAATGGACAAGGAGGCATCCTTCAAGCTCCTCGACGCGTTTTACGATGCGGGCGGAAATTTCATGGATACGGCCAGCAATTAGTGAGTGCCTTGTTATGCATATCAGGCTAACATGAATTTTATGATCACGTTCTTTTCTGTAGCCAGGATGAGACATCCGAGGCATTCATCGGCGAATGGGCCGAGAAGAGAGGCATTCGAGATCAGCTTGTAATTGCAACGAAGGTTCGTAGTACTAAATTGACTTCTTACGACATGACTAAACCATATTCGACCAATTAGTACACGACGAACTACAAGCGCGCGGCCACCGACATTAACATTAAGGTGAACTACACGGGCAACAATGTCAAGTCGCTCAAGGTCAGCGTCGATGCAAGCCTCAAAAAATTGCGCACCAACTACATCGACATACTTTACGTGCACTGGTGGGACTACAACACTTCCGTCGAGGAAGCCGTGAATGGCTTGCACAACCTCGTCGCCGCGGGCAAGGTGCTCTATCTCGGCGTGTCCGATACACCCGCGTGGGTCGTCGCGCAGGCAAACACTTATGCGAAGCTCACTGGCAAGACGCCTTTCGTGATCTACCAGGGCGCGTGGAACGTTATGGCACGCAGCTTCGAGCGCGACATCATCCCAATGGCCCGCGCACACGGCCTTGCGCTCGCGCCGTGGGGTGTGATTGCCTCCGGTCGCCTTCGCACGGACGCTGAGGAGGAAAAGCGAGCAGCAACTGGTGAGAAGGGACGCACGATTGTACAAGCGGAGTGGAGGCGCAGCGAGGACGAGAAGAAGATGAGCGCGGCACTCGAGAAAGTCGCGAAGGAGGTCGGCACCGAGCACATCACTGCTGTGGCGATCGCATACGTGATGCAGAAGATGCCGTACGTCTTCCCGATCATCGGCGGACGTAAGGTCGAGCATCTTTTGGCCAATATCGAAGCGCTCAAGATTTCGCTCTCGGACGAGCAGATCAAATATCTCGAGAGCGTCTTGCCGTTCGATCCAGGCTTCCCCAATACGATGATTGTAAGCATCGAGAGCAGAACTTACTTGATATCAGAGACTGACTTCTCGACAGGGAGATGGCACGTATTCGAACAGACAACTGGCGTCTGTTGCTCATGAAGACCGGTGGCCGCTCAAGCAGGCGATCAAACCTGAAAGCAAGTAATATGTGTAGTAATATGATCAACAAGTATCCTCGCTGTTGTCAAAATCATCTGTAATGCGAAAAGGAGATACGTCGTATGATCGATTTTTGCCTTCAAATGCATGCTGTAACCGAAGAGATCCAACCTGGTAAGATTTCCATAGTATCGAGTTTTGCGGCTTATTCTGGTCCGAAAGGTAAACTGGTTGTCAGGCTTCTTAAGTTACTTGCGTGTAAGGTGGTCAGCAACGTCGTCTGTGGACTCCGGATCAGTTCACGTTTATATAGATATCGGCGAAATACATTTACAGTGTGTGCCTTGCTCAAAATCAAAAGTACAGATGTGGCGAGTCGTGATTTGTAAGCTTCGACGCCGCGTATTTGAGTTACGAGCCTGTCACAGTTTCAACTTTCAAGCCACAGTTCGAATTTCAACCATTTCGTCGTCGTCGTCGTCGTCGTCGTCATTGCTCTTCACATCAAGCTTGAATGGTCTGAAAGAAAATACTGGCCTTTTTGTCTCCTCACCAGTGCAGGGAAAGCCCTACTTTCCGATATACGATCAGGAAAAGAACATCGACATCTTTCAAAGCTATGGAGGGTGTTCTTCTTGACATCCCGGAGCTCGTTTCCGTCAGCTTTCCAGATTCTGCCTTCGATTTGAACTCAGGCGCGCACATCAGACAAGCTCCTTGCGCTGAGCCCGAGAGCGCGCGCGCGAGTGCTAAATCGAAGGGCGGGGCATTTCATGAAGCTGAACTTACCACCCCAGATGGTGATGCTCCTTACACTCGTGACAAATGCCCTACTTCCACTCCTGCACCATCCACTCCCACTACTTCCACCGAAGTGCCTAGGCTCTCTGCCCCACCAAAGGCTAATTGTCAACGCAAGTCAAAGGCTTCTAGAGTCAACCGAGTTTGCAAACATCCTATCCAGAAAGTGCTCAGGCATCTCAAGAAGACTGTCTACCGCTCAGGAAAGTGGGTCGATTGGCCTGCGACAAATAACACCGGTGCGGTGTCGAGTGTTGCGTCCTACTCCAACAAGGTCGTTGATGAAGCTCGATCCGTCCTCGACCCCGCTTACAAGAAAAGCCCGAATGATCGCGTGTTCTCCGACCGCTATTCCAAACCAAACATCGCTGTATTAGCCATGGATGATGCCGACCGAGAGGAGAAAGGCAGCTGGGCCGATATTTACGGATTTGGTGAGCTGATGTCGCACGCGGAAGTTTACTCTGAAGAAATAGAGAACCGAAACGCGGAATATGCTCTACTTTCCTATCATTCCCAGGAAGACCGTCGTTTCGTCGTATCTTTTTGTCTTTTTGACGACAACATGGAGCTCTACATCTTCAATCGCTCTGGGATCCAAGTCTCAAGGAGATTCAATGTGCATTCTGCTCCGAGTAATTTCTTGCGTGTCATATTGGGGTTTCTCGTTGCTGCAGAGTCCTACATCGGTTTCGATCCATCCTTCTTCACCGATACGCGTCCATCAGAACCTGACATGTCAGATCCAGCGACTCCTAGCTCGTCCGACGCGGGCCCATCCGAAACTTCTTCAGTTAGCACTTCAAAAGTTACTGAGACTGGTCCGTCTCTATCTCTTGCAGGTAGTCCATCCGCTGAGCCAAAAAAGCCTCTCACACGTGCTGCAGCGAAGCATCTTTGTGTCATGATGAATGGTAAGTGCTACAGGATCCTCGAAACGATCCATGTAGATCCCGTCATCTGCGGTCGCGGGACGGTCTGTTTTATGGTACAGGGCGACGGACACGACTACGTTTCTGTACTGAAGGATTCCTGGATAGAACGATCTCGACCTCTTAAGGAATCGGAAGTCTTAAAAGATATCCGGTCGATAGAAAGAGTCTCCAAGTTTGTTGAGCATGAGATTGTGCATTTTAGAGTCGACGGTCAAATTATCATGGACACGACCGACAATGATCTATTGGACAAGGGAAAAGCGGTGATCATGGATCACCATCGACTGTTCACGCCTTACGGGAAAGGTTTAGAGGATTTCGACTCGCTCGCAGAACTCGTGTCGGCGTTTAGGAACTATGTGTTAGGTTCGTTACAATTCTCATCATCTCGTTGTTCATTCGAATAACTTACGCTATGTCTCAGTTATAAAGGCACTCAATAAGAAGAAGATCGTCCATCGCGACATCAGTCCCCGGAATCTTATCCTAGTTAAGACGAAGGACCTTCTCCTACGAAAGGGAGTGGTGATCGACTTCGACTGCGCAATAAAGCAACCCAGGAAGGAATGCGCGAAAAAGGAAAGGAGTGTATGTGAATTTTCCCTTCATGGATTATCGTTATTAATGAAAGTTTGCAGGGGACATTGCCTTTTATGTCGATCGACGTGCTCATGGGGAGGATTCAAGAGCACTGCTACTACCACGATTTGGAATCCTTGCTCTACGTGTTAATTTGGATTTGCACTACGCAAGGAGGCCCGCACGACGCTTTTCGCACTGCGACTGATCGCGTTTCCAACGTCGCTGGAATAGGTATTTGGTGTGCTATAGCGCCGGGCCCTTTCGACCCAAGTGCCATGAACTTTATATGCCTTGTTAAGAGCGCAATGATGGAATGTGAGAACTTGTTCGAGAAGAATATCATCTCTTGTTTACACGTCTATTTCGACCCCCTTTCCGGATTAATGAAGAAGTGGCGACAGATATTGTTCCCGGCTATCCCTGACGAAGTTCTCCTTGCGGCGCTCGGTGGCATTATCCCGGAGCCATGCAAACGTCCTGTTGATCGTGAAGAGGCGAATGTCTTTTCTGATCTTTTCGAAGCAATCGATTGCACGCTAATCGAACTTCGGTCGAGAGATTCGACATCCCCTCCTCCGATGGATGTCTGTGCGAGTGCCGAGATCAAGGACGTGCTACCTAGCTCCTTGCAAGCGGCTGATCAGCGCTCATTGTTAGCTTCGACGACAGTAAACAAAGCTCCCGTACCAAATAAAGCGGACGTCTTTCCTGTCGCACTCCAAGCGACGAAGACTGATCACAAGCCCAGGACGCAGAATTTCGACAAGAAACGCCCGAGGAGTCCTAGTTGTGAGCAGATTTTGGACTACATATCATCTCACAGCTCCATTTCTTCGAAACGCTTAAGACGCTCAAGCACCGGTAGTAGTGCATGAGAGGATTCGATTGCGGATACGACCGCGTTTTACTTTTACTTTTCTCCCTTCTTCTCGCATATCATTTTAAGTTTTGCAGCATCTCGAATGAATTTCTAAGCACTCTAGGATTTGATGAATGCATATCACCGATAAAGACTACATGTATTGTAGTAGGTAATTATATATAAATCCCATTAAATTCTTGTGTACGCGTTGTTGTCTCGTATCGACGCGACAAAGCACGTGATCGCGTCAGACCGAAGCTCCAATTTCCGAAGTACTCCTTCTGTGGGGTAGCGTTGCGTCATTCCAGGCTCATCATGCATCCCTCAAGCACGACGCAAAGTCGATTGGTCGACAGCTTGCTGGCATTACACAACCATGTCGATACACACAGCTGGCCATTTCCACGGCATGTCGACGCGCCTACATCAAACTCGCCTGTTCTCAACAAGCGCCGCGCGTAGTAGTAAACAGCGTTTGGTCATTCTTGGCTCGGGATGGGGTGGCTACGAGGTCCTTAGCAATGTGGACAAGAAGCGATGGGGTACGTTAAACTGTACTTGTGGGCGTTCTTCGTCTGTTCGGGCTGACCGTACGCTGAAGACGTATCCATGATCTCCGCGACCACATACTTCAACTTCACACCGCTTCTGGCTGGCTGTGCGGTCGGTACGCTCGAGTTTCGGTGTGCAATTGAGCCTGTTCGTGCATATCAATCTTCCGAGCTACATAATTTGTGTGTTCAATGCCTCTGTTTTCGTAACAGGTCCGGCGATATGCCCCGCAAGCTGTACGTCTGTATTTCTTTTTTGCAATTAAGGACGAGCGGTTCTATTAAATGTCCAAATAGACAGCCTACCAGGCCTGGTGCGATAAAATTGGCATGCGCTTCCCTCAGGCCGCGTCTCGTCCTTCATAATCTGATGTTTTTATTCCCAGATTTCGACCAAAAGACGCTCACCTGCGTGCGTGACTTCATATCTTACTTAATTCTATCAAACGATGGTCTGAGTATATCTACTCACAGGTTCCTGCTACTCCCCTTCCCTCGCGCTTCGAGCGCTCGCAGACGGTCTCCGCGCCTGTGCCCAAACAGGAAGCCGTACCGACAGACGAAGAAGCAGCTACACCGCCGCACAAGGAATTCACGCTGCAATACGACAAATTAGTCATCTCAGTCGGATGCTACGCGCAAAGTATGTCTGCCAAATAGAGTACGAGTCAAATCGGAGGGTAAGACCGGTAATACTCAACGACCGTGCCGTCAGCCTTCAATATACCTGGTGTAAAGGATCATGCCTACTTCTTAAAAAATGTACGTGACGCGCGGGCGATTCGTAGCCGGATTATAGAATGTGCGTATCTCACTGCTGTTTTCACTCGAAATTGGACTTTTGGACTTTCGTTTCGCAGGTTTCGAAGAGGCCTCTCAGCCGATGATTTCGGACCCGGAACGGCGGACCTTGCTCCATTTTTGCATCATCGGGGCGGGGCCGACGGGCGTGGAGCTTTCCGCGGAGCTGCACGACCTTCTCTCGACGGACATCAGGCGGCACTACGGCGCGCGTCTTGCTGACATGGCCCGTATTTCGCTATACGACGTGGCACCGCGGATGCTCGGCGGGTTCGAGAAAGGACTGGCGGAGTATGCGGCCCTCTCACATTTCAATCTGAGGTACTTATCTGTCGGCATGTGTAGTTATGCAGAACGCAAATTTGCGCGTGACGGGATCGACATCAAACTGGGGCACCACGTCGAACGAGTCGAAGATGTGCGTGTTGCGGATTTTTTGTGTCCGTCCTCAAACTCATACTCATCTAGGGTGCGCTGCATGTCAAAGAACAAGGCAAAGGTGCGATTTAGATGTGCTAAATGTGTCACCATTATACGAAGTGGCATGGGTGACTAAGTGACCCTTGTATTACACCTTATTGTGGCCAGTGCCCTTCGGAATGCTCGTCTGGAGTACGGGCCTCGCACCGAACCCATTGGTAGAATCAATCGAGACAATGGCGAAAGACGGGAAAACGGGGAGGTGCGTGGCCTGAAAATTTGTTCTTTGGTGGTTGTTTCTTAATCATTTTACTGAGAACAACTTTTTGTTGGAACGAATGATATCCCTTAGCCTGTTCACGGACAAGCACCTGCACGTACTGCGGACGGATGGGACCGCCGACACCGATGTGTGGGCGGTAGGAGACGCAGCAATTATCAAGGATGAGCTGCTCCCCGCCACCGCACAAGGTACGTTTATCCCCTTTCTCAACCTCAGTTTTACTTGAATGGCACAACTTTCTTTTCAAATGCTTTCTTTTCAAACTGTTGTCCTTCACCGGCGCAGTCGCACAGCAGAAAGCGAAGTACGTGACACACGTGCTAAATCGCCTTGCACGCGACCAGACAACGTCCGAATCATTCCGCTTCAAGAACCAGGGATCACTGGCGTACCTCGGTGACTGGTGAGTTTTATCTTGCCCCGTACCCATGACACTCTATTGTCTCGTGTTTTGGATCGATGCGATGTTGATTATCGGTTATGTAGGAAAGCGCTGTATGATCGTACAAGTGTAGACAGCGGACCAAAGGTAGAAGAGGCCGGGTATGTAAATCGAACATTGTAGAGTTGACATTCATAAGCTGACCACGAACTTGACGATGTAGACGCCTTGCGTGGCTTTTCTGGCGTTCGGCATATTTCACGCGCACGCTTAGCATTCGAAATAAGTGCGTTCTCTTCTCGCAGTTCGCGGAATCATTTCTCTGTATGTATCCTTGAACTCATTCCCTCCGCAGGTTGACTGTCCCATACTACTGGTTCCTTAATTGTGAGTATGGACTTCTTGACAGCTCGCGTTTCGTGCAAGCAAATGGCGATGCTGCTGGGCCTTTCTGTTTTACTCTTACTCATTTCCTTGATATGCAACAGGGATATTCGGCCGTGACCTGACGCGATTTTGAGATGTCTGCGTCTTCAAGTATAGCAGTGCGGATGAACATTTGCGACAGCTGTGTTTCTGTTGACTTTCTATGACGGCTCATATTTAGGCCCTTCTAGTTTTCGAGGAGGACATATCACTGGACTATATCATACAGGCTATAGCGTTTTCATAATATGTAGGATAAATGTACACTAAGTACCTTCGTGTCATTTACCGTGTGAAAATCCACGTCGATTCGCTAGGTCAATTTCTTTCTTCTGTCATTTCTTCTGACGGTCGTTGTTTATCTTTAAAACGAGAGGTCTTTTCCATTTCGATGACTTCAGGATCTCAGACTTCTCCACCTTTGAGCTCGACTAATAGCTTCCTCACCAATCGCTGACTGCATCCGTCTCTTCAGCGTATGCATTTATGCAATTGGACTTAGGGACGATTTTATCTGAGGCTCATCGCTCGAGACGAGACCGTGAAGATTACTTCAATTACAGCTCTCCTCGATGTCGTCGGCCAACAATGTCATACATGTATATCATTATTGCTGTGGATTTTCTTTGCCCTTGATTTTTCCGAATCTATAAGATCTTCTGAGCCTCGCATCTCGGTTGTATCATGGTACGTGTGCTTTGCTTCTGACCAGCTATTCAATACATACAGTACACCGTTTATGGGACCACCCTAGCACTTTCCTTGACTACGAAAAGCAAATTTGGATTAACTGATATGCTATTCACATGATGATGGGATGTGTTCGCATCGCTCACCTCAAAGTGAACTCTTTTCCGCCAGAGTTTTTCCCTATTGCTTTGCACATTGCACTCACCCTCTCCTCATCGATAGGTTTGCAGTCGCATCCAAAGCTTGTATATTACTTGGCGCCCTCCAGCATACCCACTGATCTCCCTCCATTCTCTCGTTGACAAGAGAGTACAGAGCAAGGATGAAGACACCTCGTGTGCATGGACGACGAACAGATGTCTAGCGTTCCCCGAGATAATATATGAGGTCGCATCCTACCTTTGTAACTCGCAGTACCTTCTCTTTGCATCGAGCTGCGGCCGCGTGTGGTACGAAACACTGATCCCTCTGCGCTCAAAATTTCTTCACGTGCTCCTTCGCGACTCCGCATCGTTTAGGGAGTTTCTACGTATCATTGCCAAGCGGTACACGTATGTCTAATGGATACTTTAAAAGTGAACGGTGCTAATTTGTTTTAGGTTCTCTCTGACGCGCGGGAAGTGGGAGACAGCAGCGAAAGGCGTGCTGATGGACTGGAAGATAGACCAGTGCATATAGATCACCCGAGCGCCATCAGCAGTATCCTCGACCTGCTTTTGAAAAACGAGTTCTTCACGTATGCGTCCCTCGGCAGGTCAGCCATATCTTTACCTGAAGACGTCTGGCTTTTTTTAGGAAGACTGTCGAGTACATTACAGAGTTTGTGTATCGAGCTAACGGCTAGTCACTCAGTGAGCGTGGGACGGACTTTTTGCCATGCAGATGTTCATGATTACTACGTCTTCCTCCGTTAGCATACTCTCTTGTCCAACCAATACAGAAACTTACAATACTTGAGTCTCTCTCGAGACAAGGGAGGATACTGCTTTATTTAATAGATCCTTCGAACCTATGGATGCACTAATCACCATTCACCAGCACAAGAACCTTCAAACTCTGCACCTCAGCCTCGGGACACAATTCTCCGAGATGGACCTGTCAGAACTCCACTTCCCCAATCCTCAGTCATTCCGGCTGGGCTTCATATATGAAGGTATTGAATTAAGGCGGGTTTTTCGCAAAGCACGCAACCCTGCGGAATTTGGATGTGCACACTTACTGCGAAGTGGACTCGTGGACTCTCCCTTGGTTCCAGAACATGCTGGCGGCTCCTCTTTCCTCGTCGAGAAAGCAGCACACTCATTGTCTTGCTGCTACGGTGCCCGAGCGGTACTACGATTATATGTTGCAATGTATCGCACCACTCGGGCAGCAACTCCGCTGCCTCGAACTGTCCTTGCTGGACATAGCGTAAGGCTCTTGTCGAGGCTAAAAAATGTGAGTATGATGTTTCCTGAGTCAGTCGAGTTGTCGCTGTTCGCGTCGAGCTTGGGAAGCATTGTTCTGCTTGACACGGCACGTACAAGATCTCGCTCCATTTTGAATTCCAGTTGATTTGGGGCTCAGCGTTCGATTTTGCAGTGTTTCGAATCGAGCCGCCGCCTGCTGGCCATCTCTATTTCGAACTCCTTCTCGAACACCGTTAAGAAAATGTTTTCCGAGTACGTCGAGGCCAGTGCAGCGGTCCTCACACCATGACTTCACTACATCGTCTGGCAGGGACGCACATTCTGGGGTAAAGTGAGCGTGGGCAGTGGCATGCATGAGACCGAGGGCGAGGTATGCACGAGCAGTCCGTTGCAAGTATGACATAAACGAAACGTCCGCTACGTATAACCGACGACAGAATTGCATCATAATTTCGCAAGATTTACAGAGTTCGCAGTTGCGTATTCCATGACTCGGGAAGGTAGCAGTAGACAATGAAATTTGAAAAGACGCGTCTGGTAACGGACGTGACCGAGCGTGGTAGTTTGTAAGCCATAACGTAGCGTTACTCTGTGAGTTACAAGTCGCGTCACGTTGCAAGCCACAGTCCAACTTCAACCATCATCGTCATCCAGCCACAGGACTACCCTGAGGACCCCAAACAAGCAACGTTCTTGTGGCTGAAGCCCATTGTTGCTTTTAAGGTGAGCTCAACATGCACTTCACCCCCATCGCTTCTCTTCTACCATCTCCCACATCTTGCTAAACACAATGTCTGGAAGTCCTCCTGTCCTGCCGTTCCCATCTTGGCCCTCTGCACGGGACAAGACTCCTCCTCCTCAGCCACCGCCGCCTTCGTCGTCGTCGGACGCCGCCGCGTCGAACGTAAACGATTTCGGGCATCTTCCTCACACCTTCAATTCCTCGCCGTTGAAGAATAAGACCTACGTGAAAACAATATACGCTGGCTCCCAATCTCCTGATATACAGAAAGAGAAGAGGGACGACATAGGCACATCTGTCCGAAACGAAGTCATGGGCGCTACCTTTCGCAACATTCCGGAACTCGTCTCGGTCAGTTTTCCCGATCGTGCCTTCAATGTGACTACAGACCTATCCGTCGAACATGTTCGTTACCCCGAGGCTGAGGCCGACGTCGAGAACAATCACGCAAACGCTGAATCAAACGAGGGGGCTTC
Organism: Phellopilus nigrolimitatus; assembly: GCA_021029095.1. Classification (NCBI taxonomy): domain Eukaryota; kingdom Fungi; phylum Basidiomycota; class Agaricomycetes; order Hymenochaetales; family Hymenochaetaceae; genus Phellopilus; species Phellopilus nigrolimitatus. The sequence goes on from JAJOHG010000012.1 coordinate 325,613, forward strand.
TGGTGATGATGAACTGCAATCCAGCATGGCAGATGGTGATGCGACTCACGTACGTGATACATCCCCTCCCACTCCCGCACCCTCCACACCTGCTACTTCCCCCGACGGGCCTCGACGCTCTGCCCGACTTCAACACATGGCTTCCAAAGTCAACCTCGCTCGCGACTGCATCGATCCCATAAAGAAAGTACTCGAGCATCTCAAGGGGAAGTGTCTTTACCGCGATGGAGAGTGGGTCAATTGGCCTGTAACAAGCGCGCCTGGTGCTGAGCCGCACATCGTGACCTACTTCAACAAGGTCGTCGATGAAGCTCGATCCTTTCTCGACCCTGCTTACAAGAAGAGCTCGAATGATCGCGTATTCTCCGGCCGCTACTCCGAAATCGCACTGAACTCCACCACGGCGGAACGCAAACCGGATATCGTCGTGCTAAGCAGGGAGGACGCAGAACGAGAGGAGAAGGGCAGCTGGGCCGGCGTTTATGGCTTTGGCGAGCTGAAGTCGAACCCTACGTTTCCTCTCAATATGGTAGAAGTCCAAGGTGCGCAGTATGCTCGACTTTGTTATAGTCACCAAGAAGACCGTCGTTTCGTCGTATCCTTCTGTCTTTTTGACGACGACATGGAGCTCTACGTTTTCAACCGCTCAGGGATCCGAGTCTCGACGAGGTTCAATGTGCACTCTTCTCCGGAAGATTTCTTGCGCGTCATAATCGGATTCCTCGTTCCTGAAGAGTACTACATCGGCTTTGATCCGTCCTTCTTTACCGATACGCGTCCTTCAAAACCTGCCATGTCGACCTCAGCCGCTTCTAGTTCGTCCGAACCTGGCAAAGGTAGCCCACCGGAAGCTCCTTTGGTAAACGCTCCCGAAGCTACTGCGGCTGGTCCATCCATGGCTCCTCCTGCTAATCCATCTACTAAGTCAAAGAAACCCCTCACACGCGCTGCGACGAAGCGTCTTTGTGTCAAGATGAATGGCAAGCTCTACAGGATCCTCGAAACGATCCATGTAGATCCTGTCATTTGCGGTCGTGGGACGGTCTGTTTTATGGTACAGGGCGAAGGAGACGACTACGTTTCTGTGCTAAAGGATTCTTGGGTGGATCGATCTCGACCTCTTAAGGAATCGGAAGTCTTGCAAGATATCAAGACGATAGACGGAGTCTCGAGATTTGTTGATCATGAAATTGTGCATTTTCGCATCGACGACCAGATTATCAAGGACACGACCGAAAGCGATCTATTGGACGATGAGGATGTGGTGATCAGGGATCACCATCGACTGCTCATTACGCCTTACGGGAAAGGTTTGGAGGACTTCGACTCGCTCACGGAACTCGTGTCGGCGTTTAAAGATTATGTATTGGGTTCGTTACTGTTTACATTGTCCATTCAAACTTCTGCTAACGCTGCATTCCAGTTATAAAAGCACTCCATGAAAAGGATATCGTCCATCGCGACATCAGTCCTCGGAATCTTATTCTCGTTAAGATAAACGAACTTCTTCTACGAAAGGGAGTGGTGATCGATTTCGATTACGCAATAAAAAAACCGAGGACGGAATGCTCTAAAGGAGAAAGAACTGTACGTGATGTTCGTCTCTGGGAATTCTCGTTATTGATAAAAAGTCTGTAGGGGACTTTACCTTTCATGTCAATTGACGTGCTCACGGGACAGATTCAAGAGCACTTTTATTACCATGATCTGGAATCCTTGCTCTACGTGTTGATTTGGGTTTGCACTACGCAAGCCGGTCCACACGACGCTCCTCGCGCTGCGACTGATTGCACTTTCAAGGAAACTGGAATAGCTATTTGGTGCGCGATGGCTCCTGGTCAGGGTGATCCTTACGACGCAGCGGCCATGAACGCTGTGGGCCTTGCAAAGTCCGCTATGATGACAAAGGCGGATCATTTCGAGATAAATATTATCTCTCGGGTGCACCACTACTTCAAGCCTCTTTTAAAGTTGATGAGAGACTGGCGGGAAACATTGTACCCACCTCCCCTTTCCTCACGTAACCTTGCCCGCTTAAACGGCGTTACCCCTGAGGACTCGTTGCTTCCGGCTGCACGTCAGCCAGACAATGTCTTTGATGACATTATCGGGGCCATCGACTCTACGCTATTCGAACTGAAATCCAACGACTCAACACCTCCTCCGGTCGAAGTCTCAGCGGGTAAGAGCGTTAAGGACGTTTTACTACCCTCATTGCAAACGCGTTATTTGCTACGGAGTTCGAGGGCGGTAAACGAAGGTCCCGCTCCGAATAAGACGGACACGTCGCCTTACGCTCGCCAAGCGATGACGTCCGGAATGCAGAGTTCCGGCACGAAGCGTGGTCCTGACCATGAGGAGATTGTGGACAACGCGGCGTCTCATAGCTCTAAACCTTCCAAGCGCTTGAGAAGCTCCGATAGCAAGGTCTGAGGGCTTTCGAAGGGCCGCGGGTTCGGATACAACTGCGTTGTATTTTTCTTTCTATTCTACACATCTCATAGCTTTGCCTTCGCTCTGCTGTCCAACACCTTAACATCTCGCATGGATCTCTCTTGACACAACAATGTATATAATGCATTTGATAGACGGTATATCGCTCATCTCACAGAAAATATATTATGTACCAGATAGACATATTTATGCCATTTGTTTTCTGTCCAACGTTGTCGCTCAAAGCTCCCTTTCAGAATGAGTAGCGCATTTTCTTTGCAGATTTTGCCACGTGCATGTGAGTGTTATGCGTTGTAATGATGTGCTTACGCGACGACCGCCATAGATCAGCATAGTCCAACAGATTGCGCGCACAAGTACGTCCAGCTGGCGTATCACATGCTTAGAGGAAGGAATAAAAACATCTATTCGCCCTGTTTACCTCCTTATTAGCTCACCTTGAAGTTCGCTCATTGTTGGCACGTGAAATCGGTTTATTCTCTCTCACTATAATAAATGCGAGTTGCATGCAAACGTCCGTATGCGTATATAATTGATGAACGTATACCAATGTCAATCTACCAGAGCACGTAGAACAACTGATCGACGCGGAAGAGGACTTGAACAAAAAAAAATAGAATTTCATTTCACCGGACTGGAATTGAGGAAGTATATTTTGTACTCTATGATAAGTGATGCGAGGGATAATGCTTTGACAATGTTGCTTGGTTGCTGATGCTACGGTGATGATGATGACTGGAAAGTGATGAGAGAGATGATGCAATGCGGAATGCGTATAATACTCGTGATGCTGATGATCGTTGTGAAGGGGAGAAAAGAAATAAAAGATGCGAAATAACGTCGGTACTTGAATGAGCTTTTTGTCGTGTTTTTTTAATTTTTATTCAGAAGTGGGGAATGCTGAGAGAGAGAGACCGAAATGAAATCCCAGATATGACCAGGAGCACAAGATTGAGAAAACCGAGAAAAATGATGAGAAGGGGGCTGGAGAAAAAAATTAACCCGGAGTGTTTCGTACGTGGAATCGATGACATGCGTGGATAATGTGATTATAGCGTGGCGGGATGTGCTGGGAAGGTGTAGGCCGCTGCGCGTCGAGTATACACTATACTTTTCATTAGGCGATATTGATAGTGCAGTTTCGAGGTGAGGCTGGAAACGTAAAGCCTGGCAGCAGCGTGTGTGCGTCGTTGCGAGGTTGTGTGATGGGTGCAGAGGGGCTTTGCCGTGGAGAAGCGGTGGAATCGTAAACGATGCCAGGGCGTTGGATGTGGATGAATGTGATCCAACGGGAAGAGCAAGAAAGCGACGAAAGCAGTAAAAGGGAGCAAAAAAGAAGTCTATGATTTAATAAAGTGCCAGAAGTGAATTATTAAAGGGAATCTTTGCTGAATATTGCAGGGGATGCTGATGCTCGAGTGGAGATGATATATTAGCAGGGACGGGCGGCAGAACCCGAGTGCTTTTGTAAAAAAAAAAGTGTGAAGACGAAAGGAGAAAGGAGAAAGACTGAACGTGACGTGGCGAGAAAGCGGATGGGTGACCAAGAAAGGGGAACGAGATCCTGTACATCAGTCTGCCAGCACTCCGATGGCAAACTGACCGTTATTCGGCTGAGCAGCCGATTTTGCAGTGTAGCACTGTAGTCGAGCCAGATTTTTTTTTTGAAGTTGTGCGAGAGAATGGATGGTCGCGTTAGGTATCACCTCATGCTAACCCAAACCGCAGCGGCAGCGTGGCGCATAGAATCGCTGCTCCAGTGTACTGGGGCGGGCGTCCGTCCCCGGCCACGTCTGTCACCCCCAGCGCACGGCTGCTCTGGCTCCTGGATCTCCGCGCTCGCTCGCCTGGAGCGTACAACAGAAGAGCGGCCGCGCGTCAGCATCGCATCTGCATCACTTTTAGAGCTCGAGCCCTCTTCGCTGCGCTTCTCCGAGAGTCTGCGGCTAGTACGGCGGGAGTTCGGGCGCGAGCTCGGGTTGGAATGCGAAGTCGAAGCAGCATGGACCGGGAAGGATGCGAGGAGCGAACTGGAAAGGATACTACTTTGGTTGAGGCTCGTAACGTCCGAAGCTGACGAGGACACTGACGACGAGCGCTGCGAGGAGAAATATTCCTCCTCTTCGACGTCGTCGGCATCCATTGCTTCTTTCTCAGGATCCAGCGAAGATGAGCGGAACGCGTGCGAAACGAAGTCCGCGTCATCCTCGTCTTCGAGCGCATACCGCCCGGGCCGCGCACCGTCATACAGCGACTCGCCGCTCTGGATACGAAGATTACGCGCACGGATAGGGCCGGGGCGCCGCGGATACGCGGTGTCTATGTCCGTGTCCGCGGACATGTCGCAATCCTCGGAGCCCAGACTAGGTTCCACACAGTCGCTCTTCGATGCCCCATGGCCCAGTGCCTTGCTCGCCACCCGCCGGGCGCGTGCCTGACGTGCCTTTGTAAGGGGACTGGACTCGAAGCTCGGGAAAGCTGTACATGAACGGGTCCGCATGTGCAGGTGAGGCTGGCGTCGGCGGCGCTTGGAGCAGCGAGGAGAGATCCAGCAGCGTTTTGACGCTCTGCTGCGGACGGTGATGGCCGTTGTGCTCACGCCGAGGGGGCACGTTGGCAACACTGTCTGAGAAACCTCGGTGGTGGTACTGTTGCTGCGTAACCGTTCCAGCGCGCGTGCGCTTCCGTGGCGTACGAATCAGATGAGTAGGCACAGTGTCTAGAGCTGCTGCGTACGGCTCGGCCACACGCTTCCTATTCTCCCAAAGGGCTGAGAGCGTGTGCATATTAGACTCTCCGACTCTAGTGGCGTCTGAATGCGTCTCCTTGACAGAGTCGAAAAAGTTTGTGGTCGGCGACCGCGGCTGAATGGGCGACATTTGAAATATGAGCTCATCGTCACAGCTAGGTGAGCAAGGATTTGCTCGCGACGGCGAGGGGGAGCAACAAGGAGGCATGGTGAGCGAGAGATGAGGACGGGTGGAGACGTTACTGTTCAGTGCAAGACTGCTGCGGACGGCACGAGAACGTGTGCGGCCGCGCAAGGGCGAGGTGCTAACGTCTGTATGGATTGTTGAGACGTCGCTTTTATTGTTTACAGGAGCCCGCGAGCAATGGTTCTCGTCTGAGATAGTGCGGGTGCGAGTACGAGCGCGGACACGGAGGACGTGGAACGAGGGAGGTGGAGTGAGAGGCTGCTCCATCGCCACTGCAGGGAAACTTTGTAGCGAGTAGCTTTTGTAGAAAGGCGGTGTTTTAAAGGATGCGAAGGACACAAAATCGGAGAGCTGCGAAAGCAGATGGGGTATCAGCCCGACGTGTTGGCGTAATCAAGAAACGCAAATATCGCACCTGAAAGACGCCTTAGCCTCGCCACCTGAGCTTCTTGCACGGAACGCGGAATAGAGGCGTGCCACCAGAACGAAGCCAAGTACGATGTGACCTTGCAAAATTTATTTGTTAAAAATGGAACAGGAGAGAGCAGTGCGAGGCAGAGAATCGTGAGAGGTAGAGAAAATGTGAATAGCGGTATTTGTAGGAGGACAAAGGGGTGTGTCCCTGGGACTGAACGAGCTGAAACGGATGTAGTCCCGAAAGTAGAATAACGCGACAGAGACGGCGATTGTTCTTGGCCGAGAACAAGAGCGCTCTTGATATTACGTCGCTGTCCGCGAATATTGCGAATGTCTGTTTCACGCGTCGTCAACGCGCTGGAGAACAGTGGCGAGCAGGGAGGGCGCTATACGGGGCAACGAGCGCGCTGGCCAGAGTAGTCAACGGGCGGACAGCGATCGAAAAATGTCCTTTTTATTTGTCGAGTCACGGCACCTGGATCGGGAAGTCCTGACGTCACGCGTGAATTGGCAGCAGAGTGGACCCTGAGAAACCGCCTCATCTCGGTCTGTGATCTAGATTAGGCCTAGATCTATCGCCACACAACACCCGGCCGATGCAGCCGACGTTCCGCTGATAAATTATACTACTTATATTTATTTTACGCCGCTATTTTCCTCCTCGCGAGTTTGTCTGGCAGCACCTCGTCCTTTCGACAGCCATCGCGCGGTTTTCATGTTAAAAAAGGTCCTCTCATGCTCCCGAACGATGTCTCTCGGTCTGGAAATGGACATCACGTGTATATACTCGTTCCTGTCAACAGGTTCTATCATCTTCACTCGATTCTCTTCCGTCAATTTTGCTTTCCGGATGACGATGGCTTCGCATGTTCATAAAGACACTGAGTAGAAGATCGAGAAGATGCCTTGTTGGCAACTTCACAGAAATATCTATTCTTCCCCTGATGCATCAGTGCGCATGCGCAGCTTACACGCAGTGATTTATGTTCGCAAGTTTCTCGAGGCAGAATCGAATACGTGCTTCATTTCAGCAGCTAGTCAGTCTTCCCCGGCGACTGTTTTGGTTCTGCGCCGGCTTGGACATTCTGGCTCTGACTCTGACTGACTGCATGACCCGCTCTGTAAGTCACCCGAAGTGGCTTAAGATCCTTCTGATCCGAGACTTTTCACATTTAAAGCGTAAGTTTTTTCGCTGATCGCATCTAATTTGGATTTATCATTGATCTATTGCCAAGTCGCCTGTCGTGTCCACGCCCATCGAGAATGCGACGCAAGTGCGTCAATTTCCTGGAAATGTGTTGGCGGGAGGAGAAACCAAAACAGACTTCGACGATGCCTTTTTCAGACAAGTTTCGGTCGAGGTGGCATGCCACATCTTCTCGCCAAAGTTGCGTCACCTCCCCAATTCGCAACTAGAAGACTACTGTGACACGCAGACGCAGACGCCCCGTCAAAATTTGCATTAGATTTATTCACGTAGCTCTGTTTCGGTCATCTGCACAAATACACACCGCGGCAGTTAATGCAAAGTAATTGTTTTAATTTCTTGGTTTCTTATTTTCAAATACTCGCCGTACTTTCTGGATGCAGATCACACTCTTTCTCAGTCACTGCTTCTGCATCTGATGAAGATCAACTTCCTCTCAAAATTCTCTCCAACATCCTTTGCTAGCACACGTCCTACCTCTTTGGGCATGTAGCCGCCATGATGCAGTCGCCACCTCATGGTGCGTGTGCTAAGATTTTATTGCTACGTGTGCATCCGAATTGCTATGGATTCTAACAATGCTGTCGCAGACCGGCTATGAGCGACGATCCGCTTCGACTTCTGCCTTACTCCAATTATTTTTGTCGCTCTGTTGCTACGGAACGCCGACTTCGTGCTGCACTGCGCTTCTCCTCTGCTTCTCGAATTTTCTCGTATCTGGTCCTTCATTCCTTCACCCTTGCCGTTGACACGCATTGACATTCGTCATGCGTTTCTTCCAAATTCCTGGATTCGGTGTCTGCTGGCATGACATATGTTATGGGGAGCATAGTACGCAAGGACGGTGCGCTGGCAAATTGATGATGCATGTGGATGAATCCTTTTTCTTCGAAACGGTGTGCTACGTCGAGACTCAGGGTAGCCAAGCGTCTTTTCTGAGCTCAGAAGAATAGAAAAGAATTATGACAGGCCGTTTCCGTCCAGTTCGCTGGGCGTCGCCCGTAGTCGTCAAGTAAGGCTGAAGCTATCTCCGCGAAGAGTTACCAATTCTTCACCTGCGAGTCGCGGTTTCATTCATCCCTGCAAACACCTCTGCCGCCCATTGGGCGTGCGTCTCTAACGTATCTCGCAGATTTTGCTTTCTTGAGTGAGCGCCCCGCCATAGCCCGGGCTGATCTGTACGTTTCATCGCAGTCATCGGGCATTATTCGCCAGGGATCGTAAACCCGACTAACCCGACTAAAGGTGGTAGATCTATCTAATTCATTTTGCTTTTTGTTTGAGCTTGATTCTGTGAGAGTTTATTCACTTACTTGCAAGTGTTTAGGTATGGTGTCCGACGAACTCACCAGTGACATCTTTAGAGAGGTCTCCTGTATATGTACAACAGTACAAGCAACTTCAAACACTGACGGAACTGTCGCTTCCATTCGATCCTCAAGTACTGCTGCACGACTATTCTAACAAAATCGTCTTCTTTTTGAACTAACACTCCGGAAGTCATCAATTGCCTACGTATAAATCGAGGACATGTGTACGCGTCCTCGCAGTAGTTCGCTTGCCGCGATATACAAATCCAGACATTGCTTGCGTTTCATGTAAGTAATTTCAACAGTCCTAATTTCCCCTCGGGACTCACATCCCCCCTCCCCCCCTCGCTTATCGTCTGTTTGAGAGTTCGTGGAAAAAAGAATTGTCGGTTTCGTTTCGCTACGGGGATATCGCCGACGCGACGCAACGCGCATCTCCATTTTTATTTATGGCAATCGGTATTTGAGGACTCGGCCCACGGGAAAGCACGCAGAGGCGGTGCTAATCAATAGCGAACAGCGTTTAACGTCAGCGCGCTCACATCAATGGGAAGACGTTGATGTCTAAGTATACTTGATTGAAAGGTTGAAGTTTACTTTATGCACGGCGTGAGACGAAGCTTGCATTCTTTGTTCATGTCGGAGATTGCAATGTCGAACTCAATGACCTCCCAGTATCTGTCCAGCACGACTTGAAGCGTCGTCTGGTCATCAGAAACATCTGGAACTAGACCTCTTTCAATCACAGTAAACATTATCAAGCACAGCAAAAGCACAACAAGAAATTATACGACTCAAGATGTCCGGCGCAAGCCCAAATGGCTCTGTAATATCTTCATCCCACCGGTTCGCCCATAGGCACTCAGGACAAGTCGTTGTTCAAGTAGAATGACCAGAACTGCTGAGTCTTCGATGAGTCGGGGAGCAACGTAACTTGGCTGAGCTGAATAATTTTGAGAATTTTGATGATGGCCAAATCAGTACTTTTAAATCAAGTCAGAAAATTGAATTCCTGAATATTCACCGCGTTCACGTCCGTGGCCACGAGTGTACCATTCTGTGAAATAAGGTCATCAAAGGGGACCAACCTGGCCATACATAGATTGCATGTTAGTTTACTGGTTTGAAAAAGCACTCGAAATAATTTCACTTATAGCTGCCTGGCTGCGTAGAGTTGACAAGTTTCCAAGCCTGTGGGGCACCACCTTGGACGAGTCTGTTGGTCTAAAAAATCATTTACTATTCCGTCCCTAAATCATAGACTGGCGTATAACACACGGCAGTGTCCACACGGACGTAGCCTCCACGACCGCCAAAAGTGGCCTCTTGGTTCAACGTGGAGGTGACTTGGAGAGTGAAGACAGTGTCTCCGTTGTCGGACGGGTAGGTGAGGTACGTCCACTAATGGAGAAGAGGGAAAGGGTCCGTTTTCTCGGAGAACAAGCATAGAAAGCACAAAAGCAACTTACGACCTGGTTGGCTGTCGTTGGGACATTCTGCGCCCACGCGAGGATAGGATTGCCGTCATGGGTGAGGCTTCCTGAGTCATCGAGCCAGTGGGAAAACCTGAGGGCTTTAATGGTGTAGTTGTTGCCGCTAACGGGAGCCACAGGGCTCGCGATAGGAGATAGAGCAGACATCGTGTGAGCAATGTTGATAACTTGTATGAGTAGCAGGGAAGACAAGCTTTGGCCGCGATACTGGGGCTGGGGACGTCCTGTGTAAAAAAAAAACACCTTGCTTTTAAACTCGAAGCTTTGCTTCGCGTATTCCTTCTGCGTCTAAGTCTCTCGATCCTTTGCCAGTGCGCATGGTTCATCAGTATGAGCTTCTGGTTTCCGGGCTGCTTGTGTTTGCTGGCATGTCATGATTTACAAGACGTGCATCTGGTCGTGTCATAGTGAAACACAAGTTGCTATAGAACATGTGCAATACGGCGCTAATCGCGCGCCTCGATATCGTCTGCCCTCGCGAACTCGTCGCTTAGATTCGGAAAAGTGTGCCGTACGCCAAACTGCCAAATGATGCTGAGTATGTGCTTGCGACTTTTCATCGTGACGAGAAGATCATGTGCATGTACTTACCTTAAGCTGTTGCCTTCTCGCAAACCAGTGGTATGTGTGTCAGCGTGAGCCCGGAGCGTCGTGGCTCCGGCAAGAATTATAAAAGCAAATTGCGGGTATTTGATGTATATCCGTCGTGCCGATAACCCGTGCGCAGAGTCGAACGCAAGAGGATTAGTTCTGTCCAGACCCTCTCCAAGCTGAAACTCACAGATTTCTTCGCTCACAGGATCGTTGACTGCAGGAGTTAGTTCATTTTTGCCCGGAAATATTTGACTCTTCGGTTCGCAACACGGGAAAATTGCAGGCGCATCGCGAAAGACCATCTTTGTTTCCTGTTCATCAGGGAATTAAGTTTCGTTCACGGGTAAGCAAGGCCAGCAAGCATTCTCAACTCTCACCATTTGTACGTAATGACGTAGCGCACATCGATGCCGAAGTTCGAAGGTTGAATGTTGACTTCATGCACGGAGGGGGATAGATCTTGCTTTCTTTGTTCATGGCATGGCAATGTCGGCCTTTATTCGTTCCTCCACACCACAACGACGGCCAGCTTGAAGCCATCTGATAACCAGTAGAACTTAAAATGAACTCTCTCAATCACAGTGAATATTGTCAAGCTCAGTCAAAGCACATCAAGAAATTATGCGAGACCCAAAATGTCCAGCGTAAGGCCCAAGTGGCCTTGTATCATCCCGCCGGCTCGCCCATAGGCACTCAGGACAAGTCATTGTTCAGATAGAACGACCAGAACTGCTGAGTCTCCGATGAGTCGGGGAGCAATGCAACTTGGTTGAGCTGAATAACAGTGAGAAGTTTGATGATGCCCAAATCAGTACTTTCAAATCAAGTCAGGAAGTTGAATATTCACCCCAACCACGTCCGTGGCCACGAGTGTGCCGTTCTTTGAGATGAAGTCATCAAAGGGGACCAGTCTAGCATCACACAAATTGTATATCAGTTTGGTCGTCTGAAAGAAGCGCTGGGACGAATTTCACTTGTAGCTGCCTGGCTGCGTAGAGTCGACAAGTTTCCAAGCTTGCGGGACGCCGCCTTGGACGAGTTTGTTGGACTGCAAGTACCATTCATGCTCCGTTCGTGGTTCATAAACTGGCATATAACTTACGGTAGTGTCCGCACCGGACGTAGCCTCCAAGACCGCCAAAAAGCGGCCTCGTACTTCACCGTGGAGGTCGACTGGAGAGTGAAGATGCTGTCCCCGTTGTCGATGGGTAGCTTAGGTACGTCCACAGAAGGTAGAAAAGAAAAAGTTAGTTTTTTCATAAAGCACATAGAACGAACACTGCGACTTACGATCTGGTTTTAGGCTGTTCTTTGTATATCGAAGATAGGATTGCCATCGCTGGTACGAGATCGCGAATTGTCGAGCCAATGGCCAAACCCGCGGTTTACAATGGTGTAGTTATTTCCGTTGACGAAAGGTACTAAAGCAGGAACCGCGGCGACCATGTTCACGACTTGTATGGGTAGCAGTGGAGACGCTCTGGAGGAGCTGCTGGAGCTGGGTATTACTCCGCTGATAAGACCTTGCCTTTTATACGTGAGAATTTTTTTCTTCGCGGATTTGTTTTGAATCTCCATCCTGTTTCTTGGCCTGTGCACATTGATCAACAGTATGGCTTTCTGATTTCTGGGCTTCCTATGTTTGATGACATGACATACTCCACAAAACGTGCATCTGGCCATGTCATACCGCGACACAAGTCGAACTGCAATGGGCACACGGTGGCGCTATTCCCGCATTACAGTCTTATTTGTACGCATGAACGCGTCGAGTCGGTTCGGGGGAGCATACGATACGCCAAGCTGCAGAACGGTGCTGAGTGTGTAATTGCCACTTTCCATCTTGACGAGGACATACTACGGATGCAGAACACTGTCTTCCCGCATTGTCGACCCACAACATAGTGATACGTGCGTCATCGTGAAACCTGGAGCATGATAACTTTGGCAAGTCTTGAAGGGATGCGAGTAAGGATTTGATACGTGTTGTGATATCTGAAGACATGATGTCGAGGATCTCACCAGGTTTATAATCGTCTCTGGTCAGTTAAAGCTGAACCGACGAACCTACGACCTGTAAACTATGCGCAGAATCGGGAAACAAGAGAAATAGTTATGTTGGGAAGACGACTAACGGCCTGTAGACGTGGAAGAAATGCAAAGTTACATGATTTTCCCGTTATAATTTCATGCGTAATCACACTTAGGAAAGGCCTTCTGGTAGAGGGGTCTTTGAAACAACGTAGATTAATCTTACCTTGTTTGACTGGGAACTGAGCCAAGCATAGTCGTAGATACTAAGACTCAAGAGAGCTACCGGAACTATTAGAGGAGCGATCACGTGGCCAACGCGCGAACAAAACACAACCTGATACCACGACGACTCCTCAACATATTCAACGACTGCAGCGCGTCAGTCGCAGATAGTAACAATGAGCGCTCAACCTAACGCAAAGCCAGCATGGATGACGGATGACCTTGCTGATGAATGGATAGAGGCTGACGAGGAGCAAGAGCAGGAACAGGAACAGGAGCAGAAGTACAACGACGCTGAACCATCCCCAGACCAGCCTTTGGGACGCCCCGTACATTCAACTCTCAATCTGCAAGGGGCACGGAAATTCGGAACGGAAAACTTTGGAACTACTAAATTCGGGACCACTGACTTCGGGATGACCAACTTTGGCGGATTCCCTGCCGGAGAGGAACCCGTTCAACCTTACGAACAGGCCGGAACTTTCGTTGTACGTGAGGACCTCCCTGTTGCAAACCTGCCGCAGACGCCCGCAAGAGCAAAGGGTGCTATGAAGAACATCTTCAGCCCGCTGGCCCTCGAGCGAATGTTCGAGCCACCTTCGCCACCCGGCAAATTGACGCCGAAGCCAAAGCCGTCGTTGGTCGCCCAGCGACGAATCTCAAATCGTCCAGTAAAGCCTTCGAAGCTCTCACAAGTTATTGGCGCGTCGTTTTTGCAAGAAGAGGAAGGGGAGGGACGGCAGGTAGAGAATGGTGATGAAATTGTCGAGACGGACATGCTCAACATGGGCTCGTTTGGTAATCTCAAGCCAGCTTCAGACTGTAACTTCACTTTCTCCGTCCCCCACCCGATGAAGCCCTCTTTCCCGCCTAACCACGGCCTCGCAGCTTCACCAAATTCAAATGGCTTCAACAAACCAAACCCACAAGCACAGAGCACACCTATCCCATCATCGCAGTCTCAGCAACAACCCAATCCTAACGACTCCCGCGGTCTGCGACTCTTTCAATTCCATTATGACACCTACACGCGTGATCACCTTTCCGCGCTTGTGGACTCCTTTGGCGTTAACTCGCCATCTAATGGCAGCACAAGCAAGAACACTACGAGCGTCGTTTTACCGGCCTCACCCGACGCGCCCCAGGAAGCTGACGAGTCGTTCTCTCGCTTGCGGGCCGCGAAGCGTATAAAGCTCACACCGGCTGCGGAACTGCTCGAAGAAACGAGATACATCCTACCGCAACCACCATTAGCGGCCCCAACAGAGCGTCCTGTGTACAAGAAGGACTACGTCGGCGAGTCGAGGTCGCTAATGCAGCAAATCAAGCGTGCCCGCGATATTTCTATGGTCTCCGTCGCTAGCAATGGACAGCAGGACCTTGTTACTCAGGCAGCGTCTTCTAATGGTATGCTTTTGAAAATCAATAAAGGAGCTGCTGGCCCTAATGTTTTATCGCAGTTGCGAACAACTTATTACAGATACCAAATGCTCGACACACTCGTATAGCACCATCAGCATCTTCGTCTACAACAAACGAGCTGGCGAGCAAATTTTCGTCTCTGGCATACCGACGGCAGGCTGCCGACCTCATGGCAAAAATTAAGGGCGATCAAAGACTACTTTCCGAAAAGACTGACAGGTCCTTTTCAAGTCAAAAAAGCGAAGAAGATGTCGTCAGTGTGCAGGAACGGTCCTGTGCGCCCTCTCCAGAAACAAGGCCTCGATCACCGCTGAAGCGGCGTATCGAGGTAAAGGAGAATGATTCTGAACCTGATCCTAGCCCTCCCTCCTATGCGGCCAGCATTGCACGTTCGGCCTTCGCGGTCAGTCCGAAGAAAGGTAGAAGACGTCAAATTGCTTCTAACAACTTCAACGTCAAAGATCACCATATATTCCCGGCACACGGGAATGAGCGTAACATCTTCGTCATGCCTGTTGTATTCTCAAACGAGCATTCTCCAGTTGACCGCGTCCGCTCGCCCAACCCTACATTCCTTGCCCCACCAGCGACTGCCTTCAATGGTATGCGCTTTAACGGCCAGGCGCGTACCCAAAGCACTGACGATGACCTCAACCGATTCGTCTCGTCGGGCAGTACCGCGACGACGGCCACGACAGGTACGACACTCACTGCGGGGAGCGCGGGCTCAGGTGTGAAGCACGCCGGCCCACCACAGATGGTGCGCATCGGACCGACAGACGTCCCCGCTTTGCCGGATCGCGTTGGCGGGATGGTCTTCGACCACACGGTTAGACGGTGGGTAAAGGAGCGTGAACCGTCTGACAGGTCAAGAGTGATTGCTCAGCCGGGCCCGGTAGCTCCGGCGACTCCAGGAGAGGTTGAGGGCAGTGGTGAAAGCGAGGACCCATTCAGAGATATTGAAAGTTTGCGCGACGAGGACTCTAGTCGCCCGGTCTCTGCGTTAGAGGTCGCAGGATATATGGCTTCTGAACATGAGCGGGAACTCGATCGCAGCGATGGGACGGAAGACATGCATGTCGTTGACTCGAGTTCAGATTCGGAGTTCGATGATGCAGAAGACGCGCATCTTTCGACATTTACTTTCGACAACCCTGGAGTGGGCGTTGTGCACGTCATGACAGGCGAAGCAAACGACGGCACCGATCAGGACGACGAGATAACGGACTCGGATGCGGACTCAGACGACGCTGAGGTGCAAGACGCAAGCGCCGGCATCGATGAGGATGAGGACTTTTCGAATGACTTTGCATCAATGTCTCTTCGTGAAAGGCAGCATCGTCCCCGACCCATCGCGGACGCCTCTATGGCTAACAATATTGCAGCTGCGGGACCTTGGCGCAACGTCGGATTCGGTGGGTTCGGCGCACGTACGTTGATCACCACGCCCTGTCCTGCGGAGAAGCGGCACGTGCAGCCTCCGCGTTCTGCACTGAAGAGCACAAGCGTCACCCCTATCAATCGAGGTGGCCATGGGCGATCTGTGAGCTTCTCTGACGGCCGAAAGGATGGCAAGATTATGGGTCTTGATATCGAAAGCGACGACACAGAGGCAACACTTCCCTCAGGCATACTTCCATCCGCGCCGTCATTGCGGTCGAAGCGCATTGCAGACATGCTGGGGGAGCTGGAAGAGCAGAGTAAGCGTCATTATCTTGAGCTAGTTTTCAGTTTGGCTGAACCCTTCAGGTTTCGAGGAGGAATCTTCGTCTACGTCTAAAGGGACCCAACATGCCGGATGGTCACACGAGCGAAATTCTCAATCGCTATCCCAGAACTCAATGGATATGGGGAGTTCAGACATAAATATCTCTCCCCGGCGGACGCTCCAGCGTTCTCCGACGATCCGATCTCCGGGACACTCGAACACGAGGCGAATGACAATGCCAGGAAACATTTCGTCGCGTGTTAATGCGACATTCCTTACGGAGTGCTCGTTTGGCGTCGCACACGACCGGCTCGTCCAGGTGATCACGGACGTGCAGCCGTATGAGCCTTACTGGGACTCATTGAACTCTGTTGACCTATCTGGACGGAAGCTCGATAGCGTCGCCAGACTGAAAGAGTTTCTTCCTAAACTAGATTCTCTGAACTTGTACGTTATTGATTCTCGAGTTATTCAAGCTTCGTTATCATGGATATGCTCTGAACTTTACTGCCTTCTAGAAATAACAACATATTGTCTTGGTTGAGCGGCGTGCCAGGCACTGTGCGTACGCTCTCTGTTGCCTCGAACATGTATGTCCGTTTCTCTCCGCGGAAACTGCTCATGAAGGCTGACTAGTGTTTTCGAAGGCTCACGAGTTTAACTTCCTTTGGGCACTTGCTAAACCTTGAGAATCTCGATATCAGTTATAACGACATCGATTCCTTGCAGCGTACGTACACTTTATCCGTGAGAACTGTATTTATGGGAGACTGAATCCATCCTGCAATATTAATAGAGCTCAGCTGCCTCCGCCACCTTCGCGAGCTTCGTGCGGACGGGAACAAGATCACAAATTTGGATGGCCTTGTGCATTTTGATGGGCTTTTGAAGCTCAGCTTGCAGAACAACGGGTTGCGAGATTTGGATTTCAGTATCTTTAGATGGTGAGTTTTGTTTTGGTGATTGGAGAATGCTGGTTGACTAAAACATTCTACTTTTTTTGGTGGTCCGACGTAGGACACGTCTCGAACTGCTAAACTTGAGTGGCAATCGACTTGAGCTTGTGCAAGGACTTGGGGCCCTTCCATCCCTCGTTTCGATCAATCTTGGTATACTTTTCTGTCATTTATTGTAGAAGAGAAAAACTAATTTCATTTTTATAGACAACAATGCACTTTCGGCTCTCGATGAGCCTCGTGACGCAAGCAACAAAGCTCGTGCAACGGACTTAGTTGTTTTACACAAGCTTCGCATCCTTCGGCTCAGCGGAAATCGACTCAGGCATCTTGACGTTGTGCGGTTCCCCAACCTTCGAACCCTCTATGTCGACAATAATTGCCTAGCCGAGGGCCTGCAGCGTGGTCAAAAGAAGGCACGCCACCGATTGCTGAACATGCATAGACTCAATCGGCTGGAAAACTTCAGCGCACGAAATCAGGGCGGTGCAGGCTCTCGCGATTCTGGACTGTAAGTGAATTGTGGCTGGAGACGTAACTCGGCCTTTCTATCTCGCTTACATCCTGTCATGTTGACTTAAATGCCTTCACTGTCAGACATTTAGAGGGCGGTGATGTCCGCGATGTTAAGCGACTATATCTTTCAGGTGAGAAAATGGGCTTCAGTTGAATCCATCCACAAGTTCTGATATTATACTTGCAGGCAATCCTTCTCCACTTCCCCTAGGTCCGACTGCGCAAGCATGCTATAATCTCGTCTATCTTGAACTCGCAGCTTGTCGACTTACTTCACTCTCGCCGAACTTCTCTGCACTGGTGCCGAATGTACGCGCGCTCAACCTCAATTACAACTTCCTTGAGACAGATGAGATCGCCCGCGGTCTGGCGGGGCTTACGCGCCTGAGAAAGTTAACAATTGTCGGAGGTCGGATGACAGGGACGAAAGCACTTATCAAAATGCTCAGTGCAATGGGACAAAATATCGAGATGCTTGACTTCAGGTACGTTCGCGATAAAAGCCCGTTTCTGCCGCAAAATCTTTCCAGAATTATCACATGATTGGGTGATTGAATTGATCTGCCTTCGAGATTATGAAGTGATATACTTTGGCATATAACCATATCGCTACTTCCAGATTGACATATTGTGTCCAACAAGTCAATCTCCTCTTTTCTATCACCTTGCCATTGTATTTATGGCATCTCTTGTTGGCCGTGCATTGATTTAGAGTCACCCGGATGAGTTCTCCATAGAGCTTTTGTCGGATTTGGAGTTATTGTGATTTCACGATTTCATCATTCCTCTTTAGGCACCGAAGGGCAATGAGACTAATTCGTTTGTCCTTGCAGGATGAACCCGTGTACTCTAGCGTGGTATCTACCTCTGCTAGTGCAAGATAAGGACGATCGCGCACTTCTGCAGCCGTCGGACCCTCCGAAAGAACAGCATCAAACTCCGTTTCCTTCGTCGCTTCCATCAATTCAGTCATCGGGGCTTAATGGAAGGGGTGGGAATGCGTTGATTGCAGAACCTGATCAAGAAGCAGGGGCGAGGGGGATCGGCGCTGCTCCGTCATCGACGGCAGAAGGTACCGGCAAGGCACATGAACTTAACTCGCGAGCGGCCAGCGCAAGCAATATTACGAGTTTGGCGAAGGGCAAGGAAAAACAAAGTCCGTCCCACTGGGAAGCACTCGACGCGCAGTTCCGTCGCGGACTTCCTGATAAGGCCTATGCGGGGCGGCTGGCCTACCGCGGTCTCGTTGTGCGCGCATGTCCCCAGATCAAGGTCTTAGACGGCGTAAGGATTACAGAGAAGGAAAGAAGGAAGGCAGAGGCGCTGCTGAAACGCGTTCTTAAAGAGGCTGAGGCTGCGAATGAGACTATTCGCGCAAGTGACCAGCGCTAGCGTGCATCCAAGCTACGTGGTGACGCGAACCTCTGTGACAATGCTTGTTGTAGCAGTGGCGTTCGTGGGCGGGGGGTCAGCATAGCATTGATGACCAAGGACGATACATCTCCAAGGAAAGGGACGAGGCGGGTGTATTCAGGCACATCGTTCTGAGAACTGGCATCCTCGAGATACCAGGATCTCTCTCGTCGAAACAGATGCAGACTGATGTCGAGGTCAGCATCTCACAGGGACCATTGCCGCTCGTCGTCTGCTTGGCTACATTTACCCGGTTGGGGAAGACCTTCGGTAAAGTTTTAAGATGGCGGTGCGCGCGCAAAATGATGCGTCGGTTCCGATAATCTGCATCCTCTCAGCAGTTCCACGCTTGATTTCGTCTCGTGACATGCTCGTCGCCACCCGCCAGCCAGAAATATGGTCGCCCATCGTTGTTTTGCCTCTTCCGCGCTGATCGGCGGCTTGTTCATTGCGGTCTGAACTCTCGTTGGCTAGTGCTTCCACTGAAGTTCGGTAGCCTATGCGGTCCGGACTGTCCATTCATTCCAACTTTTTCTGTGCTGTATTCCAACATCTATTCATTCCTATTTCCGGAATTCATTATAGTCATTACTATCATTTCGTATTCATCCACCATCTATCATCCCCTAGGATGATCGAGTTTTACATACTCCCGCAATCATGCCTTCTATGCTTCGCACCTTCGTCCTATGACTGTATTTCCTCCTCGCACGTTTCGCATTATGTACAGTTAGATATGGTCAAGTAGTCTGTTTCGATTTGTTCACGCTTTACTGTATATGTTAGTGCAATACACACCCTGTCGATGCCTCCAAATGCGACTGTATTCGGCTCAATGTCAAGCTAAAAGAAACACGCAAAGTGCGTGCAATGAACCATGCCGAGCCCGACTCCATTCAACCTTGCTTCCGAACGGGCCCAGCACCCGTACTTTCTGCCTCGGACCGTGGCGACGCGCAGTACTTAGCCTTTCCCGGCTTCCGAGGGAGAGGTATTTGCGCTATACTCAGGGAGTTCTGAGCGCCCCTGCTTACCACTATTTCGTGCTTCTCGGACTCGTATTGTGGCGTTGGCTTCTAAGCTCGACGAGCATGGCTAGTGGTTCTTCCTTCTCAATTGCGATCCATTGGATCGTGCAGCTGCGTGCTGCGTGCTGCGTGCGCCGCCCGGCGTGCTCCTCCTGTCCGAGTCTTTCTTTAGTTTTGAGAGGACTAGTGTTGTACGTACGTACGTACAGGAAGCCCGGCGTGCAAGGTTTTGCCCTCGCATTGTTCCGTGACTCTTGACTTGAAAAAAAAAATGAGACCTCCAGGTAAATATTCATGTCAGTTTAGGAAATATTATGGTCTTGAAGAACACATATTTGTCTGCGCATGACGCTCTCGGCGCGATGATGGATCTGGTCAAGCAGCAGACGGGGCTCCCGGATCCGCCTGGAAAGGGGTCGGACGAAGGCGAGACACACAATGCTCTGCTGTCTGTCTATCCCAATGTAAATCATTATACAGAGCGTTTGATCGTCTTCCGCGGGCAGCGTCGATCCCCCGTCCGACGTCGCGCACGGGCAGCAGCAAGCGGGCCACCGCCGATCCCGAAATTCTATTTCCGAAGCCCCGCCCCCGCACGCTCCGGCCCGCAGCCGCCGCCGTCCTTGACGTCGGTTGCAGATTGCGGTGGGCCCGTTGACGTCGGGGCGCCGCGTCAAGATTATACGTATACGTATACGCGAGGCGACGGCGCGTGCGCGTCTTCGCTGCTGCAGATATGCGTTTAGGATATAGACTATAGGATGTAGATGTAGCGCGGACAGCTTGACATATCGTGTCGTGTGTCGTGTCGTGTCGTGCCGGCCCTTTGCCCGACGCTTAAGTTCGAGAGATCTGGTCTGCGCCTGACCGCCTTGGGCGTTACTCTACAAGGCGGACGCCGACTTGGACGTGATCTGCGTTGTGGCGCTGGAAATAAGGGAGCATATATATGCGCGAGTAATTACACAACGGGATACAGGAATTACGATTCTAACAAAAGATCTAGCCGTTGACCATGGTAAAAAGGTAAAAAGAGATTGAACCAAATGGTGAAGAGGGGGACATAAGACAGTGCTGAAAACTGAACATCAACGAGCCGCTGCTACGAAAGTGTTTCTTGACCTGAAAATAGTAGGTGATAAATGGCATGGCAAGAACAGTAAATACAGGGCGCCACAATGATCCAACACGACCGCAGCGGACGCAAAAGAAAAGATACGCAGCGGCCTAGGTTAGGCGAGCGGCCTGCAGAAACAGAGCTGCGCACCACGCGCTGGCGTCAGCAGGACGGGGTGGCGAGAGTTCTCGAAGCAAGATGCCTTAGAGCTGCGATGTGATGCAGCCCGCGCCGAAGCGGCGATGATGATCATGAAGCAGGACGTACGCGTGCGTGCGCGCGCGCAATTAAACCCGTATACGAGCGCCGTATCTTCCTTTCCTTTTCTTTCCTTTCACTCCCTTTCCTTTCCCTCGTCGCCAATCCGGGAGTCGCTGATTGCACGGGGGGGGGGGGGGGGGGGGTGCGAAACCCGGGTTGACCGACGAGAAAAGGGCGGGCGGAGATGTGCGCCGGAAAGGGGCACACGAGATCAGATTCAGAGGTGTTGGGCTGGAGCTCAATTTGCTCGTATCATCGGCGCACGGAGGCCCGGAAATATAATTATTGAAGCAGCTGCGAGTGGTGGGCTGGCTGGGCGGGCATAGAACTTGGAAGTCGAAGCGCGCACAGAGTCAGAGCCAGGGACTCCCTCCGCTATAAGGCTGCCAGACTTCCTTTCTCGGTTTGAAGGGCTAGACAAGCGGAGTCGGAGCCGCCGACCGGCTTTCTCCCCCTCGCCGTCTCTCCGCACGTTCAATTACAGATTACGCGGACCTCGGGGAGCAGCCGCGTTTAGCCCTCCCTCGTGTGAGTCCGCGGGAGATATCTGAGACTCGAGGTGGGTGGGTGCTGTGAGATAGGAGCTCGAGTTCGAGGCGCGTGTACTTGGGGTGGGTTGCCTACTCGAGCCGCCGAGACACGTCATGCGTGTCTATTTGATTATTTGATTTTGATTTTTTGATGCCCTGGGATTCGTCGCGGGGCCTGGAAGATCCTGGGTCCTGATGTTGTTTCGGCCTGCTTTGGGCTGGGGGACGGGAATGGAATGGAATGGAAAGGGGCAGGAGCAACAGATCGACTAGGAGCGCGATATCTGAGAAGAAGAGACGCGGAGTGAAGATGGATTTTTTGTCTGATTTGGTGTGATGCTGCCCAACGAGAAAAAAAAGCAGGAAAGCAGGAAAGGAGGAATGAATCGACTTGCGCGCTGCGACGAGGGGCCGCGCACCGGTGCAGATGGCACGCCGGGGTGCACATGCACCTGTCTTGGTCTTGGAAGGCCATTTCTTCGAGTCCTCAATCCTCCCTTCCCCGAGACGCACACAATTTTTTTTTACCGTGGGCATCCCGGCGTCGCGTCAGCCCGCAAGCGCGCAAGGTCGCAAAATTGCTACTTGTCGCGCTTTACGCGTTAGAGACGTGGGGCCGGGCGCCGGCGCAGACGGCACTCCGGGCTGCCCGTATGCGCCCCGGTCTTAGGAGGACGCCGCGCGCCGCGCCTTCGACTCGCCCCCCCCCCCCCCCCCCCCCGAGTCTCACTAGAGTAGAAGCCCCGCGTTGTGCGGCCCAAATACGGGGGGCGCCGCGCCGCGCAAGACCGATAATCGCCAGGCGCAAGCTACTACCTATCCGCTAGGCCACAAGTAGGCAGGCGTGGTAAGAAGTCAGAACGCCTGCTCAGTCCCTCCGAGGCAGCCCGAAACGCACTAGCAGCAGTAGCAGCAGCACAGCGCACAGCATGCAAGGGATCGTCGGCCGGGCGGTGCGTCGTCGTGGCGCCCGCCCGAGTGCACGGAGGGCAGTGCGCCTGGCGATCGGCGAAGCACGCACGGGCTGGTCACCGCCACATTGTCATCAATGATCAGCGCGCGGATCCAGCCCCAGCCCGCCTCTCGACGTGCCCCCGTCGGCCTGCCGACGCGCAGGCTCTCTCGCATGGAGAAGAGAAGAGAGGAGAAGGATTAGTGTTTTTTGTGTGTGCGGACGTCCCGATGCGGGTGTGCTCTGGCGCCTTTTCTGGCAAGTCTGGGTTAATCGTCGCTCGCTGCTTTGCTGCGGTCTCGGTCTGCTGGATACGGCCGGGAAGCTTCCCCCTGGTAAAGAGCTGGGCTCGAGTTTCCTGAAAGGACGCGTTCTGTAATCTAAAAAGAAAAGAAAGGAAAGGGAAAAAAAGGACGAAGACTCCCGGGCGAGCGCTAAAGATCAACAGATGCCGCCCGAGACGAGTGCGTATCAGATCCAGATACATAGATGTCCGCGGACGCGCAGCTATCAGCGAGCGACTATGCGACCACGCAAATCTGCCCGCCATAAGTCCCCCCCTCTCCCCTCCCCTCTCCCCCTGGTCTTGGCGCACGCACAAACTCATATTATAATGAACAGCCTACGCGCAAAACGCTAAAACTTCTTTTATGCAAATGAAAATGAAACGAAGTGCGATGCGATTCGTTGGCAGGAGCTGTTCGCGCTGGGGGTGCTGTGCATCGCGTCACTGTCGTGGCCAGAAGCGCCCGATTTTGTACATGTACGCTGGAGATGTTTCTCCTGCTATTGTGTGCAGGAGGTGTCTGCTACGTATATCGCGGGGGCCGCCGCGCTGCGCAGCGCCGTGGGAGCGATCTGCACGCGCTGGCCTGGATGGGACGCACGGCGCGCGGCGGGTGGCTCGGGATCGCGATATCGTGATCTCTCGAAGCACGCGTGGGCACGGGCGTGCGTGCGGGAAGATGTATGCTGACCCAGTCGGGAGATCTCGCAAACGAAGACACGGGAGCGGGAACCCGCCCAAAATGATCATTGCACAGCACAGCACCGGAGATTGCGGCACGCGAGATCGCAGCGGCGCGTCGACGGCACGCGACGCGTCCACGACAACGGGTCTCGTCGCTCGCATTGTCGAAAACTGGGAGGCAGAGATACGTAAATTAGAACGCGAGCGCGCGAGCGCAAAAGGGCAAGGAGAGCGAGAAGCACGGCCGTACGTACCTTGGGGTCTGAAATCCGGTGATCCACGGGAGACGCGCGCGCGCTATTTCTTATTTCTCTCCATCGGCTATTTTACCTTTTCTCTTTTGTAAATATACTTACTTACCGTGCATACATATACAGCGCTTATCTGCGCAGCGCAATTGGCTTTTTCCTTTCGGTGGGGGCGCTACAACCCAGCGCGCAAAAGCCTAACTTTGCTCGAGGACGGAAATGCGCGGACTTCGGTTGCGTATGCGCATGAGCGGGGTCGGACGCACTCGCGAGGGCGCCAGCGACTGATGCGTGTAATGTATTGTATTTCAAGGTCCTATATCGCGTGGGATCGCGCAAGCGAGGCGAGGCGGAGCTGCGAGGCGCTCCACGGACTTTGTGGATAGGATATCTAGCAGAGATTGCACTATGATATTGCGCACCGTGAGTCTCAGCTAGGGCCATCAGACGCGATGCGATCCAGGGACGGGAGGGGGCGTCTCGGTCCGAGCTCGTTAGAAAAATGCGGGCAGGGGGGGCGGAGGGGCTCGGGCGCGGAACGAAGCAAGGGAGAGGGGCGCGCGCGACGCGGTGTGCGCGCCGTCCGCGAGGCGCGGCGGAGGCCTGGAGCACGGGAGGGGAGACGGGGGAGGGAGGGGAGACGCGAGACAGTGTGTGGCTGGCCGGCCCGTGTAGCCCCTCCTCCTCGGGAGAAGCGGGACGCGCGACGCGACGCGACGGAAATACACGGGCGCGTGCCTTTGGATATGTGAATTATGTATATGTATTTATTATTGGCGCGCCGCGTTTTGTACGCGTATATGACGCTTGGCTGGTGATCGCGATCGAGAATAGAGGATAGGACGGCTGATCGCGGGCGTGCCGTATGCAGCAAGTGCTAATAGTGTGGAGGGCCACGAAAGGCGAAAGCTGGTGATGCGCGGGCGGCGGGCGCGTATAGGGGAAGGTCGGGCTCCAGAACGGGGAGCGCGCGAAAACGATCTATCTGGAGAGACGCGGGGCTGGAGCTGAGGTGAGGTGAGGTGAGCTCGCGGCTCAAGCATCAAGCATCAAGCAGAAGCAGAAGCATAAACAAGAGAAACAACAGCGGAAACATTGAGCAACACACAACCACACTGCCGTTCGCGAGGCCCTGACGGCCTTGATGGGTCCTTTGGCACTAATCTACGGATCTGTGATTCGTTGATTTGTTGATTTCGTTGGGTCGTAAGTCGCCAGGAAGCGAGGCAAAGAAGGTTTTGACGGGAGCTTGTGCTGCGAACCTTGTTCTTTTTTATATTTTATATTTTGTATTGATTTGGATTTGTATTTGCGTGGTTATGGGATTTGTAGGTGCAGAAGTGGAGGCTTTGCGTGTGTGTGAAAGGGCCGGGCGAAATAGAAAATAGAGAGTGAAATTGATGGGCTAGAGGCCAAGGTCAAGGCTCGGAGGCTTTGACGAATTTTCTTTCTTTGTTTTGTGTTTTGTTTGTGGCCTTTGCGCTCCTCGCGTCCAGCTCGAAAAGCAGCTCTGCGGCGTCCGGCGTCGAGGCAAGGGCGAGGAGCGCAACGGAAGAAAAAGAAGGAAGGAAGGACGGATCGCCGGCCGGGCGTCGTTGCCGCCGATTCATTTAATTATTCGATTCGATTATTACTTAATATAGCCCGGGCTTCTGCGTCGTCGTCGTCGTCGTTATAACCGGATGCGGCAGGCGAAGGAAGGGCAGGGCAAGGCTTCCGTCGGCCTCGGGACCCACCCGGGCGGCGACCCGAAGCCTGGGCTCCTTTTAATTAAGCCCGATACGGCGCGCGCGCGGGTTCTTCGCCCCCATCTCTCGCTCGTCCCCGCACGGCTGCGGTCTTGCTCGCTTTGGCTGTTATCTGGGTGGGGGGCTGGTGCTGGGGAGGGACGGACGGGCGCGGGCGGGTGGCGAGTGGTGGGGGCCGGGCGGCGGGCGGCGGTGACGACGGCGGGGGCGGTGCGGGCGGTTGTTAGGGGAGCGACGCGTGTCGGCTTTTCGCGCTCCTGTTCCCGTCGTCCCTCGCTCGTGATGCAATGCACGCTCCCGTCTCGGATTCGGAACGCGTGCAGTCCGTTCGTAGCGCGGGCGAGCGAAAAAGATGGATATGTGCGATCCGCTGGACACACGGAAATGAGGAAAAGTGATAGGATGCGATAGGATGGGATGGGAGGGCAGTTTGATACATTGCGCCCTGTCTGTTCTGTTCTGCCTATCCTGTCTCCTTCCTGTTTAAAACCTGCCCGGATCCGTCTGCGCCGCCTGCCTGCCTGCCTGCCTGCCCCCCTCTTCCCTCCCTCGCCCAACTCGCCCCGCCCCCCGCCTTCTGTTCTCCTCGCCCCCAGTCCTCCCGCGCAAGCAAGCGAACGCTGTCAGCCGGAATTGCCAATATCCAATTATCCAATTATCAATACACCAGTACCCAAACGCCTCGCTCCTCGCGCGCGCCCGATTTGTCTCCCGCTTCCGTTTCCCGTTCTGTTTTTACGCTTTTTGCAAAACAACAGCAGCAAAAAAAGAACGCGCGAGAGGGAGTAATCTGGGAAGCCCCGACCCGGATCTCCGTGTTCTTGTGCGTGTGCGTGTGTGTGATCTCTGGGCGGCGCGCTAGCCACGCCCGGCCGCGCTAGCGCGAAGCAGTGGTGGTGGTGTATATATTATAAACGCAGGACTGAATTGGCCCTGCTTATAACAGAGACGCGAGACGCGATAGGATAGGCCCGCTGCCCCTTTCCCTCCCTCCCTCTTTCAGAAACGAAAGTGCCTCCGGCGTCCCCGCCCCGCCCCGCCCCACCTCCACATAGGACGTTCCCGCCCGCCCACCCGCCGCCGGCCCCTGTCGATCGGTCTCAGAGTCCTATATAATATAGGCTCCACTCCTTCCCTTCTCCGCCTTCCCTTCTCCACCTTCTCCACCTTTTCCACCCTTCGGCACGCCCGACGCCGCCGACCGCCGACCGCCGACCGCTCCCTTGCCTACACCCGAGAGCCGGCGGAGGAAGAGAAGCACGCGCGCGCAGCGCATATACGCGGTCACGGACGCAAACACGGACGCGGACTCGGCGACGATCATCGGTTACGCGCTTCGCTTCGTCACTGGAGCTCAGCAGCGCGCGCGCACCGCCTCGCACACACGCTAGCTCCGGCTTCGGCTTTGGCTTGGAAGTGAAGTGAAGAACAGGGGCCCAGCGGCGACCCCGTACCAGGCACGCGAGGCCTTGTACGTGTTTCTGCAGCTCGCCTCCCTTTTTCGTCGAGCCCGTCTCCTTCTTTCTTCGCTCTTCTCATTCTTCTCCTTCTTCTCCCGCCCCCCTGCTCGGCCGGTTATAACCCGCGCCGCCCCAACGCCCAGCGGCACTTACGCCCCCCCTTCCTCAGCCTCAACCTCGCTCTCCTGCCCATTGCTTTCTGCTTACTGCGTCTCTCCAGGAGTCCTCGCGCACAACCAAGAAAACAATCAGAAAAGAAAACAAGCAAGAACTCTCGCTGCCTGCAGAGCGGCCCAGCGTCTACTTGCGCCCCGCCCCACAACGCAACACACCACGCGATGCTCTCCTTCGAGGCGCCGCACATCGCCAGCCTCGCCCTCGACTTTGGCGCAAAGAAAGCGCACGACACACACTCGCACTCGCACACGCACACGCACACGCCGCCGGAGACGGACCTGAACGAGCTCAACATCGCGCGGGTGCAGCTGCAATACCGCACGCACGCGTCGTATTCGTGAGTCGTCCCCTCGATCCGCTACACTCTCTCTCGCGTTTCAGCTGCGTTTCCATTTTTTGCTGTGTGTGTGCGGATATTTTTACATTTTTTTATTCGCGGGTGGCACGTGCGGCATTGATGAGAGAGAGTGATTGATGAGGCCTGGGGCGCTCCCTCGCTCGCTCGGGCGAGGGGACCATATGGTGTGCACGCCAGCGACGGAAGCTGTTGGTGTGGAACGTCAGATAGGCTCAGACTCGAGCTGGGCGGGAAGGAAGAGCTGTCCGAGGTGTCCGAAGAGACGCCCCGTGTTCTGTTCTCTGCCAAAGTGTCGCCCGTTCGCCCCTTCTCGTCCCCGCTGTCGCCCCCGTCCGCATCCGGCCACCGACCTCCCTAATCCACCACACACAACCCGCATCCGTCCTTTATTTGATTCCGCTTTCCTTTTTTACTCCCAGGTGTGCTTTTGGGATTAAAATAATACTCGGCGAACACTTTCTGAGCCTGTGTCCTGTTTCTTCCCTCCTCCTCATTCTACCTCCTCCTCCTCCTCCTCCTCCTCCTACCTCCTCCTACCTCTTCCTCCTCCTTTTCTTCTTCCTGACTGTTTCTCCTTTAATATCCTCCTAATCCCCCCGTAGACTCTTCCCGTCTGCGTTCCCCGCCCTCATCGCCCCCAACCTCCCTCCAACACGATAATTTCCTACGGAGAACGCGCCAGCGGCCTGTGCGTGACTTCCCGTCCCCGGCGCTTCCCTTCCCTTTGGCTTCCGCGCGCTTCCCCGTCTCCCATTTCTTCGATTTCAACTTTGTTTTTCTTCAACTATCTATCTGCAAGTGCCCGCGTTATCTGTTTTTTACTAACTCGCTTTTCCCCGCCAGTGCCCCGCGCGCCCTGCACGACGACGCAGACGCCGACCTCGATTTCGACTTTGACGCCTTCGACGCCATGGACCCCCTCGACCCCCTCGAACCCCTCGACGCCCTCGACGCGATGGACCACCTCGGGCCCCTCGACCAGCTCAACGTCGACTACGACGACCGCCGCATGTCCTGCTCCACCGGCATCTCCTCCGCCTCCGTACACTCCAACACCACCGCCGCCACCTCCACCTCCGCCCACTCCTACAGCGGCACCAAGCGCGGCCCGTCCCCGAGCCCCCTCGACGACGACGACGCGTACCCCGGCGAGCAGCAGCAGCAGCAACAGCAATACGACAGCGGGGACGGACGGAATGGGCGAGACGCGGGCGCCGCCTTCCGCGAGCGCGCCGGCGGGTCCCCACGCGGCGCGAAGCGCGCGCGTCCCACGCTCAGCCTCGAACCGGCGCCGATGGCCGCGCTGCAACACGACGGCGCGCGAACGGGCAGCGCGAGCGCGAGCCCGCGCGCGTTCGGCGCGGCGTACCCACCGCCGCCCTCCGCCAGCGACAGCCGCGTGCAGCTCCCGCCGCTCTACTCCGCGCTCGACGTCGGCGCGCTGCAGACGCCCGCGCAGAGCTACGCCGCGATGCAGGGCCAGGGCCTGAACCAGCCGCAGAACCAGCCGTTCGTGGGCGCGCACGCGCACGGCTTCCCCGCGTTCGGGAGCCACGCGGCGGAGCTGCGGCGCGGGAGCCTGCCCTCGCTCTACAGCAACTCGCTCGCCGCGCGCGGCGCGGCGCAGCGCCATGCGGCGTACCAGGGGCAGCAGCAGCACAGTAGCAGCAGCAACAACAATCATAGCAGCAGCAGCAGTAGCAACAGCGGCGCGCAGTACGCGCAGAGCCCGCGCAGCGCGAGCGGCGGCTTCGCGTTCCTGCCCACGACGGGTGCGGCGGGCGGGTCGCCCGGCCCGAGCCCGCTCGCGCACAACAACGACGCCGCGGGCGACCTCGCGGGGTACCAGTTCCCCGCGCCGCCGAGCGGAGGGGCGGGCGAGAACGGCGGCGGCGGCGGCGGCGGGGGGAGCGGGAGCGGCGGGAGCCACAGCACGCCGACGCCGACGCCGCCCGAGGGCGCGGGCCAGACGCCGACGAGCAGCCTGAGCTCCGCGCCGAGCAGCAGCTTCCCGCAGACGCCGCTCGACTTCCCGCACCAGCACCAGCAGCGCCAACAGCAGCAGCAACAGCAGCAACAGTCGTACAGCCAGCAGCAGCACCAGCAACAGTACGCGCAGCAGCAGCAGCAGCAGCTGACGAAGGATTACCTCGGCGGTGGTGGGGGCGGCAGCCAGTGGGGCGCGATCGTGCGCCCCGCGTCGACGCCGTCGAGCACGCCCGGCGCGACGGCAGCGCCGTCCGGCGCATTCACGTTCGGCAGCGCGAACATGGGCGGGCTCCCGCGCATCTCGGGGCACGCCGCCGCCGCCGCTGCGCGAGGCGCGGAGCAGCAGGAGTGGTTCACGCCCGGTGGCACGTTCGTGCTGCCCGCGCCGGGCGCGGGGTCCTCCGCGTCAGGGTCGTCGTCCTCGCACCACCACGCGCACCAGCACGCGCACCAGCACCAGCAGCACGCGCACGCACAGAGCGCCTCGCTCAGCCCCACCCTGCACGGGCACGGCCACTCGCACGGGCACGGGCACGGGCACGCGCGCTCGCCGCACTCGCCGCAGCACGTCGCGCTCTCCGCGGCGCACGCGGCGGCGGCGTCGCTGAACGTGTCGCCGGCTGCGGCCGCGAGCGCGGCGTCCGTCGCCGCGCAGGTCGCCGCGCGGCCCGCGCGGCGGCGCGGCAAGCTGCCGAAGCCGACGACGGACTTTTTGAAGGACTGGCTGCACCGCCATAGCGACCACCCGTACCCGAGCGAGGAGGAGAAGAAGCAGCTGTGCCACGCGACGGGCCTCAGCATGAGCCAGGTCAGCAATTGGATGATCAACGTGCGTGTTTTTTTTTTTTTTTTTTTCTGTTAAGATTATTTTATTGCGAGTTGTGCTTAATGAATATTGGACGGTGTGCAGGCCCGCCGGAGGATCCTCGCCCCCGCGAACCGCACCGCGCAGGGCCCCACGACGACCGTGCCGTCGTTCCCGCTCGGGAGCGGCGGCGGCGTCTCCCCGGGGCTCTCGTCGGGCCTCTCCTCGTCGGGCCGCGCGTCGCTCGGGCTTACCTCAAGCCACACGCACGCGCTCTCCCCCACGCACGGCCTGCACCCGGCGCACGGCGGCTTCGGCCTCGGCGGGCTGGGGCTCGGCGGCCTTGGCGGAGCCGGGGGCGCGCACGGCCTCCAGCTCCCCGCGCAGCAGCAGCAGCAGCACCAGCTGCACGCGGCGCAGGGTGGGTACGGGCAGGGCCTCGGGCTGTATACGCAGCACCACACGCAGCACCAACATCAGCACCACCAGCACCACCACCAGCAGCAGGCACACCAGCAGCACCAGCAGCACCAGCACCAGACGCTGCACGCGCAGCACGCGCTGGCGGGCGGGATGTACGACCTCGGCCTGCACGCGCAGCGCCGCGCGAGCATGCCCGCGCTCGCGCTGCACGGCGCGGGGAGCAGCCTGCAGCTGTACCCGCCCGCCCCCGCGGGCGGGCGCCCGGCGCCGCAGCGCGGGTACGTCTTCCCTGAGACGGGCGCGGGCGGGGAGGGCGGCCGGGCGGGCGCGGGGCAGCAGTGAGGGGCGGCCCTCGCCTTTTTTTTTTTTGCTTTTCGTTTTTGCTTTTCGTTTGGTTTGGTTTGGTTTCGTTTTCGTTTTGGTGCACGCGGCTCTCTACTCTCTCTATCTATCCATCTAGCGCGGCGCGGCGGAGGGCGCACGCGGTGCGCAGGGACAGTACTGGCTTTTTTATCCCCTCTTTCTTGTGTGTTGTGTTGTGTTGTGTTGTGTGCTATCCCATTTCCATTCCCTTTCCCTTTCTTCGTTCGCTGTCTGTTTCTGCCTGTCTGTTTGCTTGTCCTCTCGGCTGGTCGGCTACACTACACACCCTCGTGCTCTTCTTGGATCCGGCATCGAGACTCCACCCCTTATTTTCTTCCTCCCGCTGCTCTGGCCCAAGCTCTCTGTCCCCGCATCCCCGCTATCGTTTCTTTCTTTTTTACCCCTTCGCTTCTTCTGCGCCTCCATTCGTTTCGTTCCGTACCGTCTCCGGCTCATTTATCAAGGCAAAACAAATACATTAGCGTTGTACTCTAATCGCTGCACCCCCGCCTCCCCTCTTTTTCCGCGGTCTCTCTCTCTCTCTCTCCCTCACTGTTTCTCTTTCTTTTCTCTCGGTAGCGTACTCCGTATACTTATCAATCCACTATTTTTTTGCTTTACTGTCTCTCCTTTCTCTCCTCTTTTTCCCCTGTTCCTGCCTCCCTCTGTTCCCTTTATCTCCTTCCTGTTTTCTTTCTTTCTTTCAATAGGCCACGCTGTTCTTGGGAATATCAAAAATGCACAAAGTGCCGGAGTTCTGTAACATGCGTGGACGCGGCTAAGGCGACTAAGGCGACTAAAGCGAGGTGAGAGCAGCGATCCGCCACCACGTCCCGCCACCACTTCTCCCCTCGTCGGTGGGCAGCGACAGCGCGGATCGCGCCGCCGAGCCCTGCCCTTGCCCTTGCCCTTGCCCTTGCCCCTTACTATACTAATAAGCATAGGCGTAGGCGTAGAAGCGAGCGTAATAAGCGTTGCAGTGATTATTTGATTGCGGGCGCCACGGCTCGGCCGCGCGCGGGGGGCGGGGAGAGCGGCGCGAAGCTGGGCGGTGTAGAGGGGAGATAGAGATAGGGCGCGGAATGAGGTGCGCTCGACGGGCGAGAGTGCTGCTTGCGGGCGCACTTCGGATTTTCGATTTCTGATGTATTTTGTTCCCTCCTCCCCTCTTCCTCCTCCTCCAGAGCGGTCGAGCCCGCCCTCTGAGCCTGACTGCGCGCCGTTTCGCCGCGCAAGTTTCATCGAGGGACGCGAGCTTTGGATGTTGGACCAGTGTCGTGTGTCCCACGGCGAACGGGGGCAGATCAGCGCGCTGTCGATCATGAAATCACCCCGGTTATGGCAGTCCGCGTTCCCTTTAGGGTTTTGTGTGCGCGTGTGTGTAGTGTTGTTGGCGGAACTCGAAGGTTTTGCCGTTGCCGCCTGGCAAAATGGCAATTGCCGTTTGGCAATACTAAGCCCGAATTTTGGGTTGGCAAAACCTGGCAGAAGTTACATATTTTTAGAAAATGGCAGGGAAATTTAAAAAATTAACCTGCAGGTTGTGTCCATTTACACCCCTCGCCAACAGGTGCATTTTTCTGCATTTAATGTACGTCGTAATTATCAAGAATTTTCAAAAATTCACCGAAATCACTTCTCTTTATGGAAGTCCTGATTACTTATAACTCTCGGCTCCGGCCGGCCACCTCCGAAGCCAAGTTTTGCCGGAATTGAAATTTATTCTTGCAATGCCTTTTTGAGGTCAAAATCTCCAGAAAAAGCGATTTAGAGCATATTACAATTTTGCCATACCGGCAAACCATAGTATTGCCAGGTTTTGCCAGGCAAAATGGCAAATCTCGCCAGTTTGAGTTTTGCCCACAACACTACGTGTGTGGCCCCGTGTGTGTGCTTTGCGCCATCTTTGAAATTGAGCGCGAGACAAGATTGGCTTCGGACTCGGTTTAATCCCGAGGACCAGCGACAGTATCAATGGAGAATGGAGGGACGCGCGTCATGATCGTGATGTTAATAATCATATTGCGCTCGGAGGTCTCGGGTCTCTCGGCGTGCCTTGCGATCGACGCCCGAGAAGCACCAGCGAGCGAGCTCAGGCTCGTCCTTTCCCCCCCTATTCCGGGTTTTCTTCTCTGTGTGCAAGTCAATAAGCGGCTGGCTGCTGCGTCGCCCGTCCTTTGCGGGGACGCGCGCTCGCGGAAACGTAGCACGCACGCACGCACAGAACAAGACGCACACGAGAACGCAGCGGCTAGCGGCGCGCGCAGCGTCCGCCGCGATACCGATACATTGCCCCCAGGCTCGCTGGCGCGCGCAGAGCGGGCGGGCGGGGATCGACGGCCGGCTTCCGGCGCTCCGCGTCTGGGCGCCCCGGACACACGCCCGGGCTATTCTTATTTATTTATTTCTTACTTTCTTTCTTTTGCGGGCTCGAGCGTGGCCGCGTTCGCGTCGCGCACATGCTGCACCGGGCTTCTTCCCTTTGACTTTGATTGCTGCCTGCTGAGCAGCTGTAATTATACACATGCTTCGCGATTAACTGGAAAGGGGGAAGCGCGAGTTCCGCTTTCTTCTGAGGCGCGCTGTGCGAGTCCAGAACCTGTATGTACATGTACATACTTTATTATAACCCCGTGCGCTTTGATGTACGCAGTGTGCTTGCAAATTCGGACTTGCTTGGGCTTGAGCGGTGGGATGGGATCACTGGATGTATGTATAGTATATACTGTACAACTGTAGTACAAATGCAGGGAAAAAGGAAGGATAGCGAAGGCAGAACAGAACAGACAAAATAATTCAGAATAGTGGATGTACACACGCAACAAGACATTCTAGTTGTCGAAATGTGGCGGCGAGAGACTGGGGGCATATATACAGTGCAGTACGTAGTCGTATCTGTGGGAAGGAGAGGAAGACGGAAGGGCGGACGTACAAAAGGGAGATAAATAGCTCTAACTGGATAGACAACACGGTGCGCGGTGCGCGGTGCGCTGGACGGGTCGACGCGGAGTTGAAGAAGGCGTCGGAAGACGGCGAGTGTGAGGAAATATGTTTTGGGTGTAGGTGGCGCCAGCAACGGACCGCGGGCGCCCGGGCCCTGGGCGCAGAAACAAACACAGAACGAGGCCCGCAGCACCGAGGTCGGTCGAGCGTGTCGCACCAAAAAAGCAGTCCGCAGATTTCCGGAAGGGATAGAGGGGGAGACGGGGAGACGGGACGGGGAGAGGGATGGAAAGCGCCGGACGGACGAGTGTTACACGGCCAGCGGCTCCACCATCTGCGCCTAGAGAAATAGAAAGAAACACCCGGGCCGCCGAGAAAAACGAGAGAACTAGAACAGGTCGCGTCACGTCGCCATACCGCACCGTACCCGCGCTTGCCTGCTTCCGAGTCTGCCAGCGCTCGCTCGTCAGCAGAAAACAGAAACGGCACACGCCGTATTGCCGTCCCGCCGCGGCCGTTCGAAAACTCGACGCGCAAGTCCCGCTCTTTTTTGTTCTTGTGTCTCTGCTTCACGGCTCGTTGCCGTCATCCCCCGCCTCTTTACCGACCTTCGGCTTCACGACGCCCGGCGCGGGAGCGGCCGAGGCCGCCCCGACGCGCCGCACAAGGAGCGGCATCTGGTTCCCGCGCTCCGGCTCCGACTTGACAGACGGGCGGGTGACAACACTGCGCACGACACACCACAACAAACAAATTGAAAAAGAGACCGTGAGTCAGTACCCCTCGGAATCGACGGCGATCACAATCAGCAAGAAGCAAGAGAAGCGGCGAGGACAAAGACAAATTCGCCGCGCTGCCAGCCAGGGAGACAGACGCAATAAAGACGAAGAAGCGAGTAAACAGACTCGGGAAGCGAGCGAAAAGTAAGCTGAGGGGAGGGGCTTGAAAAAGGCTACTCACTTGACTTTTCGCTCGATGACCGTCTCGGGGTCGATGGCGAACTCGAGATCGCGCAGGAGCACGTACAGAAAGACCTTGATCCTGCGGGAAGCGAATCCGTCAGTCAGTCCCATCACTCCCGCGATTAATTACACGGAGCACGCTAGAAGACAGAAAGGCCACAGAAGGAAGAAGAAACAAAACGCAAACTGACAAGCAGTGTCGAGAGGAAGAGGCCCGAACGGATATAGTGGGAGAAAGAGACAGAAAAGGGAAGAGGTATCAGCCGGGCAGAAAGCCGGGGGGCAGTGGCAGTGGCAGCGGCAGCGGCGTTACGAGTTTAAAGTTAGGCAAGCGAGGAAGGAAACTAGGCTGGAGAACGAAAGAAAGAGAAAGACAGAGAAGAGAACGAAGCAGACGCAAGGTCTGGCGTCCCCATCACGACGGACGTCCTCGATGAGATCCAAAATGAAGCTAGGGAAATGCGAAGCTGCGCGGGAGCAGAACGAAGCATGTTCTGGAGGCTAATAATGATAGAGAAGGTGAGCCCATTCGGCTGACGCCGCTTCGACGTCACATATATACCAAAGGAGTGGGTCAGACGAATTCTTAGAGCAAAGACACGCATGGCTCAGAACATTAAAATATCATCTGGTCAGATAGAAGGCCTTAAGACACGATGGAATCCATGCCCAAGGAAGAAAATATATGATGAAAAACATAGGCTCACTCAGCTAGCGCAAATTTGTACCCAATGCACGCCCGGTTCCCGTTGACAGGATTGCCATTGAGGAACGTAAGGATGTTGGACCACAGCCCTGGAATCGCATTGATCGAGGAAGGCGGATTCAACCACCGCTCTGGCCTAAGAATTCGAATAAACAGAAGGGGTTGTAAGCGCGTTCAGCCACATGAATAAAGACTTTAAATCAAACGCACTTAAATTCCAGCGCGTCCTCGCCCCAGATCTCTTTCGAGCGGTTAACCGCCGCGATTGGCACGCTCACGATGTCCCCGCGGCGCACCGCGATCGTCTCGCGCACGCGGCCTTTTCTGTCCGTGACGCTGCTCGCGAGCGGGATCTCGTCCCACCCGCGCGGCGCGGCGCACACGCGCATTGTGCTGCTCACGGGCGAGTACAGCCGCAGCGCCTCACGCACGACGCAGTCCAGATATTCGTGCCGCAGCAGGTCGTCATCCAGGCGCGAGAAGGCTGGTGGAAGCTCGAGAAGGGAGGCGCGCAAACGCGTCTGGATGTCGGGATGCTTGGTTAGCGCGTACAGGATCCATACAAGCGCAGAGGCAGTGGTCTCGTGCCCCGCGGCCATGAATGTTGAAATTTGACAAAGAATCTCTTCCGTTGACATCTGCTGCGCAGGACTGGTGGATAAATTAGATCGAACTGTAAAGTGAAATTAATTATATCCATCGTATCTATAATTTATTGCTTTCTTTTTTGATATTGAAGACCTACTGAGAACGCTAAGAAGATCCTTTCCAAGCTCTTCGAGGCTGGTCTTTGCATAAGTGAGCCCGGACTCTGCGGTTTTCCGCTCAGTAATGAGACGTAATCCGATTTTTCGAATCGTTTCGCGCGTATGTGCTTCCACTTTATTTTCTCGACGCTACATTAATTTCTTGCACCATTGAGGGAAAACAGTTACTGTGGACAAAGATAAACTCACAAAACTACGCAAAATAGGAAACCAGGCCTGAAGGACTGTCATAACTCGAAATTTGCGAGCAGTGCTGAAGACGGACGCGAAGGCCAGCGCAAGCTCGTTTGACTCGTCCGTGAGAGAGTTAAAGGCATATCCGAAACCTTTGCAATTAATTAATTAATTAATTGTCCACCTTAAGAAGATGCAACTAAAAAAAAAAAAACCCCCAATACCTGCCAGTCCAATAATGTCAAGGGTCGCCCGGCCGAGCCATGCCAATGCATCAATACGCGTACCGATTAGGCATGCTTGGGGAGGAGCGGGAGTTGCGTCGTTGTCGTCAACGATGCGAAGCCAGATGTCACGAAGCTAAGCAAACAGCATCATAGTGAGCTCGAATAGTAGTTATAAAACGCGTATACCAACCTCACTGGCTTTCTCCCAGAAAATGGGCATGACGGCTTTGATGCTTGCAACAGAGAAAGCCGGCGTGATTATTTTGCGCTGCCGCTTATGTTGCTCGCCTTCAGAAGTCAGTAGGCCTAAGACAGTTTAGTAAAATTTGGAAATGGACGCATTGTGGAAATGTAACCAACCGTCATGTCCCGCAGCCATGCTTGCCAAGCTATCCCTTACAAAATCGGGTTTGGGATAGTCATACGCATTACCAAGGACGTATGCGATTGCGCGAGGGTCGGTGATCATCAGCCTGCACCCACCAAATAGACCATGATATATAAATGCAGAGCCGTGCTCCTCCTCCCAGCTAGCAATGAGGTTGTTGTTCTCCTGGTCGTACATGGCAGCGAGGTTACCCATGAAGAATGAAGGCGAGGGCGGGCCGCGCAAACGGCGAAGGGGAGATATCTGCTGGCGGAAGATAATTTTAAGGAGACCGGAGGCAGAGCAGAGGAACAAGCAAAAAGACGCGGCGACAAGGAGTGTGGACATGGAGGACGGGGCAAGTGAGGCGAGCCGGAGGAGAAGCGCGTTGCCAAAGCCATTGCTAGAGACGGCCGCCGTGTCGTGTGCGACGCCGAGCATGATACAACAAAGAGACGATATTTACTGCTGACCTGCAGCAAAGGCGCGGGACAGGGACGGGAGGAGACCGGCTCGCTCCTTCGCGCTCGATGGTGTTAAGAGCACGGTAAGCATCGAGCGCACGCGCTGTACCATGCGGATGGCGGACGCCGTGCGATTGGTGGTTGCGAATTAGATAAGACAAAGTTCTCCGAGTTGGCCGACCGCTTCCCAAATCTGGATGTTTCCCAGGAGTCGCTTGTGGCGACTGTGGTTCCTTCTTTGCACGTTCACCCGGAATACTATTCAACTCCGGCGTTAGCTCGTGCTCCCTTTCGGGCGGATAATTAGCCAGTGTGTCCCTCGATAAAGAGCATGAGCCTCCACGCTCCGGCCTCATCTGACGGTGCTAAACAGATAGAATAAGGAGAAGCCGACGAATCGCTGCAGTTCAGAACGGGTCCTGTCTTACAAGCGAGTCCGACAATCACAGCTCTATCCGAGAACCCCGAGAAAGCCATTGATCTGCTCTGCACAAAGCTTCTTCAACAGCGCCGATCTTCATTATCCAGAACCAGCACGTCCTTGGAAACACTATATGCGGCGGACCCACCATCATGATTTGACGCAGAGACCGCTACAAAGTTGCTCCGTCGGTGACTTCAGAGAATCTATTTCGGACATGATCAGCCAGCCAGGCATTCGTATTTGGCGGGAGTCACGCCTCATATGGCATTAAGTACAGATTTGAAATGCTTCATGCTTTAAATACATGTAATAGCGCTAGAACCATAAAGAACAAAACTTCATCCTTCCGCATTCAAAGGCACCTCATTGTGTGTGCCGGCGTCGCATAATCGAACTTAAGTCGCGTTGTCGCCCTACGGCGTCAAAGGCATCCATCGATGCATGCTTCGAGTTCGCTATCAAGGCATAGCTATTTATCATCAATACTCCACGCTGCGATGGGGGTGAAGAGAATGATACGGGTATGCTCATTGTTTCGAATTGTTCTCACTAGCGGCCCGTTCGTTTTAGCCACCTCAAATGTGCCAGTGCAATCAGTCTTGGATTCGAAAAGCAGGAAGAAGATGAAAGCAATCTCATCATCATAGTATAAATGCTACATTTTACACATCATCTGGGAGAATTTCACGTTCACGCGGCTGTGCGATCCCGAAGAAAAACCGAAGTTATCTCCAACAGCAGCCTATGAGGAAGTAAGGACACGCCTTTTAGAACTACAGGATGCTTCCGCGTTCATTGAAAGTCGGCGAATTATCACGACTGGAGCAGAAACGAATACGGTCTTCGAAAAATTAAAGAAGAATAATCTGGTCAGACGCAACTAATGGATATCGCAATTAGCCCTCTTCCGCGTCACTCGCGAGTCATTGCGCAATTATCCAATTTCTTTGTAGAGCTTACGCAAAAGAAGCTGCAGAATCTTTCTCCTTTCTCATTGCACAAAGTACTTCCTCAGAAATGGATGAAGGGTTATGGGTTTTATCTGCTTTGAGTACATTGACAGACGGAAATAAAGCATCTACGCACTCCCGACCGGAAATTCTCTCAATCACAAGGGCTTTCTGAATGAAAGTTGACGCACTGGTATAAAACAAGGGGTGAAGGGCAAGAAAAGTAGCGAAAATAATGACAGGTTAATCCACCTGTGACTTTCGGGTTGCTTGTATTTTGCAGTCGTCCCTTATCGTCGGTCAAGTGCCTTCCACGCTCCTCGAAGTCACGCATATCGCACGCGTTCGTGCTTTTATCCATCTCCTTTATAGTTCTAGTTCGGCCGAAGGAAATTGATCAACGGGCCGTGTCTATGTCAATAGCCACACGTCGGAGTCCGAAACATTTACATAAACTCGCAGTATGAACAGTAACAGATCGATTAGTAATCGCAATGGCCCTCATTTAATTGAAACCTTCGAAAAAAAAGGAGATTTCGGCTTTGCTTTCTTCTTTCTTAATAAACGATTAAGCAAATCTTGAGATATAATAAACAGCTCCGGCGTTGCGGTGAATGACTACACCTTTAAGCTATGTAAAAAGAGTAGACAAGACATTGAAGAGCGAGACAAAGCAATTTGTGTGACCGGAAAGCAGCAAGAACTTGAGCCTCCAGAGAATAGTACGATGCAGAACGATTGAATCAGAAAACACGCTTTAAGGGTGACTAGCGTTTGTAAAAGCATCAGCCGCGACCCAGCGACACAGTCTGACTTAAGCAGTGTCGAATCCGACATTGTACAACGATCGTCGTTGATCCCGGCTAGTCGGAAGGCGGAGCATCGGCACTGGCGCGCTCATCGCTCTTCGATGGCCAAACAACCCTCCGTCTATCCACTTCGGTATATAGCCATAAAGTCCACTGGTGCCTTTTCCCGCCTCAAATGCGACCTGCGACCACACACTCCGGTACACACGATGAAGGGCACGGAACTCTTCCGGGCCGGACGGTGAAATGGGGAGCTTTTCCGAGCACGCGCAACCGGGCATGTGCAGAGCAGTATTTCGCCCATACGTTGCGAAGTTGACGCCTGGGAGGGAAGAACTCGCTGACAAAAGAAACTGCGGGTCCAAGTGAGTGTCGTGTGGGTCCGAGTCATCGTTTTCATGGCCAAGAGAGCGCAGAAAACTGAGGAAAGCTGGAAAAACGAATGGGGGCGTGTGTGCGGCAAGATCCGAGAACCATACATTTGCAGAGCGGGTGCGCTTATGGGTGTAGACCGCGAGGCCAACGAGTAGGGTAGCGTATGATGCGAGGAGTATGCCAACGCTTCCGGAGAAAGTGATAAGGATGTTCGAGAGCGCGAGCAACGCTGAGGCATTGAAAGATGTCGGTCTTGTGTAACTTCCTTGATGGCCATTGCGAGCACTTTGTGATTCTGAAACTGTAGTCGATAACACGGTATCCATGATAGCGACGGGTAAGAGAACGACCGTCCAAATAGCCTCTAAGCCAACGTATTGCCCACCAAACGCGCATCTGCAGAACCTCAATTTTGAGCCAAAGAGTGCAAAGAAAGAGACAAGTCCTATAACGAGCGAAGACCCAGATATTAAAGCAAGATCCGACGCTTTACGGCTGGCTGTAGGCAGTATGGAGAGGCAGATGGAGAAAGATAGGAAGGAGACGGTAGTGACGTAGAAAAGCAAGAAGGAACGGCCTTGCGCGAAAGTGAGGAGCCACCAAGTCATTGTAAAGATGCCAGATAGCGAGAACGAATAGAAAACTGGAAGAGCTTAGAAAAACATAACGATGGACGATCGACATTGAATGGGGTTGGTTTCTTTGACGTGGCTGACGCAACTCGGACCGAGCCGAATTTACCACGACATTGAAATGTTTGGGTGCCTTCTTCGTCTGTACATGGAATTCATTACAGGGTATTCGGAAAATCTTGCCAGTTTCTCGAATTTGTGCCATGTCCTCATACTATAAAATATGGACAATTTTCTATGCCAGAATCCAAGAATAAAATATTGGGTTCTATTCAAGCCAAACGAACGCTTCGAAACGCGTTGGACGGGAAACAAGTGGGATAAATACGTCTATCTGGTACATAATATACTTTCTGTGAGATGAGCGAGATACCGTTTATCAAATGCATTATATATATATACATTGTTGTGTCAAGTGAGATCCATGCGAGATATTGATGTGTTGGACAGCAGAGCGAAGGCAAGACTATGAGATGTGTAGAATAGAAAGAAAAATACAACGCAGTTGTATCCGAACCCGCGGCCCTTCGAAAGCCCTCAGACCTTGCTATCGGAGCTTCTCAAGCGCTTGGAAGGTTTAGAGCTATGAGACGCCGCGTTGTCCACAATCTCCTCATGGTCAGGACCACGCTTCGTGCCGGAACTCTGCATTCCGGACGTCATCGCTTGGCGAGCGTAAGGCGACGTGTCCGTCTTATTCGGAGCGGGACCTTCGTTTACCGCCCTCGAACTCCGTAGCAAATAACGCGTTTGCAATGAGGGTTGTAAAACGTCCTTAACGCTCTTACCCGCTGAGACTTCGACCGGAGGAGGGGGTGCCGAGTCGTTGGATTTCAGTTCGAGTAGCGTAGAGTCGATGGCCTTGATAAGATCAGCAAAGACATTCTCCGCTTCACGATCACGAGGAAGTCTGACTGGCTCCGGGGTAATGCCTCCAAGCATTGCAAGGACATGTGGGTCGAGGTCCTTTGGATACAGTATCCGTCGCCACTCTCTCATCAACGTTAAAAGAGGCTTGAAGTAGTGGTGCACCCGAGAGATAATCTCCTTCTCGAACTGCGCCACTTCCTGCATCATATGCGCCTTCGCTCCGCCCACGAGTTTCATGGCCATTGGGCTGTAAGGATCAACTGCAGCCGGCACCATGGCGCACCAAACAGCTATTCCAGTGTCATTGAAAGCGCAATCAGCTGCAGCGCGAGGAGCGTCGTGGGGACCGCCTTGCGTGGTGCAAACCCAAATCAACACGTAGAGCAACGATTCCAGATCGTGGTAGTAACAATGCTTCTCAATCCTTCCCAAGAGCACGTCAATTGACATGAAAGGTAGAGTCCCCTACAGACTTTTTATCAATAACGAAAATTCATAGAGGCAAACATCACGTACAGTTCTTTCTCCTTTAGCGCATCCCGTCCTCGGGTGTTTTATTGCGTAGTCGAAATCGATCACCACTCCCTTTCGTAGAAGAAGTTCTTTTATCTTAACGAGAATGAGATTCCGAGGACTGATGTCGCGATGGACGATATCCTTTTCATGGAGCGCTTTTATAACTGAGATGTAGTGTTAGCAGCAGTTTGAATGGACAATGTAAACAGTAACGAACCCAATACATAATCTTTAAACGCCGACACGAGTTCCGTGAGCGAGTCGAAGTCCTCCAAACCTTTCCCGTAAGGCGTAATGAGCAGTCGATGGTGATCCCTGATCACCACATCCTCATCGTCCAATAGATCGCTGTCGGTCGTGTCCTTGATGATCCGACCGTCGATGCGAAAATGCACAATTTCATGATCAACAAATCTCGAGACTCCGTCTATCGTCTTGATATCTTGCAAGACTTCCGATTCCTTAAGAGGTCGAGATCGATCCACCCAAGAATCCTTTAGCACAGAAACGTAGTCGTCTCCTTCGCCCTGTACCATAAAACAGACCGTCCCACGACCGCAAATGACAGGATCTACATGGATCGTTTCGAGGATCCTGTAGAGCTTGCCATTCATCTTGACACAAAGACGCTTCGTCGCAGCGCGTGTGAGGGGTTTCTTTGACTTAGTAGATGGATTAGCAGGAGGAGCCATGGATGGACCAGCCGCAGTAGCACCGGAAGTGTTTACCGAAGGAGCTTCCGGTGGGCTACCTTTGCCAGTTTCGGACGAACTAGAAGCGGCTGAGGTCGACATGGCAGGTTTTGAAGGACGCGTATCGGTAAAGAAGGACGGATCAAAGCCGATGTAGTACTCTTCAGGAACGAGGAATCCGATTATGACGCGCAAGAAATCTTCCGGAGAAGAGTGCACATTGAACCTCGTCGAGGCTCGGATCCCAGAGCGATTGAAGATGTAGAGCTCCATGTTGTCGTCAAAAAGACCGAAAGATATGACGAAACGACGGTCTTCTTGGTGACTATAACAAAGTCGAGCATACTCCGCACCTTGGGCTTCTACGTCTTTGACAGGAAACGCCGGGTTCGATTTCAATTCGCCGAACCCGTAAACATCAGTCCAGCTGCCCTTCTCCTCTCGTTCTGCGTCCTCCCTGCTTAGCACGACGATATCCGGTTTGCGTTCCGCCGTGGTGGAGTTCAGTGCGATTTCGGAGTAGCGGTCGGAGAACACGCGATCATTCGGGCTCTTCTTGTAAGCAGGGTCGAGAACAGATCGAGCTTCATCGACGACCTTGTTGAAGTAGGTCACGATGTGCGGCTCAGCACCAGGCGCGCCTGTTACGGGCCAATTGACCCATTCTCCATCGCGGTAAAGACACTTCCCCTTGAGATGCTCGAGTACTTTCTTTATGGGATCGATGCAGTCGCGGGCGACGTTGACTTTGGAAGCCATGTGTTGAAGTCGGGCAGAGCGTCGAGGCCCGTCGGGGGAAGTAGCAGGTGTGGAGGGTGCGGGAGTGGGAGGAGCGGATGTATCACGTACGTGAGTCGCATCACCATCTGCCATGCTGGACTGCAGTTCATCATCACCAGAGGCCCCCTCGTTCGATTCAGCATTTGCGGGATTGTTCTCGACCTCGACCTCGGCCTCAGCCTCGGGGTAACGAACATGTTCGACGGCTAGGCCTGTAGTCACATTGAAGGCACGATCGGGAAAACTGACCGAGACGAGTCCCGGAATGTTGCGGAAGGTAGCGCCCATGACTTCGTTTCGGACAGATGTGCCTATGTCGCACTTCTTCTCTTTCTGTATATCAGGAGATTGGGAACCAGCGTATATTGTTTTCACGTAGGTCTTATTCTTCAACGGCGAGGAATTGAAGGTGTGAGGAAGATGCCCGAAATCGTTTACGTTCGACGCGGCGGCGTCCGACGACGACGAAGGAGGCGGTGGCTGAGGAGGAGGAGTCTTGTCCCGTGCAGAGGGCCAAGATGGGAACGGCGGGACAGGAGGACTTCCAGACATTGTGTTTAGCAAGATGTGGGAGATGGTAGAAGAGAAGCGATGGGGGTGAAGTGCATGTTGAGCTCACCTTAAAAGCAACAATGGGCTTCAGCCACAAGAACGTTGCTTGTTTGGGGTCCTCAGGGTAGTCCTGTGGCTGGATGACGATGATGGTTGAAGTTGGACTGTGGCTTG
Source organism: Phellopilus nigrolimitatus (assembly GCA_021029095.1). Classification (NCBI taxonomy): domain Eukaryota; kingdom Fungi; phylum Basidiomycota; class Agaricomycetes; order Hymenochaetales; family Hymenochaetaceae; genus Phellopilus; species Phellopilus nigrolimitatus. The sequence goes on from JAJOHG010000012.1 coordinate 370,108, forward strand.
CAACGTGACGCGACTTGTAACTCACAGAGTAACGCTACGTTATGGCTTACAAACTACCACGCTCAGTTACGTCCGTTACCAGACGCATCTTTTCAAAGTTTATCCGATTTCATTGTCTACTGCTACCTTCCCGAGTCATGGGAATGCAACTGCGAATCCTTTTTATCGATGTAGGAACGTACACGCTAAAGTTCCAGAGACGAAGTCCCTACCAATGTGGGTTGTAGCCAATTTACTTATAGCGCGAGTAATTCAAGAACTTGACGACTTTTTGCTTTCCCGGACCAGAACAAGCCTGAAGACTTTAGTCTCTGCTAATCTTGCGAAATCATGATGCAGTTAAGTCGTCGGTCATACGTGGCGGACGTTTCGTTTATGTCATACTTGCAACGGACTGCTCGTGCATACCTTAGTCGCCAAAGGGTACTCCATCCTCCTTGACCTCGCCCTCGGTTTCATACTGCCCATGCTCACTTTATCCCAGAATGTGCGTCCCTGCCAGATGATGTGTCGAAGTCGTGGTGTGAGGACCGCTGTATTGGCCTCGACGTCTTCTGAAAACATTTTCTTAACGGTGTTCGAGAAGGGGTCCGAGACAGTGATGGCTAACAGGCGGCGGCTCGATTCGAAACATTGCAAAATCGAACGCTGAGCCCCAAATCAACTGGAATTCAAAATGGAGCGAGATCTTGTACGTGCCATGTCAAGCAGAACAGTGCTTCCCAAGCTCGACGCGAACAGCGACAACTCGACTAACTCAGGAAACATCATAGTCACATTTTTGGCCTCGACAAGAGCCTTACGCTGTGGTCCAGCAAGGACAGCTCGAGGCAGCGGAGTTGCCGAGTGGTGCGATACGTTGCTGCATATAGTCGTATTACCGCTCGGGCACCGTAACAGCAAGACAATGAGTGTGCTGCTTTCTCGACGAGGAAGGAGGAGCCGCCAGCACGTTCTAGAGTCCACGAGTCCATTTCGCAGTAAGTGTGCACGTCCAAATTCCGTAGGGTTACGTGCTCTACGTTAAACCGCCCTGATTCAATACCTTCATATACGAAGACCAGCCGGAATGACTGGGGATTGGGGAAGTGGAGTTCTGACAGGTCCATCTCGGAGAATTGCGTCCCGAGGTGCAGAGTTTGAAGGTTCTTGTGCTGGTGAAGGGATGTGAGTAGTGCATCCATAGGTTCGAAGGATCCATTAAATGAAGCAGTATCCTCCCTTGTCTCGAGGGAGACTCAAGTACTGTAAGTTTCTGTATTGTTTGGATAAGAGAGTATGCCGACGGAGGAGGAAGACTGTGGCTTGCAAATGTGACAGGCTCAGGCTCGTAACTCAAATACATGTACTACCAGACGCGTCACAGTAAGTTCAGAGTCCGCTTTTATTGTCTACTGCTTCCTTTTGCTCTGTACGTGATTTTTGAGCAAGTTGTGGGCACACACCTTGAATGTATTTCGCCGATATCTATATAAACGTGAACTGACTCGGAGTCCACAGACGACGTTGGTAACCACCTTACGCGCAAGTAACTTACAGCGCTTTTACAAAACCTTGTCAGTGCGCGCAAAAAAAAAAAAAAAAGTTGCGGCCCCTCAGGGTGTGCCAAATAAGGCATTATTGCCTATTTGAGCGAAGTCGCGTCGTGATTGCCTCGTCCATTGTGCAGTTTGTTGTGTCGTGCAGCACACTGCCCGTGTCGAGACGCTCGTAGATGCAGAACTGGAGTCAGTGGAATTATGCAGAGGCACCCGCACAATGTACAGCCAAAATTTGACATCAACTTCGCCGGTTTGCGAGCTACACCGCCGTCGTCTCTGGGAGACTTTCGTCTGCAGGAGCTCATGCAGGTACGATATTACTATCTTAGTTACATCGAGAAGCCAAAAATGCCAGCAAGTGCATCAGGGTAGTAGTGGCTTGTCTTGTATAGCCAAAGAACACGGATATTCAATTCCTCACTGATCTTTCGATAGGGCATGCATTGTACAACGACGACGAGAAAAAAAAAACACGACGCGACTTCGCTCAAATAGGCAATAATGCCTTATTTGGCACACCCTGAGGGGCCGCAACTTTTTTTTTTTTTTGCGCGCACTGACAAGGTTTTGTAAAAGCGCTGTAAGAAGTATGACAAGAACAAATACATAATAGATTGTTCCATGTCGTAAGGCTCGGACTCCAGATATGATTGTATCACAAATCCTTTCATTGTAATATTTTCTCGTCTCCTATCTTCTTTTCCTGAATCCTCAATTTGTCTCTCGGTATAAAAGAACTTGTTACTCGCAGTTACCAGATTCGTCGTGTGTACCTAGTAAGAAAGCATTTTGTAATATTTAGCAGTCTTCAAACTGGATTGGGTGGCCGCACTTACTTAGGTGCTTTACTCGCTTTTTTCTTCTTCTCAGCGATGAGGCCAGGGACTTTCATGTAGAACTTCTGCACGAAAGCCCCTGGCTAGAACAGCCGATCATCAAGAGCACGTAACGGACGTTAAGGAGCACGTTATCATATAAGCTTCGTTATATAAGGATCCAGCATTCAAAAAATGTATAGTTCGGGCGGCGACGGTACTCGTCTCAGTTTTACACATTTATTTGAGACACGTAAGGTACTTAAGATAAGAGAACGGAGGAACAAAGTGCTAACTAAAGACATGCTTTGAACGATCAGTCGATTATCTCCTCCGCGCCGTCGTCATCGCTTTCCGCTTCCGCCTGCCGCTGACGCTCTCTGCGAAGATGCGCTTTGACTTTCTGCTCGAGCTCTTTATTTGTCTGAAAGTTTCGGAGGGGGAAAAGGTCAATTCAATCCTATTTTAGCAAAAAAAAAAGAACTTGGAGGAGACGAGAAAGGCGAAGACTGTACCTTAAAGTCCGACCAGCCAACCATTTTGTTGCATCCTGTAGCAGGGCATTTCTTCTTTACCGATTTGTTCCCAAGATATTCCTCAATCGCGGCTTTGCAGAAGCTATGTGTGCATACTTGTCTGGAGACGGGTTGCGAAACGTTCATTGGTAGTTAGCATAAAAGGCTGGAGAGAGAGCGAGAGCGGAATGCACTTACGAGGTAAGCGGATCCTCAAGGATTCTAAGGGTGATAGGGCATGTGTAGACCTGAGAGACACCGCCTACAACAATGTCGTCGTCATCTTCGTCGTCACCTTCCTCTGCAATATAAGATTAGTAAGTTGACGAAGAAGGCAACAAGGCAGCACGGATGGATACATACCTCTGTCGATAAGCTCGGTCATAGGCGGCATGCCCTGATCAGGGTGCTGAACCTCCTAAAGATAAGAATGTGCGACATGCGATCAAAAGCAAGTAAAAAGTAGGTGAGTAACGCGACGAACAAATATGCCTTGCTTGAAATTAGCGTAGACTTCGTCCTTTGCATACTTCTGCCTCGTTGTCTTATTCTCCCAGGCTTCCTTTTTGTCTTCGACACCTTGTTCGTACCTTCTCACTACGTTGCTCTTCGTTTGCACCGAGCCCATAGATTTATATAAGCCCCCCAAAAAAGTAGATGTTTGATTCTCACTATTTCTTCATCCAAACCAAGGTCGTTGGCGATGCCTACCAGGGTATCCTTATGTGCCTTCAGCTCAGCCTGCGTGTCAAGTAGATCACGCATGATGATATCCATATGGGCGAGCTCTTTCAAAGCCTATATTATCCATAAAAAGGATAAGTACGTTGAAGTCCGCATCAGTCTATACGCACCGCTTCGCCATCCCTGCTCTCTCCCCCTCGGCCATAGCAATTCCCACCTGTTGTACAAGCGGGAATGCTGACCTGTGGATGTTTCCCAAGACTTGCTCCCAGTCATCTGCAATCTGCGCGATTCTTCTCCCATCCGCGCGCGACAGTGGCTGGTCCTGGAAGTTCTCGATGTCGATAGTCTGTTTCACAACTTCCTCTTCTTCCCCCTTCTCATCCTCTTCCTCTTCCACATGTTTGCGACGCGATTTCGTGCCCTCTTCCTTCTTCAGTTTGCCGGTCTTCGCCCTCTTTGCGGACTTCCTTGACGCCGTACGCGGCTGTTCGTCGCGACCTTGGTCATCGTCTTCTACGTCTTCCGTGCGCGAGCGTTGGGACGGTTCGCCTTCTTCAATATTGTCTTCCGATACTTGACGGCGTCGAGAACGAGCAGTGCTTCCCCGTGCGATTGAAGGCATTGACAAGTCAAGTGAATGAGGTTAGATTGCGCACGCGTTCATGACAAACTTTAGGGCCGGCTGAGTCGCGTACCTCCGATCTGCGAACGAGAATGGTCGCTGAGGTCTAAATGGAAAGAGAAAGGGAAATAATTTAGAATATAGAGGGCTGTACTGATGTGTGTTCACTGTGTCTATTTACACTGTCATTGCACGGAAGTGGAGAATCAATCTTCATAGCTTCGAGTCCAACATTGAGCAACACCAAGTAGGGTTGACAGGTTTGATCTTGGGAGTTTTCTTTGGCATTGATTTGCCTTCTATTTGATCAACAGGATTCACGGACAGCTGAATGGTGTTCAACCTCACTTGCAGATCGCAATTCTGGATGAATACCGAGGTTATGGCTGAGCCCTGCAAAACCATCTCAAAATATGTATACCGATTGGATTCCGCCCCAGCCTTCGCCTTGATGTGTGCACGGTGTGCCATCTCCTCAAAAGCAGCAGAATGATTTCGGGATTTGTGTGTGTATAGCAGTCTCATCATCAAGCTCGATACTTACAACCGCCCGAACCAAACATGGATAGTCTTTCAAGTTGAACGCGTATTCGGGTGCAAGGTCCTTTTGTAAACGACGCGGAATCGCGAAAATCCGTGCGCCACCCGCGCCACCTATATAGTGTTGTGGGCAAAACTCAAGTCGTCGAGATTTGCCGATTTGCCTGGCAAAACGTGGCAAAACCCTGTTTTGCCAGTCTGGCAAAACATTATTCTCATATTTTGTATTGTCTTCGTAGATCTATAATGAAAAACATTACCGGGCAAAACTATATAACGCAATTTATTACAGCTGGGAAGTCAAGTAAGATTGGCCTTGGCCTTGAGAACACTTTTATCCCAAATTGCACCGTTGCATCCCATCTGGTGGTGAATTTGATGGTTTTCCGCCTCGAAAACCGGTGCATCACCTTTGAGGACCTTGTCAAGCTCAACAAGATCAAATATCTCGCCGGCATTGACCTCGTTTACATCAAATTCAGTTCCCGAAATGGGTAGGCCTGTTGTCAAATCATTTCCCACACGCAATTCATTCGACGTGGACTCGACGTCTTTGAACGCTGCATCTAGCCCCTCCATTGTCACGTCTTCAGGTCCACTGATCTCCAGGTTATCGCCGGCCGAGTACGTTGTGAGGACAGGTCGGATTGTGAAGCCTTCGTCTAGTTCAGCGACGAGATTTTCGTCGATACTGATGTCCGGTCTCGTGTGCATGTGAGCAGTTGTCCGTCGTGTCTTCCTCCCTTGCTCAATTGCCTGTTCGTGAAGAAGTGAATTATAGTGGCAGCGCAGCTTGCCTAATTTCTCGAATGTCTTGATGTCCAAACGTGAGCGTCGTTTCCCTTGAATTCCGCCCAAGCTCGAGAATAACCGTTCAACTTCAGCAGTGTGCGGCACAAACCCGAAAAGAATGACAGCCATACTCTTCAATGGACACTCCTGCGACCTCACCGGAAGCTTCTCCCACCAATCCCTCGCATTCCCGCTGCCTCCTGAAAATGGTTTCTCGCCGAAAGAGTAAGCACGAAGATCACAAAGAAGTTTTATGACCACGCTTTCTGACCAGCCCCACTTCTTTGCAAACACGAGTGCAATATCTTCCGCATTATCAAATGTACGTGATTTAGCTGCCTGGGAAACAGCAAGTTTTCGACAGAGGGGGTGAAGGAATAGCGTAAACCAGTGAAGGTCCGTGTTCATAGCGTGGAATTCACGGTTGAAGGTGCGTTTAGCATGATACATGAAGTCGGCGTCATCGTTAACATGTGTTTCGACTCGGATCATATGTTGTGCGCAGCGTAGAAGCTCTAGCATGCAATCTGCAAGTGTTGCATCACGAGACTCAAGGTTCCCTATGGCGTCGACGAGAGGCTTGCAAAACCGTAAAAGTTGATCAGTGAGATCCCAATGTCTAAGATCGCGCGTCACAAGCTGAATAATATCTGATGGCAATGCTGACAGTCCGTCTTTTGACTTCTGGGCATCTGGCCGTTCACAGAGTGTTCGCAACGACTTTCTGAAGGTAAATTAGTTAATTTTTAATGTATATTAAATCCTTATAATACTTACTGAAATGTCTGCACGCTTAGGAACATCAAAATCAAAGCATACCATCGAGACTCCGTGTTAATGGCAAGACCACGATGGATGCCATTTTCCTTGGCAATCTCGAGGAGCTGGCCACCCCAGTAATGCGAGCTATTGAAGAAAGAAACAATACGGGTGTTCTTTCTGGCAGTTTCTTTCATGACCGGGTACGCAGTAATCTTTCCAATTAATGTATTGAGCAGATGGAGGAAGCACGCATACGTCTACGAGCTGGTAAGTATTGGAAGTAAGGTAGAAATAAATATGAAGACTTACGATGACCCAAGAATACAGAGCTTCCCATTTTCTGCGTACAGCTTTCATCACAGAAGGATCATCGGTAGCTAAGGCACCGAGTTGCTCTGGTTTGACATCCATCTTCCTGAGGTTCTCGTTGCAGACATCAACAACCGTATCTGAAGATGCACGCTTCCCAGTAAGATCTGACAGTCCCAAGACGACAGGGTATTTTTTTACTTCCGAAAGAACAGTGCCGTAGATACTGCGCCGTGCAGCATCTTCCCATCCGTCAACCATGAGTGTCAATGTATGGCGCTCTCCAATGTGTTCCATTTCCAGAAGATCAACCCGTGCAGCCTCTGCATCAAGTACTGTATGCGAGAGTACATAGCGTGTTGGTGATGTATACATAGGTCTCAAAGCTTTCATAAGTGCTTTAAAGAAAACGTCCTCGACAACATTGAAAGAGACATTTGCATGGACAATAAAGCTGACAATGTAAGCTAATTAATGTCCGCCCGTGCATCTGTACTTTTTTTTTGCACTCACCGTAAAACCTTTCTATCGTATTCCTCTGATGTCTGCTTGTCAATCGGTCTCTCCAAATATGAGCTTAGAGATGTGTTCGGAAGCTTCCTTTTCTTGACAGTAATGGCAGATTTGTCCTGGACAGATGAGCCTGCTTCTTCGACAATCTCCGCGTCTCCAGAACCAGAACCGAGGATTGCCGCTGATGCTTCTCCGCTGCCACCTTTCTTCGAATTGATCTTCTTGAGGGCCTGTACACGTAGTTCCGCAGGTGCATTACGGCATTCATTCGGATCCGCAAGGTGATTAAGTAGCGCGTTGTCACGATGAAAAATGCATGAATCGGGCCCACAGTAATGACATGCCGCATACCACTTGCGACTGCGGTCCTGCTTCTGTACAAGCTTTGTGAAGTGAGCAGCAAGGAAGGAATCCCAAGGACGTCCACCGGGCCCTTTTGCAGTGGACATCATTCAGAGTGCTGAGCAGATACGAGGCAAATTTTCGCGTGCAAATGTGTTATTATTGGGGTAAGTATAGTAAAATTAAGCGAGCTTTAGCGATGTACTAAAATTTGAACTTGGTTATAAGTTATGATGTCACATAAGTACACAATTTTCGAAGGCGATTTCGATAATATCAAGGGTTCTGCCGAGTTTTGCCAACCCGAAATTCCCGCTCAGTATTGCCAAACGGCATTTGCCATTTTGCCACGCGGCAACGGCAAAACTCTCGAGTTCCGCCAACAACACTACACCTATAATACGATCGTGTTACATACAAAGATGAAATGAGATGATCCGAGCTTCGGCATGCGTCTGTTTTCTTCGAAGAAGGCAGAAAGCTTGATGCAATCTGATCTGAATGTTCGGCAACCAGATACAGCCTGATCCGTGCACTCGGCACTCCGGCAAAAGCTTAGATGATAGGATCGTGCGTCACGCAGTCGGTGGCGAGGCGGCGCGAGATTTTTTGCGATTCCGCACAGTCATGAAAACGGCTGTAACTGAGAAGAAAAAAAGTGGGCGAGAAACATAAACTGCGAGTCACAAATGTTTTTCAGGTGGACAAAGAGAAATATTTTAGGGGCAAGGACGGTGCCGCTCCAGGTCTCTGAATAATGCTTTGTGCTCAGTCATCCTTTGGAATACGTGAGTCATTCGGTTCCCCGCATCTCGACTGGATAGGAAGGTGTTTCGCACAGCTACCATGTATACCTTCTAGGATTCTCACAGCTCCTTGATTGCATGCACTTCTACGTCGGAATGCAGGCGGCTTCGCGTAGCGCGGCCGCGCATACGCTGACCACATGCCGAGGGGAGACGTCACCAGGAGGGTCACCAGGTGCCGAAGGTACGTAGAAATGTCCTATTATAAAAGTGGCCTACCTTCCCTCGATGTCTCTCATTCTCATTCCCCTCTCATCTACCTCACAAGCCGCCTCAACCGCCTTTTACAATGTCGCTTTGGACAGCACCACCTCCCCCAGCGACCCCGCTTGGTCGTTACCGCGTTCTTTCTCCGCTCGCTGGCGTGCGTGTCTCGCCGCTCCAGCTCGGAGCCATGAGCATCGGTGACCAGTGGGCCCCTCTTGGCATGGGGTCAATGGACAAAGAGGCATCCTTCAAGCTCCTCGACGCGTTCTACGGTGCGGGCGGAAATTTCATCGATACGGCCAACAACTAGTGAGTGCTTTGTTATGCATATCAGGCTAATATGAATTTCCTGATCACGTTCTTTTCTGTAGCCAGGATGAGTCGTCCGAGGCATTCATCGGCGAATGGGCCGAGAAGAGAGGCATTCGAGATCAGCTTGTAATTGCAACGAAGGTTCGTAGTACTAAATTGACTTCTTACGACATGATTAAACCATATTCGACCAATTAGTACACGACGAACTACAAGCGCGCGGCCACCGACATTAACATTAAGGTGAACTACACGGGCAACAATGTCAAGTCGCTCAAGGTCAGCGTCGATGCAAGCCTCAAGAAATTGCGCACCAACTACATCGACATTCTTTACGTGCACTGGTGGGACTACAACACTTCCGTCGAGGAGGTCATGAACGCTCTGCACAACCTCGTCGCCACGGGTAAGGTGCTCTATCTCGGCGTGTCCGATACACCCGCGTGGGTTGTCGCGCAGGCAAACACTTATGCGAAGCTCACCGGCAAGACGCCGTTCGTGATATACCAGGGCGCGTGGAACGTTATGGCGCGCAGCTTCGAGCGCGACATCATCCCGATGGCCCGCGCACACGGCCTTGCGCTCGCGCCGTGGAATGTGATTGCCGCCGGTCGCCTTCGCACGGACGCTGAGGAGGCAAAGCGAGCAGAAACAGGCGAGAAGGGGCGCACACTTTCGCAAGCGGAGTGGAGGCGCAACGAGGATGAGAAGAAGATGAGCGCGGCACTCGAGAAAGTCGCGAAGGAGGTCGGCACCGAGCACATCACTGCTGTGGCGATCGCATACGTGATGCAGAAGACGCCGTACGTCTTCCCGATCATCGGCGGGCGTAAGGTCGAACATCTTTTGGCCAATATCGAAGCGCTCAAGATTTCGCTCTCGGACGAGCAGATCAAATATCTCGAGAGCGTCTTGCCGTTCGATCCAGGCTTCCCCGTTACGATGATTGTAAGCATCGAGAGCAGATTTTGTTTGATATGAGAGACTGACTTCTCGACAGGGCGATGGCACGTCTTCGAGCAGACTTCTCTCGTCTGCTGCTCATGAAGACCGGTGGCCGCTCAAGCAGGCGATTAAACCTGAAAGCAAGTGATATATGTAGTAATTTGATCAGCAAGTATTCTCGCTGTTGTTAAAATCATCTGTAATGTGAAAGGGAGATACGTCGTATGATTAATTTTTGCCTTCAAATGTATGCTGTAACCGAAGAGATCCAACCTGGCAAGATTTCCGAAGTATCGAGTCTTGCGGCTTATTCTGGTCCGAAAGGTAAACTGGTTGTCAGGCTTCTTAAGTTACTTGCGTGTAAGGTGGTTAGCAACGTCGTCTGTGGACTTTGGGTCAGTTCCCGTTTATATAGATAAGTATCGGCGAAATACATTTACAGTGTGTGCCCATGACATAAAATTATGTAATAACGGGCGTCGTGATTTGTAAGCTTCGCCACCGCATTAGTACATGAGTTACGAGCCTGTCACAGTTTCAAGCCACAGCTCGAATTTCAACCATCTCATCGTCGCCGTCGTCGTTGCTCTTCGCATCAAGCTTAAGTGGTCTGAAAGAAACTACTGGAATATTCAACTCCTTAACAGTGCAAGGGAAGCGATATACGATCAGGAAAAGAACACCGACATCTTTCAAAGCTATGGAGGATATTTTTCTTGACATCCCGGAGCTCGTTCCCGTCAGCTTTCCAGATTATGCCTTCTATTTAAACTCAGGCGCGCACATCAGACAAGCTCCTTGCACTGCGGCCGAGAGCGCGTACGCAAGTGCTACGTCGAAGGGTGGGGCATCATATGAAGCCGAACTTACCACTCCAGATGGTGATGCTCCTTACACTCGTGACAAATGCCCTACTTCCACTCCTGCACCCTCCACTCCCACTACTTCCAATGAAGTGCCTCGGCTCTCTGCCCCACCAAAGGCTAATCGTCAACGCAAGTCAAAGGCTTCTAGAGTCAACCCCGCTCGAGTTTGCAAAAGTCCTATCCAGAAAGTGCTCGGGCATCTCAAGAAGACTCTCTACCGTTCAGGAAAGTGGGTCGACTGGCCTGCGACAGACAAACCCGGTGCGGTGTCGAACGTTGCGTCCTACTTCAACAAGGTCGTTGACGAAGCTCGATCCGTTCTCGACCCCGCTTACAAGAAGAGCCCGAATGATCGCGTGTTCTCAGACCGCTATTCCAAACCAAACATCGCTGTATTAACCAGGGATGATGCCGGCCGAGAGGAGAAAGGCAGCTGGGCCGATATTTACGGATTTGGTGAGCTGATGCCGCACGGGGAAGATCACTCTGAAGAAATAGAGAACCGAAACGCGGAATATGCTCGACTTTCTTATCATTCCCAGGAAGACCGTCGTTTCGTCGTATCTTTTTGTCTTTTTGACGACAACATGGAGCTCTACATCTTCAATCGCTCTGGGATCCAAGTCTCAAGGAGATTCAATGTACATTCTGCTCCGAGTAATTTCTTGCGCGTCATATTGGGGTTTCTCATTGCTGCAGAGTACTACATCGGTTTCGATCCATCCTTCTTCACCGATACGCGTCCCTCAGAACCTGCCATGTCAGGTCCAGCGACTTCTAGCTCGTCCGACGCGATCAAAGCGGGCCCATCCGAAACTTCTTCAGTTAGCACTTCAAAAGTTACTGAGACTGGTCCGTCTCTATCTCTTATAGCTAGTCCATCCGCTGAGCCAAAGAAGCCTCTCACACGTGCTGCAGCGAAGCATCTTTGTGTCATGATGAATGGTAAGTGCTACAGGATCCTCGAAACGATCCATGTAGATCCCGTCATCTGCGGTCGCGGGACGGTCTGTTTTATGGTACAGAGCGACGGAGACGACTACGTTTCTGTACTGAAGGATTCCTGGATAGACCGATCTCGACCTCTTAAGGAATCGGAAGTCTTGAAGGATATCAAGACGATAGACGGAGTCTCCAAGTTTGTTGAACATGAGATTGTGCATTTTAGTGTCGACGGTCAAATCATCATGGACACGACCGACAATGATCTATTGGACAAGGAAAAAGCGGTGATCAGGGATCACCATCGACTGCTCATTACGCCTTACGGGAAAGGTTTGGAGGATTTCGACTCGCTCACAGAACTCGTGTCGGCATTTAGGGACTATGTGTTAGGTTCGTTACAATTCTCATCATCTCGTTCATTTGAATTACTTACGCTATGTCACAGTTATAAAGGCACTCAATGAGAAGAAGATCGTCCATCGCGACATCAGTCCTCGGAATCTTATTCTCGTTAAGATGAAGGACCTTCTCCTACGAAAAGGAGTGGTGATCGACTTCGACTGCGCAATAAAGCAACCCAGGAAGGAATGCGCGAAAAAAGAAAGAAGTGTATGTGGATTTTCCCTTTATGAATTGTCGTTATTAATGAAAGTGTGAAGGGGACACTGCCTTTTATGTCGATCAATGTTCTCTTGGGAAGGGTCGAAGAGCACTGTTACTACCACGATCTGGAATCCTTGCTCTACGTGTTGATTTGGATCTGCACTACTCAAGGCGGTCCGCATGGTGTTACTCGTTCCGAGTCTGATTGTCCTTTCGACGACACTGGAATAGCTGATTGGTGCGCTAACGCACCAGAATTCGTGGGCCGAGCGAAGAGCGCTATGATGAACTATCATAAGATGTTCAAGACGGACATAATCTCTTGTTTACATGTCTATTTCGAGCCTCTTTCCCCGTTGATAGAAAAGTGGCGAGACATTTTGCTTCCACATGACATCGATGACTTCGTACTCACAGCGATCGGTGGCATCATTCCGGACATATGCAAACGCCCTGCTGATCGTGAAGCGGGGAATGTCTTTGCTGATATTATCAAAGCCATTGACTGCACGCTAATCGAACTTCGTTCGAGTGATCCGACATTCCCTCCTCCGATCGAAGACTCTGCGAGCGACGGAATCAAGGACGCGCTACCTAGCTCCTTGCCGGCGGCTGATCCGCGAACATTTTCAGGCTCGACGACAGTGAATGATGACTCCCCTTCGAACAAGACAGATGTCACGCCTGTCGCACTCCAAGCGACGAAGACTGATCACAAGCCCAGGACGCAGAATTTCGGCAAGAAACGCTCGAGGAGTCCTAGTTGTGAGCAGATTGTGGACTACGTATCATCTCACAGCCCCAATTCTTCGAAGCGCTTGAGATGCTCGAGAACCGGTTGCAGCGTCTGAGAGTATTCGATTGTGGATACGACCGTGGTTTACTCTTCTCCCTTCTTCTCGCATATCATTTCACAAGTCTTACAGCATCTCGCATGAATGTGAAAGCACTCGAGCATTTGATTAATGCATATCACCGGATATAGACTACATGTATTTAGTAGGTAATTACATATCAATCCTATTAAATTTCTGTCTAGTCTTGTGGCTCTTTTAAGACGATTATGTTCGCGCTGTTGTACTATTAGTAGTACTAATGTGCGAGCCGGACATGGTCACGTGCTTCTGCGCGTAAATACGACACAACAACGCGTACATGCACCGAGAATCCGTGCCAAACCCCGAAAACGATACTCGACTATACGTATTCGAAAGACCCATCTCTGTTGGCGTCAGAACTCATTAGATAACTATATTTATTACTACATACATAGTCAATATTTTACGAGATGAGTGATTTACAAGTTATCAAATGTGCTATATACAATGTTGTGCCCACAGATCCATGCGAGACAACGACAGGCTCTAGAAGTAGAATTTTGCACAACAGAGCTAAATCAAAGGCATGCGATGTAAGGAGTAGACAAAAATCGCCAAATTTGAAACTCTAATCTTAACCAGGCTCATCTCGTTCATTATACATGAAGTCCCATGTGGTTCAGACTTCGCATACAATTTGAAGCTAGTACTGATTATATTTCTCCTTCAAAATTACATGTTGATTTGACAGGGTTGACAATCTTTGTCGGACAGGCGCATATCACTTGCTCTCAGGCCTGATCGCCTGCTTGAGTGGCCACCGGTCTTCATGAGCAGCAGATGCCAAAATGCTGTTCGAGGATGTTCCATCTCCCTGTGGAGAAGTCAGCCGGTAAATAGATAAGTCCAGACTCGCATGACCGACGCTCACAATCATCGTGTTCGGGAAGCCCGGATCGAACGGCAGGATACTTTCCAGGTACTTGATCTGCTCGTCCGAAAGTGAAATCTTCAGCGCTTCGATATTGGCCAAAAGTTGCTCGACCTTGCGCCCGCCAATGACCGGAAAAACGTACGGCGTCTTCTGCATCACGTACGCGATCGCTACAGCAGTAATGTGTTCGGCACCGACCTCCTCCGCGACTTTCTCGAGTGCCGCGCTCATCTTCTTCTCGTCCTCGTTGCGCCTCCACTCTTCCCGTGCCATGAGTGTGCGTCCTTTCTCACCAGAAGCTGCGCGCTTTTCCTCTTCAGCGTCAGTGCGCAGACGGCCGCCAGCAATCACATTCCATGGCGCGAGCGCAAGGCCATGTGCACGAGCCATCGGGATGATGTCGCGCTCGAAGCTGCGCGCCATGACATTCCAGGCGCCTTCGTAGATCACGAAAGGCGTTTTTCCAGTGAGTTTCGCATAGGTGTTCGCTTCTGCGACGACCCACGCAGGCGTATCGGACACACCGAGATAGAGCACCTTACCCGTGGCGACGAGGTTGTGCAAGGCATTCATGACTTCCTCGACGGAAGTGTTGTAGTCCCACCAGTGCACGTAAAGTATGTCGATGTAGTCGGTGCGCAGTTTCTTGAGGCTTGCGTCGACACTGACCTTGAGCGACTTGGCGCTGTTGCCGGTATAGTTCACCTTAATATTAATGTCGGTGGCCGCGCGCTTGTAGTTCGTCGTGTACTAATTAGTCGAATATGGTTTAGTCATGTTGTAAGAAGTCAAATCAGTACTACAAACCTTCGTTGCAATTACAAGCTGATCTCGAATGCCTCTCTTCTCGGCCCATTCGCCGATGAATGCCTCGGACGACTCATCCTGGCTGCAAATGAGAGCCAAAAAATAAGCCATTAAATATACGTGAATGCAATGTACTAACTAATTGTTGGCCGTATCAATGAAATTTCCGCCCGCATCGTAGAACGCATCGAGGAGCTGAAAAGACGATTCCTTGTCCATCGAGCCCATCCCGAGACCGGCCCATTTGTCGCCGATGCTCATAGCTCCGAGCTGGAGCGGCGAGACGCGCACACCAGCAAGCGGGGAAAGAACACGGTAACGAGCAAGCAAGGATGCTGGAGGAGGGGGTGTGTCCCAAAGCGACATCGCGAGAAACGGCTGAAAGTATATCTAAGGTAGTCGATGGGAAGAGAGAATAAGAGTTGCAGCCTGCTTTTATAAGACATGCGTCAGGACATTCCTACGGTCAGCACCTAATATTCCATGAGACATCTCCCCTTTGTCTCCCTCCGCACGTAGGTCAATCAAGAAAATACGCAGCATCGCCGACGAAGCCCAGTGCATTCTGGCGTTGCACGGTGTGTGTGCAAAGAAGGCTGCTGTGAGAATCCTAGAAGTATAGATGCATTCTTCGCGAAACACCTACATATCCAGATTATATGCGGCAGATCTTGATATCATGTGGTGGGAAGCGGTTTTTCCCGCAGAATGACTGAGGAAGAACCGGAGCGGGAGCATTATTGAGAGACCCAAAGCTGGAGCAGTACCGAGTCTCATACCTATGTCGTACGACTCAGACTCCAAATATGACGTATCAGGGATCCATCCATCGAAATAATTGCAGGTCTCCCACGAAGCCCATGTCTTGTTTTTCTCCACCTAGAGAGGTTGGTATTCGCAGCTATCAGACTCTTCTTGTGTACCTAAGTAGGCATTTTGGAGATTTAGCAGTATTCAACGTGTAATCGGATGGCCGCGCTTACTCGTGTGTTTTACGCATTGTTTTATCCTCAGGTATGAACCTGAGGGATCTCATGTAGAACAAACCGAAAATCAAGTGCAGGAGTACGCGTCGATGCGCCTAGTAATGGACGTGACGGAGTGCGCTATTCTAAGGGCTTCGTTACACAAGAATTCGGCATTCAAAGGCTTCGGTTTGATGTAAAGTTCGGGCTTGGCGACGGGTCTGTCGTGCGGATGATCGGTCGACAGAAATTACAGATGATGAAAAAAGACCAGTTCGAGGTTGAACGCATTCCTTTACGCATATCCTACATGCATAGAAAATGTCGCATAGCGCACACGTCAAGCGCTCTGAGACTTCAACCCATATACGTTTTCTGGCATGGATTGATCGTTCTCGGTGAGACATCGGTTTGAGTTCAGAATTGAAAGCTACAAGCAGTATTATTAAGCTGACCATGATTCTGATTGATTAAATATACCAAGAAGAATGCCGAGATCTATATCCCATTACCCCACCTCTCTTCTTTGTCTGTGCTTATCGGCAAGGACTTTAACATCCAACGTACACGTAGCTCCGTTGTCGCGTATATGCTGCTTGCCGAGTCAGCATGTCTAACGATCATAAGAGAACGCACGGGCATGAAACCCGTGTGAGAACACAGCCTGAACTTTCTAAGGTCTTCCAAAGTAAAGAGGGGCTCCTTCCATGAAACCGGGACTTCCATGAAGCCTTGGTAATGATGAGCCGTAAGGGCACCCATCCTCGTCGCGCCGGCCAATTTGAACAGACTCCAGTTGCCAGTAGTCCGCATACTGTACCTCACGTATTTGTAGTTTGTAAATACGAGATCAAATTTTTGAGCGTGGCCAACGTAGTAGCTAGGATTGATGGGTGTTGATATGTCTGTCGAACAGGATGCGCAATATTCGATTCGCAAATCCCATAGCGATTGAGAAGTATGAGTCTGATGTACTAGGCATGTCAAGACACTACAGCAACGAGCAGCCAAAGGCATCGGTTGTCTGTTCAACACGAGTAAACTGTCAGTCAATTTTGCATTGAGCAATGCATGCTGCCCTCGGTATCTGACGCCGTCACGTGCATCCTCGCGTAGACAACGCGTAAATACTCCACAACTACGACACGTATGTACATGCCGAAATTTGAAACAAAAAACTCAGTCTGAAAAAACGTTCTGAAAACCAAAGCTCGCTTCTGTTCTTTACTGCTTTTCTTTTCCTTCCTGCGTGAATTATGGCGGAAGTCCTGGTCATGGGATATATCATCCTTTTTTTTTTGAATCTACAAAAGTGAACCGAATCCAAATCGTAGTCGCAGACAAAGTCCCCACAGTGTCAACGCTTACGTAGCTGCTTATTTGCCACGTATCGGCGGACAATTAATTCAAAAATAAGAAGAGTTGAATTTACTTTCCCGTGCCGCAGAACAAATCACCAGATTCAAAACTCTGTAACTCTTACGCACTTACCAGGCTCATCTCGTCGATAGCAGTAAATTTTAATCTGGAGTTGATGTTGATCATATAAATTGTCCTTCTTCCACCAGTATAAATGAATTAGACAAGAGCGATGATCCATTGGACAGACACTGTCACTTGATTTCAGGCCTGATCGCTTGCTTGAGCGGCCACTGGTCTTCATGCGCCGCGGAAGTCAAACGCATGTTCGTGGATGTACCATCTCCCTGTGGAAAAGTCAGCCCCTAAACTCGTAATGGGAGATGCTTAATAAGACACCCACAATTATCGTGTTCGGAAAACCCGGATCAAATGGCAAAATACTTTCCAGGTATTCGACCTGCTCATGTGAGAGCGAAATCTTGAGCGCTTCGATATTGGCCAAGAGGTGCTCGACCTTACGCCCGCCAATGATCGGGAAAACATACGATGTCTTCTGAATCACATATGCGATAGCCACAGCAGTAATGTGTTCGGTGCCGACCTCCTTTGCGACCTTCTCGAGTGCCGCACTCATCTTCTTCTCATCTTCGTTGCGCCTCCACTCCGCATGCGTGATTGTGCGTCCTTTCTCGCCAGACGCTGCTCGCCTTTCCTCCTCTGCGTCCGTGCGCAAACGACCCCCAGCGAGCACGTTAAATGGGGCGAGCGCAAGTCCGTGTTCGCGAGCCATCGGGATGATGTCGCGCTCGAAGCTGCGCGCCATCACATTCCACGCGCCCTGGTAGATCACGAATGGCGTCTTACCGGTGAGCTCCGCATAGGTATTTGCCCGCGAAACAATCCAAGCAGGAGTATCTGATATACCAAGGTAGAGTACCTTGCCCGCAGTGACGAGATTATGCAATGCATCCATGACCTCTTTGACGGAAGTCTTAAAATCCCACCAATGCACGTAAAGGATGTCGATGTAATCGGTGCGCAGCTTCTCGAGGCTCGCATCGACACTGAGCCTGAGTGACTTGGCATTGTTCCCGACGTAGTTTGCCTTGATGCTTATATCAATGGCCGTGCGCTTGTAGTTCGACGAGTACTTAATGACAAGAAAGTATTTTAGTCATATTGTGAGATGCCAATTCAGTAGAATAAACCTTCGTCGCAATTAGAAGCTGATCTCGAATACCCCTCTTCTCAGCCCATTCGCCGATGAATGCCTCGGACGACTCATCCTGACTGCAAATGAGAAACAAAAATCAGTGATAGAGTATACGTGAATGCAGTGTGCTAACTAATGGTTGGCCGTATCAATGAAATTTCCGCCCGCATCGTAGAACGCATCGAGGAGCTGAAAAGACGATTCCTTATCCATCGAGCCCATGCCGAGATCGGTCCATTGGTCTCCAATGCTTGAGGCTCCGAGCTGGAGCGGTGAGACGCGCACACCAGCAAGCGGGGAAAGAACACGGTAATGACCAAGCAGGGTTGTGAGAGGAGGGGCCGTGGTCCAAAGCGACATTGTGAAAAACGGTTGTCTGCAGTAGGTGGTGAGAGATATCGAGCCTAAGAGCCTGTCTTATATGAATTGTGTCAGGGCACCTTTGGCGATACCAGGTGACGTCTCTCCCCGAACATCCATGTCTTAAGTTGAGTGGGAAGAAACTCGGCGTCGTTGCACGAAGTGGCACTGAGAAGGAGTAAACGAGGGAAAGATTGTGGGACAATGTGGCAAAAGCCGGAACGTAGATAAGCAAAGAGAATATATGTAGCTGTGAGAATCCTGGAGAATGAGTATAGTAGGCAATATAGTACCGTGGCCAAATGGATTCAACGCGACGCTCCCTAATCCGGGACCGTAGATCTGTCAAATTCAGAACACGTCAGCGCTTAGATTGCTGGCACTAAAAGGGTGTGTCAGATGTTGAGCATTATCATAAAACAAATAGCTTTTGATAAAATTTAAAATAGCAGGGCGAAGTTCAAGAGAAGGGGACTTGCGAACATATATGATTAGATTACCGCTTGAAAAAAGCACTCACGTAAATTTAAAAGTAAAATATGAAACCATGCACGCAGGTGAGTGTCTTTTGATCGAAATATGGGAATATCATTATTTTTTGGAAGGATGAGACGCGGCATGACGGAAGCATGTTCCGAATTTGTCGCACCAGGCATAGTGAGTTGTATACTAGTATACTATCACGCACGGCGTTTCATGAAAACAGACGAGTTTGAGGTAAGTGAGTCGAGACGCTATACAGACGGCAAACTGAGCGTATCAATGTAGTTGTGTAACACAAGCATGTCGTTGGCCAACTGGTTCGTCGTGCTTGAGATGAGCCGACGCGGTCACGTGCTTCTGCGCGTAAGCACGATACAATAACGCGTACATACTCCGAGAGGCGCCAAACCCGAAAACAATACTCGTTTTGAACGACCCGTCTCGGTGACGTCAGAGACTCAATGAGATAATTTTTCTTATCTACTACATGCAATTAGTCTATATTCCATGAGATGGGTGATATATAGGTTATTAAATGCGTTAGCAATATATACGATATTATTCTAAAAGATCCATGTGATATGCTGATTGGTTGGGCAACAGAGTTTGCTATGAGCTATGAGGATTATGGAAAAAGCACATACAAAGGGGACCGTGTTCGAAATTGTGGTCCCTCGAATCCCCTCAGGCCCTGTTACTAGTGCTCGGGCGCCTCGAGCGTTTCGGGGAAGCGGAGTTATGAGACAACGCGTAGCCCACATCCCACTCACGACTAGGACTCCTCGAACGCTTCGTGCCGGAGCTCTGCATTCTGGGCGTCGTTATTTGGCGAGCGAGAGACGACATGTCCGTCTTATTCGAAGCGGGACCTTCGTTTACCACCTTCGAACTCCGTAGCAAATAACGCATTTGCAATGAGGATGGTATCCCGTCCTTAAAGCTCTTGCCCGCTGAGACTTCGACCGGAGGAGGGGGTGTCGAGTCGTTGGATTTCAGTCCGAGTAGCGTGGAATCAATGGCCTTGATAAGATCAGCAAAGACATTCTCCGCTTCACGATCAGCAGGAGCTCTGCATGGCTCCGGGGTAATGCCTCCAAGCATTGCAAGGACATGTGGGTGGAGTTTCGACGGATACAGAATCCCTCGCCACTCTCTCATCAACTGGAAAATAGGCTCGAAGTAGCGGTGCACCCGAGAGATAATATTTATCTCGAAATGATCCTCTTCTTTCATCATACCGGACTTCGCAAGGCCCACGGTGTTCATGGCCGTTGCGTCGTAAGGATCAACCTGACCAGGAGCCATCGCGCACCAAATAGCTATTCCAGTTTCCTTGAAAGTGCAATCAGTCGCAGCGCGAGGAGCGTCGTGTGGACCGGCTTGCGTAGTGCAAACCCAAATCAATACGTAGAGCAAGGATTCCAGATCATGGTAATAACAGTATTCTTGAATCCTTCCCGTGAGCATGTCGATCGACATAAAAGGCAGAGTCCCCTACAGACTTTTTATCAATAACGAGAATTCACAGAGACGAACATCACGTACAGTTCTTTCTCCTTTAGCGCATTCCGTCCTCGGTTTTTTTATTGCGTAGTCGAAATCGATCACCACCCCCTTTCGTAGAAGAAGTTCTTTAATTTTAACGAAAATAAGATTCCGAGGGCTGATGTCGCGATGGACTATCTTCTTTTCATGGAGTGCTTTTATAACTGAAATGTAGCGTTAGCAGAAGCTTGAATGGACAATGTAAACAGTAACGAACCTAATACATAATCTTTAATCGCCGACACGAGTTCCGTGAGCGAGTCGAAGTCTTCCAAACCTTTCCCGTAAGGTGTAATGAGCAGTCGATGGTGATCCCTGATCACCACATCTTCCTCGTCCAATAGATCGCTGTCGGTCGTGTCCTTCATAATCTGGCCGCCGAAGTAGAAATGCACAATTTCATGATCAACAAACTTGGAGACTCCTTCTATCGTTTGGATATCTTTCAAGACTTCGGATTCCTTAAGAGGGCGAGATCGGTCCACCCAAGAATCCTTTAGCACAGAAACGTAGTCGTCTCCGTCGCCCTGTATCATAAAACAGACTGTCCCACGACCGCAAATGACAGGATCTACATGGATCGTTTCGAGGATCCTGTAGAGCTTGCCATTCATCATGACACAAAGATGCTTCGCTGCAGCACGTGTGAGAGGTTTTTTTGACTTAGTAGATGGATTAACAAGAGGAGTCGCGGATGGACCATCCGCAATAGCGTCTGGAGTCTTATCCGGAGTAGCTTGGGATAGGCCAACTTTATTAGGTTCAGACGAGCTAGAAGCGGCTGAGGCCGACACGGCAGATGTTGTTGGACGAGTATCGGTAAAGAACGACGGATCAAAGCCGATGTAGTACTCTTCAGGAACGAGGAATCCGATTATGACGCGCAAGAAATCTTCCGGAGAAGAGTGCACATTAAACCTCGTCGAGACTCGGATCCCTGAGCGGTTAAAAACGTAGAGCTCCATGTCGTCGTCAAAAAGAGAGAAGAATACGACGAAACGACGGTCTTCTTGGTGACTATAACAAAGTCGAGCATACTGCGCACCTTGGACTTCTACCATATTGAGAGGAAACGTAGGGTTCGACTTCAGCTCACCAAAGCCATAAACATTGGCCCAGCTGCCCTTCTCCTCTCGTTCTGCGACCTCCCTGGTTAGCACGACGATATTCGGTTTGCGCTCTGCCCGGGTGGAATTTAATGCGAGTTTGGGATAGCGATCGGAGAAGACACGATCATTCGGGCTGTTCTTGTAAGCGGGGTCGAGAACGGATCGAGCTTCATCGACGACCTTGTTGAAGTAGGTCGCAATGCCCGACTCAGCACCAGTCTGGTTTATTACAGGCCAGTCAACCCACTCTCCTGCGCGATAAAGACTATTCTTGAGATGCCTGAGTACTTTCCGGATGGGATCGTTACAAACGCGACTGGGGTTGACTCCTGGGGAAACAGCAACGGCAGGATTGGCTTCTGTCTCGCATCGAAATTGTGCATCTGGTGCGGCATAAGACTGTTTTTCGGTCGGAGAAACAGACGGAGTGAGTACACGAGCAAAAGAAGGGCAAATATCACGAGTCTGAGGTGTGCCACCAGGTCCAGCGTTGCGGAAGGCCCCGTCTTTCGACGTAGCACTTGCATACACGCTCTCGGGTTCGGGGCAAGGAACATGTCTGATCTGTGCACCTGAGATCACATTGAATGCGCAATCTGGGAAGCTGGTCGATACGAGTTCCGGAACACCAAGAAGAATATCCTCCATGGCCTATCTTTTGGCGAACGTGTGTAATACTGCGTATATCGATGTTCCTTTCCTGTATGTCAGAATTTGTAGGGCTTTATTTGCATTGATGATGATTTAAAAAGACTAGGATCTCCCTTTAAACTGCTCAAGTTTGATGCGAAGAATGACGAGGACGATGCTGAGTTGAAGATGGCTGAAATTTGACTTGTGGCTCAAATGCGACGTCGGAGCTTACAAATCACCACATTCGGTCACGTCCGGTACCAGAATCTGTATATAAATCTTACCAGGTTAGGAAAGCTTATCTAGTAGATTATAACAAAACAAGATAATATTGATCATACGACAAATTCTTTTTTTCAAGGATTACAAACGCACCCGACAAGAATAACGAACAGATTGCTACACATGTCACTTGATTTCAGGCCTGATCGCTTTCTTGAGCGGCCACTGGTCTTCATGCGCCGCAGAAGTCAAACGCACGTTCGTGGTCGTACCATCTCCCTGTGGAAAAGTCAGCCTCTAAATTCGGAATGGAGAGACTTGCTGATAAGACACCTACAGTTATCGTGTTCGGGAAACCCGGATCAAATGGCAAAATACTTTCCAGGTACTCGATCTGCTCATGTGAGAGCGAAATCTTGAGCGCTTCGATATTGGCTAAGAGGTGCTCGACCTTACGCCCGCCTATGATCGGGAAAACGTATGGCGTCTTCTGCATCACGTACGCGATAGCTACAGCGGTAATGTGTTCGGTGCCGATCTCCTTTGCGACCTTCTCGAGTGCCGCACTCATCTTCTTCTCGTCTTCGTTGCGCCTCCACTCTGCCTGCAAAATCGTACGTCCCTTCTCGCCAGACTCCGCGCGTTTTTCCTCCTCGGCGTCCGTGCGCAAACGACCTGAAGCGAGCACATTGAATGGGGCGAGCGCAAGTCCGTGTTCGCGAGCCATCGGGATGATGTCGCGCTCGAAGCTGCGCGCCATAACATTCCACGCGCCCTGGTAGATCACGAATGGCGTCTTACCGGTGAGCTCCGCATAGGTATTTGCCCGCGAAACAATCCAAGCAGGAGTATCTGATATACCAAGGTAGAGTACCTTGCCCGCAGTGACGAGATTATGCAATGCATCCATGACCTCCTTGACGGAAGTTTTAAAATCCCACCAATGCACGTAAAGGATGTCGATGTAATCGGTGCGCAGCTTCTCAAGGCTCTCATCGACACTGAGCCTGAGCGACTTGGCGTTGTTCCCGACGTAGTTTGCCTTGATGTTTATATCGGTGGCTGTGCGCTTGTAGTTCGACGAGTACTTGATGACAAGAAAGTATTTTAGTCATATTGTGAGATGCCAATTCAGTAGAATAAACCTTCGTCGCAATTACAAGTTGGTCTCGAATACCCCTTTTCTCAGACCATTCTCCGATGAATGCCTCAGACGATCCATCCTGACTGCAAAAGATCAGTCGTATTATATGTATACGCAGACGTTATGTGCTGACTAGTTGTTGGCCATATCGATGAAATTTCCGCCCGCATCATAGAATGCGTCAAGGAGCTTGAAAGATGACTCCTTATCCATTGACCCCATCCCGAGATCGGTCCACTGGTCGCCGATGCTCATGGCCCCGAGCTGGAGGGGCGAGACGCGCACACCAGCGAGCGGGGAAAGAACGCGGTAACGACCAAGTGGGGTCGCTGGGGGAGGGGGCGCGGTCCAAAGCGACATTTTGTAGATGAAGGGAGGGATATCGAAGCCTAACAGTCTATCGTTATATGATTTGTGTCAGGACGCTTCTGCCGCCGAAACCAGGTGACGTCTTCCTCCGGCATGTTCGTGTCAAGTGAAGATACAGGCACCGCTGTGCGAAATCCGCTGCGTTCCGGCACTAACAAGGGAGAAAATGAGGGGACGATTGCGGGGTATGCGACAGAAGCCATGAGTAAGTGGCCATGGATCAAATTAATAAGGCGAAACACCTTCCTATCCAGTTGATTTGCAGGTGCAGATGTTACGTCATGCGTTCTTCTAACCTCCGCGATTCAACGAGTTCGAATGGGGGTGCACAATTACAGCTTGCAGCGCTTAAAATAGCTTGTGGGACGGGCTGCGAATTTGGAGCTATGTTCTATTTCATGATTTTTCATCTGCGCACAATATTGGCTTTTCCTATTTGTAATACTGTATTCGGGTCTATATACTATAGACGACATTACTGTCCGGATTTAGCCGAAGGAACTCCCAAGTAGCTCTCTCTCTCTCATGTAATTCAGGTCTCAAACTTTGGGTGACGGACGATAAATTATATCATTACTCAAAAAGGCATGAAATAGCTACAAAACTAAAGCCGCCTGCATCGTCAAAACTACCGCTCAGAATCGTCTTAAGTCGAGACGAAGCCCCTCTACCACGTAGCGCTTGATATCCTCACAACATTCTATCTGTTCAATGCAACCAGGTTCTGAGAGGACCAGCCTGCACTCTGTGAGACCACTCGAACGACGAGAGAGGAGCATAGCGATGACAGCATCAGATGAGCATGGGCTAGCGATTGGGATATCCAAACGCGCTAGGTAAGGACACACCCTAGCAATCGCATTCCCAGTGTTTTGATTGTCTACCTTAAGCTGTGTTTCCGGAAGGGTCAATTCTTCCAGACCCCGATCTGTCAAGCGCACGCAAAGCTTCAAGCTTACAAGATGAGGTACTTCCCTCAGGATATTAAGAACTACATCTTCGGATAAGCACATACCCTCGATAGAGAGCTTCGCGAGTGGTGGGCGAGACCGAGCGAGATTGTGCGCGAGGTGCGGCCATTGCGCTTCCAGCGCGAAACTGATAATGAGCGAGAGTTGCACAAGTGCAGGGAGATATAGGACGTCAAGGAAAATGCCCAGAGTACGAAGGTCCGCTTCCCCGCTAGAGCTGACGGCCCGAAGTGTGAGGGTGTGCAGCCTTGGGAAGGCGGTAACATTTCTCGCAATATCCATCGGCGTTTCGGTGTACACCTCATGCTTGACATTAAAACAAGCATCCTCCAGCTGAGGAAAGGCCGCACCGAGCATACGCATAAAAGAAACAGACATGCTGGTTTGAAGCACTAGCGTGCGCAGATTTTTACATTGAAAACTGAGGTTCAATCCAGGTGGTCCTCCCGGTAAAAGATCGATGTTATTCAGGCTGAGCGATCGGAGGGTTGGAGGTAGCCCCGCGCAAACGACGTCCGTGTGCGCGTCTGTCTTCAAAATGAGACTTTGTAGACTTGGTGCCAAAGTAAGATCTAGCGGAAGCGCGTTCATTCGGAATGCTAGCCTGTTTTGCCGGTCAAAGACCAAGTCTTCAAGCTCGGAATACATGTTCCCAGAAGTAATGGTGAATCGGCATGTTTCAAGAAAAGGAGTGTTTTTCCCAAGCAGCTGCAGGATGGGCACCAAACAGGGCAAGGGTGCTGTAATGTCGAGATGGCGCCACCTTTTCGCATGCGGAAGGATCGCGGCGAGTATCATCGAGATGGAGCGAAAGTCGCTCTTGGAGCCACCGAGGTACCTGAGTTTGAGGGAAATCGGACATGCGCCGGATCGCGCTAGCCAGTTAGTCAGGACACCCAAATGGCGATCGGCAATAGTTCTGGAGGGTACACTTGGAAAACAAAGCATACGGATTCCGGCCCACAGGCGAGGAGTTGCAATGGCAACTTGCCGCCACATACGGCAAACATGAGTGAAGAGGACGGGCGGAGCGAGAGGACTGTCCGTTGGGAGGTCGTTCTCGGGAAGACAGAGCTCAAAAATCACTCCAAGGAGTTCAGGAATGTGAAATAACGCAGTACGTGATTCGCAAGCTTGCTCTGGGCAATCGGTAATGCATGCTAACTTTGTGGCGAGCTTTGAGAGTTGCTTGCGATTGCGCCAGCGGTTTTCGGAGGATGACTTCATGAGAGCACGAGGAAAGAGGCTCAGCTTGCGATGTCTCCGGGACAGGATTTCCATAGGTTTTCAGGATAAAACTGGAGGAAGGGACAGAGCAATGTCGGCACGGTTCTTGAAGGCCCAGGCTTTGCAAAGTTGACCAACCACTTCAAGTTGTGTTAGTGGCGACAGTATGTTCCGATATTTTTAGATGTGGCAAGCTGGTTCCGCTATCTAAAAGATTAATTCGGACCCGGATTACCAGCCAAAGGTCGAAATCGGTCATGATCAGAGTGAACGCAACGCAATGTGATCGCGTATTTGCTACGTAGTACGTTACCAAGCGTCCGCAGTGGCGTAGCCACGCGATAAAGACGCGCAAATACACCAAAACAGCGCGCCAATAGAATCTGACTAAGCGAGGGGACATCGGTATGTTACAACGTTTTTATCAACTATACTTAGCTCGACCGTAGCTTTGAAACTTTTCTTCGCATTTAATTTCGCGATTACATTCGTGTCTCAGCAGCTAGTCGTAGGATCGGGTCCAACAAGGATAAACGTTCCGCCCAGTGGATTTCCAAGGCTGACGTCCAAGGCAAATTGACTAATGTTGAAGTTCAATATTGATGTGGCAAGTTCACCTCGGTTTTCTCGTCAAATTCCGGTAACTGATGAAAGGGAAGAAAGACATATATATATAGGAGATGAAAACTGGTCAGCCTACGCAGGCAGACGTATTAATATTTCTCAGGACTAAGAACAGGTAGGGATCCGATCAAGCGGTTGGCGTAGGTTGCTTGAGTTCTGATAGTGCCGGAATCGAGTCCGTCAGCATCGCCAGCCCCTGAGCGTCTTGACTACTGAGAGCAAAGTTCCCGCCAAGGGAGTGCCGAATCTGAGCGTTCGTGGGGTCTTGTGGAGTTGGTGCATCGACCATTGCGACTACGAAAGTTCCGGGGCAGCGCAAGTGTCCGGAGCGCTGGATGCCAGAAATAGGAGGTATAACTGTCTCTAAGATTATAGAAAACATGTACGGATAATGCATTTCGTCACAAGTAGCTTCAAATACTCAGGACTAAAATTGAGCATAAGCTGATGGTTTCGCGCAATTTGTACGCCAGTCTTCACACCAACACTCGTCTTTGCATCCTGAGGGAACGAAAGCTCGAGCAAAGTGCTCGGATTGGTCATTTCAGCGTCTTTTGGAACCTGTGAAAACAAATTTATGAGCCATATCTCCCTGCGCCGTTTGAGTACATTCGCATTGTCGAATGTAGTCCTGACAACGTGCGGGCTGTATCCTGCGCGCGATCTTGTAGCAGGAAGCACGGTACGAGCAAGAATGTAAGGGAGATTGAAATCTTGCAGATCATTGTGCCCATCGAAGAGCTCCTATAGCTTCACATATCTACTGAACTTCGCTGAGAAAATCGTGACATCGGCCATTCATGTCTGCGCGTGGTCAACCACAATATTTAATGTCAATATTAGAATTATATGCCTTGGAAATAACAGTATCCAGAACTAGGCTGAGTCTCAGCGACGGCGCGGGACGTCTCACGCTCGACGGTTGCAGCGTCCGATCTGGCGGCAACACATGATTTAGCTTATATATGGATTACTCCAAGAGTTTCAAACAAACCAATGAGAGCAGACGAGCAGAAATTCTCGAGGGAAGAAAGAAGCACCTATGTGAGTGCGGTGCTGAAATACCATGCGCTTTCACACGAACTCGGCACAGAACTCGCAATGACTAACTCGGCGGGACGCAGCAGATTTACTCCGTGCGCAGTCGATAGTTCAATACGGCAATGTAACACAGAGCGTCGCGTATGACGTGATTCAAAGAATACTGAACATCATAGTTTTATAGCACCGACGGGAACCCGTCTCCCAGGAAGACGAAAAGCAAGAACGTACGATTTCCCATAACAGAAATTTATAGAATTGGGCTAAACTTCTCATATT
The DNA here is from genome assembly GCA_021029095.1 of Phellopilus nigrolimitatus. Lineage (NCBI taxonomy): Eukaryota > Fungi > Basidiomycota > Agaricomycetes > Hymenochaetales > Hymenochaetaceae > Phellopilus > Phellopilus nigrolimitatus. The sequence goes on from JAJOHG010000012.1 coordinate 398,336, forward strand.
TCGGAATTTAGTATTACGTCCTAAAGGGTCACACGAGTTTACTTGGCTCACAATTTCGAACCTGTATATGGCCGTTTCACTCACTCGGGTCGGGGCCTACAAGCATGAACGAGCCTCCAAGCGGGTTGCCAAGACCCACATCCAACGCGAACTGGCTGATGTTGAAGTTCTCGACTGACGTAGTGGCGTTCACTTCAGTCTGGGTATTGAAACCTGGCGATTGTTCGAAGAGCAGAAAAACATATCTGTCGTAAAGTGGAACTCGGATTCAGAGAACTAAATAATGACGGCTTGCTTTTCAATCATCGAAGATTAAACATAGGACTACCTGTGAGGATCTGACCCTGCTGGTGGAGTTGGCTGCAAGAACTCAGAGAGCGCGGGCGTTGAGTTCGCCAACAACGAAAGACCGCCAGCATTCGGGCGCTCCAGCGCGAAATTGCCGCCCAGGAAGTGTCGGATTTCCGCCTCCGTAGGTGCCTGTGGTATGGGTGGGTCGAGGTCGACCATTGCGACGACGAAAGAGTCAGAGGCTGCTACGGAGCGAGTGAAGGCAGAGCTTTGAACACCAAATACAGGTGGGATAGCGGTCTCTAATGCGATCGTGGAGGAAATTAAAGATGTGAATAACATTAAATAGAGGGTGAATTATTTGCGCAAAGGACGAACGGTTTCGAGGAAGCTGCACGCCAGCGTGAACAAGTACATCTGGACCTGATGCCTGAGGGAAGGAAACCTCGAGCAGGACTATCGGGTTGAAAGTGATGTCTGCGGCTTCTGTTATCTGGAAAAGCAAGCGCGACATGTCAGTCGTAACATACTGAATTGACTTGTGTTCACAAACTCACATTCGCCTTTTCGAATGCAGTCTTTACTGTTTCAAGGTCCGTGTCTTGACCGAGAGACAGAGGGAGAAAGAAAAATGCACCAGCAATCAAAGCGAGAAAAGCCAGTAAGACCATTATGCTACTTGCGCGAGATGCCGTAGCAATATTTCAGCACAGCTGCTCATATACCCTACATACGTCCCTTTCGCTCCACGCGAAGGATATCGACGTGAATTCTAGATGGCTTCTTACTTGAAGGAACATGAGGAGTATCTCAGACTGAGAAGAAAACAACCAGTATAAGCATTTTGTCTGAGAAAGAGTCCAAGCCAATTCGTCAAAATAGAAGCCAAAAGACAACCGTGGCAGTTGATATGCGTCAGCACAACAGGCGAGAGTTGTCCCGCCTATCCGTTCGCACAGTGCGAAACGCTCTATGAGAAAAGCGACGACTTCTGTACATGTAAAGCTATAGGCAAAGAAGCTGAAGCTGTGGTCAAGTCGGCCGGTTCGGAGATCCATGTTTACACAAACTGTCAGATCAAGCTCCAAGAATATCGCCAATGGAAGCTGAATAGAGACCAAGGAGGCTGCCCAACAACCGCGACGAACGCGTCACGCGTCGTTGACTCACCGTCATGCTCGATAGCAACGACACTGACGGACCGAACTAAACATTGCTTTGCCGCCATCTCACACACTATTGGTTATATCTCGCATCTTCTCATCCTTAGGCTCCGACAAATTCTGGCGGATAGGGTTGGCAGGGGGTGTCTTACTAACGAGTCACGGTCATGTCCAGCCTTGTCCATGCTAGCACGTCTCTCCTTCGCACACGCGCGCAGTTTGTCCGCTTTGTGGACCATGTTCAAGCCATTTGCAAGAGCCGTGTTCTTTTCTACACGTTGAGCCATGACGTACCTGACTTAGAGCAGTCTGTGAAGCAGCTCACTTCGTGCGCAAGGGAGTCAATCGGCTGCCTCTCCGGACCGTTACCCTTGAAAAGAGAATCTTCGTTTTTCTCGTGCTCCGTTGCGGTCTTCGAGGAGGATGGCTGTCGACCTTTCAGCTCATTGAAAACTGGTGAAGGGCCGGTTCAAGTCGGCCGTTGGCACGCGTACAGGAAGAAAAATGACGAGGATGTGATTTTCGACGGTCTCGGAGGTCAAAGATTGGATGCGGACGTCAATTGGGAAGAACTATGGAACTCGAAAAGTTCATCTCGTTTCCTGCCTCAAGAACTGCAAGATACAACGTATGGGGTTATCTGACTTTTTCTCTTTTGATCTCAGACTATAATACGATGTAGAAATACGCAATCTTTTCTTTACTTCTCCGATAGCTCGTCCTGGAATCTTGCGTCAGCTCTTCACGAGCACCTTCCACAAAGCCAACAGGTACGAAAAACAGACTATCCGGACTCAGCTTAAACTGAATCAGCATAGCTTGGCATTGTTGCTTCATCTACACCTTTTGTGACTGGACAACCGTTTACGCTAGTGCGAAACGGTAAAGCACAATCGACTGGAGCTGTAGGATTAGCCTTACAATCTCCCCCTCTGGACAAGGTACTAAGATTTGATGGTCTCGTGCAAATAACACCTCCGCTACCTGTCCGAAAGTGAGCCCTACCCGTCTTGTCTTTTCTTCACGATTAACATTGGTGACAGGGCAGAAGGAAACCTCATACATGAACTTGGAGACTCGCTGCCAGCTCGAATTCTTTTGAAAGCTATCCAAGACCATGAACTTCCAGATGCACAAGCGAAAGATTTGGACTACTATATTGGTATCCGAGATGCAACTGAAGGCGAGAAGACTCATGTGACCAAGTTGTTTGTAAATTTCTTGTCCTGCATTCGTTGAAACCTTTCTTATAGCCGAAAGTACTTCGCATCGTAGCCGGCAGTCCGTCTCAAGGTTCAATCGCAGTGGAAGAAGTAGCTGCACCACCTGTCGGGAGCCTTGTAGAGGTTCGTCGATACTTTTCCTAGAGTCCTGATAAATCGTGAGAACTTCAAATTTATGATCTTGTATACAGTTCTACTATCGACCGAAATCGTCATCCGCTCACTTACCGCTAGCACTCTTACCTCAAACCTGTAACGCCACCGCATCAGACATGCTCATCGGCGCACTCGTCGACAATCTTGATTCCAATCATCTTGAGTCTTCGAGCTTGCTATCGCTATCTGAACCGGAGGACCGTGAAAAGAGCGCGACGGAAACATATGGATCGTCTTTCCTCGTGTCAACCGAGCATGGGTTTGTCCTGAGTGCTGGACCTCGAGGAAAGGCACTTACCCCTTGGAAATGCACCGTACCCGGTACTTTCGGCGGGCTTCGTTTTCCCTTACTATGACGGGAGGATCCGGTTATGATTCTAAGTCCTTGATAAAATTCGTTGACGAAACAGAAACCAGTAAGTGTAGTAAATAATCAACTTTTTTGAATCGCTAGACCTGTTTACGCTCCGTGGCCATGATGATCCTTTGGGGTTATCCCCATTTTCGCAGTCCTTCTAGCATACTTCGGTGTTGAATAGAATCTGATCAAATTTTTGCGATAGGATTGGTTTACTACTACAAACGAATGGAAATCCGACTTCGAGCATTTATGGGCTTTGATGCAATCACGATGTTACTTTGTGGGCTTGAACAAGTCGTAGTCCCTAGATATAATTGGGCAGAGGGCCATGTATCTGGCCTGATCCATTCCTTACGTCGCAAGGAAACTCGAAAGTCGCCACTTCAGTCGGAATCCCCCCAAATGCCTAGTGTAACGTTTCGAAAGCCTGAAATAGACCGCCGGTGCACTGTCGTTTTGGGTGCTCTAGCCTTCAGCCGTTCTACACGTCCGGGAATACAGCTCTGTTTAATCTGGAGGCCGGGATTATACCATTGCTATGCACACCCGAGACTCCGATTCGAATCTTCCTGCTCCCGCCGATCGCCCCTTCCAGTGTTCGCGCGTCTGTCTGCATAAAGCGACTAGCAAAGCTTACCTTCACGACAGACCTATGAACTAGACTAATCCACAATGTCGTGGATCACCGCTGTGGCCTGCTGTGGCGTAGGTGCAGGCTATATTTATGATAGGTCGTACCAGGACGAATACGCTTTGCTCGCGACACGAAAATCATGGAGTGCGACGTAAGTGTTGCCACTGCTTCATGCTGCTCTAGAAGATATGGACCCGCGGACAACGACGCTCAATCGCCTCAACTTCGAGGTCACATTTCAGAAGAATCAGAGAGTCCGGGAGATCCACAGTGTGTAACGCTTCCTCCGCGTAGTCACCATCAAGACATATACTCATAATCAAATGTTTCCGCTCGGAAGACGTGGACGCAATTACACCGAACAGCGATCTTCGACCACAGACAGCGCATATAGAGATCAAGGAGCGCCCCGCCCGCAGTCATCTCGGTCAACTAACCGGAGTCTCCTTTCCGAATCCAAATCTCGAATTCCAGGAAGAAAACATCTCTTCGTGGCAGAACAAGACCCAGGAGTCGTTTTGCCACCCGAGTCAGCGAATGACGAGCTTTCTAGTTTCGCTAGCACCTCGAAGCTCGTATTGCCGTTTCCTGCTTCTTTTAGTCATGTTAACACCTCGCCTTCGTGTTTTTGCTGCTCAGACCCGCCGTCGCAATCTGAGCGCAAGACGAGGCGGCCAATCCTGTTTACCACGGATAACAAGGATGATTACACTTTGAAACCTCTTGTGCTCCCATCCTTGTTATCTATACCGATGGGCGTCTGCACTTCTCGAAAAACGCGCGAGTCAGATATTACTAGACAAGACAGTCTTGATGTAAGAATGAAATTTCTCCGACAGAGAAAACGCTTACTACTCCAGGACGTTTGTGTGTAGACACCACAATGCAGATTGGGCTGTCGGCTTGAAATCCCAGATCAGCAGGCTGAAGTCCGGTCCGCATTGAACGCACATTCCGCCATGAATTTGAAGAAACCCGTCTTCAAAAAATATGCAGATCGAGCTTCGTTTCCCACTCTGCCGCAAAACATGAAGCGCAGTGCGTTCGAGTGCGTCTTTTACTACGTGTCGTCATGGGGAAAGGATAGCCCTCACGCATCTGTCCACGACAGATTTACAGCTGCTCGTACAGGGCCAACATCGCCTTCTTCACGTTCCGTCTCACTTTTAAACCATACATCACAACCTTCAGCGAAGCTCAGGAATATCAGTCTAGATCAAGAATCAAATGACGATTCTGTATACAGGGAAAGCGAGCACCTCACGAATCGTCGACGGCACAGCAGAGACGATCACTTCCGAGCACCTACTTATATCTCTACCTATCTACGTGCAAAAAGGCAGAAAAGCAAGCCTGATCAGGTCTCCAAGCGTCGTGCAACAAAATTAGCTACTCAGCCAGAACCTGTCGACCCTTCTGTTGCCATCGTTGGCTTCACGTTCCCACGTACCTGGCCTCGGGCGTTGCACTATCTGCAGACTGCGATTGGACTGAAAAGGCAGCAGGAGGCGCTCATTGCTGCACGAAACGGACGAATAGCATGGGAGCGACAAGGTAGGGGCAGGCTGCGTAAATAAAAGCGCATTAATCCACCTTCGATGAGGAATGTCTGTTATGGACATATGTAAACCATAACACCTTTACATGTACATGCTAGGACTGTAGGATTGCTCGATGCCGAACTAAGGTTCAGATCTGAAAAAATAAACATAAGAAAAATATAAACAATTGGCGAGAGGCTGGATGTGAGGAAGTTCTTTATAGAAAAGCCATCTCAGATCTGCTCTGAAAGTCTTGCCCCACCCCCATGACCATAAAATGGATCGGCCGGCAGCTTCAAGTTGGCACGAACAAGCGCACTATCAACCTGCTCCCATCCCTCCCTCTCGGTCATTTACAGTCCGTGCTTCCTGTATAAATCACTGTCTACACTCCCTGCGGGCTTCACTGAAAATCGTGGTACCATGAAGAACGATACGGTCCAGTTTATCAACAGCTTGTCTGGGTCTGCGGCCGCACAAGGTTCGACCTCACACTCGCATGACCACGGCGGAGCAGTGCACTCGCACGACTTCGGTGTCGGTGAGCATGGGCACACGCACGAGCATCTCGAACATGCAGGTGAGTGACAGAACCAATTGGCCGACTTCAACGCAAACCGCCGATTGATTTTGATTCATGGATCGTTTTCCGATGCTGTAGGCAAATTCTCGGAGCGAGACATGCCAAATTTCACGTCGCGGAATTTCGAGGAGAGGGGATTCACCATTGGTATCGGCGGGTGCGTATCTTACTTTAATCGCTAGACTCAAATGCAAGTCCCGAAAGCTCAGACATTGCCACAGACCCGTAGGATCAGGGAAGACAGCTCTCACCCTTGCACTGTGCCGTCGTCTACGGAATGAATTCAATATCGGTGCGGACCTTTTTTCCACAGTCGCAGTCCACAATCTAAGAGTTTCTCATGATTTATTTCACAGCAACCGTGACGAACGACATCTTTACTCGTGAAGACCAAGAATTCCTCATTCGCAACCAGGCACTCCCTTCCTCGCGCATCCTTGCGATCGAGACCGGTGGCTGCCCGCACGCCGCGATCCGCGAGGACATCTCGGCGAACATGGGCGCACTCGAGACCTTACAGGCAAAGTTCGAATGCCAGTTACTCCTCGTAGAGAGCGGCGGTGACAATCTCGCGGCGAACTACTCGCGCGAACTTGCGGACTATATTATCTACGTCATCGATGTTTCGGTAGGTGTTGAGAGGTCATAGATTATAATCTCTGCTTATGAAGCCAAACATTGAAGGGTGGCGATAAAATCCCGCGGAAAGGTGGTCCGGGCGTATCGCAGTCGGACGTTCTCGTAATAAACAAGGTATGTGCCCCACACCGAATGGTGCATAGCAACGTAAGACGTGTTAATATAATCAGACGGATCTTGCCCCCTACGTTGGCGCATCATTGGAGGTCATGGAACGCGATGCAAAGCTCATGCGCGGTGACGGGCCTACCATTTTCACATCTGTAAAGGAGGGTAAAGGTGTAGAGGACATTACGCAGCTCATCCTCGCCGCCTGGCGAACGGCTGGTAGCCCAGGCAGGGAAGGCGCAGTCGGAGACGAGAATTAGCTAGTGTCGATGAAATATTCGCGCGAAGGGCAAAGTGTAATGTATAATACTCGCTTTTACATATTACTGTGTTTCACGGAAGTCTTGAATTTGACCTAGGCAAAAAACTCCAGTCTCTCGAAAGTACGCTGTATGTATTTCACACTAATAAGCCACAATGATCACCAGATTAGCCATGAAGGATCCAGGTAGCAGAATTTGTCGGGATGAATCAAATAGGGTATGTACATGTACATGTACATGATCTCAACACCGTCAAACACATTCCATTCCAAAATACCATTTTGCACGTAAGGGCGGAAGAATCTGCGTGCGTAAAAGCAAAATTACGCTCGACACGACCCATTTGAAAGAGAAGGCGGAAAATAAATTCGTCGTGACTGTAGAAAATAGGCATGATGCAAAGGACGAACATCATGAATTGCCATTCACGTCAGACACACAGTAATAAGTATTACTCCAGGTCATAACTTCCTAGAAGGCGCTGCAGCCGATCGATTCGAATTTCATTCCTCGAACCTCAAAATCATTACACATCGGAATTAAATGCTATCTGAATGAATACCTGGGTAGTTGCTTTTTGAGTCTGAGGCACCACACACAACGAGACACGACTCCGTCGACCTCGTAATTCGGGAGTCACTTCGACGATGAAGCCGAAAGCAAGAAGAGCCTTTGCGAGCTTTCATTTAGACTTCGCGCTTTCTAGTTTTGACATGGATACCTACGAGATTGGGCATCATGATGTTTCTATCTGCCTCGATAATAATAAGTTAACCCGTCCTAAAACAAATGCGCAGACGGATTCAACAGTCGCGTTGTGGTCACTCTTTATATAGCATTCAGAGTGTATGCTCACATAAGCCGCATGGCAATCTGTGGCTTGCAAGTTCGGTGCAGTGGAAAATGGTCAAAAAGGAATCTACGTGGAATGCGCACATCTACAAAATGGCGCTTTAGAGAAAAGACGGAAAATGAATGAATGATTGTAATGTGAGGATGGTACCTGCCCTAATCTACGTATGATGCAGGGATGCCAAGTCCGAGGGGAACACGATATACAAATATTACAGTGTTCCCAGAAGTGAGAAATGCAAGGGGAAAAAAAGGAATGACATAGATCGAGTTCGCACTGTTTGGCCCGCCATTTATTGTCCTTCTTCTCTCCGGAGGTCTTGTTCCCTCCATTCCTGACCCTTCCAGAGGAGGAGCGCAATAAGCAGACCGGCAATAACGAGCAAGCCTGCCCAGATCGTGTACATGCCGCCATCACCAACCCCGTCTTGCATCAGCGGGGCGACTTCGGCTGCGACAAACCCCATGACGCCGCGGAACCAGCTATTTAACGCGACAGCAGTTGTAGAGCGCCCGACATTCGCATCGACGATGTACGCCAGAGTGCTAGAGTAAATCCAGCTGAAAATAGAGTGGGACAGAGTTAATATGCAGGATAATAGTTATGATAGTAGGTGAAAAAAGCGCACATAGACAAAAAGCCAGCGAAGAAAAGAGCTACGCATACCGCCGCGACGTGCACTCTCTTCTGGCATAGCCAAGCATATGCGAGGCTCGAAAGTGGCAGTATGCCTATAGCCCATTTGGTGCCCTCGAGCCTCATCTTCAAGAATCTTAATCAGATCGAACTTATGTTCCACGCTCGTCATTCATACCTCAGAATATCCTATTCCACCTTTCTTCGCCTTTAGCCGACGCAGAGTGTGATCCGACCATCGACCGCCAAATATACTACCTGCTATGCTGCCTGAAGACAAAGAATGAGCAATTATACTATGTTAAGATTGCATATAATTTGAGCTTCACTTACCAACACCGTACGATAGTAAGACGAGCCCGACTTGGAGGGAGTTATAACCGTAAAAATTCGAAAATGTGCGAGAACAGGTGTATAGAATAGAATAACCGAATGCAAAAAGTAGGCCTGCGGAGCGCCTTGTAAGCCCAATTTGAGAATTCCATATAGAACCAGGTACAAACCGGAAGCAAAAAGAACCAGGAGATTATTCCGCCTTTTCAGAAGTCGGGGAAGCGGGGCGAGTGGGTTAATGTCTCGTAGAGAAAGTTTAATGGCAGGTGCTTTGGTGCTCTTAGTGTCTTGAGCTTCCAGTCCTTTCTCCGATAACTTCGGCTCGTCTCCCACGTGCTCCTCGTCTTCGACGGCGATAGTTGTCTGCGTCTCCGGTGTCTCTGCGCCGCGCTTGCGCTTGCGCTCTCGCTGTGCTTCCATCCGAGCTAACGCGGATTGGTAGGCCAGACTCCGTTCGCGGCGAAACGTGTCCTTGAAGAAGATGACGAATGACGCGAGGGACAGCGTACAAACTGCAGCGAGGAAATAGAAGGTTGCACGCCAATCGAATGCTTCTGTAAGCGCACCACCTATCATAGGGCCGAGGGCAGGGCCAAGAAGAGGAGCCGCATAATAGATGCCCATCATCGCGCCTCGTTCGTGCGGCTCATAGATATCCGCAAGAGTCCCGGCTCCTATGCTGATAACTGCGCTCGACCTAAATAACAGTGTAAGTATCTATGAGGATTGTGTCATACTTCAAAGTCGCGCACCCGAATGCCTGTAAACATCGCATACCAATAACTACACCTATACTCTTCGACAAGCCGACGACAATACAACCTACTATGAATATCTGAACAGGCAAATCCCGGTCAGTAATTACACGACGAGCGTGATAGTCTAACTTCTCACAGCTTCGGACGAAAGGTAGACTATCTGTTAATCGTCTTCGCCTCAATTTGTGTCCAAGTGGAAAAAAATAACTATATACCTTTCTTCCTAAGATCTCGGACACGGCGCTCCAGAACAATGGCGCAGTACCTTGCACAAGTATGAAACTCGAGAGACTCGATGCAATTTGAGTATCTGAAGCATGAAGGTCCGCCTTGATTTGGTTTAGCGCCGCTGGCCCGAAGTCTGTGATAAGCTTCAACACGATTATAAGCTGACGGTTGTGACTCACGGCTGTAGATATTCGTAGCAAATGTAGCGAGCATAGAGGCAGAAGCTACGATCGCCAGGATTGAAGTCTGTGCACCAACAGCATGATCGCAATTAGAAACGAGCTACAAATGACATATAGAAAACTGCTATGAGTGCATAAATACTCACTTTCCGCGCCGTCGACCATTTGCGAGGATCGTCGTGGACATGGATATGCTCGATATCGACTTTGATTTCGTTGAAACCCTTTTCTGCGTCGGGGGGAACGGCCTGCGCGGTCATTTGCTCGTTTAATATTACAGTCGGCCCGCTCGACATGACTAGGATAGCAGACACGTCCGCACTGCGCAGCGTCGCAATCGAGGGGAATAGTAAGAGAAGATGAGAGCAACTTTGTCCGCCGAGCCCGCATATTTGTATCTTCTTCTGCTATCATATCTTCAAGCGTCGTGGGGTTCATGCCGAGACTCACCAGTCACTCGCTACACAATAGCTTGGCTTCTGTAAAAACGTTATACACAAGCGCGAGCCGGCAAGCAACGCCAACCAAGCTCGAGAGTCATGCCGACGTCTCTCATCATCGGCAGCTTGAGTCTACCGCTTGCCGGTTGGCTGGAATATTTTCGGGAAATGCTCAACGGAGTTGCCGCGATGATGCACCTCGAAGTCGACAAGAAAGATGAAAAGCACACGGAACATGAGCAGGACAAGAACTTCATCTCTTTCACATAATTCAGCTGGGCGGTTGCTGGGCAGTCTGAGCATATGCTTTTGGAAGGTAAATGTAGGGTTGCCATGAAACATGCACGACTTCACCGAGGTTCACTACTCAAGAAGACGCGACAGAAGCACTATGTGCTTGGAAAACCGCTTGATGTGGCGCGCGAAGCCTCAGCCAAGACCTCATGCCAGCTTGGTACGACGAATAGGGCTTGTAATAAACCAGTTGAAAATCTTGGTAGGCTTGCTCGGCAGGAGAAGAAGTTTGCCGACGCTTCGAATTTCGGACAACAACGAGCGTAAGAAATTTTGAGTGGCGCTTGGCGAACGCCTGTTGAAGCTAAATATGGTAGCACCCTCAAACAGTACAGTTCGCCATCCTCTTCTAGGATAACATCGTAGTCTAAGTTGGAGCTTGTCCTTGCAGAGTACTGCGAACGGCGTAATTAACTGTTAAGTTATTGTTCATTCGTCCCCCAGATATCTGCATCTACTGCTTCAGTCATGATCTAAAAGTCTGCGATTTGTTACCGCCTTTGACCTCATTGTACGCCCTTGGCGGTGCCGGAAAGTTTCCATACTCGAAGGCGCGCACTGCAAAATCAGTATTAGGTCAGCTAAATAGCATGAAAGAGAGAGGTAAACAGACACTACACACCCTTAGAATTTTTCACCTTCATCTTTGCATTTTTGAGCGTAGCGGCTTTGTCTCTCAAAGGCTCATCCAAGAAATTGGGCGCGGACGCATAGTCGAAAGGCTCCGCCTCGGAAGCCTCTGGGCTCAATCCCATCTCGGATTGGCCTTTCGCCTTTTTCGTCTCGCCCTCTACGCCCTCTGTTTCTGTGTCCTGCTTCGAGCGCTTGCGCTTCTTCTGCCGAGCCTTTCCGACCACAACAATACTGTCCTCTTTTTCCTCCATGACGTGTTGTTGTCGCTGCCTAGCCGGGATGAAGGGGATCTCGATCTGCTCGACCTCGACTGGAGAAGGCACGCTTTTCGAGACGTCCGACCTGTCTATGCCTTCTGTCTCATTTACGGTGACGTTGGCCTATATACGCAATCAGATTCATGTCACAAAATGTTGTTTGAACTCAGCGCGCACTTTCTTCGGAAGAGACGGCGCGATGACGAGTGCGCCGTGAATTCGTGTGACCACTTCGCGGTATCGCATCGACGTATTTGTCTCACGAGCTTGCGTGGTCTGCTCATTTTGCAAAAGTCAGTAATGAAAATCACTAAGAAGCACAGAAGCGGGAAGAGAAGACCTACAGCCTGGAACCATCCAGTAGGGAAAAGGTAACTGCGTTCTGAAAAACATGCCTCACGTTGAGACTTCGCTTTTGTTTTAGACCCTAGCAAAGTTGAGGAAGTCGCAGTGACGTCTTCCTCATGAGTTAATTTCGCTAACTCATCATCAGCAATGGTGTAGCACTCACTCGAAGCTTGCGCAGCCCATAGATCTGGCAATGCCTTTGCGGTCTTTTCGCTGAGCGGTGGGGCTGGGGTCACTTCAGCGGATTTCGCTTCGACTTCGGCTCCAAGCTCTTGCTCAGATGCCTTGCTTTTGCCTCCATCTCTTGTCTTTGTCAAATGCTCCTTGACGACAACACGAATCGTATCCAGAAGACTCGCGGCTTTTGTGCGAACGAGGGCCGGTACAGGGCGGAACGTCCCAAGTAACGCAGTCATGTCAGCAGGCGGCTGCTCTGCGAGTTTAAAGAGGTAATGGTTCGGAAGCACATATCTGGTACTCTCATCCTCCTCTCGTGCTATGCGGTCCCGCCAAGCATGGACGGCGCGAAACACTGCTAGCGGCATGCCTGAGAGCGCGCGTCCCCATTTTTGCGCAAGTGTGTCCCAGCCACCTGGGCCTGCGCCCCGCTCAATGTCGTACACCTCCCGCTCATATGTACGCAGAGCTGTCTCCTCTGAACGGCCGAGCGCCGCGCGTATGAGGTCCGACTGCCCGCCCGCGCGGTCTAGCAATGCGTTACGCAGATTGTCGTAAATATATAGAAGGAAATGCGTGTCTGAACGCGCATACTTGAGCATGTCAGAAGGCAATGGACTAAGTAGAGCCGTCAGAAGGTGAACAGAATGCAAAACGCTGGCAGAAGAAGCATACCGAATTCGCCAGTCAGCTAACTGATAGCGCTTGTCTGGGATGAAGTCACAGTACATCTCCAGAAGTGCAGCTAGACCATGCTTGGGGAAGTCTGCAGATAAATTTTGAATGAGACATTCTTCGGACCTGATCGGACGCACCTAGCAATCTGGAAGCATGGAATGTATCAAAGAGGTTGACAATATAGATATTGAAATCCTGCTGAAGCCATACAATGTCGCTTTCTGCTCCGTGGAAAACCTTCACGATTTTGGGGTCAGTGAATACCTCGTTTAGATCCTCAAGCTCTTCTCTGAGAGCTAAAGTGTCAACAACAAAATCTTCTTCACGGGTGCTGATTTGCATCAAACATAGAAACCCCGAAAATGACCGATAACTATGATGCTCGAGATCCACCGCGATTTCATGAGCTCGCCGCAACTTGTCGAGCAGAGAGTCCAGTCCAGTCTTCGTGTCAATCCACACAAATGGTGTATTGTCAAATGATTTAAAGTGGATCGCATCCATGTGCTCGAACATGCGACGAGGGTATGGGATATGTTCAATCTCATATCGATAAGGGTGTGGTTTTCTACAGAGCACACATTAGCAGGAACTAGGATTGCGAGAAGCTCAACGAACGAACTTGGGTATAGATTCATAGTCCTGGCCGTCAACCGCCGCATCGTGTAAAGCATAGCCTAGAGGCACTTGGGCGTTGTACTTATGCTTGAGACTTGCGGACCATCTCGCGTCATTGGTATTGTCCACCTTCCTCCGAAACTTCAATTGAGGTTTCGCAATATGCGAAGCGTGCATAATCGCAGGATCGAGTCGTCCTTGCCTTACACACGAGGTCTGACATCATCGTTATTTTAAAATGCATTCTATTTGAAGATTTCTCTTACGGAGGCTGATGCTTGAGGTGTTGGTCTGAGAGGCATTGCAATTGGTTTTGATCGTCCGAGAAACTCATCCAAGCTCATGTCCTATTGTAAAACTTGAGAAATAAATTTGTACATAGGAAACTGACCACGCACAGCACTCTCATAGAGCTGGTCCAGTGCGTCAACTACCGTGGACTGAAAACTGTCCACCACGTCCTCCTGGTCCTCCAGCTTCCACCTTCCCTTTGAGCGAGAATTTGCCGCAGTACCTGGTCTCAGAAAGGGCCAGGAGTCGGTTGGTAAGTCTGAGAGCCTTCTCAGAACATGAGTCGATTGCCTGTGCAAAGTCATTGTCCACAGAACGATGGAAAGTGACATCCGTAGGTAAGGCTGCTGCAAGTTTTGTAGTATTCAAAGCGGCGCCCTGTATGTTGGCATTGTATTCGTCGAAAGAATGTGAAGAAATAGAACCAGATTTCGAGCTTCCTGCTTCAATAGACATGGTGGGCCCTATGTTGGTCGTCGCACAACGAGCGCACAAGTTTCTTGAACTCGGCACTTTCCGCCGGGATCTTCAGTGCTATAGGAATCAGCATCTCTGCTCTCGACGAAAAGCACTGAAATAATATACCATACCGCGAGGTCGAGGATTCGGCTTGGAAACAGAGAACAGGCCAAGAAATGAAAACTTGTGTCCTTAAAACAGGGGGTTTTGTTTTAATGAAATGCTTTGATTGGTGGATTTAAGACTGGTCGTTGTGTCTTGCAGGAAGAAATGCATATGTATTTTGCCCTCTTTTTCAATAACACGATAGCAAACTCTCGAGCTTGAGTGGAGACGGGCTGCCACTTCCCCTTTTCCTCCTCCGGATGCTACAGTAATACTGAATATCGAAAACATGCTCTACTAGTACTAGTAGCTCGCTGCGCCATTGCCATTGACTTCCTCTATTGTCCTAGGTTTTACGGCAAAGATGGATAGCAGGAGCAAATAGTGTAAAGTAGTTACATCTAACACTATAATACGGAAGCCTATGGGCGCCTGGTAGCAAGTTCAATCACCCTTTCTGTTTCCAGAAGTCGAATTAGAGTGATCAGTTAGCATGCGACACAAATACTCAAGCCTTGAAGTAGCGCAGATACAACTTCTTTATGCCCAAGAGATGGAGTAAGTTTCGCTGTTCAACGTTCAACTTGATAAAAAATGTGATTCTGGAACATACATCCACAAATAATAATTATTCAGAGACATCCATCTTTACAACATCCCTCTCAGGCATATCCAGAGCAGTCGACTTGTTATGTCGTTCCGCAAGGAAAGTACCTATCTTAGCCTTCAATTCAACATCTACGTGCAAGGACTTTGTTAGAGATAAAAGGCGTCTGGGCGATTCGAAACGCATACCTGGGACGACTTCCTCCAATGAAAGTGGGACACGGTTGAACGGATCTTTTGTATCGGAAAGAAGATGCGACTTGATTGTGGAGCGGTCTATGGTCACCCTTGAGGACGGCAAGATGACCGGGTCCCGCATGAGAGTGAACATCAAGGGGTCTAAGGAAAAAATGCTTGTAAGCTCGAGGTCGCTCAGACTCCACAAATGCGTACCCAAAAATTCATCTGGGACCTCCCCAAGGTCCTCTTCCGCTTCCAGCGTCGCTTTCATCTCTTCGACCTTCACAACAAAGATGCGCAACTGCTCTATCTCATCTTTCGTCTTCAACGCCCTGTTGCGTGCAATGCCTGCAGCACGTTCGAACAGCTCTTTCCTATAGCTTCGTCCATCATTCGCGACCGCACGCACGAATTCGCCCTGGTCCGCGAGGTTTAGGAAGATCTGTAGGATGTCGCTGAGCAGCTGACGAGGCTCGAAGCGGTACTTCTCGCGGTCCTTGACTATAAGGTCCTGGCAGCGCGGCCCGGCGAGCGCGTCAAGGTTGTAGTCTAACATCGCAGCAAGACGATCAACGATCTCCGGCACCATAAAGGGGCCTTCGTTTCAGCAGTAAATATTTTCAGAAGGTCTACCGTCGATCGGCCCAGGGTTGTATAACCCGATGCGTGACGTTCAAGTGTGCGCAGCGCCGACTCACGTTCCCTGCGATATTGCTCGGGCTTTGTCTGCCATTCAGGACTGTCCATCTCGTTCTGAATGGTCGAGATCTGCGATAATTCACTGAGCGACTCGTCCATAAGGTACGTCACATCGTTAATCATAAGGTTCACAAATCGAACAAAGTTGTCCACAGCCCTTCGGGAGAGAACATTATCAAAGAGAAGTTAAAGTATTGTAGATATGAGACTGACCTGGCTTCAGTATTCAAAGCCTCGCGGTGCGTCGGATTGTCCCAAATAGCCTTCAAGATGTACGCTATATTCCGACTTAACCATTGTAAGTTAAAAAAATACCTAGACAATAAGCAGAGGTAGAAAGAATTACCGTGCATCTAGATAGACCATTAGCCAGTGACACTTGAGATTAGATAACACCACTCACTAAATTTATCATAAAATTGTGAACTTGCTCCGGTTTGCTCGACCTCTATAAGAATCAGCATAGTTACACGACCTTAGAACTATCACCAAAGGATAGGCTGTCCACTCACCGACGTAGAATGACATAAGCGCAGGCATGAGGTGCTTCAAAGCGAAAGGATGTGTGTTTAGGATCCCGCCCAGCACACCATTTCGTTCTCTCCCATAACCAAGGGTTCCAAAGAAAATGACCTCATTTATCTTGGCCTTCAGAAAAGGATTCTTGATGTACCACGTCGAGCGGAGGAAGGTCAAAGCCCATATGACAAGCTCATTCTTCCCGGTCAGGTCAAAACTCATCGGCGAATTTCTATGCTCGGGTTTGTTACGATCCAGTACAGGATTAGACTGTCAGTGCGTACCTCATAAGGAACAACAAGAAATCCACGACGTCCTCTAAGAAGTACTCCGGAAGCATCCTGAACACAGTAGGGATCTCCTTCGGTAGAGGTACCCTACACAGAGAATTATCAGTCTCGTTCGACTGGAGATTACCAACAAAACTTCCCGACACTCACTCAGCAGTTGGACTCGGATGCGTCTTCTTCGGGTCCACTAGGCGGATGAGCCAAGTCTCGAGGAAGTTCGTGAAGCCAATCTGGCGGAACACGAACTCTGGGTCAAGTAGCTGGACCTGATAGGCAAACTGGTCCATGTGCACTTTAGAAAGCTCCTTCTGTAGAACGAGTAAGACCAAGTATAGAAACGACGTAGGTATACACACCTTAGCGAGCTCAATGGCAGCTTGTGTCCTAGCTGTGTAAAGATTCTAGGGGATGGGACCAAGCTCAGCGTCGTGACCCCCCAAAAGCGGAAAATTAGAAACACACCCCTGGCTGTAAAGTCGCCATGCTCGAGTTCAAGAAATCGAGATGCCGCTGCACCTCATCCGCCTGCTTGTGCAGATCATCAAAGGTCTGGAGCGTGCGATTGAGGCCATAATGATTCATGGCGGAGGTAAGGTAGAAGATGTCCGAAATGAAGTTCGTAGCTGGGCCTATCTGTAGCCTCAAACGCTGTTTCTCAGACTTGCGAGAAGGGACTCACCACCGGATGACTGAATCTCTTCCGACCATTTTGCGACTTCGTCGCTGGTCGCCTTGATGCGGGTCTCCTCTTTAACATCGACTCGCGAATAACGGCCAAGGAAGTAAGGATCAATTCGGTCGATCTTTGAATAACTATCAGCTGTGACCATAATCATGAAACAACAAAGACGAGACCAACCTTCGAATACTTCGCATCCATGAACGGCTCCGCAAAGCGAAGGAGGATCGCTTGCAGATTTATCATGAAGCCGTCAGAGGCAACCGTGTCGGGGTCTACCTACATAAGTCAGATATACGCACAAAACGGACGTAAGAAAAAGACACTCACTTGCATTCCTCCTCTTTTGACGTTCAAAGAAACAACTCGCGAAAAGTACTGCAGTACCCCTTCCCGAGCTTCTGGAGAGGCACGTACAATTGTGTTGAATGCTTGGAATAAAGATGACTTGGACAAGGATAGTTGGTCTTGGTATGGTACATCGGAGAGGGGGTGTGCTTACCTGTAGGCTTTTGAGAGTCCCTCTGAGACTAGCATTCGAAGACTCGACATCCGCCCGCGTCCTTTTTTCGGGTTCAGAGAAATACGCATGGGCGATCGTCGGCTTAATTGGTCAACAAGTCAATGTCAGAGCAAGAATAAAGACATGCTTTTCTTACCCACTCTCTCCCGAAGACACTCAAACGCATCAACGGGCCCATGAGACTAGTCTTCTCCAAGTCCGGCGCAGTTGCCGTTGGCGGGTTCCACTCCGGCAGCCGCGTGATCATGACAGCGATTGATTTCACGGCGACGAGCGCTTCCAAACCTGCGACGACCCCGCGCCACCCGGCATCTGCACCGCCGAGCCCATCAGGTCGTGCGAGTGAGACATGGAAGAGGAGTAGCCTGACTGTCGAGCCGAGGACGCCGCTGAGCTCATCATCAGGCTCGAAGCGCTGCGCTAAGTCGTGTAGGAAGACAGGGACTTCGTTAGAGGAGAGAAGAGCGTTCGACGAGCTGCTGGATAGAGGGCCGGATAGGCTGGACAGAGACATGAGACTTGATACTAGTTCATGGGAGCCAGTTGGCTTGCTGTTGGACATGCGTTGGTTCCATGAAATGGAAGAGCTTCTTGAAGTCAATACTCACTTTTGAGTCTGTGCAAACATCTCTGGGTCCTGCAGGTCCAACCCGGCGTAGCTGATGATAAGATCCCTGAGCTTATCGAGAACTTGAATGGCTTGTTGTACATCTTGGGTAGCATAATTCTAATAAAGAAGGTCTAAGCATATAGAGACCAATGAATCAGGAAGACGCATGCCTTCTTTGAGAGAGTTGTCTTGACTGTGTTGTGTCGCTTCCAGCAGCCGACAAGATACTCAAACACAGTTTCATCCGCGGGCAGAGATGCAAGAACGGGCAGATAGTCGAGATCGTCTCTTTGAGCACCTTGAGTCAGATATTCGTTTAGGATGACGATCTCACTTACGACATAGCCTGAGGGTTTACATCTATCCTTGCTATAAGCAGCCGATCAGCGATGTCCGCAGTCAGTCTTTGAGGAGAAGGGATATCTGTAGAACGAGATATGTGATAATGAGCTTCGGAGTGAGAAGCGCACAAGAACATACCAGGCTGCTCGGATTCCAGCTCTTCCTGCAGGTACTTCAGCCAGACCGGCTCCCAGTGGCGCTTCTCGGCATACTCTCTCTGAGTACAAGTTTAGTATAGCGTATTCCCAGCATGCGGATGGACACTCACGTCGAGTGTAACACGCAGGACATGGCTAACAGTTTCGCTCTCCCAGCTTGGGAAGTCAAGCTTCACGGGACCGATGGGAGCCCTCTTTACATACGCTGAGGATGACGACGCCACAGGAGCCGGCTGGGGCGTAACAGGCTTCGGCTGGGGTTTGGGCGGTGGAGGAGACACCGGTCTTGAAGAAGACGCTGTAACAGGCGAAGGACTCGGAGTCCCGAGCTTCGCGAGTCTCTTTAAACGTATCTGCAGATGAACGCTTTCAGGATGCATGAAATCGAAGCTCGAAATATAGAAACAGACCCTCTCAGCATCTCCTGTAGGGCTCTGTGCATTTCCTTCGCTCATCGTGGTAGAAATCAAGTTCAGTGCCAATGACGGCCAAATCCTTTGCGCGTTCGCGCGGCGGCGTTCGCGCCACACACTTACCGAAAACGACCAGTGTTACTTTCTTCCGTCTGTCAGAGTCGAGCTCGGCAGTTCCTGCTCAAATGTTCGCCTTCAATGCTCTAGGTCTATTCAGAGCAGTGCGGTCATTCTCCACATCTGCAGTCTCCGAATTTCCAAAGCTGAAAAGCCATTCCGGGGCGAAGAAAAGATGGAGAGCGATCGCAAATGGGCATTTCAAACGCGTGCGTTCTATGACCATTTATCGTTGTCGCACTTAGCAGAGCCTCTGACTTTCATCGGATTTTGTTTAACGATATAAGGCTCAAGCAGGGCATTCTCACTTGAATGTGACTAAAAGACCGGGCAGGAAGAACTGTCTTGGCCGAACGGCGTACTCGAACTCGACTCAGAAAGCCATCCTCAAGAAAGCGCTGCCATATGGGAACTGAGGGGATAATTCTGTCTGAGGGGCTTGGAGACAGTCTCGTACGTCCGATATCATATTTTAATCATGTGTCCGTTCATTACATTGACTAATGTTTGTAAAGTTATCATGGAACACGCCAGTGTTTTCAGACTTGCAGCACAGCCAAGGTTGTTCACCATTGCAGACCACCATCCGAGCAATGCTGCTCAAGGGAGAAAACGGTTTGGCTTGCGAGACCGTGATTAAACATAGAAATAAACAAATTCGCCCCCGATACGGCTTTGTCACTACAAAAATACTAGCTCCTGGAATTGTGAACGCTAATTGCTCGAAGTTCCTTGGAATGCTTATACAATGTCTTCTTCCAACTCAACTCAGGGCTTGTCGCTGTGATGCTGGCTGAAAGGAAACTGTTAAGCGCCGATCATTGCAATGACCCCGCGTTCACCTTTCATTTCTTGGCGGGACTTTCTTAATAATTTCTCTTCATCCTGTGAGGGAACCACTCTATCTTCCTGGAGGTGTCGACATATCCTGGGCGAACTACCATGCACAAGCCTAAGAGTGCATGTCCCCGGTGTTTCAAATCGAACAAAATGCAAGATACTTGACAATGTATAAACGCAATTGGAGGTCTCCAACGAGAAAGAACTCATACTGGGGCATGTGAAAAAATAAAATAAAAAGAAAATAAAGTTATTTAGCTGTACGTGTAATTTTCAAACTAACCTGGAATACGCATAGCAATCATCCCCAAATTTTGAGCTCGTTTGTGCGACCTCAACTACCTTTCCCTTTCCTCTTGAAGGCCTCTGGGTATATTGAGATCTCATACGTATCTGCACACGCTCGGATTCAAGAAGCAAAGGGATGATGAGTGTGGATGGAGCGTGGAAAATGCTTCCTGTTCTTAGACCATCTCAAATTTGGCCGCTGCGCAGCACTTGCATTCAAAACTCGTTCGCAGCGCTCTCTGGGTCGTGTCCGCCTCGCCCATGGCTGGCTGCTCTGTCTAGTGTCTAGCAATTTGTCCGGCTGCGGCATCGATCTTGTCTAATATCTCTCTCTTCATGCCCGGAGCACGCAAAAATGCCATCCACCCCTCGTCTATCGTCCGACTCCGCCAGCTCGCTCTCCTCCGATAGCAGGTCGAGCAGACGCTCTCCAGGCCTCGGCCTGCGCTCAACTTCTGCTCTTATCCTTGTTCACGAACGCGACGACGAGGACAACGCATTTGCCTTCTCGGATGAAGACAGCGAGAGCCTGGTCGAGGACAATTCACCGCCGGAACTCATTATCCCACCGTCGATCGCGTTTGGCTACTTCCTCGCGCCATGCTTGAAACTCGGGGCGATGCTTATCCTCAGCAGTCAGGCGCCACTCAAAATCTCGCTACCTGCACTCCTCGTCTTCTCCTTCCTCTCCGTCTTTTCTCGTCAGGTGTGGTTCCTGCTTGCGCGCTACGTCCGCAAGTCCGACGTGGCCGACATCGTAGCGGAGGCGGTCTCTCGAAATCGCGACAAGGATAGATTAAAGTCTTTCGTCAGATCTGCGACCCGCTTTGGAAGTGGGACTGTGCGTATCTTGCTCGCTACTGTGTATATCAAAGGTGAATACAGTCTAAATATGTTATTTAAAATATTTTACGAAATGTGCGGGTTTATGAAGGCGCAAAAAGCAGTCTGGAACCGCTCTGGCCAGACGCTGTCTCCCCTGTACCACCTTCGACCGTTTTATCTGTTGTCTTTATGATTTTTCTCGTCCCCTTATCGTTAGGCCCGTCCCTGGCAAGCAGACGGTTAGTCTACTCAACCGGGGTCTCGAACGCGCTCTATATTGTCTGGCTATGTGCGATCATCTACGCTCACGCTGAAGGCTCACTGAATACGGACAACGTGATGATCGCTCAAGGCCGCCTTTTCCAGGACATATGTCAGTACTGTCTGTTATATTGGTAAAATTCGTGCTATTAAACTATGTATGTCGTGCAGCTGCGGTGGCGTTTGCGTTTTCTTCCTTGTCTACGCTTCACTTGTACTCGGGGATGGTCGGGTTGCGTGCAAGCAGCGACAAGAAGGAGAAGCGCTATCTGTCTATCTCGTCTATATCCTTCTCGGCTGCGTTGCTTGGGACGGCTATGGTCCTCCCTTTGCTGTTTCCTTCTGTCAAGTCGCACGGAAACAACGAGCCAACAACAGTATGCATTGGATTATTCTAATTTGCTCAGTACATTCCTAACGCACGACCTTAGGAGGACCCACCTCTAGTCCAAGCACTCATCGCGACCCTAACCGCGTTCATCCTCGTGCTTGCAATACCACCTCTCCTCGCAACTTCACCTCACCTACCCATACCTCTCGCCCTCCGCCGCCTCACCTCCCGCCCGCTCGGCAAGCACGCGCTCCTCCTCGTGCTTTTCCTGCTCTCGCTCCTCCCGGCGGCGGCAGAGCCTGTCCTCGAGGACGCCGTCGTGCTACTCGTGCTGCTCGGCACGTACTTCCTCCCCGCGCTGCTGCACATCATCTTGCACAACATGCGCCGCCCGCTGTCCATCCTGGTCACGCCGCGGTCGCAGCCGCTTCCTGCGCGCTGGCTCCGGCTCGAGCGCCTCGGAGTCGAGTTCGGACGGACGATCTGCGGCGCGAGGGCCCGCCGGACCGCGACCCGGACACCGAGGAGCTGCTACTGCGAAAGGAGCGCGCGCTGCAGCGTCGGCGGCTTGGTCGCCGAATCATGTGGGACTTGGGCGTATGGACGCTGCTTATCCCGGTTGGCGGCGGAGGCATGGCGTGGGCAGTTGGGCGATTTGCTGGTGCTTGGTGACAAGTAATTCTTTTCTTTTTATATTTCTTTTTATGCGTTGATGTGAACACCTTTCTACGGACTTGGCTTGGGGTTCCGGCAGATGCCTGTATTGATATCCTTTCGCCGACTTGTTATGATGATACTTTTACACAGGTATATTAAATTTCTTAAGTCGCCCCCATACAGTACACATGAAATCATCAGAAAATTGCTACCGTTCGTAATACTAGCGAATAGCAGTATTCTTGGAGCAATAAAAAGACGGTTATAAACTAGAACTATTCAAATGCACACTGGGCTCTAGACACCCACAATATCAACCAAGTCGCCGTCTTCCAGGTCTGCCTCGCTGATCTCGCTCTCCGGGCTCATCTTCTCGCCGTCGACCTCGATGCGCGCCTTCTTCGCCGCGGAAGCGGGCTTCCCTATCTTGCGCACAAACTGACGCGACGATCGCGCTGCACCGCGTCGTTGGGCGCACGGTGACGGTGATCGTCTGCGCGCCCGAGCGCAGCTGCAGCCTGAATGTGTCGTCCCGGCTCTCCTGCGACGCGTCGGAATCTGCGCCCGAGTCAGGCGCGGGTAGGTCAATGGGCGCAGGTCCTTTGGCGTACGTCCTCCACAGAGGAGAGAATCGGTGCGCGAGTTGTTTCCGCTTATAATCGTAGGTATTTGCCGCGCAGGCCTCTGTCAACAAGAGTTGTTTGAGTACTTGAAAGTCGCTGAACGAGGGCATATTTCACATACCGAATTCCGCTTCAGACCAAATAGACAATGTTGCAGGCGTCGATGCAGCGAAGACCCTCGTGTTGTTATATGTGACGATTAGTTGATCGGTAAGAATCCCGGCCTGATCTGCAATTTCCTCGAAGAGCTGAGAGAACGATTCGTTCTAATATATATTGTGGTCGGCTCGTTATTGAAGAAAAAGAAATAGTCAAGTCGAAACATACTCGTCTGAGTATCACAGGAGTAAACAATTCCTCTTTGCCTGTCTCGTCTAGGGGATGAGGTAGCCATTTCGCTCGTATTGAAATAGTTGCGGTGCCTGAAGGACCGGTACTCGTCTGAGACGTGTCCGAGGCCCTCATCTGTGCCCGGATTCGAGCAAGGTCAGGGTCGAGCTCAACAATTTCGTCTGAGTCGTCGTCAATGAGGATAGTCGGAGAAGGCGGCCGGCGAGGTGGTGAGACGCCCATGGCTGCCCTGGTCAACATCACAGAGGGATAAGAGGCATCCGGGTCGAGAGTCAAAGTACTCACGTAACGAGGTTCCGCGCGTTTTGATATTGTGCAACAGGAACGGGTGGCGGAGGCGTCAGAGAGCACGACCGGCTTCTGTTTCGCTTTCGATTGCCTTTGGGAGTTCTATCAACCAGCTTTCCTCTGGGAGTATCACCGACGAACAAATCGTCATCGTCATTGTCGTCGTCGTCGTCCGACTTTCCGTCAGAGGAGATCGTAATTCTGAAGGTAAGTTCAACAAAAGAGCAGCCCGATTATTAGCAGGACCGTCTTACAGTGTTTTTGTATTGGACCGCGTCCACTCTGGGAGCTCCCTTGCTTTGCTAGGCTGTTTCTTACTCTTCTTCTTAGTAGGCGGCGAGTCCGAGTCACTCAGGTCCAAGTCACTCGACCTGTCCTTCGCCCCCTCAGATTCTAGCACAGATTGAGCGACCTTTATGCAGCGCAGAGAGACGCTGTCCACTCACTGTTAACTGCTTTGGTCAACGCTCTCCATCCATCAGCGCCTCTACTCCTGTTTCGGATGAACATGGCGTCCTCGTCTACCGGTGATTTCGACAAACTAGCCGCACTGGAGGACCCAGGCCCCGAATTCGAAGTAGAGGAATTCGCAGCGCGCGGGCGCGGGCGAGGTCTGGGACGAGGTACAGCAGACATGTCGCAAACAGTGGTGTCGGCGTTGTCGTCGCGGGAAGAGCGCGTTCGGCGTTGGACGCGTTCGGACTGTAATAGGCGCGTCGCGTGGGAACATATGCGGCACGTTCTCATAAGGCGTCGAGCCGACAACGTTCTCGGTGCACCAACGTCAAGCTTAAGTTAAAGAGTACGAAAGTATGTCTGATCATACTTTCATTAAACGCTCAAAATCGCGCACGACCCGCGCCCGTGCTGTATCTCCTTCAAATGAAGCGGCAGTCGCAGCCGGGGGCAGTGGAGGCGTCCCCAAGCACATTAGTTGCAAAGCTCAAGAAGCAGCGTGCCAAACCGAAAGCGCCGCTGAGCTTTGGAGACGACGGGGTACGTCGTCTGAAGAAACAATCTTATCCGTGGCTGACAGTGGCTCGAGGGAAGGAAGGAGATGGCGAAGTGTTTCACGTCAAAAAGTCGAACTTGAGTCGCAAGCTTAAACTTGGGCCTTCTAGCTCGCCTGGGTATGTCCTGGACAATGCTCATATTGCTTTTGCTTTTGTTGCTTATATACTGAACAGCATAACGCTACCTAGTAATCTCGATCAGGCCTCAATATCTTCTCAATCCAGCGGTGTCGTTTACAGTAAAGAATACTTGTCAGAGCTCAAGGCTAGTACTCAGTCCGCTCCTACCAATCTCCCTCCCGTCGGCAACTACGAGTCCGATATGGCTCTCGATGCAAATGAGATTGATGGAGCAGTCATTGTTGACCAGGAAATGACTGCAGGTGAATTAGTCGGCCTGATGTTGTTCTCACTTTCTAATTGTGTAATAATCCAGAAAGTGCATCTGAAATACCTGCCGAGTCTTCTATTCTCGCCGCAAAACAGAAACGCGAACGCCTGCGTCAGACGAATCCGTCTACTGGACAGGGCGAAGATGAATTCATTTCTTTGGCGGTGACGCGCAAAGACGACACTTACCAAGGGCCCCATCCTGAAAGTCGACTTATGCGCGAAGATGACGAGCTTGGCGAAGGCGATGACGGTGAGTGCCAGAGTAAACTTAAAACTTTTACTTACTGATGAAGTCTGCTAGAATTTGCTGAATACACAGCTGCGCATGAGCGTATCGCTCTCGGGAAGAAGTCAAAGAAGAAAGAGGCGGCGAGTCGACGGTCCTGCCATGCAAGAGATGATCAACGATGCGTAAGCGTGTAGTGTTGCAGGCCGTAAACGTACGTCAGCTAACTCAGCTGCAGCGAAGAGCATGATGAAGAAACAATGGAATGGGAAATGGAACAATTGCGAAGAGGAAGCAGACGCGATTCTGAAAGCTCAGAGAAACAAAAGCCGAAGCAGGAGTATAGACCTGCGCCTAGTGAGTCATTCTCATCTTCCGACTCGTACGTTACTGAATGTGTTTTCCTAGTCCCTCCTCTCACTCCGCTACCGACATTGGATAGTGCCATTTCACGTCTCACTCAATCGATGACACAGCTCACAACATCTCATGCATCCAATACTACATCGATGTCAAGCTTCGCCGACGAACGAACTGTACTAGAAGGCAAGGAGAAGGAGATGCGAACGATGGTCGAGAATGCTGAACTAAAGCGAAGCTGGTTTAGTTCGTTTAGGGAATGGGTCGAAACTGTGGCTACTTTTTTAGACGAAAAGGTACGTATAAGTGAATTAGTGAGACCATGCGTGGTGTTGACTTACATGCTAGTATCCGACACTCGAGGAACTTGAAGAGGAGCACGTGTCTCTTCTGAAAGAGCGAAGCAATATGGTCGCGAAACGTCGGATTCAAGATGATGAGGACGACCTTTCTTTATTCCTAGGTGATCTGCCTCCTTCCGGGACGAATGATCAGGAAGAACTGGATGAACTAGGACGTGTCCTTCCTCGCCAAAATCCTGCTGTGGCTCGAAAGGAGCGTCGGGCATATCGCACATCTCGACACGCACGGCACACAGCATCGCAAGAGGAGGAAGGGTATTCGACTGATTCCTCACTGTTCCCATCTGACGAGGCAGACTACCAAGCCGCACTTTCCAGTCTCCACTCAAAAGTAAACAACGTGCTGCAGGACGTGCGATCCGACGAATTTCAGGACCCTCAGATTGGCGTTGCTCGGTGGTTTGGAGGCTGGCGCGAAAAATACTCAGATACATACACGGGTGCGTTTGGGGGGCTCGGTATGGTGAGCGCGTGGGAGTTTTGGGTGCGGCTGGAATTGCTTGGCTGGGATCCGGTGGCGGACCCACGTGCACTGGATAGCTTCGCATGGTTCAGCGCTCTGTATGAGTACTCGCGGCCCCGCAGTGCGCGACAGTAGTATGACGGAGGAAGACGAGGACGCAGAACCCGCATTGGGGCCGGACGGTGATCTCGTGTCCGCGATGATTTCTACGGCCGTCGTACCGCGCCTTTGCAAGGTCATCCAAAGCGGCGCGTTTGATCCTTATTCCGCAAGGCACATCCTCATCCTGGTCGATCTTGCCGAGCAGGTTGAGGCTTCAGCCACGCAGGACAAGTTCGAGCTCCTTCTGAAATCGATCGCTACGTCATTTCGTCAAGCGGTTGAGAGTACTTTGGCTACGCTCCAACCATACATTGATCGCCAACACTCAGCAAAGTTCGATCCTGAGGCGATACCAGCGCGGCGACGGTTTCTGGTCCGCAGGTACAAGCTCACGAATAACATTGCTCGGTGGAGAAAATATTCCGGAGAGAAGTTTGGGATTGGGGAGTTGATAAGCAAGCTCACGAGCGACTGTATTTACCCGGTCGCAGAGTCTGGATGGGAAGTTGGCGGGGAAGAGATAATGCAGAAGGCAAGAATTCGTGTACCTTCCATTGCATTACTCTTTTTGCTGATCGCAGTATCTCCGACAGGTCACGAAGGTGATTCCACCGGAACTTAATCAATCGAAACCGAGCTCAAGCAAATTGTAAAACAAACTGTACTCACTACGCCCGTACTATTTTTTAATACTTTGTGGCCTTCACCTGCTCAATGACGAGCTGTCCAAGAATTTCGAATTTTTTTTGCGAGCAACCTTACTAAGTTGACGAGCGCGTTGGAACCGTCGCGGTTCCGATACCCTATGCCGTCAACTTAAGGTTTCCTCGAAAATTAATATCTCTTCATTGGAGCACCCTTCTGACCCGTTCGCAGCAGCTTTCCGAGTGTCTCGCCTGCGAGCTGGGCTCGTTCCGCTGCCAGACATGTACTTTTTCGCTTGGTTATTATCTTCCGCAGTGCGTCCTCGCGAAATTTTTCTTGAGATGGTTAATTAACTACGAAAAACACTTCAACCCGGTTGCTACGGAAAATGCTCAAGCGCGCTACGAGATTCACAATGTTGAACTGTGAACCTGATTTATCTTAGGTATTTTCACCCTTCAAAATATACCCGGAAGAAACCTCGACGTGACTCTCTTCTTGTACTCCCGATATTCAGGACCGATGTTCTTGTCAGATTCGATCAATCGTTCCTGCAGTTGCGAGCCGATGGGTAGGACAGGTCAGGCCTTGTACACAACCAAATATAATTGATTTCTCACCTCGATAGGGATCTTCACTGCAAACGCTCCAGCGCAAATGCCAAGAGCGTACAGCGGAACTACGTTCCAACTCATCACAGCCAGTGCAATCTCCAGAACTAGGACCGAGCTATGAGACAAAACAAATTCTACCTTTTTAGATGACAACTTTGTCTACGAGGTAAGGGCAAATACCTGTAAAACGGGTGGCGAACTATGGCGTACGGGCCCGAGTCAACGATCTTAGGCTTCTCGCGTACCTATGTCAGATAAGCTTGTGAGTCTTGAAGAGAAAAAAGCTTTGAGGAATGTAAGACAGAGCTACCTACCCCGATGATATGCCATGACTGACCGAGCTTCCTCACGCAGTACTCGGCGTGCGCCCATGCCAACACAGCGCTGACGCACCCAACCAGCCGCAACGCAGTTACCGTATCGCCATCCAATCCGAAGTCAGGCAGTGCAAGGCGCCTAATCCACTCGGGCTGCGCAAATCCGCTGCGCGGGACTGTCGCAAGATATATGATGACAGGGACGAACGTTGCGAGTGCGTGTGTAGGAGTGACGAGCTTCCCCGTCCAAGTGGCGGGAAGTGAGATGAGTCGCCCACCTGTGGCATCTGCGCGCTGGAACGCGGCGAGCAGCTTGCGCAGGGATGCGAGCATGCCGACGAAGAGCGTTGTGCATACGAGGGCCTCTGTGCGGGTATCGGTCGTGTAAATGCCTGCGAAGTACATCTCGAGCCTTGGGTATCTTACGAAGGGAGAAGCTCGGGAGTAGGGGAAGGAAGAGGGAAGGGGGGTGTCTACTGGGAGGATTGGAGGATGGAAAGTGGTGGAGATTTATATTACCTGGACCACGGGGGAAGTAGCCTTCATCCTGTGGCACATATCTTTTGAACTCTAGCGGAGGGAACGTCTCTGACTTTACTGTTGACGCTCGATGCTCCAACGCTTCTTATCATATTGACGCTAGGCTGGTAGAGGGGCAGGTCTGGCCTTATTGCAGAAAAATATGTATGTTAGGGTGCGCTTTTATCTGCGAGCTCAAAATTATACACATGTGGATTCTAAACTGCCACTTTGCCTGAGAAGCTTCATTATCTGACATTATTTTGGGTCATTATGATTGGTTGTTCTCGAAATAGCCTGGAGGAAATGAAGCATGTTATCAGCTGGGGAATGGTCTGTGTAGATTTGCCACGGAGTTTCTAGTAGATTCTTTGGGTGCCCTCTTACCACCGCCAAGCGCCCATTTTTTCGACTGCGCAAGGCACGAATACGGGCGTTTCAAGCGCTTAAACGCTTTACATTTCGGCTGAGTTCGCCGATCGGCGCTTAAGTATCAGGACGAGAAATCGAGGAACTGAACTGGAGCAGAGGGTGTTGATGTCCATAGAGGGGACTCACACACTGATAGCGATAAGTCTGCTTTTCGCCTGTCCAGACGAGATAGAACGTCACATATTCCCAGTGCATTGCATAGAGAAGAACTTCCATGATATGGAAAGCGGACCATCCTTCAAGACCCAAGCAGGTGACCACGTTTTGCAGGCTTATTCGCCATCAGAGATTATGTATTCCAAGTATCATAGAACATGCATCCTGGAGCTGATTTCAGCAATGGCAAGGACGATGCTTTCAACGGTTTTTGCGCGGCCTTACAACTCCATGGAAGTGTGGTCTTTTATGACACGTGTTAAGTGATACTATTGAACCTATTATTGATAACGAATGCCTTGTTCTGCTAGCTGCGTGTTCTCTGTCAGTGAGAAATCATTCTTAAAATATCCCGTGAAAACTATCACAAGGTTGAGGCAGTGTAACCTCCCGGCTACAATTTGTCATGATTTCCTTTTTCGTCTCGTAGATATATGCGCGCGCACCGTAATTCGAGCTTCGTCTTCTCTCACTCGAATTACAGGTACGCGCAAACACTGTATTTATTGGTCTTCTCTCACTCGAATTACAGAGTTTTCTCCCGTCTGTTTCCTAGTGTTCACACCTCTCGGTGTGCTTCCAGGCAGCCACAATCACAGAAGCACAAAGGAAGTCCCGAAGCTGAAGCTCCCACGCCTCTTCGCCGTCCAGATCCCCAGGACTCCTTGCGGGAAAGTCCAGTAGAGCCCAGCAATGTGGGGAAAAAATGTGATCATTCATGCCGCTCACCCAATTGCAATGAAGATTGCGACCAAGTGAGAAGCGTTACATTCGTCTTTCGATTCATTCAACGAGGACCCGTCTAAGCCCCGTCACAATTCCGCTTTGAAGTCGTACCGAGTAGTGCCGTCCGTCTTGGTTCTAGTAGCATTGTCTAATCACCTGGATTCTACCGGATGAGGATAATGAAGCCTGTATTTTACCGCTAATTATGCGTCAAGGCAGAAAACTCTCAGGGTAAACCACAAGGCGGGCTCATCTCGGCTACTATCCGAAACGTGTGGTTTCCAGTTTATGATATCGTTGCTTGGAGAGTTTCGAGATTAGTGGAGGTCGGTATGCATCGATATCTCGCTGCGACTTCACTTTCTGAACATGGCTCGGCTTCTTTGGCTTCGGAAGGCTTATGTAAACATCCTTAGGTCATATTATCTTGAAACCTCAATTAGAGACCTCGGTCGTGGACAACTCTTGATTTCGCTCAAATCAAAGAGTTTCTTAACCAATAATATTTTTTAACAATGCATTACAAAAGGTGGTATAGCAGAATGGTCACTTATTAATGAGCGTGCCCAAGCATCCGGCTACTCTGAGCGCAGTCATCGCCAGCTCCCTCAACCCGAAGTCGGGTAAGGCCCAACATGCGATCCATGCAGGCTGGACGAAGGCATTCAGAGGGACTGCGACGAGGTACACAAGCGGTGGCACAGCGATGACGATTGCG
Organism: Phellopilus nigrolimitatus; assembly: GCA_021029095.1. Lineage (NCBI taxonomy): Eukaryota > Fungi > Basidiomycota > Agaricomycetes > Hymenochaetales > Hymenochaetaceae > Phellopilus > Phellopilus nigrolimitatus. The sequence goes on from JAJOHG010000012.1 coordinate 429,234, forward strand.
TGAGTGGCGTGATGAACTCTCCGAGTAACGACGTTGGGAATGCCTTGATTTCGCCGCCTTTCTCGTTCGCCAATTTAAAGGCCTGGGTCTGCCGACGGATAATCCCGAAGACACTAGTAGTGAGACACAGCGAAGAACATACGAGCGCTTCTGTACCGAAACGGAACTGCGCGTCGACGAGCTCGAGTCCAGCGATGTAAGTACATGTCAAAATGGATCAAAATGTGAAGAGTGAGAGCTAAAAAGTGACTAGAGCTGCAAAAACTACGTGTGCTTGCCTCTTTTTTTTTGTATTCTGTCATCAAAGCGCTGCACCGATTTATTAATATTATTTGGTGCGAGATGACTGCGAGATGACTGCGAGGCTGTGACAATTTGCACGTGCACACAGCGCGTTTGCGGTGCTGTTAGCCGCGCTTCTAATTGTGGCGTTTCGCTGTTGAGCCAGTGACTCCCAAGCTCACAACTACGGAACACTTACTTCTGAGCTTTGCAACTGTCATACAGAGCTGTTGAGCTTCACGTAGCTACTAGGAACTCGTATATATAAGAGCTCTAGTTCTAGTTCAGCTAGACAGATATCCCTCTGAACTTTCTATCATCATTATGGGCGGCAAGGCGTTTAGTCACCTGGGCGAAGACGCGTTCCCGCGCATCCCGACGGATACATACATGAACCTGAAATCATGCCTCGCCGACCGTCTCAAAACGCTCTACGCCTTCGTAGAGACACCCACGGAAGCACCGGAGAAGTTGGACCACGGAGATGTCGATTTTATCGTCTGCGGGCCACTACCGATCTTAGCCTGCTCCGAAGACAGCGCAGACACTAGAAGTGGCGACGAGCACAATCTTGCACTTGCGCGCGTGAAAGACACGCTCGGCGCACGACATGCCATCCTTGCCGAGGGGCACCGCACGTCCAACTTTGCCGTGCCCGCGATGGACGGCGACTTGGAGCTGGAGGGGAAGTTTTATCAGGTCGACGTACACGTATGCGCCGATGAGGCTGAGTGGAAGCGCATCCTGTTCTTTAATGCGTACGGCGACCTGGGCATGATCCTTGGCCTACTCGCCCGCGCGCACGGTTACACGTTCGGGACAAAGGGCTTGCGGGTACGCAGCATGATTCCATTCTCATCTCTGAAAATTTGGACAATTCTGAAAACATACGCAGACCTACTTCGCTCAACAGGACGACACGCACATCTCATCCTTCCCGCTCTCCGACTCGTTCGGCAACATCTTGCCTTTCTTTGGTCTGTCCATGGATGCATGGGTGCGTGGCTTTGCAACCATAGAAGATGTCTTCGTTTGGGTGCAAAGTTCCCGCTTCTTCATTCCACGGCGTCTCGTGTACGCCAACCCTGCACGTGAGAAGAAGGCCGCACACAACAAGCGCACGATGTACCAGGCATTTCTGGAGTTTTCGCACGCGCTCGCAGAGTCTGCATCCGAGTCCGAACCTCCTGAACCACGTCAGGATAAACAAGAGGACGAGAAAGTTAAGGAGAAAATTGCAGCTGACTGCATACCATCTTCCCAGGAGGATGAAACAAAACCCGTGTCTGAAGTCTTCCAAGAAGCAGAGAAGCCGAAAGACTTAAAAGACACAAATAAACCCGCACTCGATCGCACTATCCTCCTACAAGAAGCTCTCGAATACTTCAACAAGAAAGACGCATACGATGCGCTCGTTGATGTAAACGTGCGGCGGCGGGCGCTTCGCGAGAAGTTCAACGGTACAAATGTGATCTCATGGACCGGGCGCAGCGGGATCATCGTCAAGTTGATCATGGATGGCGTGCGAGCCCGTGCAAGCGACGACGACATCATTAAGATGGAAGAAGATGAGCTTCGAAGGCTGGTGTTGGAGGTTCAAGAGAAGTTGGACCTTGAGTCTGATGGAAAAGCAGGAGTCGCGGTTGCGTAAAAATTCGAAATTGTGGCTGCCCAGTCGCATCCTGTATTCTCCCTAAAGTGAACTGATAATGCCTAATGACCACGACCCGCCATAACACCTGTAAAATAGATATAAACGACAGTACAGTTAAAAATCATACTTCAATTTGACTTTACGTTTGTCAATTATCTTTTTCCTTTGCCTAACCCCCAGCTAAAAACTTCCTTCCCAATCTTCACACACAAGTCTTCTACCTCGAACACGCCTACCTTGCTTTTTGAAAGCGTACAGGCGAAATGCGAGTCCACCTCAGGAAGCATGGAAGCGGGGAAGGACGAAATGGCCGTATGTTCGGCGGGTGTCTCAATCAACGGAGCTCCGGTTGTGGAGGCAAACGCACATGTGGACGCTGCCTTCAGTTCTGGTCCTTGGGCAGATGACTCTAACTCTCCTCTGGATCCTGATTTTGGTGCGAGCAGCGCCCACGCTATCGAAGCGTGAAAGCGAGGCTCCGAGTAAAACCCTTTCTGGTGCAACAGCGCGAGAGTCGGTTCGAGAGACTCGGAAAGCCGCTTCATCTGTTTCTCGCGTAGTATGATTAGCATCGGCAGAATGAATACAAATAACACGAAAACTTCGCGAAGCGTACCTCTGCGTGTCCGGCACCTACTTCCACACTCAAAAACGTCCGCGTGCACTCATCGTTGTCGAAGACGGCGAACGTCGAGAAGGACGCCGTAAACCTTCGGATTCCGAGTCGAGACACGCCAAGTAATCGATGTGATCAGTAAGACACGGAACGGGGTGTGAGAACAGGTAAATGGATCGGATTTACGGGTCGTGTGCGTATGCTGCAGCCTTGACGGCACGCTTCAGGTCCTCGCGTTGGTGATCACGCAGGTAGATCGGCCGTGTCAAAGATATGTGCAGCTCACTGTTTAAACATTTGTCCTCGCATATCAGTGCAGGCACGGACTCCTTTGCGAGGCGCACAGATTGCTGGAGGAGTTTTCGCAGCTTCACGTTACTCGTGAGAGACACGGGTATGTATACGAAGGCGGCGAATTGGCCGTCGACGTGCGGCGTGGTGCGCACACGTCCCTGGTGCAAGGCAGGATCTGATTTTGGTACGGATACAGTCAAAGAAGGGGAGACTTTCGGGAGCTTCCTGCTTGTGCGTAACAACACATGCAAAGGGGAAGAGTCAGAATGGATTCGTGGATTAAAAAGTAGGCTTGAACAGATTCTCGCCTTCTGGAAAGAGAACTCGCCACCGAGTGCTTTGGTAGGTCTTTAGAGTCCTCATCGGAGCTTCCGTAGGAGACGAGGCTGAGGTTTCTCTTCATTAGTGGCCATGCTCAGAAATCAAGCAAGTAGAAGCGGCGTAAGCCATAATCATGTAATTATTTTGAACCTTCCCACGATGATTCAGCCACTTTGCAGCGACTCGACTTTACGGACAAACCACCATGAGCATGATACCATTTCTCCGACTCTCAATCTCTAGCTCAAGCCCTGAAAGCACGCTTTAGGATAACTGGCTTGCTTGAGATCTGCTCTTTTTCGAGATGTCTGGCGACGGGATTCATGGGGTTCTTTGAATTTTGCCGTTCCTTACTGTCAAATTTTGCATCATGGTTTGCGGTTTTGCAATTCTTGCCATCATAACATTGCTATGAGCATTATGCATACTACTGCTTTCTTGTTATCCATGTCGTTCCTGGCCTCAGGTTTGCCTGTGCAAAGTGCATGCAGAAACCTTGGAAACCAAGTCTCATCGTGTATGCATTTTTGATAATGTATTCTGCCAGTCAGCGCCTTTCTTCTACTGCCACTCTGCTTTTCATTTCCTTCTAGAACTCCGCGTTACCTCCCTTCGTACTCTTGAGTATTTCCTTCTTAAGCATATATTTCTAATTTGCTGTCCGGGACCATCTCCTGCGCGAGCTCACTTTCCGCTTTGCACCGATTTACAACGCCGCCGGTCGTCCCTCTGCTTCCACTATAAATATCTCTGCTCCTCCGTTCGAGAGTCCAACTCTCTTTCCAAGCTTGTTCGATCGACTTCATCCTTTGAGAGCTTTACCTTGGCTTTAGACCTTTGCAACTATGCTCCCCGGACTTCTGGCTGCGCCCTTCTCTCTGATAACGGCTGCGCTGTCTGACGTCAACGTCACTGATATTGCAAACGTGTTCAATGAGTCGAACGTATGTATGATACTGTCCACTTAAGATCTTTCTAACGCAGAGGCTTTCTCTTCAGGTGACCACCACTGGCAACTTCACCTTTGAGCCGACCACGCTGCTTTTTGTCAGCTATCCGCAGTGTGGAAACTGTTCGACTGAACAGCAAAGCTTTAATTCCATACCGCCAAGTGGAAGCAATGACAATTCAACAATGGGTAATAGCACAAGCTCGGGAAGCTCATCTACGGCTGGAAACAATAACAACAAGCGACGGGCTGAAAGTGACGATAATAACAATTCTACAGCGAGTCTTAACGGGACAGCACCAATGCAAGTTGACTTTAACATGACAGTCACGCAACCCAGTAAGAGCTCAGGGTTTCTTTTTATCTATATAATTTTCTCATCATATTATCCATATCTGTAATCACAGTGGTCACGGAACCCCCGGTCTTTGCTCTGAATGGCACATACGACTCGAATGAGACGTTCCTTGTCGGGATCTTCGACCTCGGCAATGCAAGCTCAGATTCGGCACCGCCCACCGTGCACTTCCTCGGAGGTAACTTCACAGCGAATAGTTCAGGAGACGCGCTCTCCATGCTGACTAACTCGACACCTGCCCTCCTCGACTACACACCACCAGGGGCACCCTCCGGCACCGATGCAGACAGGTGCGCATGTCTTGTCCCTGTCTCCAACTCTTCAATTGATAATCTCTTTCTCTCCTTTACTCTCTTTTAACTAGATTTGTATACCTAGTCTTCAATCAGACCGAGAACGCCGATTTCTCATCAGTATCGACTTCGCAGACTCAGAATTTCAGCATCTCTGACTTCATTAACCAAACTGGCTTGAACGCACCTATAGGAGGGACGATGGTCTGGTTGAAGCCCGCTGATGACGATGTTAACTCTAACGCATCGTCCGTCCCAAGCTCTGCGACTATCTCTAGTGCAAACTCTTCATCCACGCTAACGGACTCTGCGTCAACACCTTCAGCAACTAACTCGTCCGATCCAAGTTTCGAGGCTACCTCTAGCTCTAACTCATCGTCCACACCGACTGATTCTGCGTCGACACCTTTAGCAACTGACTCATCCGACTCCAGCTCGAACTCTTCATCCACACCGACGGACTCTGCATCGACGCCTTCAACGACTGACTCATCCGACCCCAGTTCGAACTCCTCATCCACGCCGACGGACTCGTCTGACCCAAGCTCTCAGACTACCTCCAGCACGGACTCTTCGCTCACGCCGACGGACTCTGCATCGTCACCTTCAGCGGTTGTGACTGGGATCGAGACCTCTACCGTTCTGACTATCACGGACGTCTATTTCACGAACAGCTCTTCAGCGCCATCTGGGACGGATAATTCATCGGCACCAAGTATGACTGATAGCTTTGCATCTATTCCCACTGCACCTGGACTCGTTAGTCTTTCAGCGCCATCCGGATCTAGTAGCTCTTCGACCCCTTCTGTCTCTGAAAGCAGTGGTTCATCTATGCCCACGGACAGTGCGGACCCATCGAGCATGCCTTCCGGAACATCTTCCAGTTCATGTGAGTATCTATAGCTTGTCGTCGCCCGTCCTATTCTTTTTGCTGACATTCATCTGCTCTCCTATCTTCTACAGCGCCAAACAGCACAGAATCAGGTACGAGCAATGTTTCTTACTTTTTAACTCTAACAAGGTTCAGCGGCTCACTTTTTCTTTGACAGGAGGTAACGATGACAGTCTCCCATTCTGTGACGAGACAGATACTGACAGCACGGACTCAGCAAACCCGTCAGACTCCACGAACTCAGCAAGCTCCGACCCATCATCAACTTCAGGCTCATCCTCTTCGAGTTCGTCGCCGGACTCGACGACGACCGGTACGACTCAGGCCAAGCGCTGGATGACGCCGCATCGTCCTGCGCGCAGGCAGTTCTTTGACTACGGCCGTTTTTAAGTAGACATTAAGCCAGTCTCTTTCAAGGATTTTTAACCTATTTTTTTCCAGATTTATTAATCTACCTGTTTTATGGTTTTTTAAAACTATCCTTATCTGCCGAGTTCCAGTTGGGACTCTTTTCTTTCCTGGTTTTCCTTTGAGTTTCTACATTTAGTCTAGTTGTACTGCTTGATGCAGCACATGTAAGATTTGTTCGCGCTGAACTTTTTTCCAATAACGTTCCGATAACGAGTGTACATGCATATACATAGAAGAAAAGTCTAAAAATCATCGTGTTCAGTACTAATGTTACGTTTCCGGTTGTTCGTTTGAAAAAGGCCAGGTGACAGTGTATGTGATCTTGCATCGATGGCGAAGATTATACAGTCATTATGAATAAAAGAGATGCGACAAGAAAGCCCAAGCTAAAAGTCATTAAGGATACAGTCTACTATGATGTCCAAGACATGCCCGTATACGATCGAATGCGGGGCGAAAACGTGCGCGCACCGTTCGTGAGAAACCGTGAATGAAGAAACGTCATGAATAATCGGCAGGGTATAGAAACCAGAGAAGCATAAGGTAACGTCGCGAGCACATTATATCTACTTCTTCGAAAGCGCCTGCAGCTGGACGAATTCACAGTAGTCACCCTTTAGGTTGAGCAACTGATCGTGTGTCCCCGACTCGCTAACGCGCCCGTCTTTAAAGAAATAGCTATTGAAGAGAAATTTAGTCAGTATTTAGAATTCATGATATATGTCAGGCCAAAACGTACATGCAATCCGCGTTTTGAATGGTTGACAGACGATGTGCAATGGCAATCGTAGTCCGGCCTCTGGCAGCCTTGTCGAGTGCCTCCTGTACAACCTTCTCCGAGTTCGAGTCAAGCGCGGACGTCGCCTCGTCTAGCAGTAGCACCTTGGGGTTCCGAAGCAGCGCACGTGCTATAGCAATACGCTCTATTGCGTTTGAGACGATCCATCAGCGATCTATGATCAGACACTTTACTTTTAAGAAGTCACTTACGCTTCTGGCCACCAGATAATTGCGAGCCTTTACCACCGACATTCGTATCAAATCCTCTGCAGATGACCGTCAGAATAAAATTGATGATAGCGGAAAAAGAATTACGCACTGAGGCAATGATTGAATGAAGTCCAGGATATTTGCGTTGCGACAGGCCTCTTCGATATCTTCCTGCGTAACCTCTTCGTGTGGCTTCGTTGCGCCGAGCAGGATATTAAAGCGGACAGTGCCAGCATATAAAGTCTACGAGAAGGATGTCAAAATCAAAGATTCATGAGCTCATTTGATAAACGAGGCATACAGGTTCCTGGGAGACGAGTGCAATATGTTTTCTGTACTCTTGGATGTTTAGCTTCGAGATATCTTGTCCATCGAGCTGTGTGAAAGAGCTTCATCAGCAAGCTCGACGCTGACGATCGTACTCGGATACTTACGTAAATGTTCCCGGCCAAGGGATCGTAGAAGCGTTCAATGAGCTGGATCGTTGTACTCTTCCCGCAGCCAGAGGCACCCACAAGGGCGATGTAAGTGCCAGGCTCAACCTTGAGGTTCAAGTCACGCAGCACGCGCACACCCGGACGGGTCGGATAGCGGAAGTGGACATTCTCAAAGCGAATTTGGCCCTGCACCTCCTTAAGCACCGCTCCCTCCGTCGACTCTGCGTCGATTTCGGGTACTGAGTCCATGATACGGATGATGTCTGAACCTGCACCCTTCGCAGATGAAATATCAGGCACGAAAGAGAAAACATTGCCGGCTTGGATGGAACCGAAGGTGACACTCTGCGTATACGGGACTCACGGTCAGCACATTCAATCATTTTCTGTGGGACAGAGAAAACCACGCACGAAAAGACACACGAAGAACGCCGTCGTGCCGTACTGGAACTTGCTGACGCCTTGCGCACCGTACCAGAACACGAGCGCGATAACAAAGAACATCATGGACTGCGAGAGGGCGTATATGAGGTTCGACCAAAGAGCTGTACGCTTCGAGTTCCGCAAAGGCTCCTCAAGGGACTCGCTATAAATCCTTAGGCAGTCCTGCTCGCGTGTCAGCGAGGCAACAGTGCGGATTGCGCCTGCAGCCTCGCAAGCGATCTGCGCGGACTGTTCATGCGCCTTCTTGTTGTCCTGGTCTTTCAGGACGACGACACGCTATATAATTTGGTTAATACAAGACACTCAGAAAAGAAATGTTGAGAGCCTACGAGTCGGATGTATCCAGCAGAAACAAGGAGCGGCATGCAAGCAATACCGACAAGAGCAAGTTTCCATTGAAAAGCAAGGCCGATAATAGCTCCTGAAATGATGGTCCCGACACTTTGGACAATCCTGTGAAGCAAGATGTTGTTGTTAATACCGTGCAAAAATAACAAGCAAATGAACCGAATAGCTACGCACGTTCCGAGAGTAACCCCAGCAAGGCCGTTCACTTTTTGAGGATTATCGCTCAGACTGGCGGTAAGAGAGCCAGTCTAAAAGAAAATGGCGGTTTATGTAAGTATTCGTAATCGACCAACGATTTCAAGAGAATAACTCACACTATTCTTTTCTTGATCAAAGAACTCGACTGCATTTCATGTTGTGAGTAACTCCAAATCAATGATAAAGTCGAGAAAAAACGCACTGTCTTGTCGCAGAATAGCCTTGAAGGACAACGACCTCAGTCTGTGAGTCAAGTTGGCCGCAGCTGACGCGAACTGGAAATTCTGTACACCGATGCAAACCATAGAAATAAGAGCGATGATGAAGAACCTATAGTAAGACAGAGTCAACGCGTGCTTAGGAGCATGAAGATGATAGACGAGCACAGCACACTCACCAAAGAGCATTGCGGTCGCCCTTGTGGCGAAGAATATTATTATCCGTTTCTTGAAAAGTAGACACGGAGATGGCTGGAATCAAGTTGTTTAGTATGCGGGAGTGCCAAAGTATTCACCCTAAACTCACCGTAGACAATACCGAACGCAGGGTACACTATACCGGTACCTAGAAGAAAAAAAAATAGACAATTATATCAGCCCCTCACAGTCTAAGACGAGAGAAAGTAAACGAAGGCAACATACATATCGCGAACAAACTCCCAATGAGATACACCTTCCAGATATCCGCTTGAAGGGCGCCAAACCGCTTGAAAATGTAATAGAGTGAATAGTCCTTTTCCTCGAAGCGGTTATTTTCCTTCTGCTTATGTTCGATGATCTCACTCGCGAGAGAGCGGCCAGTGTTCTTGCGTCCAAGGGGGATTTCCTCCTGTGCATCCTGCATGTAGTCGTGGCGCGCCTCCTTTTCATCGCCCCCAATCTCACCACCCTCCGCCGAATCAGCCGCGTCAGTCATGTCCTCGTCGCCTGCATCTTTTGCTTCGCGCAGCTTCTGTGTCTGGACGAGACGAGCATAGTGACCGCTCGGGATCGCAAGAAGTTCACTGTGTGTGCCCTGCTCAAGCACGATTCCCTCGCCCATAACGAAGATGCGGTCCGCATCCTTGATTGTCGACAGCCGGTGGGCAATCGTGATCGTCGTGCGCCCGGCAGCGGCCTTATCGAGCGCATCCTGCACGACACCCTCGCTCTGCGTGTCGAGTGCACTGGTCGCTTCATCGAGCAGCAGGATGCGCGGATCCGATACGATTGCGCGCGCAATCGCGACGCGCTGCTTTTGCCCACCGCTCAGCAAAAAGCCACGCTCGCCGACGAGTGTCTCGTAGCCCAGAGGCAGCTTCGTGATGAATCCGTCCGCGTTCGCCTTGATACATGCCTCTTTGATGAGCGCAAACTGCTCTTCTTCCGATGCGTGCTCCCATTTCGTGCCAATAAGTCCGTGTGCGACGTTGCCCTTAATTGTCGTCGCAAAAAGCACTGGCTCTTGCGAGACGAGCCCGATTTGTGAACGCAGCCACCTGACATTGAGCTCGCGAAGATCCACGCCGTCGAGTTTGACAATCCCGCTGAGCGGGTCATAAAACCGCTCGACGAGGGAGACAATGGTCGACTTCCCAGAGCCGGACGCTCCGACGAGTGCAGCTGTCTTGCCAGCAGGGAACGTGATGCTGAGGTCCTTGACGATGGGAACGTCCGGACGAGAGGGATAGTTGAACTTGATGTGCTCGAGGACGATCTCGCCAGTGACAGTATCGGGTTTGAGACCCTCTGGGCTTTCAGTGTCGATAGTCGGAACACGGTCGATAGTAGAGAAAAGCTTAGCTGCAGCACCACGGGCATGCGAGATGGCTTGCATTTCCGGAGCGAGCATAGCCAGCGAGAACGAGCCAATGAGAATGGCAATGAAGACATTCACCACGATACCGGCGTCCGCGTGCTTGTGTATAATAAGCGTCGTGCCAAAGGAGAACGCAAGCGCGTACGCCGAGTAGATGACAAAGAAGAAAATCGACAACCCAACGCCGTGGACGAAAGCAGCCTTAAGGTCGACGACGTGCGATTGCTCAATGTGTGCGTCATACAGCGTTGACAGGACACGCTGTGTTCCAAATGCCTGCGCGGTGCGGATTGTCGAGATAACCTCCTCCGCAATAGAGCCACCCTCCGCGACATGTTTCAAGGAGAGCTGCATGTACTTTGAGACGATCTTGTTCATGAGCGCACCGGTGATTGCAATGCATGGAAGGATAGACGAGAGCGCGAGGGCCAGTCGCCATGAGCGCACGTACGCGACGACGAAGCCCGTCACGAACGCCGCAAGGAACTGGACGGTAATCGCCACCTTCTCTGATATTCCTTGCTGAATTAAATCTAGACGAGCTCACTCAGCCTGCTAAACTACATGTGTATGAAGGAAATATGCTCACGCGTGTCGGTCTGGATGCGCGACGCGACTTCACCCGCCCCGACGTTGTCAAAAAACGCGATGTCTTGACGCAGAACGGCCTGAAGATATCCCTCGCGGACGCGCCTCGAATTCACTTCGCCTGTGTAGATCCAAGTGTACATGTAGACGAACACACAGACAAACATGCCGAGACCGATGTACACCAGATAGGATGCATCCAGCGAGGCTGCATGGCGAAAATTCTTGGCAGTTTCCTCAACTTGAGCGGCCGTCACACTTCCAGTTTTTGCCTCCTGAACCGCAGTACCAAACGAAACGAATGCTTGAGTGAGGTTACCGAAGATGATACTCATCAAAGGCTGAAAGTGTGCAAATTCAGCTTCCGAATGCTAGATGCTAAAAAAGTACATAATATCACGCACCTGAGCAGCTCCGGCTGCAATGGCGGTGATGAGACCAACGAAGTTGAGGAAGAACTCAAACTTCGTGGTGTATCTGTACGAGAAGATCGTCAATAAATTCCATAAATGTAAGATTCCGAGACGCCAACACCAATAGTACACTCACCTGAACAACTCCGAGAATGCCACTTCCTTCGGGATCTCCTCAACGAACACAGCATTGGTATCGCCACTCGGCCTCGGCTGCTTCTCCTCCGATTCTTCATCGTCACGGACCGCCTTCCTCCTCGAAAACATCCCGCCCTTCTTCGTCGCCTTCGGTACGACCGCTGAGGGGAGCTGGGACGTGTCATCTGCTGAGCCTGCCTTCTCGTTGACGCTGCCAGCATGTTTGTCCACTGAGGTCGCGGTGTCTGGCCGCGACACCGACATGGTCGTCGGAGGTGAGTAACAAAAGAGGGGAAACGAGCCTAGCGATAAGGGGTGGGGTGGCAGACCAAGTAAGGGACGAAGACAGACAGAAGTTGCCTGCGAACATTTATACAGAGCATATAGCTAGTTTCGGGCCTTGCTTGTCACAGCCATTACGTGAGCTAATTAGTGGCCTCACAAAGCGATCCCTTTTCCCGCCTCGATTCCTTACGATATTCGGAAAATGATCCGGGCCTTGTCTTACTTCTACTCGACAATTCGAGAGGCTTTAGCAATAAATCTCGGACTTTGCGAATATTCAGGACATTTCTGTCTCTGTGTGTAACCCTAAACTGGGTCGAGACACGCACCCGCCGACATTACGCGTATGCCCTACGAGTCGGCCGCGTGGCTCAGCAACAAGCCGAGATGCGCTCAGCGCGGCCTAGCAACAGCTTGAGGATCCACTATCGAGTCACCAAGTCCATCACGGCGCGTTGCACGGATCCGCATACCCTCCGAGTCATATCTGTAGTTGACTGGTTGACTGTATGCAATGTATTGCGATTCATTCGCTCGTTTCGTGTAAGCCTGTGTTTCCGCGCGACGGTAGATACGACTCATACGAGATTCGGTCGTCTCGGATTCGCGCCCCGCGGACCAGGCCGCCGCTGAACCCGCTTACAGAATTACCTTAGTCAATGTGACTAGCCGTGACAAATTCCCATGCGTCTCACATCACTGCCACCATACGCAGCTGTTTTGGAAAGCGTTTTTTATTCCGTTCTTCACGTTTTATGCTGTTACATACCTTTTTTCGAGGCTACATAGCAGAAAAATAAGTACATGTACGAAAGGCTGGAGATCTGTTTCCAAAGATTGCGCATAAGATCGAGTAATTTCCGCAGCCTTCTATCTGATAATTTTAATCAAGAAAGCAAATCATCAGTATTCACTCTCCGCGAACACAGTCCGATAGTACGAAACTCGGCCGGCACGCCACCGTAGCATGACTCGTTTCCCTTTCCCCATTCCATTCTACGATGCCGAACGCGCGTCTCAGCACAAATCACTCTCCGGCGCTCTGTGTTCATGAGTCCCCAGGGGTTCTGCTCCTTGAGACGGCTGGACGTTACAACCGGTCTGCCCTCCGAGTCCACTGCCAACAAAATTCTCAAGTAGCAACTTCCTTCAAAGCGAAAATAATTTCCTGATTTTATGAAAAGCGAGCGGGTCGTCCGAGTCCGACCTTGCACTTTTCAGACTTCGTTCGGACTAGCCGGTGTGCTGTCTGCTACGAAAATTAGCGGTGTCTGTTGCCGAGCACTGAAGACCTGTGGACGACAAGTAAATTAATTGCAACTCACACATTTTCCCAGCCTAGTTTTGAGATCAGAGGCTGTGAGCTTAGAGCAATGAATAATGCCAAAAATGTCCACTGGCACTTAGAAACACGTTTTGAAAATCTGAGCCCGGGATAGCATACATACATACAGCAAAATCATTTCTTGGTTTCATAGATCACTCCGTATATAATAAAATGGTTCAGACGAACACATGTCTATGGTGGATTTCTGATTACTCCGTTGACGATACAATTCTCAACGATCCGTTCAGCCTGAAACTGTGCTCCAATGACTCGCATAGCCAAACACTGATTGATTCTGGACTCCCCAAACATTGAAGGCCCATGATGCTGAGAGTACATCAGCTATGTATACAGCGAAAGGAACGATGCGAGTCATCTAGCAACTGAATATAGGCAATTTGAAGAACGCACTTCTATTTATGCTCCAGTATTCCACGGCGGCATTTTATTTCTCCGACTGATCTTTCAATCAAAAATTCCATATGACTCCTTCCCACACAACATGACTCGGTGAAAATACACTCTAGTGGCCGAAGCCGAGTTACGCTGGAATCGGACGTTACATATTGGATCGGGACCAGAGAGTAAGGCCTTGGACTCGAAGCTAGCAAAGTTGGAACAGGATGGAGTTAACTCCGGAAAGAGAGAAGATATTAAATGGAGTTGTAGAGCTGAGAGATAATGGAAAGGGGCCAAAGGGTAGTAATAACAAGGGTCGGAAGATCACAGACCATTGAAAAGGGGAATGTGATAGCCCCGCTAGAGTCACAAAATCAATTTCATCTCGTGTTGTTCATAGCGCCGAACCGTTCACAATTTCCTGTGAGTACTAAGAAGTTTCATGACCTCAAGGCAAATAGAGACGTAGAGATCAACAAAATTAACTGGTTCATTAACATCACGTGCTAGACTATAACGCTCACGTGCCAATTATAACTTGCCAGAACGCGTCAAGTCTGAATTCCCATACGGCAGATTCCGGACAGGTCTGTACGGCGTTGAGAGCATTTTAATCTTACATCCGGCACGACCTTGTCTATGTGCTAGATGGATCTTGTTTTCAAAAGAACGATATTGTAGGACATTCATTCCGGCGAGCATTCAATTCAACACAGCAACGTTTGTTCTCATGAAATTAAATTCCTACAATTAATCCTGACAACGCCAAAATACATAGTATACACATACAAAACGAAAGCCAGTGATGTGTCTATCCACCCCTATCCACGAGAATCCACGAAAACTCTTCACCTCTGTCACCTGGTTTTGCTAGCTCTTGCCGCACACGCCCAAATGGAACACGCGCACTTCCTCCTTCTGCGCGACCCATAGACGCCGCTCCCCCGCCCCTGTTTCCGTCACCTGAAGCGCACGCGGTGTACTCTGCAGGGGCGCGCCGCCAAACAGTGCCCCAAGCGGCCGCCCGGTGCGCAGCGACCAGCCGCGGACGCGGCGGTCCTGGCCCGCGGCAAAAACGAAGTCTTGTGAGGGGTCTGTGGTGATTCCCTATGTGTATTTTCAAATTAATGAAGTATGTGAGACGAAATGAAGACATGGGAAAAGTACGTACGAGGTCCAGGACGTACGAGTTGACGTGTCCCGGGAATATTATGGTCGGCTGGGATCTAGTGCCAGAGAAGAAGCGGCGGTCGAACAATTCAAGCTACGGAAGGAAGCCGGATGAAGTTAGATTGGAGAGGGAGACAACGTCTCGGAAAATGGGCACACCTCGCCCGCGCTCGTGCCAACAAGGAGTTCCCATTCGCGCACACCCTGGAGGTGCGTTATAGCTGAATGGGCGCCTGCCTTCTTCGCCTTTGTCCCTACCTTCGCAGCGGGATTCCCCTCAGCGGAGAACCGGTCGCCCAGTAACTCCGACCCGGCGTCTTCACGCATGCGTATATCGAAAAGTCGGACCTCGCCATTGCGGCTGCCGATAGTCACAGTGTTCTACATAGACAGGATGAAGGTGTAGTCTCGTCAGAAGATGGCACGAGGCCACAAGAGGATATTTAAACGAACGGGAAGCTGAAAAAGAGATAGGACATCGCTTTTCGTACGGAAAGTGGTGTATTCCTTGATGGGTACGTGCCCAATGTCTTTTACTATTACTAGTTTGCGAGTCAAGCCTAAATGAAGCCGAACTCCTTCTGAATATTTCATCAATGAAGTCAAGACGATCTTGAAACGTACCTAAGGACAGTGTCCTGTCAAGTAGGCCAGCCGCCCAAACGTCTCCAGCTACATTCAGTCGCGGCTTGAGAGGGTGAGCTTTTCAGACGTTATTTAAAAGGGTGAATATGGCACAAACTGTCTCACAAAATTGAATCCGGCAAGATCAGGCGCCTTCAAATCTCGCACACAGAATTGGCTCGTATCGAAATTTCTCGACACAGCGCTATATTAAGAATGAAAGGAGGCCTGTCAATATCCTTATATTTATGTTGCCTTGCTGACTTGATTGCACGTACACAGCAGTATATCCTGACCTGACGATGCTGCTGACCGCGTTAACCGTTCCCAAATGGTAGGACATAAACAAACGTGAGTTGCCGTTGAATCGATCTGGCTCGGAGGTTGGTGTCGAATCTGGACAGGGTTTGGGATGCGCTCGCGAGCAATAAAAATACCCCTCAGAGTCTCCAATAAGCACATTGAGGGTGCCATCACTAACCACCGCGGCCTATCAGCTTCACTGTATAAGGCTGAATTTCAAGTGGAAGAGGACCGAGTGGAATGCGTACGTGGAGGGAAGTTATCATCGTCGATTCCCAGGACAAAGGACGGATAGGCGGGTCGAGCTCTGAGTATGTATCTGAGAGTACTTTGCCAGTTATTTCGCTGAAACGCAACGATTTTAATCACACTGCATGAAAAAGACGAAGGACATGCTTACTGGACGATTCGTGATCGATTAGAGAAGTTATCGAGCCCAGAACGTAACCCCTTCGTATAGATTGAAGCGACAGTCGAGAACTTCAACATTTGACGCCTTCCGGTAGTCTCGTCACCATCATTCTTCGCAGACGGCAAATCGTCTTCCGTTTTTCTTTTTGGCCTAGATGACATGGGGAAGTAGCGGCGTCGCTCTTCGTCCCAGTAGAGTCCTGGAAGTTCTAATGGTTTGCCATCACGAGACATCGCAAACGCTGGTAAGAGTTCAGCGACAGGATTCTAACACTTTGACCGCATAACATATGAGGATGAAACCGTGTAAAGCGTTGTCGAGACTCGAGAGTAGCTCAGACTTCCTAGAAAATTTCAGGTCCAGGAGGGTTGAGATCAAGAACAGCAGCTCACGTGCAACCGAGACGAGCTGTGACACCTGTGACCCTACCCTTCGCCTATCTAACTAGAGGTGTGTGACCCATGGTCACACACCTCTAGTTAGATAGTATAGCGCCTACCACCTACACTACGAATAAAACCGCCATTATTTTCTCGGGGACTTAGTACAGCTGACGTTGCCTGAGGGGCCCGGCGGAGACCGGCTATTCGCCATCGCCGATGGCCGCGCCACCACGCGCGGATCGCCGGCGCTGCCCGCGCCGGTGATCCACGCGGCTTCTCGTTGCCATCAACACTCGCCGCCGGCTCCCACCGCCGCGCGCGACACCGACACAGTCGTGCTCGTCGTGCCGCACGACGAGCACGACTATCTCACTCATTTCTCCACTGTTTTCCTTCGTTTCTTTTGCATCGTACGTGTATTTTAGAGTAGAATAAATTTATATTAAAAAACAAATGGGCCGCTCAGATACGGACTACATCGCGGCATCATCGCCCGCTCACTACACGCCGTCGCTCGCTGTTGCACTCGTTATTTACAGTATCGGGCTTTTTTTGTTTCCTACTGTTCATTTATATATTGCAATTCACTATTATCACAAGAAAAAATAAATTATGATGCAAAATGAATGGGGGGAAAGCAAAAGAAAGGCCGAGCGTTCCGCGAATCAGCGCTGCCCGTGCGCTCGACGCTGGGAAGGGGCGATACCGTCTGAGCACGCAACGCGAGGCCGAGGCGACGGTATTTGCACCTGCGACGCGGAGAGGAGGCGGCGGCACCAGGGGACGCAAAGAGGGGTTAATTAAATTTGTGCATGCGACTTGCGCCGTCGCGTGCCCAATGAGCAGCGCATGCGGAACGCTCTTGCGCGGGTAGCGAGGCGAGCACGACAGGCGAAGCATCCCGGTCGGCTGCTCGTCGTGACAGACGCGCGCGCGCGTCGACATGCAAGCGCGGACGATCTGCACGGCGCAGACGCGCCACTGCGCAGATCAGCCAAGTAACAGACATGTAAGAGATAGTGCACGTACTGATAGAGACTTTCCTGCTCAAGACGTCCAACGTGCCCATCACGGGGTCGTACCACACGTCTTCCTCGCTCAAGCTCGTCACGTCCAACGCGATCATCGCAACGTCCGTCTCCATGTCGCACGCTGGCGGAGGCAGCGAGCACCTGGGTGGCGAAGTCCGGTATGCCGGAGGGGGCGGAGAGGGTCGATGGAGGTGTTTATCGCACTTTTGGTCCAATTCAGCTTGATCGAAACGGGCAGAGAGAAGGAACGCGACGCACATTGAGGAGCAGCTCGGTTGCACGCGAGCTGGCACGTCCGATGCGCCCAGCACACTCCTCTTCCGTGCGCACTCCCTCTCCGCGCCGCTAACCCTCACCCTAAAGACCGCGAGCGGCGCTGCACCCCGGCCTTCAAGGACGTGTTCGTGCCACCGCGGATCGTCGACATCGCGATTCCGACGAACAACAAGGCGCCCCGCGCAGAAATCCAGATAAGCGAGCAGAGCAAAGCAGAGAAGGAGAGCCCAAGCAAATAGCGGAGAGCATGGCCGCGCAGGAGAGAGCGCGGCTGCACAGCAGAGGGACACGGAGACGACGTGCAGACGACAACGAGAAAAAGACGACACGTCATCATCGGCACTGATCCGCGGTCCAAATCGAGTAATAACTTGTTTTGCCGAGCTGCTGCCGACATTGTGGCTAGAAGAAACGGCCAGTCGTATATTTGATTCTGCTCGTTTGGCGCTACATTAAAATACAGAAAAATAATGATAATTTACTTTATATTATGGTGCACTGATTTATAATTTTAGGGCCCCCAGGAGAAAGAATATATGGAGCTATAAAGGAACTACACCGATAAGACGCTTTCAACACCATTACAGACAAGATTTTAGATTTTTAGAAACTCGATCACTCACGCCAGAAAGCTCAGAATTCGCATAGTAGTAGATACATATACACTAGACATTAAATAAAACTTACATGCTGAGCACTGTGGTATTCGGCACTCAACAATTAAAATGTGCGTGATTTCATGCCATTTCATTGAATTCAGGCTCAAAATAACCCTTTCTTGTTGAATTTTAATTCTTCCCCAGGTTTATAAATTCTGAAAGTTTGGGAAATACATATTTACATGTAAATGAACCTTTTTCAGGTATTAGATTAGGAATTTAGAAGAAATGGGTGGTAGAGTATGTGTTTGAGCTGGACAAGGCAAGATTGCGACATAATTTGCACGCTGTTCATGCTCTCAACGGGTTGTTTTCGAGATAGCATATTTCCGCACTTTCCACAACTCATCGGACACCCATATAATTTTATATTAGTTGTATAATTCTATTTAAAAAAAGAACTACCTGAATCCGTCCACTCGATCAAACTGTAGAAAATAATTAGTGAAACTGCAAAAATAAGGTTTTACATGGGAAATGCATAATTGTATGCTTACTCTGGAAACATCCAGGGGGATCGGGCCCTTTTAAAATTTTGAGTATGTAGAAAACGTATATTGCTAAGCCCTCAAAAAAATTCAGGGGAGAAGGAGGCGTATTAGATGTTCTATAAATCAAACGATGTGGGCCCGGAGGCTAGTGCATGAGCACCGCGCGGGAACTGCCGAAAGAGGCCGACGTCGTCCTGATGTCGCTTGCCGACGACAACAGCGACGTCCACGGCCTCAACAACACAGCAAAACCGTCAGGTAAGCACAAAAAAACTCTTCATCTACTTGTAATGATGCTCTAACACCTTTTCTGGACCCTTTGGTGCAATCAGGACCGCGGCAGAGCCCATTAGCAACTTGTGTGGGCACGGCACGCATGGTCTCCGTCGCGCACGGCCTCCATCCTCTCGCGCCATCTCCCTTTCGCCCCGTCTCAATCTCGCATGGCCGGCATCTCTGTGCGCAGGCGCCTCGCACGTCCCTCTTTCCCCTTCAAATCCAGTAGATGACTTCCGCGCTGCCTCGGCACACCGAGAACGCACGGATGATGCCTCAACTTGCGTAACAATACTACTGGAAGCCCTGCCGCCTTTTCTTCTTGTCTCGCATATGAAAGGCTCCCTTTGATTCAACGTGCGTACCCTTTTTTTTCCCGCCTCGTTCTTCGTGCGCATGACGGCGCCGTGCAGGCCGCGTACTTGGTACCAGAGCAACACTCCAGGCCGCCTGCGACTCCAAAGCGCGCAGGCTCTCCATCGTCGAACACCACAAGAGATCAGGCGCGTCAAGCTTACTGTGCCAGAACAGAATCAGGGCGTCTCCCCCGTTGACCCAGACAACGCACCCGGAAAGCGCCCAGAGCTCGAGCCAGTCCCGTCCGGCGACATTGTGAATCTGCCGACAGAACCAACAGCCGATGCGGCGCCAGAAACTGGTGGCAGCGCGAAGGTCAGGTTACAGGGTGAGGGTGACGAGGATGGGGAAGACGTGTCTATCGGCGAGGGTGGCGACGACGATGCGGACTCCGGCAACGACAAAGATGATGAGGATCCCACGCAATTAGAGGCATGTACCGTGGCGAGCGCCTGTTCGCGCCGACCAAGGGCTGGCGCTGCTGGCACGTCAAGGTCAACCAGATCCAGCGCCGCTTCTCCGTCGACTCCGTGTTCTCCGCATCCGCGCTCCCCGGGCTCGTCCTCGCGCACGGTCGCTGTGCCGAGCGGTTGGAAAGGAGTCCCGTCGCCGCTGTCGAACGAATCTCCACGCTAGCGTGGTGGCAGCTTTGGCAACGGAGGCTTGTGCGCCGTAAACAGCGGCGACTCCGCTGGCCACGCAGGCTTCTGCGCGCGCGCGCACGTACAGCCAGCACGTCGCAGTGCGTGCGGTATTGCTCGTCCCGCGCACGGACTACCTTTCCCTTTCTTTTGCTTTCCCCCCATTCATTTTGCATCATAATTTATTTTTTCTTGTAATAATAGTGAATTGCAATATACAAATGGACACTAGGAAGCAAAAAAAGCCCGATACTGTAAATAGCGAGTGCAACAGCGGGCGACGGCGCGTAGTGAGCGGGCGATGATGCCGCGATGTAGTCCGTATCTGAGCGGCCCTTTTTTTTAATATAAATTTATTCTACTCTAAAATACACGTACGATGCAAAAGAAACGAAGGAAAACAGTGGAGAAATGAGTGAGATAGTCGTGCTCGTCGTGCGGCACGACGAGCACGACTGTGTCGGTGTCGCGCGCGGCGGTGGGAGCCGGCGGCGAGTGTTGATGGCAACGAGAAGCCGCGTGGATCACCGGCGCGGGCAGCGCCGGCGATCCGCGCGTGGTGGCGCGGCCATCGGCGATGGCGAATAGCCGGTCTCCGCCGGGCCCCTCAGGCAACGTCAGCTGTACTAAGTCCCCGAGAAAATAATGGCGGTTTTATTCGTAGTGTAGGTGGTAGGCGCTATACTATCTAACTAGAGGTGTGTGACCATGGGTCACACACCTCTAGTTAGATAGGCGAAGGGTAGGGTCACAGGTGAGCTGTGACGTCAATTAATTTTACCGGCCTTTTCTGATGCACCGCGCCCGCGTCATCCCGATCCCGGTTGGCTTTCGCGCGGCCTCCGCCGTGTCGTTTTCTCCGTCTATCATCCGAGCCACCACCATGTCCAGCGTTGCTGTCCGCCGTTTCTTTGCCCAGACATCGCGTGCAGGCTGGCGAACGTCGGCGACGACCAGCGTGCGGAGGATGGGCGCGAGGCGCGGGATGGCCTCTGACGCCCGCGTCTCGGGCGAGACGTCCTCGAATGACACCGCATGGCTGGTCAGTATGGACAGCAATTTGGCACACATCTGGGCTGTCTGAACTGTATGAGCTAACTTTGACCTCGCTTACAGATCGGCTCGGGCACCGTGACGGTCCTAGGAGTACGTTTTTTCTATTCCTTTTCTCAACTATACTCTCCGATGCCAATTGTTTTCTCCACTGGCCGACTCTTATCATAAAAATAATCATAAATCTTGTTATACAGGCCGCCTATATTCTTTCGCCGCCCGCAAAAAAGCACGCGCACGCTGCCGCCAAGTCCTCGGCTGCACCTATCGAGGACGCTCTACCTCCGCCGGAGAAGCAGGAGGCTGCTGAACCTATGAAAGATGACGAAGGCACAGAGGTGAGCGGTGCAGATATCGGCGAGAGCGTCGAGAAGAGTGTCGTGCGTTCCATTTTAGTTGTTCTAAATACCACATAGCCTCTGCTAATACATATCCCCCTCCATCTTTATCAGGATGCGGACTCCCCAAAGGCCGCGAAGGCTGCAGAGGAGAATGGTGAGACACCTGCGTCCGAGCGTTTTAATGATGGCTCGCCTGGTCAGACGAGCGCCGTGCATGATGAAGAGAAGCCCGAAGTGAGCGAAAAACCCAGTACGTCGCACAGCGGAACCCTGCAGGGTGAAGAAGACAGCGGGCCAACAAACCTGGGTGATGCACGGCAACATGCTAAGGTAGGTAACTGGAATACCATGATTTATTTTCTCCTGTGTTTTTGTTACGACCGCAAAATTGTTCCTCGCTTATACGCAATCATACCTCGTTCTGTCGAATTGGTTTTCTTTTTATTCAAGATTTTCTTGTCCATTTCTAAGTACTGACGATATTTTAAACCTGCTGAAAACAGGACCAGAAAGTGCCAAAGCAGGTCGCAGACGAGAATTGAGTGATACAACTGCTCAGAACCTCGTGTGGTGGCATATGAAGGCACCGGACAACACCTACATACAGTAATTCAGCCCCGACTTGGACTGTATTAAGCAGAAGCAGGGCTTGAATATGTTTTGTAGTCCAACTAGGATTTGCATGTCGACTCGATCTTATCCCCAAGTAGGCAAACGATTGTGTGTCACCAAAGGCGGCCGTACAAATTTCAAGATGAAACCCCTTCTCGGGAGCCGATCTCGTGAAGTGAAGTTAGGTTCCGTGCCGATAGACGGCATCGTCGCTAAACTTGCCAGAAGGTATTCCCTGCTGCTTCTTAGCGCTATGCGTCATCGGCGGTGCTCGCTAGCATTCGCTTCGTTCGATGTATGCGCTCTGACACTAAGTTATAGAAGACATGAAACTTCCTGACACACATAAATAAATAAATGGAGGACGGCGGATGCATACCCCGTTTTCTTCTTCCCTGCTCCTGCCTCCGTGTATCCCGTCTACGACGCTTTCACTCTTTAATAACCGCACTCACTCACGCACACTCATTCGATTTGATAGTTAGCAGGCGAAGTCGCAAGACCTCGCTATGGGCGCTGGTGCAGTCGTGACTAGCAGCGACAAGGGTGGCTGGGCGGAATTAGCCAACCCTAATCGCAAATTCTACAATAACTGGAGGCGAGTGCACACTCCCTGCAAGCGGGGCAAGCATATTCATTGCATACAGACTTATTTGCCTCAATGCATGGATCTTCCTGTTGTACGTATTCACTACTTGTCTCTTAGAGTGCCGACATCTTGACCATTCTGTTTGTAAAGCCTCATCACGTCGTCAACCAATGGCTTCGATGGGAGTATGATGAACGGCCTCCAGTCGCTAACGCAGTGGCAAGAGGACTTCAACCATCCGACAGGCGGAATGCTCGGCCTCCTCAATGCCATTCAGGTATTTGTCACCCTAGCTATCCTTTTTCTGAATTCGCGCAGCGACTGAAGAAAGATTGAACACAGAACATTGGCGCTTTAGCAGCGCTCCCATTCGCTCCCTACCTATCTGACGGGATAGGACGACGCTTGACTATCCTGCTCGGCGCGATGATCATGTGGGGCGCGACGATTCTGCAGACTGCGTCGAACTCAGTAGGGATGTTCATCGGCGCTCGGTAGGCTATCCTTTCAATAAGCACATTTGGATGGAAGGCTGATTGTCTGTATACAGTTTCATCGTCGGTTTCGGAATGACGTTTGCTGCGAACGCAGCAGCCAATGCTGGTATCCGAAATTTCGTATCCGGCCTACCGCGCGCCGTTGACGTCGATGTACAACTCTATGTGGTATACAGGCTCTATTGCGTATGTTTTGAATAGCTCTTCTGCTTTTCCATTCGACCAGTTCATATCTCGTTTGCAGGGCGGCTTGGACTACGTTTGGTTGCGTGGCGATCCCGACTTCTTGGGCGTGGCGTTTGCCATCGCTGGTGCAAGGCTTTCCTTCCGCGCTGCAGGTACTCTTGATCTGGTTCGGTCCGGAATCGCCGCGGTGGCTTGTCTCCAAGGGACGTGAGGCACAAGCATTGAAGACACTAGCCCACTATCATGCAGATGGTGACGAGTCAGCAAATTCCCTTCTTTCCACATTTATACGAGCGATTACAGCTTCCGCTCATCATGAAACGTGTTCAGACGCGATCCGCTCGTCCTACACGAATTCGAGGAAATCAAGGCTGCGATCGAGACCGACCGCCAGGCCGTCAACAGCGCAGGGTGGTCGTCGCTCCTGCTGAACCCCGGGAACCGGAAGCGTCTGCGCATCATTGTCGCGATCGCGTTCTTCTCGCAGTGGTCTGGCAACGGTCTCGTCTCGTTTTATCTTAGCAAGGTCTTCGAGACGATCGGCATCACCGACCCGACGATGCAGCTCCTTATCAACGGCCTCCTGCAGATCTGGAACCTCCTGATCTCGGTCTGCGCGGCGTTCCTCGTTGACCGGCTCGGCAGGCGGTTCCTATTCGTTACATCGTGCGCGGGTATGCTCGTGTTCTTCACGATGCAGACGGTCTGTTCGGCGATGTTCGCGGAGCACGGTAGTGAGGCAGCTGCCCATGCGGTCATCGCAAGCATTTTCTTATTTTATGCGGCGTATGAGTGCGTTGGTTCAGGCCCTATTGTATTTCCTTGTGACAAGATTTGATTCTTACTTTCTGTCCTTAGCATTGCGTTCACACCCTTGGTCGTGTCCTACACTGTCGAGATTCTGCCATACTCGATTCGTGCGAAAGGGTTTACGGTCTTTAGTTTCACAGTCTCGCTGTCTCTCATTTTCAACCAATATGTCAATCCCGTCGCGCTCAGCGGTAAGCCTTCATATTGTCACAGCTACGATACTGAACTGACTGGATACTAATCACAGGCTATGGGGTGGAAGTACTACGTTAGTCGTGTTTTTTCCCTCTGTCTCTGAACATAAGGAAGGCCTGCAGCTGACTGTTCTTGACATCCAGATCGTGTACTGCGCCTGGCTCGGCTTCGAGCTCGTCTACTGCTTCCTTTTCATTGTGGAGACGAAGGGACTCACGCTCGAGGAGACTGCCGCACTCTTCGATGGCAACGCCTCCGCGGGCGCACCCGTGCAAAGGAGCGGCGAGCAAGCTGGTTACGACTCGGTCACCTCCTATTCCATGGTCGACCTAAGCGAGGCGGGGAAGCTTCCGGGCAGCTCGACGTGCTTGGCCTCCACTAATAACTCCAGTTCTACCCTCGTTCCGACGGATCATCTCGGCAAGGCCTAAACATGCATGCGAGTGACCTAACGGACTACATGCGAAGTTTTAGATGTAATATACGAACTTATAGTATGGACTCACATAGACTTGTTTTCTGATGTTTGGTAGCTTACATATCTTTAGATTTGTGAAAAATAATCGCGTGCAATCTGGTATGTACTCACACGACCGCTCTATTTTGGCAGTCTACTTCCCGCGTTCATAACAATATGAGACTTGGCATCCACTGCAACCTAGCCCGTGTCTGCAACCCCAGGACGCGTCTCGACAAAAACTTGCCAGCAATGACTCTTCTCAGAATTCTCGCGTATGGTCTATGTATTGCGTTTTTTCGCTGGCTGCTCTAGGCTCGTTAAAAGTCCGAACTGCCAAGCTCAAAGAGCTCGTTGAACATCCTCGAGGATGGGTGAAAGGAGATCCCGCTCCCGCGGATCACATCCTCGAGCTTCGTATCGCGCTCCCTCAACCAAACTTCCATGTTCTGGAGCAGCATCTTTATGAAGTCAGTGACCCCAATCACGAGAGATACGGAAAACACTTGGCAAAGCAAGAGGTTGAAGACATTATTGCCCCTCGGCCGGAGAGCGTCGAGCTGGTTGATGAGTGGCTGATTTCTCATGGACTAAATATTGACGACTTTGTTCGATCCCCTGCTCGGGACTGGGTTACAGTGCAAGTTCCAGTCGCTGTAGCCGAGGCAATGTTGGCGACTGTGAGTTTTATTGTATATCGAAAGCGGAATAAAAAGAACTTCAATTCACTATTGTAAAAGAAATATCATGTTTGGATCCACGAGGAGAGCGGAGAATCGAGCATTCGAACCTTAGCTTATAGCGTTCCCGAGTTCATTCACGACCATGTAGAGTTGATTCAACCGACGACGATGTTTGCCCGTATGAAGAAGCAGAAAACGACATTCCGTTGGTCGAGTCATCAGGAGATGCTATTGCCATCGAACGGAAGCAGGATTACTTTGCCAAACGGTGTTTCTGTTGACGCAAGCTGTAATACGACAGTGACGATTACCTGTCTGAAGGAACTTTACAACGCTGTTGGCTTCAACGCATCTGCGACCATAGGCAATCAGATTGGCATCACAGGATACCTCGGCCAGTTCGCAAACATTGCGGACTTGCAACTCTTTTATGCAGATCAAAGGCCTGACGCCTTAAATTCCTCATTTAAATTAGTTTCTGTGAACGGTGAGTTAATCTGGCTCCTAAAAGTCTTGTATATTTTTCTGATTAAAACAAGGTGGACAGAACCCACAAAACGTATCCGAGGCTGGTGACGAAGCCGATTTGGATGTGCAGTTCGCCTTTGGACTTACATTTCCGACTCCTTCCACATTTTTCTCGACAGCGGGCTCGCCGCCATTTATACCTGATCTACGTACGCCAACGAACACCAATGAGCCTTATACAATTGTCCGTGCATGTAGCTAATTTGTATGACCGAGACTCATCGCGTGATTTTTACAGTGGCTTGACTTCATTCTCTCGCAGGATAATCCGCCTCAGACTATCTCCACAAGCTACAGCGACGATGAGCAGACAGGCGAGTTGTTCTGTAAATTCACTTTTGCGGGTTTCTTGACGAGTTCATTTAGTGCCTAAAAACTTTGCTCAGCGTGTATGTAACGGATTTGCTCAGCTAGGTAGGCATGCAGATTAATTCTGTTTTACCACGCATTTTGACTGCCACAGGTGCCCGCGGGGTCTCCTTAATGTTCGGCTCTGGAGACGGGGGAGTTGGAGATGGCAATCCCGACCCTGCAACTCAGCAGTGCTTTACGAACTGACTGGCCGTAACGTCACTAGGTTCCTCCCTGGCTTTCCTGCGAGCTGCCCATTGTATGTGATCCGCGGACTCCAGCTGAAAGTGTAATGTAAAGCTCGGCTTTGGTGCACTAGTGTCACAACGGTCGGGGGAACCATCTTTATCCCTGAAGTTGCAGTCTCCTTCTCTGGGGGTGGGTTCAGTGACATCGTAAGTGGCTTAATTTGTCCACGCTGATATACCCATGACTCTCGAATAGTTCGCTCGTCCCTCCTATCAAGATGCAGTTGTTCAGACGTACCTGAACGCACTTCCGAATGGGACTTTTGCAGGTCTTTTTAACCCGTAAGGCTTTCCCACCGGCTTCCATATCCGCTTTTCTGATTCAGTCTGTGTATTTAGCAACGGGAGGGTAGTGTACTCGCCGATAACACGCCTCGTACTCGATCTGACTCATTCGTAACTTTGCAGGCCATTCCAGATGTGTCTGCTCTCGCGGATAATTTTAAGATCTTCTTGCAGGGAAGCCCAGTGCTCATCGGCGGGACGTCCGCGTCGTCGCCGACGTTTGCTGGGCTTGTCAGTCTGCTGAACGATGCTAGGCTGTCTAATGGCCTAGCTCCACTGGGTTTCTTGAACCCTTTCATCTACTCTAAGGGCCAGTCGGCGTTCAACGACATTACTGTTGGAAATAATCCAGGGTGTGGCACACCAGGTAATATTGCACTATTCACTTCGCATATTCATTTCAAAGGAAGAAGGGAAGCGTTACTTCCGCTCTCCTAGTCCTGGCGGTGGGCCCTGCCGGCAACGACCTCTTCTCTTCCGGAGTGAAGCGATGGTTCCTGAGGGAGAATTTTGGAAGCTGTGCGGTTTCCCATCTCTTCCTTTTTTAATAATTGCTCCACCTCCGAGAAGGTGTTTCAAACGTTGATTTATTGCTTATTGCTTCTTTTCTTCTGCTCAGGCTTCAACACCTCCAAAGGCTGGGATCCTGGTCGGTACTTCCCCTCTTTATGGGCTTGTGTTCAAGCCTCATTGAAACTTTTAATCCACGTAGTGACCGGCTTTGGAACGCCAGACTTCGGCAAATTGAAGGACCTTGTTTTGCAGTGACACAAACAATTTTTGACTTAAAGATCAGGTGCAGTTGTGTTAGCGTGTGTATATGTATGTGCAATGTCTCCTTACAACGAAGACATTCAGGCTTCGCATTCGCTGAAGTAGATAAGAGTAGGAAAGAATTAGGACAAACCGTGTGTTCAAAAGCTAACTCTTTCCTCGAGAACTGAAAAGTAAAGCGTTGCGAGAATAATCGCCACAGTTCTCATTATCAGTACTTCGTTTGAGAGAATGAAAGGCTCCCTAAATTCGTCTCAAAATGCCAAAAACAATTGACATTTTAAATGTTCGATTCATTGAAGCAAATCGACTGGTACTCAGCTGATTTCTGACAAGTTTGCGCGCTCAACAGGTTCTCTTCAGCGAACCACAGACCAAGTATCGCTCGATTCATATTAATACCCTTCGGATACGAAATTCAAGAGTACACAAAGTACATTGTCTTAGCAAAAGTACCTCCTCACCCTCTTCTTGAAGCGCTCCGTGACCTGGAATTTCAAGGATCTCCGTAAGCATAAATAATTAAGTAAAGAGAAGGACACGGCACTCTACACTTAGCATCTCATTTGTGGACGAGAGTCATCTGTAGTTCTTGGCCGGAAATAACTGCGGTATCGAAGGCTCAGATTCAGAACGCGATCTCGTTAATGGTGGCGTGCACTTCCTTTTTCGTTTGCGACTCGATTTTCTGAGCCGGCTAGCGACCCGGACTCGCTATGGCATCCACCACTGAGCCGCCTTCACCCTCACCACAAGGTGCTGACGATATCAAGCCAATCGTCGCGGAGCAGCCGCGCTCGACTGGAAACAGATGGACGGACTTTAAGCTTGCAGCACGGGTAAGCCAAGCCAGCCTCGACAGCGTTGAAATCTTGCGTTGCGTTGGATGTGTCTGACGCGCTTTCCATTGTAACTCTGCGCATTTCAATGCTCGACACCGACATCGACACGACGCCAACACCGCGCGCTGCACGCGTAACGCGAAAGGTAGAGAATCTCGCTCAAAGATGACCTGAAGCACATCGGCGAAGTTCCCTGCGCGCGCAGCAGTCTCCTCATGGGTATCGGCGCAGGCGCAGGCATTGGTGTTGTGCGCGGATTCAATTCCAGTCAGTATATCGTGTATTTGAGACTAAATATATATGCTTCATTCTAATATACGTTATGTATCATCCCCAGAACCGTTCGTAGCGGCGAATTGGGCCATGGGGACGTTCCTCCTCGTGTCAGTCGGCGCATGGTGCGTTCTTTGTCCTCCTCTCGATTGTTCCTCCCTACAAATAGTTGATGTCGATGCAGGAACGTGTGCCGTTCGTCCATTCAGCGCGAACGCGAGCAGGTGCGCGTAGTGGTCGAGCAGATGGCCCAGCGGAAGATGCGGCGTGCTGACCAGGACGGTAAAGTAGACGGAGACCAAGCTGGAAAATCATGAGACGACCTTGATTTTCGGCAACGTCAAAGGTGGCTTGGACACAAGCAAATATGTTAATGTGTGGGATGGAAGCAATCGCAAGTCGATGGAAAGAAGATGGTGGAGATTGTATGCAGCAGTTGGGAATCCTCCCAATAATCTAGCCAACGCCCATTTAGTGATATGGACTACTCCAAACGTCTTTGTCCCAGCTCTCAATGAGTTTGGGATCATTCTACACAAAGCATAAGCCAATAGTCACTGCCCGAATATTTTAGGGACTCACTCTATGACGCAACTGGAATTCCGTGAATCCACCCCGTAAAACGAATACGGCGTGTGCCTTCTCTTCCTTCCCCTCCTTCTCTTCCAATTCGCTGCGCAAATCAGAGTATATCTGGTCCAGAATGGTGTATGCTAGTAAGTCGGAGAGTAGTCTATGTATGGTCAAGAAACATACCCGAGCAGCCTTTGGGCCTCTAGCATGGCGCATATTAGTACGGCCAAGAATTAAGATCGAGCAATAGGAGAACACACCGCGCCTGAGACAGTGCACAATGGAACACTACCGTGGGCACGTCTTTCGTCTGCTCGACGAGGTCGCGCACCCGTTCGAGGAATGTGTTCGATGGCGCGTGCACGCTTCCAAGGATGTGCCCACCCACTCGGTCGTCGTCGCGCACGTCAAAGACCACATAATCCGTGTATGGCTTCGCGTCGCTCTTTATCAGCGTCACGAGCTCCTGTTACGGTACAAGGAAAACAGCTGGTCAGTCTTAAGCATCCGCCGCGGCGCGAGAGCGGTATGAAAGGGTACACACTTCGCCCGTCATGTATCTAAAAGGTGGAAGAAATGACATTGTAGTAGTAGTAGAATACTGATGGCGTCTGTTTCCGTCGATGCTGCGATGGAGAAATGCCGTCTTTGAGAATATTGCCCGAGGTAGATATCTTGATGGTCGTTGCACAAGCCTGAAAGACATGTGCGGCTCAAGACAGCGTCACCGGCTAGATGTGGCTTACCGGATATGGCGATGCCGTCGATCACACTGAAACTTCGTCCAGGCACCTTTCTCTACATCTTCGAGAAATTTCTCGGCCTCGCCGTGTGCATTACATTACGGCCCTGAACTTTATCACGAAAATAAAAACCAATATGCTTTATTATTTTTCAAAATTTATCAGGGCTGTTTTCTATGTGAAGTTCTTGATGCTTGAAGCTCTCGTACCGTCGCTGCCTCTAAATTTTCAGCGAGTTCTGTGCAATAATAATCAGCCTTATTTAGCGAAAATTGGCACCACATTCATTAGGGCCTGGATACCTCGGAAATCTTTGACAAATAACGGTGTCTCTGGAGGAGGGGAGGTTTCGACGCTGCCCGCTGAACTACTTAGTACTACGTACAGCATTTGGGTTGCCGCTTATGCTTTGTACTATCGAGTAACCAAAAAAGGACCTGGAGCGCACCAACTTTCGTCGTAATATATGAAAATACCCCGGAGGAAGAAGAAGCCGAGGCTAGTGAGCCCGGAATCGCAGAGATTGAGTGCAGACTGAGAGACATTGATTTTATTGTGTTTATAGACATCGAAGCCCAAAAGAAAGGACGGCAGTCAAGCAATGGAACGAGGGGACTTAGAAGTGAACCGCAAGGATGGCACCGAGGATCAGGAGAATGGTAAAATTAGCAAGCCTTTCTAACACGGACAGACTACTCGGCATGGAGAGCGTTCGAATGAAGAAGCCGGGGGATATACAATTCATGCGAAGAGCGCAAGGTCCAGGTAGTTCCGAGCTGGTTTCGAGGGATGAAGCAAGGGCACGAGACTTCGAGACAGCAGCGATTGATAAATTGATGATCGAGCTAGGTTTGCATTTACTTTTTCTTGAGGGAGTTTCGGAGAAAATAGACTAGCGATCAAAGCGGAAGTCCTCGTCTTCGATAGGGAAAGCATCAGGTATGTAGCCAAGGGAGAGCGACACAGTGCGTCCGAAACGCTGAGCAGGGAGCTGAATCGAGCAATCCGGTTCGTCTTCGCCGGCCGTGTCTTCGATATTGTCCGGGGTATCTATTGGCTCGATGCAGGGAGACAGGACGCACGCGTGCAGCTGCGTCGTCAGCTGGGTCATTGCATCACTGCAGCAGTCCGTCGCCTGGCTTTCTACCTCAGTTCCAGCGCACCCCTGGCTTGTCGTCGGCGGCAGAGGCGGGGCAGGCCTGGGCGGTGTGGAGAACGCGAACTCCGACCCCGTCTCCGCGTTCAGCGGGAGGATAAGGCGGTAGGGCGGCGCGCGTGCCTGCAGCGGCGTTGACTGCGACACGATGCTCCGGAAGCTGTTCCTCTTGTTGAAGACGCCGGAGTAGCGGTGGCACCGGCAGCGCCCAACGCCGGCGGAATGCGAGGCGGCGCCCGCGTCCGAGCCAGAGCCGCTGGCAGGGGCGCGTGCTGCGAGTTCGCTGCAGAACGGGCATTTGTCGGCGCGCTGCACGTAGAAGGCGGTCCTGGCGTTGGACCGCCGCGCCAGAGTGGTCATTGTTGACGCCTGTGAGGACGCAGTGGCAGTAACGGTAGAGATGTCGGGGTCGTCCTCAGGCAGGTTCGCTAGCTTGAATTTGCGGGTGGCACCTTGCAAGTCGCTGTTCCGCAGATTTCGCGCCTCAGACACGCTAAAAGCAGCAGCAAGGAAGGACGAAGCTCGACTTACAGCGCTCCGAACTCCTCAGCGAGCTGGTAAAGCAAGCTCGGCTCTTCGAGTCCCGCCTGGAAGTCCCCTCCCGCCTTCAGAGTCTGGCTCCTAGCATTGCCGATAAAGTTCTGGATCTCGCGCGCGAACGCACGCTCGGGTATATGCCCTGGAGCGTTCCCAAGGAGGACTTTCTTCTTTCTTGCTATCCCTGCGTCGGGCTTGACCGTATAAGGGGAGTTCGAGTTTTCCTTGAGGCTCGCCGGCTTTCGTGGCATTCCTGATTACGAGTTCAGCAGCAGCAGAGTGATGTCCAAGAAGATTGTGCAGAGGACTTTTGTATATTAGATACTTTTGTTCGCAAGGTCCGGCTACACGACTCAGAAAGTGCGCAAGAATCTTATGTAGTCAAGTAGCTGCAGATGATGGTTAAGAGAAGAAATGCACTATAAGAGAAGAAATGCACTAAGGCTAGATTCCAATTCTTACGTGATACTTTTATAACTACATCGTGCAACCTACAACGCACGAGATGCACGTACAGTCGAACCTCGGAAGTCGACATCAAAGGGGGAGAAGGGGTTAGAGAGAAAGAAGGGAAGATTAAAACCACAGTCGTGATGTATACATGTAACCGGCAGCATTCACAAAGAAAGAAAGGAGAGGAAAAGAGTCTGTAGAACAAATCAAAAAAATTCAGCTTAGGATGCATGGGAGTGGGTTGTTTAGAAAGTCTAGAATGCACAATGTACACATGAACAACAAACTGTGCTGTCGTACATCGAAAAATGTGGGCTGTCTGGGGAATGAATTAGAGTATGTGCAGCGTGAAAAAGTTGGTATCCCAGATCTATAGAACGCATGAGGCTAAGAAAAAATTGTGGTTACGGTATCATATAAACAAAGAAACAAAAATTCCGCGCGTCTATGACACGAGTTGAATAGCCTTATATAAAGGTTACGCGCCCGAACGCTTCGCGAGCAGCGACCCGGGCTCAAAGCCCGATGCCGACCCGAGGCTGACGTAGGTCTGTGCAGGCCGCTTGCGCGTCCCCGCGCGGGACAGACCCGCGCCGCCGGACGGGCCGGCAGGCAGCCCCGCCGACACGTTCTTGTTGCGGAAGAGCACATTCTTCTCCTGGTACAAAATGTACGACTACAAAGCAAGGCCGTCAGTATACGTCTTCGGTCTCCGAGGAGCGGGTTATGACTCACCCTTGCGAGCATGATGCTCTCAATCCATTTCAAGCCGACCTCCTCCGGACACGCGAAGACGTGCAGGTAGTCCGACTTGTTCTCGAAGAGTGTGATCGGGTCTGTCGACTTGACGGCGAACGTGAAGGTCTTCGGCGCCTTCTGGATCCGCGTGACGATGTATGCGTCGAACGCAGAGAGCGAGCACAGGAACTCGTCATCCTTGTTCTGCAGGTCAACATCGTCAGCAATCGGCAGACCCCCTGAAAATAAAAATAAAAATCGTACCTCGCGTTTCGACAGCCACAGCCCATGTTCTCGCAGTTCAAGCCAGCGTTTGTTCCACTTCCCCTTCTTATACTCATAGTCGACATATCCGTTGCACTTGGGAATGCTCGGCGGGATATTCTGGAACGACTCGTGAGTCTCATAATACGGATAAGCGGTCGGTAAAACCCACAGCTAAGGAAAGCCCCAGCGGCGACCGCTTGGCCATAAAGCAGTTCATCGTCTTCTCCTTCGGCCACGACCCAGAGACGTCATTCACAAGCTCGAAGCTCCTGATAGGCCGCTCTGTCGACACGCACAGCCAATCAGCCGAGCTCACTCAAGTAGAAAATGAATGTATATGCGCCACTCACCCATGCCAAGATCATGACAGACCTCATACAGCATCCAGCTGCTCGACGGGCGCTCCTCCCCGCGGAGGTCGCCCTGCTGTGCGAGCATGTCAAGTCACCTCCCTCGCGTTCGTCTCCGCGCCCGCCTCGACCACGTTGAAGCGCTGCATGTCCGCGATGTACACGCGCGTCTGCACGGCCATCGCCGCCGGGAACGCCGCGCGCTGCGGCGACGTCGGGCCCGCGGGCATGGCCGCCACGGCGCGCGCGCTGGGCATGGGCAGTGGCGGCACGGGCGGATGTTGGTGCTGATGCTGGGGATATGGACGATGCTGGTGCTGCTGCTGCTGCTGCTGCTGCTGGTAATCATCGGCGCTGACCCGGCCGCTCTGGTCAAGCGAGGTCCGCGCGCTTTTGACGAGCTTGTTCCGCGCGTGTTCGTCCGCGTGCTCCTGGGACGTTCTGCCTTTCGAGGACGTCGGGCGCCGCGCCAAGGAGACAGCCGCGGGCTGGGTGGTCGCAGAGTACTGGCCATGGAACGAGCGCATGGGGCGCAGTGCGCGCGCAGGCGCATCCGCCCCTGACCCACTGTGCTGATGGGACACCTGCGTGCTGAGCTGTGGGGAGTGCGAGCTGCGTTGCAAGGCCGCCGACGCGGTGGACCCGCGCTCGAACAGCGGCGGGTTGAGCGACATCGCGCCCAGAAGCTCCTCCGAGGTGTGCGACGGCTGCCTCCGCGACGGCGACGTGCGCGAGCTCGGCCCATAAGCCGCCATCGGATGAGCATCCGGCTCCACCTGCGCCTTGACTTTCAGCAGCCGCTTCGTCAGGTCGTCCGGCGCGACGCCGCCCATGCTCACCGACCCTGAGCCAATCGTCTTCGCGCGGGGCCGCCTGTTCTGCATGGGCTGTATCCCCCGCTGCGCCATCAGCGCCGCCTCCTGGCTACTCGACAGCGCCGCCGGGCCAGAGCCGAACGCCGCGCCCATTGGCGGGCGCGCCGTCGTCGCCCGACCGCGCTCCAGCTGGTCGGACAGCGGCGGCTGCTGGTGCGCGGGCGGCGAGAGCATGCCGTCCTGTGCGCGCGCCAGCCGCGAGGGCGCCACCGAGCGGTCCCGCTTGCGCAGCTCGCGCTCGTCGCGCACCTGCCGGCGGATGGACTTCTGCACCTTCAGCGCGTCGGGGATGCGTTGCGCGAGCGGGACGTCGTCGTCCTCCATGCTGGCGCTGTGCTGGAGCGAGCTGCCGCCCTCGCCGCTCGTGCTTGCGCTGCTTAAGTCGGCAGCCCTCGCCCCAGTCGGCGGCCTGAACACGCCCTTCCGCCCGTTGCGCAGCTGGTTGAACACCGGGCCTGCTGTCGGGTCCTGAGCAGGGAGGGGCGAAGGGGGCACAGAGGCGGCAGCGGACTTCGGCGCGGGTGCACTGGCAAACATGTTTTCCTGCCCATAGTCATCCGTGTCGGACTCGGACTCGGTTTCAGACTCGCTGCTCGTCGTCGACTGACTCGACGACGGCTTCCTACTGCGCCTGCCGTCCTCGTCGTCCCGTCCATCGTCTCTGCCTCCTCTTCCACCACCAGGCGCGTCTCGCCTGCGCCCCCCATAGTCGCTTCCAGAGCTCTCTTCCCGCCGCGCTCTCTGGTACCCATACTCATTCCCGGCGCCACCTCCCCACTCCCTCCCCGCTCCTCCTCGCACCTCGGCTGCCCGCATACCTATCCGTATGCGCACGCGCGAGCGTGCTGACCGGGGGCACCGAAACCGCGGAGTTCCCCTCCGACGCGGAGCGCAGCCGGCTGCTGCTGTTGCCCGCCTGCGCCTGCACGTCGCCAGCGCGGAGCGTACCCGACGACGAGCCGGGCTCGAAGTCGT
Source organism: Phellopilus nigrolimitatus (assembly GCA_021029095.1). Lineage (NCBI taxonomy): Eukaryota > Fungi > Basidiomycota > Agaricomycetes > Hymenochaetales > Hymenochaetaceae > Phellopilus > Phellopilus nigrolimitatus. The sequence continues at coordinate 464,682 of JAJOHG010000012.1, forward strand.
TTGCCGCGTCGGCGTCGTAGGGGCGCCACCCGGCAAGCAGTGCGTCGCAATCGCGCGGGATCGCGGCGCTATTAAACTTGCCCTGCCCGCTAGCTCGAGCCCAAGCCGAGCCCGAGCTCGTCGTCCCCAAAGCCGCGCGCGCGGCCCTCGGCCTCGGTCTCTGCCTGCGCGGTAGCAGCGTACGGGTTCCCCGCGTACGCGCGCAGCCCAAGGCTGAGTTCGTCGGCGGTGGGCGGCCGCTGCGCGTCGTATCTCGACTGTGCCGACTCGGAGGACATCAGGGACACGCCGCTGCCCTGGCTGCCGCGGCCGCGGCCATGGCCAAGGTGCCCGACGCGCGAGTCGAAGGAGTACTGCGAGCGCAGGGAGCGCGTGCGTGTGCTCGAGTTCGCAGGGGTGAGCCCGTACTCGTGCGCGTAGTCGTTCGAGCCGGCGCTCGAGCCGTACCCGTGGCGCGCGCGCGCGCGCGAGTCCGGCGTTGTTGTATGTTTGTAAGTGTAAGAGGAGGTCGATCTGGCAGAAGAGGAGTAGGACGCCTTCCTGCTGATCGCGGGCGAGGTGGATGCGCTGTCGCCATACGCGCGAGAGCGCGAGCGCGAGCACGGGGGCGACAGGCTGAACACGGGGTCCTCCTCGGGGAGGGTAGAGAGCGGGGGCAGCATCGAGCTGTCTTCTTCGCCCTCGAAGGCGGCTGCGATGTATTCGGGCGGGGTAAGATCTAAGTCTGTGCTGTCTTCTGAGTCGCTCGACGCCGCAGAGTCTGTTCCCGTTTCAGCTCGAGCGGCGAGCTCGGGGCGTGCCTCTGCTTGGGGAAGCCTGGTGGGGATAGCAGCCAGATCGTGCGATTCCGTAGCAACCGTGGCGTGCGCAAACTGGACAGGTACGCGCAAAGCAAGGCAAGGAAGGCAAAGGAGCAGCGTCTGTGGCGGCGTCGCCACGCGCACGAAGACCAAAATCAGGATCAAGATCAGACGTGCGATCCGTCTCCGTACCAACTCGCTGATCCGCGCGCGGATGCGGCAGGCCGGGGTCGAGCGCGAGCGACTCGGGGCGCTGCGCGAACTGGCCGGGTGAGACAGAGAGCACGACGCCGAAGTCCTCGACGGAGCTGAGGGGCGACGCGCCGCGCGATGATGCGGAGGGCGACCGAGCCGGAGCCGGAGTTGGAGCCTGAGGAGGCGTTGGAGCGCAGTTGGCGGAGGCGGCGCAAGCCTGCTGACGTGCTCCGGGATCGCGCTGGCGCGGGCGGCGAAGGGGCGCGATCGCGACGAGCGCGCGGGGATGGCGATGGCGATGGCGCTGGTGCGGGTGTGAGGGCGAGCAATATGCTCGTAGTCGCCGTCCTCTCCCCCTTCCCCGGATAGCACATTTAGCGCAGCCGAGCCCCACTCGCCCCAAGCCGGGCTTCGTCTCCGCACGTCGCTTCGCCGTCGCCCTCGCGCAGCTTCTCGCGCGAAATTCGCTTCCGCGTCGTCAGACGCCGAAGCCGGGGAGCATTCGGCTCCGCTGTTCGATCCACGCCGATCCGACGTAGCGCGCCCTGTGCGCGACCACGTGCCCCGGGTACCTCCGCCTCCGGAGCTGTCTCCGCCGCCCGTATGCCGTCATCATCGTCGGCGGGCTCGTACGCAACAGCAGCGCCGTCACTGCGCTCATGGCTCGCCCGCGCCCGAACTCTCGTCGATGCCGGCTCGCCCGTCGGCAGCACACGTGCATCCCCATGCGCAAGCGAGCTCTGCAAAGAAGTTCTAGCCGCCTTACGCTCCACACCTATCCCCGGACGCACCTCCGCATCACCCACACGCGTATCCGAGTCCGATTCGGGCACCGCCACGCTCGCCTTTCCTACATCTGCATATCCATCTTCATCTCCTCTCCTTCTCTACTCACACCCACGTCTCCAAATCCAAAACGCGAGCCAAAGCCGTGCCCCGCGTCCGCGTCCGCGCTCTCGCCGTCGGTGTCGTCCGACACGGACGTCGGGATCGCCGGGCTCGGGAGGCCCAGCAGGCCCGGGGCGCCGCCCCCATAGTCGAACCGCCGGCGCGCGTACTGCGCATGCGGGTCGTCGTCGATGAGTTCGATGAGGATCGTCGACGGCGAGATGCCCGCGCTTTGTTCGGACTCTTGTTCGGATGCGGGCCGGGGAGAAGGAGAAGGAGAAGCGGTGTCTTCGTGTGCGGGCGCGGGCGCGACGGCGAGCGGTGGAAGGGAAGGATGGGCTGCTGCTGCGGGAGACGGGGCAAGCTCATGGGGTCAATCTCGTCGTCCCCTGGATCACCGTGGTCCTCCCTCTTCCCGCCCTCGGGTGTAGCTAAATCACAAGCGTGTTAGCATATAGCACCAAGACAAATAGAATAAATAAAATAATAAAGACTCACAATTACGCCGCATAGGGCGACCAACAGTATCTTCCAGAGGCGCAGCAAACGACATCGTCCCAATATGCGTGTTTACATTAAGCGTCATCGCGCGCGCCCTCGCCCTTCCCCTCTCCACCAACCCGCCATCCCTCCTCTCTGCTCCAACCTCAGGCTCAGGCGGCAGGTCCCACGGCTCCACAGGCAGCCCCGCGCCCACCTTCCCCCTGCGCTTGCGCGCGCGCGCGCCGCCCAGCGCGCCGCCGCCGCCGCCGCCGCCCGTGCCGAACACGTAGTCCGCGCTCATGCGCGCGAGCGCGGAGAGCGACGGCAGCGACGGCCGCGGCGCGAACGCGGGGCGCGTGTGCGCCGGGCGCGCGCGCGGGATGGACGCGGGGAAGTGCACGCGCGCGTGTGCGTGTGCGGGCGCGGGCGTGCTCTGCGGCGGCGTGAGCGGTGTGAGCGGGGGGAGGGGCACCTGCGAGGGCAGGTTGGGCAGCGAGGGCCGGCCGTGGGGAGGCCGCGCGGCCGTGGACGCGGAGAGCGTGCGCAGGCGGCTCGCGCGCGGCTTGTCGGCGTCGGGGTTGAGCGGCGACGCGGGTGTGGGTGGCAGAGGCGGGGGCGGGGGCGGCGCGGGCTCGTGGTGCGCTGGCGCGGCCGCGAGCGCGCCGAGCGTCTGGAATGTCGGCGTGCCGGGCAGCGACGCGTCGCTCGCCGACGTGAGCGACGCGCTCGACGCGGAGTGCGAGAGCGCGGGCGAGTGCAGCAGCGGCGAGGCGACCGCGAACGGGTCGTCGTCGAGGAGGTACGCCGACGGCGTCTCGCGCCCGCCGCCTGCGTCTGGGGAGACCGCGGGCACGATATTCGTGTAGTCCGCGTCGGCAGCGACGTTAGGTGGCCTGCGGATCGCTGGGCCGGCTGTGGTGCTCCCGCTGGTGTACGTCTGCGCTCGCGCACGGCCATAATACGACCTGCGGAGCTCGCTTCCCGAGGACTGGGAGCGCGGCGCGCCAGCGCCGACATGCGCACGCGCGGGCAATGGCGGGTTGTTGTTGTTCGTGCTCGCAGTCGGGGGCGGGGACTGGAGCGACGAGAGAAAGGAGGGGATGAGGATAGACTGTAGGGAGCGGCGCTCCTTCATTTTTTGCGGGCCGCGTCCTTTGGGCGCGGGCCTGGGGGGATCGGCTATAGCTCCCGAGCGCGCGTACGCACGGTGCGTAGATTCGGGCGTGAACGTGGACAGCGCCGCCGTCGTGACGAGGGACGTGTCTGCCGAACGGGGGCTCTGCGGGGGCTGCGGGGACAACGACAGCGATCAGCAAGCAGTACAAGATCGACGCGTCGCGCGCGCGCGCGCGAACAGCAACCCAAAAAAACTTCAATTTTCTTGTTTTGACAGCGGACAGCTGCCGTGCGTTCCGCGATCGCAAAAAGGCAAAATAGACGTTCGACGCGTCGACGTCGGGCGATCGCGGTGGACGCGAAGAAAGAAAGAAAAAAAAGATAAAAGGGAGGGGGACTCACCGAGAAGTAGCCTGCGCCGACGCCGGAGTCTGTGTGCACGCGCTCGGTGGCAGAGCTGATTCCGTTCCCACCAGTTTCCAAACCGGCGAAATGCCACTCTGCGCGGTGGTGGCCCGCGTGGTCCGCGTCTGGCTGCGCGTCTGCGATTGCAGGCGTCGCGGGTGCAGTGAATTTGGAGGGAAGGACTTGGGGCGGGGGAAGAAGCAGCTGTGCACTTTCGCGGACCTGGTTCTTCAAGCTTTCGCCTTCGCCCGTCGCGACGGCCCCGGTGGCGATGTGGTGGCCTGTATGGGCGCCGCGAAGACAGGGCGTGTCGCCCGTGGGACCCGTGTGGAATAAATGCAGCTGGGAAGCCGTTTCGAGGCCGTGCTGAGGATCCACGTCTGCGTGCGGGGAGAGCGCGGCGGACCGGAGCATCTCCATCACCATCTGCCGAAGGGTGATAAAAACAAAATATAACGAAGGAATAAAAGAAAGGGAAGAGACCCTGTTGCGTAATGTACGAGTGCGCCGGGCGTGGTGGGTGCGTGGGGGTGAGCTGGCGGTGGGCGGAATGGAAGGGGTGTGACGGAGCTGGAGGTAGCGTGAGCGTGTCGGTCGCGTGTACGCCAAACTGCTGCTTGCAGTCCTTACACAAATACATACATATATTTTATTACATACGTCTTTCTCAAATATAGCATAGCATACGGGCGCATCTACTCTTATCCCAAGTGATATTTCGCGGGCGATGGCAACACGCTCTCTCTCAATTTCCGCCCAGTCAGGCGCCCATTCGACGCTTTACTCGGATATGCAAATTCGACGCCTTCAACCCAGCGTTTCTTTTACGCACTACCGCGTTGTTCCATCCATCGATAATCGTCCCGCTTCCCGCTCTCTCTTTTTTTCTTTCTTTCTTCGTTATGACTCGCATTTCTATAGCAATAATTACTCGCCCCGATTTTTTTTTTTTTTTGGTTCTGTCTTTTGGGGTGCGCGCGTTTGGATTGCCTCGAACACAGCACCGCGCAAAAAGCTAGAACGCTTATCCAACGCCATCCGGATCGTCAGTGCCATCGCCACGCGCGCGCGTCGGCCCTATCGAGCTGCTTATCGCCGACCTATGTCCCTGGCCCCGTCCGCCCTGGCACAGTACCATCCATGCCAACTAACCATCTCATCCTCCGCATGAGCCGGTCTCCTAATTATCCGCGAGCACGCTTTTCTCGCTAAAGCAAATGTTTCTCTGTACATACATGTATCTACCCCCCTCCTAGTAGACGCTGCCCGGCGGCCGGCAGACGCCCAGCGCGCCCAGTGCGAAATGTCCAGGAGATTGCGCGGGCTGATGATCTCGACGACACATATTGCATCTAATATGCCGGGAAGATGACGATCGTCGTCCGTCGTGCAGAAGGGTCGCGCAGCGCGCCGCGGCGCGCCCGGGGGCCTGTCTGTCGTTCCCGCAAATCTCTCTTTTTTCTAAATTATTCCGCCAACTCAGCTCTCGTTTCACCCAGCTCTCCCTAAGTCCACCGGGACCCGCGACGCCCATCCGGCGCCGCGCGCACAGAGGGGGTTCTCTTCGCGCCTCCGCGCTCGCCCTGTAACCTCGCCATAACGAGCGGCGCAAACGCCGGCGCGCAGCAGCAGCTGCGCTGCCCGGAGCCACACTCCTCGGCAGGGCAGAGCACCGCATGTGCAAGCAAGCAAGCAAGCACCTGCCGCTTCTTTCTCGCTGGCACGCCGGCCGCGCGCGGGCCGTCTCGCTGTCTTTACCCAAGCCCCGCGAACGCGACCGCTGCGGAACACCGCTCCCTCGCTCGCGTACCCCCCGTGCCTGTCTGTGGGTGGCTCGCGCCTCCCGTGGTGCCCCCTCCTCCAAAACCGAAAAAGAAAGCCCCCCTGGCTGCGTACCTCTCCGGCCTCTCCAAATAAAACGGGCACAGGGCACAACTCTTCTCAGCTTCGCGGACCTATTTCCAGACTGACGGACCCTGCCTTTCACGAGCCTTCTCAAGCCACGTCACATCCCGGCACACGCTCACCATCATATACACTACCTGCGCCGACGGGATCAGCGCACGGCGCAGCAGCTTTTTCATTTAACACGCCGAACCCACCACGAAAACACCCTCCCGCTTCGCGCTCCAAAGCGACAAGCGCCATCAAGCGCGCCTCTGTTCGCTCTCCCGCCCCACATACATTAAATTCTAAATAAGCACATGTACATGTATGTACGCGGACCCGCGCACCCCCCTCATCATCAAATCAAGCACCGGCCTTCGCCTTCGCCTTCCCTCGTCCCTCGTCTCGCGTCTTCTCCCGGCTCTGGCAACGGATGAGACTGATCGCGTCGCGAGCGGCCGCAGCGCGGGCGGGAGAAGGGAAGCGCGCGCTCGTGCGCGTCGCAGCAGCAGATTACGGCACCGTCTCAGGCGGCGGCTCCGCGAACGCTTCTTCGTTCCCTGACCGGGCAGTTCAAAAGGGATGGAGGATGTGGGATGTGGAGGAAGCAAGAAGCTCGGGGTATTTGATGCAGACAGCATAACCATAATCACTTACTGTTTGTGGTCTTCTGTACTGGCCGGGTAACTCGGAAGGACGGAAGGACGGACGTTCTGGTGCTTCAGATTCCTTGCTCTGCTCCAGTGCTCCAGCAGTACCTTCTCCCGCTGACCAGGCAGTCCTGCAGCCTCTGAGGTCTCAAAGGACGCTCCAAGTTTGTTGCGTTCTCTTTCGATGACTCCGGGTTCTCTTCTATACTGCAGAAAGAAGAGCGGAAGGAAGCTCGTATATGTTGCATATGGCGCAATCGCTTACTCTTTCTGTGGCTCCACATCTCTACACTGCCTCTTCTACCAGATGAATCGACGGTCTTCAGCTGTTGTTTGAGATTCCGCCCACTTCTCGATACCCGGCTTCTCCTTCTCGTTTCATCCACTTGTGCGTGGAGTACGAACCAACTCGAATATGGGAAATGCAGCGCGGTCACGAAGTCACCGCTCCGATCGAGCAGCACTAAGTCGACACTTACAAGAAGGAAGGGAGATAGCGAGCGGGCGTGGGCCATCCTGGCCGATTACTGGCATCCAAACCCCCCCCCCCCCCCCCCCCCCCCCCGCGGTCAGCATAGTAATGCAAACACAACCATATTCTTTCTGCTGCTCCGAGCTCGCCGACCGGTCACATCGTCCTTTTTTTGCATACGACTTCTTCGGTTGGAATTTTAATTTCTCTCTTCTTTTTTTGTCCAGTCATTCCGAGTCGCTGCACATGTTGCAGGCCATCATCATAGAGCGCTATGCGCTTTGGTCCATGTAATGATTCACGGCCGACATACATGACATACCTGGTCCCCCCCACGCTCCATGCCAAACTGAATGAAGATTTTGCAAAGTTCTTTGTTTACACTTATATATGAGCGGATAAGTATGCTAGAAAGATACTGATTTATTCGACCTGTTCTACAACAGTTTCGCTCGAGTGCGACGAGAGCTCTATCGTCTTCGGGAAGTTAAACGATTCTTTCAGGAAAGCATACAAGCTCCTATCTACCGAACTTCCCATTCCCAAAGAGCGAGGCAGTGATACACTGTTCGACGCCATTCCTGCTCCCTCCCTAGGACATGCGCGAACCTCGACATTTTTGGCCCCCTTTGCTAATTGCCTAATTCTCAACACTTACACTGCCTGCCTCAATACATATTTTCTACTGGAAGGGGCCTCAGTATATGCATTTTCTTGGCGGAGACGCCGTCAAGAACTTCGTTTGGCAGCGTGCTTATGCCGGGGGCAACATCTTACAGCACTGCTCCAGCAGAATACGGCGGAGTGCATGGAAGTATAGACTCCCAGCTCAAGGTTTAAAGAGGAGAATGGATACGGAGAAAAATACATCAATGAGGTCGTGAAGGAGGTATGATTTCTAGCTTGGATTATATGCAGCTTTACGTGTCGTGGATACTAACGGACCGCGCAAAACGCTCTTAGCCGATATACGAAACCTCCACGCTAGGTATTTATACAAGTATGCTTACGATCCTAGATAAACACAGCGCTGTGAACTCATCTCAATTTTGCGCACCCCTATCAGGATCCTGAACAATTGCGATGGTGCCGTGATCGCGAGCTTGCTGTACGTACATCGAAAGTCCCGCCGTTGAAGCATGGAAGATGTGGTACGGAGAGCGCCTCGCCCTTGCAGTCGGGCCTATCACACCACGTACCACAGATGACCAGATTTAGAAGCTTGAAGGCTCGACGGTATTAGCTGAGGTGGAGGGGTCTCTGAGTAATGCTCTGCATGAAAACGGCGAACAACTCCGTGGTCTTTGTGAGTCTCGCCTTGCTAATCTTTAGCTTCGCTAAACTTTCTCCGTGCTAGTTTTGTCTTGGCACAGTCTGCTGGTCGCTTGAGCCCGAGAAAATATGTGCTTTTCTGAATACGACGTTAGAGTTCAAGGTACATTTTAGACGAAACGAGCGAAAACAATGACGGAGTCAAGGATAGCGTATCACGCCAGATGGCTCCCACAGCAGATGATTCTCCGCCACAAGCTTCGCTAATTTCTGGCAAGGATGGAAGGATGGTTTACACTTTCAAGAGGCAACAGGCTGGTTTACCGCTCACTATGGGCGGAATTCCATTCTCGAAGCGACGGCTGAAGGTTTGCCTCTGTACGTAACGTCTCCGTGCTCTTTTGTGAGGGATATATCTCCTTATTGCAAAATCTGTTGGCCTTTCAATTCAGATCGGCCTATAAATGCTATCGCCGCAACTGACGTCATCAAGATCGGCTATGAGCTCTTCGAAGTGCGCACGGGTGAGCTCAAGATGCGTCAGAGCCTCAGATACGGACGAACGCCGAAGGGAGTTACGTGACGTGCTCAAGAGAGCGATGAGGGAGGACGAGCAAAAGAAGAGGATGAATGCAGTGCGGATCAAGAATGATATTGCGAAGGACTGGGAGAAAGGCGGGGAATGCTGGGAAGATATCGGCCGGTTGCTGAAGCTTGTAAAATGATTTTAAAGTAACTTTATGTTTTTTTAGAACGTGCAATGACTAAGTAATCACGTTGTTCTGCGCTCTTACCGATCCTCTGACTCGGAAGTCAACTCTTGTCAAGAAGAAGAATATACAGAGCATGACTTAGCATATTTCATATATGGACAAAGTAAACTCCCATGTCGGATGGTCATCGCATTTCATCCAGAAAGCTCCAGAAAGCTCTGAAGAAGACTAGCAATGTTTGACCAATATTGCCTTTTTGGTCTACACCATGATCGACTTTGTTCTTCCGGAACATTCTCATCCCATCTGTGGCTTTCGCAGCGACAACTTCACTATGTCCATGTATTCCAGAGAATTCTCTGGCCCAAGGTATATAAAATCGCTGCACCTAGCTCAGGATGCGCACAGAAATCGATAACTTGCACATCCAACAATCACTCTCAACACTAACTTCTCGCAAACATCATGTCTTCTGTCTACTACTACGAGCCCTTCTTCTCATTCAACGACTTCCGACACCTCTTCGATGACGCTCTGTCTTCACGGACGCCCTCCAATGTCCAGAGGTCTCAGCGCGACGCAAACCAGCCGCAGTCGCTTGCGCGCGGATACCAGCCGCGCATGGATATCCACGAGTCGCCTGAGTCGAACGTCGTTACGGCGACGCTCGAGCTGCCCGGGCTGAAGAAGGAAGAGGTCGCAATCGACGTGCAGAAGGGCCGCCTCGTCATTTCGGGCGAGCAAACGCTCGCGAAGGATATCGACGAGAAGGCGTTCATCATCCGCGAGAGGCAGACGGGGCGCTTCTCGCGCACGCTTCCGCTGCCAGCTGGTACTCAGGTGGGTCACCTCTCTCAATGATTCGCATTAGTGAATATTTTAACTTAGTATATCTTTAGGCGAGCGAGATCAAGGCGTCGATGGAAAACGGCATCTTGAGTATCACGTTCCCGAAGAGTTCTCCGGAGCAGGCGCCGCAGAGGATCACTGTCGCCTAGTCTCTTGCCTTGCTCTCAACGGCGAGTCACATGAGCAATGTTTCACTATCTCGACGCACCACTCTCCTGTATTATGTATGATATCGCATGGATAATTTTCGTGAATATAACTTTCTCTTAATTAACTCGTTTGTGCAGTATACATTATTTCAAATACCAAGCATTGCGATGGCAAGAGAACACAAAACCACATTGTCGGGTTTGCCTCAAATTCTTATTCACTCTACAGTCCCGCGCTCTCCTGTCGGTCCCACGTCTACGACAAGGCAGAAACGACCATACGCATGCTTAGTCTCTGCCTGGTTCCCGTATGCGATGTATGTGGCCTTGAGGGCATTGAAGGGCGTCCTCTCGGTCACCCAACATATAGAAAAGTCAGCCTCCTCGTATTCCGAGCCGGACTTGACCAAGCTAGCGTCATACTTGTCCCTGAGGTGCTCCCAAAGTTTCTCGTCGTCGTGAAGGCTTCGTCCATCGACCTTGGGCTCCTTGCCGACGATCATTTCGTATCGAGCACGGTACTGGCTCTCTCGATAGAAAAGATTGAGCGAGGCGTTTAAGCCAAGCTCCCTGCAGGCCTTCATGAGGACAGCGTCACTTCCTTTGAGGCAGCTTGCCAGGTACGTCACTGTATCCGCCTTCTCCGGCTTAAGCTCAATGGGGTACTCATGGCGCAGACCAAAGCCGAGGTATCCGCCTTCTGAGAGGAATGTGTCGTCCTCGAGCAGTGCTTGAAGGGCTGTTTTCACGGCAGACTCGTTCATCGGGAGCGTCTTAAGGATCTGTGCATTCGCGAACGCAGCGTCGTCGTCGTAATGCAGGTTGTACGTCAGCGTCACACGGTAGCCGGACTTGACAGTTGTAACCTCATGCTCGACGTCGCTGAAGAACGCGATGTAGCCAATATGCGCATGAGGGCTACTCGTTTCAGCGAGGGCTTGAGCGGAGTCGAAGGTCCATTCCTTGTTGTCGTGACGAAGGATGAGGGCGCCGCCTTCGTGCGGTGTCGGAAATACGATGACGAGAGAACCGAACATGGTCGTGCTTCGCGGCGTGTCTTGGTGAGCCTTGAAGAAAGAGTCTTTTCCTAGAGACAAAATGAACAACGGAAGTAAACAACGATACAAAGCAAGAAACGTGCCGTAAACATTCAGTTTATAGAGCTCCGCTTTGATTGGTCTTCGCCCATCGTGGCCTTCCAGTAGATCGTAGCGTATGGCGTTCATCAGGCCGGAGCGCTCGACGTCGATATTTGTCGAAAAGTGTGCGGTATCTAATTTTCCTGCCTTGCGATATGACTCGTCGAGGACGTCTTCTTGATTACGTCCGAAAGTAGCAGCATCGCAAGTGTCGGCGAGGTGTTTCACGTCTTCATCGGTCGCGTTGCAAAAATCAAGTCGACTGAATGAAAAGCGCGCGTTAGACTTGGTATTCTGAAAACGAGAAACACGCTTGACACCCACCTCCCTGACTTATCTTTCCCGTAAAACAAAATGAAGTCTTCAACAGGAAGAGGTAATGTCCCAGCGCAGTACGGCGGTCTGGTATCAATAAGAGCGGTCTTGAGAGCTTTCAGTTGGGCTTCTGAGGGTGCTGACATTGTCGTAGCTTGTATATTTTCTAGGTAGATCCTACAGACAGGAGGATTGTGAGTCTGGAGAAGGACTTAACACCTTCGATATTTAAAGGATGGACGGCTGTTTTCTTCGGGTCCGAGGAAAACCATGAGCCTGCTATGATTCATTTCGAGCCGTCGCATAGTTTTCCGAGCACGATGCAGGCCGAATACAGACACACAGTGGCTGCACTGAGAGTCTGAGTCAATCGCTGATCGCGAGTCACATAGAGCATTTACATAATTTGTATGCGTGTTTAAACTTTAGGGGAGGTTCTTTCGCGTCATTCTCACGGTCAGTTAGACCATATAAGGAGCAAATATAAAATATCAGATGTGGATAGGTGGCCACCATTATACAAGGCATTGAGGGATACATAGGACAGCAAAGCATAACGAAGGAAAATAAACATTTAAAACTCGTGCACCACTCAGTCCTTCCGTGGTTTCTTTTTCACTGGCCCATCCCCATCGTCCTTTGCCTTTGCCTTCGCTTTTGGCTTGGGTTTGGGTTTCGGCCGTTCCTCGTCGACATCCATCGCATCATCGGCATCGCTGTCACCATCGTCCTTCGCCTTCTTCTTAGGTGCTGCTTTCTTCTTCGGTTTATCGGCGCCCCCCGCTGCCGCTTTCTTCTTTTTCTTCTTCACGATCTCTCGGTCGCCGCTCGCGTCAGATGCGGAGGCAGCAGCGTCCCCATCAGAACCTGAGTCGGAAGATGGCGAGCCTGAGTCGGAAGAAGACGCCTGGAAGTCCTCGTCTGCAAGTAAACAAGGGACCATGAGCATTGGCCACATGATTGTTGAGAAATCGAGTCACTTGCCTTCCTCGCTTTCTTCGTCGTCATCGCCTCCCGCTCGGGGCTTCGGGAGCTCCTCTCCACTACTGGCCACGCTCTGCATCTCATCGTCATCGTCGAGATCGAGCGCAGGAGGTGCGAGGTCCTCTGCCATTGTGTTCTTAACGCGCAGCTTCTTGCTTTTAAGGTACGACTCAACACCCTCATGTTCCTCCTTATTGATGCTCGAGAACGTGTGCTCTGGCCCAGACTTGGTGACAACGATGAGGTCAAAGGTACGCGAGGTCGCCATCGGGCCGCCGACTCTGCGAGAAAAAATGTCAGCTGTGCACAATCGGCACTATAGAGCGTGTTCTAGGAAGGAAGGCGCACCGTGAGAAGGACACTTGGTGAATGTCCGATAGCTCAATGAGAAGGGGCGCCTTTGCCACGAAAAATATATACTTCTCAAGGACGAAAAGATCGCCCTGTACAGCTTTCAAGTTAGCTTTGATTCCCGGGTGGCCGGTGCGGCTGGTTATTCCTTGTAAGCATTAAACAACGGTATATATAGTATAGTATACCTCTGGAAGGTCCCTGAGCCAACAATTTTGTTGTGCGAGAGAGCACGGAAGACACTCGAAACGACCTCAAATGTCGTACTCTCGTAATGCTTCTGAAGTTTCTCGAATTTTGAAATTTCTTCCCTGTGAAGTTTATGAGCAATTGTTCTTAGTGGAACTGAAAAAAATCAACTTACTCATCCATGTTCAGCTCAGCACTAATTTCCTCCTCCCTATCAAACTGCATGACCAAAAATTGGTAGCGCGTTTGCCCTTGACGGATGGGATTCACAAGACTCAGCTATAAGCCCGTTAGCACAAAGTCTACCAGTCAGACCCAAATCTTGCGCACAATAAACAAAACATGTTGATCATCTTTCGGCAGGAGGAAGAGCTTCGAAATGCCATCGTAGTTGATCTTGTAATCATAAGTCTTTCCGCGAAGGCGCAAGAAGTCGGGGAACATGTCCACGTCGTAGCGGCCACGCGGTGTGAGCACGAGCACCTCCTCGAAGTTGATAATCATGTCGCCTGTGACCTCGCCAAGTTCCGCCTTCTCCTTGATTGCATCGTGGAATGCCTGTGCAGCACTTGTCTCCTCCACATCCACGTCTGCAGCGTCCTCGCCTGCGTCTGACCCGGTATCCTTCGTGTGCGTTCCCGGGACGTAGAAACGAATCTCCATGAGTTCGTCCCCAGCACCCTTAGAGGGCCGCGTTGCAGCTGACGAGGCAAACTCGAGTGAGACTTCTGTGCGACCAGCGATGTTCGAATTGGCGACTTTCTGCAGCGGCAATTCGAAGGAAGTCTTATTAGAGACGAGGAATGCCAGGTCTTGGCCTGAAACAAAGCGTCATTTGGCTAGCGTAGGCTAATTTGTGAGATGACGTACCCTGGAAGTCCGTTGCGCCCCAGTTCCAGCCTTTATGTGAGATTTCTTTACTCTCGAGGATAACTCCATAGTGTTGTTTCAGCAAGCTCATAAGCTTGTCATGGTCCTAAACAGATTCTGATCAATAATATCCATTGTCAACTTTTGGATAACGACACCTACATCTCGCATGAAACCTTCGAAATTTTCGCGTTTGCCCTTGTCCTTCAAGCCGAGGCGTAGGCGAAAGCTACGCGCAACGCGCATCCACACAGCCCATTTTATGTCGCCCGCGGGCACTGAAACGACCTCCTTTGTCTCGTTGTTCATCCATGCCATCCCGCTTGCCGCGATTCGGAACTCTAGAGGCTGTCAGCGTTAAACCAATGTGTCATTAGCTGGCGCAACTCACTGCCAAGATGCGGGTGCAGTTCATGATAGATGTTGTCGAACTGGGTCGTCATTGCCCAAAAGTAAAATTCTCGTCGTTTGAACGAATTTCAGCAGGTATAACGGTACGCCAGCGACGGCAGTGGTGAACGGTAGAGCGTGGCTGAACGCAAGTTGAGCGCGTCGCGCCCTGTCACTTACATAAAGCGCATGCTTAGTAAGCCGATATATTGGTTGTATGGGCGCTATCCACGACGAAGTGACCATGCGAAACTATACAGAGAATCGCCTACGTTTGTCTTCTGCTCTCATCCCCGACGTGAATGTCTGTAATGGACACTAGCAAACAAATCCCAAGCCTCACGCACTCGAAGTCCCGCACAACGACGTGCACCGTGATCTCGCTCGTTGCCGTCTTGCTCGTTCTATGGCGTCTCTTCGTTCACACCGAACCGTCACCCGAGCCAGCCTTCCTCGTCAAGCAGGTGTGCATCGATAGTACACTTTCACTTTAGAGATTTTGCGAATGGAAGACATGCATAGGCTGTTGTAGTACTCAGCGGCGATTCCGATGTTACCGGCACGGTCTACTTTACTCAGGTTGGGGCGAGCGCGCCTGTGACTATCTCTGGTGAAATCAAAAATCTCGACCCAAGTGCAAAACGTGGATTCCACATCCAGTTCGTCTTTCTCGTTTATTTCATATTATGCATATTAACGGAATAATTTCTGATTGAACCTTCCAGTCAGCTCGGCGATGTGACGTCCGGATGCATTTCTGCAGGCCCACACTTCAATCCGCTCGGCAAGACGCACGGCGCACCGTCCGACTCGAATAGACACATCGGTGATCTCGGGAACATTCAGAGCAACGCATCGGGTATCGCAGCGTTCTCGTTCTCGGACAAGCTACTGTCGCTTAATGGACCATTCAGCATCGTCGGCCGGAGTGTCGTCGTCCATGCCGTAAGTATGACTGACCCTGATTTTTAATCGGCTTCAAGCGTCAGACTTAAGACGAAGAGTGCGTGGGGAGCTGACACATGCGTGAATATGGGTGGAAGTTTTCTTCTTGCTCTACAGCGCTGTGTGTCAATCCTCACCTCTATCTGTCTAGAGTTTGGTGCTACATCTCAAAATCTTGCAGCCTGAATAGTGGATTTCTGACTTCGAATGATTATAGGGCACAGACGATCTTGGAAAAGGTGGAAATGAAGAAAGTTTGAAGACAGGAAATGCTGGTGCTCGTTCAGCCTGCGGTTTAATTGGTATGTCAACACGAATTGGTTCGTGAACAATTTTGACACCTATTCTGTTCAATTTCAGGGCTCGCTGAGTTGGCTTGAGAAACTATTTTCCTCTATTTTCGTCAGTAAAAGGTCAAAAGAAAAGAAAAGATCGGAAAGATTAATCGACGTTATGTCTTTCTTAGTGATACTGTTGTGCGTAATTCTGAGTTCCAGCGACTTTTTATACGTGTACATCGTGCGCACGTTTTTATACTGAAGGAATGCAAAATCACAGTTGACAGACTGTTTCCATAAAATGAATCGCGGAGTTCAATGTGATACCTGTACGCGCTACATGCACCCTGATATATCTCGAATTCACCGCCCCTCAACATCAGGGAGTGCAAATATGAAGCTTCCTAACTATGATTCTCGACTTCGCTTCTCGCACGTTTCTGACTCACCCGGCATCCTGCAAGCCTCGTGCCGGCGCTTCGGTACGTCGGGCGCATAAAGGCACTCACTTGCAAGAATTCTTCGCACAGAATGACTCTGGGCGACTCCTTCATGAACTTCTTCGGGTCCGCCCTCAGCTTCCTGAGCAAGTTGTCGGCCTACAAATAGTGGATGCTACGATGGTACTCTTCAAGTCGAATCCTATCTAATTACTACGACGCGATTGCGACACTATGTCTGTACCCACTGAAGCCCAGCTGCAAGCTCTCAGGATGGCTATTATCGATTCCAAACCGCCGTACAGCGCCGGAACGTTGCCGCTTCCCGCCGAAGACCTTCTTTTGTTCTATGGAAAAGACGAGTGGGCGCGGTGGGTGCTATTTTTCACTGGCCGTCCTGTATGATGTTGATGAACCTGCAGGCGACTTGATTTTTCCAATGTGACTGACAAGAACTTGAAACAACTGTCTGATACGTGCGAGGCTGCTACTTTCGGACGGAACAAAGAAGACGTTCTTGACGAGTCGTATCGTAAGGCAGGAAAATTGGACACGACGCATTTCATGACGAGGATAGACATCGAGCGTTCTGGCCTGATGAACGCCATACGCTACGATCTACTGGAAGGCCACGATGGGCGAAGACCAATCAAAGCGGAGCTCTATAAACTGAATGTTTACGGCACGTTTCTCAATCTATACCTTTATTTTCACTCGTTATTCATTCCATTCTAGGAAAAGACTCATTCTTCAAGGCTCACCAAGACACGCCGCGAAGCACGACCATGTTCGGTTCTCTCGTCATCGTATTTCCGACACCGCACGAAGGCGGCGCCCTCATCCTTCGTCACGACAACAAGGAATGGACCTTCGACTCCGCTCAAGCCCTCGCTGAAACGAGTAGCCCTCAGACACACATCGGCTACGCTGCATTCTTCAGCGACGTCGAGCATGAGGTTACAACTGTCAAGTCCGGCTACCGTGTTACGCTGACGTACAACCTGCATTACGATGACGACGCTGCGTTCGCGAATGCACAGCTTCTTAAGACGCTCCCGATGAACGGGTCTGCCGTGAAGACAGCCCTGCAAGCACTGTTCGAGGACGACACATTCCTCACGGAAGGCGGCTGCCTTGGCTTTGGTCTGCGCCATGAGTACCCCGTCGAGCTCAAGCCAGAGAATGCGGACACACTGAGGTACCTAGCAAGCTGCCTCAAAGGCAGTGATGCTGTCCTCATGAAGCCATGTCGGGAGCTCGGTCTTGTCGCAGCACTCAAGTTAACTTACGCATCGGATGGATACCACACCAACTACGAGGTCATTATCGACAGGGAGCCGGACATCGATGGCCAATTTTTAGGCGAAGATGACTATCCGCTCCATCATTACCTACAGGGCTACTACCGCGCAAGTCTGATCAAGGTTGATCCAGAGGACGAGTACTCTGAGCTCGCCTTCCCTGTTCACTGGGTCACTGAGAGGACAGATCATAATGCGCTCAAGTCTACATTTGCTGCATATGGGAATCAGCCGCAGAGCGGTCATGCTTATGGTCGGTTTTGTCTCGTCGTGAATATGGGACCTGTGGGCAAGCGCGAAACGTTATCATTGTAACTATTTATTTATTTATTTACATATATGCCATGTTTCTTCGATAACCATCAGTTCACGAAATACAGTAACATTTGAAATAATATAGTCGGCGTATCCCATCACGATCCGGGCGTGTGTATGTAGGGAGTTACTGTGTCGGCTGTACGTGCACATTTTAATCGGCTCCTGAAAATATATCATGAAGTCAAAAGGTCTGTTCCACTGGAGTGTGTACGGTCTGAACGTCTAAAAAAACCAGAACCGAGAAAATAAGATATAATACGATCGTATCATTTCGAGTCTACATATGCATCTTTGCGTTAATTCTGTCCGTTCCCATGCGACACACTCCCGAATACACGCATACAAACAGTTTGTGGATTATCATCATGATACATAGGCTCAACAACGACAACAATGTGAGATCTGGAATAGAGCGGGGCGGCGCGGCGGAGCCGGAAGAAAAGAAATTAGAGGATATGACGTCGGAAAATCCTCGTGAGCGCATATGAGCGCGTTCAGCGTAGCTTGTTGCACTTCTCGAAAACTAAAGGTAGAACAATGTAAGATTTGGGATCGCATGCAGATAAAGAAATGCAAGAAAGGAAGGAATCCAGACGGCAAAGAGCAAATTGCGGGGAGGTAGAATGAAAGGCAGGACATTAAGGAAACAGAAGAACGAAAGAAGCCGAACACGTACCAGTATCATAGGACGCTTCACTTTCATCGGTGGCTTGCACGTCTACGTGGATGCCGACGAGGCCACGGCGAAGCGCGTCTTTCGACGACGAGTATATCATCTTCTGTCTGACAGGCGATTCGTCCGGCGCCCTGTCCGCGAGATCAAGGGCATCGATCAGCATCCGTGAATAATCATTGTGCGCCTACATGACTCGCTTCCCCAGTCTAAATCCACGACGCGCAAAGGATCACGACAAAGAGACGTATGCACTCACCAGTTAACGAAGACGATGCGGTTGCGTTTTCCTGAACCGTCCTCTTTCTCGTGCTCGAAGTCGAAAACGCCGTAGCGCGGCTCCTTCAAGGGCAGCTTCTTTGTGAATTCATCGTAGAGTTCCTCGTTGCTCTTGCCGGCCGCCTCGCTCTGACTTGCTTCGACGATAATCTCCTTGAAGTCCTTGGAGAGCGCGTATACGATATACTTGTGTTTGTGTTCAAGCTTGAGTTCGTTGAAGATGTTCACGCATTTGTCGCCTGCTTGCACACCGGAGGCCTACATTGCGTCGCCACCATGTTGAGGGCGGCAGAGGGCGAGACAGCGCACATCGCGCACATCGTGATCAGCGCGAGCGATAGTGCATATAGCGAGATTGGTATGTGGCGAGCGTTGAAGGGCGGAGTGAGCGCAATATAAACTGAGTGATGGAGAATACACGCACCATATTGTGAGGTTATTCAAAGGATAGAATAAATGGAACGACGACGGCGATGAACAGAGTTGGAGGGCAAGTTGAGAGCTTGAACGTAGTTGGGAATTGACCAAGAACCACGGCGATAGCCGCCTTTGTACCATCACTGCCGCCTGCGCCGCTTTCACTACCGCGACATCGATAACACAGGATTGCATTACACGAATCATTCCATTTTCTTATTTTATTTTTTACATGCTAAGTAAGTTAGATAAATAGGAGAAAAAGCGTCCGATATAAAAACAGAGATCTATTCAAACACCCGGTCCAACCAAGCCTCGTAGTCGAGCAATGTGTCTGTGTCACCCTCCGTACTGGGCATCACTTCGCGCAGGTACTCGACTGCGCTCGCAGGTAAATGCGCCACCCGCAGGTCCAGCTCCGTAACGAATGGCTGCGGACAAAAACCATCAAATTATAGCTCTGTGACTTCGTGACATAAGGGGAACAGACCTTGTCATTGGCAATCCCGCGGAATGCTTCCCGAAGCTGATCGGGCGTCGTTTGGTCCTCCGTGATGTCGACTAACAGGTTGATGAATGCCTCGAACGTCACTGCACCGTAGTCCTGCGTGAGCTGGTCGTAAATTGCTTCTAGATCCTCATTCTGTTCGAACATATAATAATCAGTCCAGTGCAGTCTAGCGTTAACGGATGTACAGACAGGATATACGATGCCCAGGCTCGCGAGAGCAGCGGCCATCTCGGTGATGAAAAGCGTGTTCGTCTCGTCCCGGTCGAAATATCGGAACGTGCTTTCGAACTGCTCAACCTGTGCTGGAGTCAGGTTAGACATGTTTCGCGAGATAATCTGTGTCGGAACACATCGATTGATGAGTGTGAAGAATAAACGAGCGAATACATAAAAATCACCTGGTTGTCGATGAACTTCGACTTCTTCGTTATGCTTTGCCTGACGAGTCCCAGCTCAAACTCCAAGTCCTGTGATGTGAAGACTGTATAGTCGTTCTCGTCGACATTTGCCGCAAGACACTCTTCCTCCACGCGCTTGACTGCAGACAGCAGATCGTCGAATGGCAGGATCTTCTTATCCAGCGCCTGCACCTGCTGTTCTTGTTCCTGGCTCGAGTTTATTTACTTGTTAAGCTGAAATGTTTTGAACAATAAGAACCTCTAAAGGGCCCCCGACGGAGGCTAGGTCGGAAGATATATTGTATAGCCGGCGTTCGAACTCATTGGCAAGGTCTGCGAACTTCTTGCGCAGTGTTTCCTTGATTCTTTCAATTGTGTCAGGGGCGCTTGGGGCAATTTAATCAAAAACTACGTACTCTCGGATCTCTGCGTTAATTGCTTTAGATCGATTCGCCTCCGACTTTAGCAGAGCTTTCCACGCCTCATCCAAGTCCTGTACTCGAGTAATGAATATATGTAACTTCAAAAAGACAAGGAGACAGACAGACCGATAAGCTCAGTCCGGGCGGCGGGATGTACTCGCGCAGGCAATACGTGCGCAGCTTCGTCTGGACATTCGTGAAGAGCGTCGCAACGTCCTGGCGCTCCACAACCCACTCGCGCTTTGTCGTCTGCTTGTAGTCAAGGAATTGCGCAGCTTGTATCTTTGCGTCCGCGTAAGTCCCGTCAAACTGGGCCGAAGCCCACACCGACTGAGTCTCGACGAGCGCACGGAGGAGCTGGAAAGAAGAGAGAGTTAATTAGAGGAAACGTGGACATAGAGCGAGCTTTGCGCACAGCCAGGACGCGCCGTTCATAGTCGTTCCTGCTCACCCACACGGAGTGCATGAGCTCAGCAAACTTCTCGACTCGCCGCGAGACGGTCTCAGCTTGATCTGTCGAACGAATAACCGTCAGTACCTGTGATGATTTTCACATTCTAAAAGGCTTCACCCATGGTCGAGAATGCATGGAAGTAGCTCGCAACGTAAGTCATCACACTGCGCTCGTCCGGCCTGGCCGCATCGCAGAGATCTTCGACGTCTAGAAGTTGCTGTATATGTCTGTTCAATGTGCCCTACCAAAAGAAAAAAAAGAAGCCACATGCAAGCTTTACTTACGGGAATTCCGAGTTGTTCTTCTGCGACACGGAATGCCAAGCGAGTATTTGCGTGGCTATCTGCCTGTTAATATCCATTGAATACCTTAGTTTGCAAGGAATATATGCGTGTTATTACCTTGTCCAGTTTATCATAGTCAAGAAGGTCCGGACGATGGCAGTGGATAAGTGCACACCTATGGATACATAAACCAATTAGCTCTCGAGGAACGCAAGGAAACGACTTCAAATAACATGCAGTGCAAGTCCGTCGGTCCAACTGTATGTAAAGTCGTGCACGTTGACCTCTTCGTAAGGCTGAGTCTTTCGCTGACACCACAGCAGGAGGCCTTCTTTGGCAGAAAGCCCCTCTTCACTAATACCTGTCGTCAGAACGGTCATAAGAATGTGAATGAATAAAGTAGCAGTACCTTATGTCAGCGATGGTAAATCGCAGAATGAGCGTCCATATCATGCCGAGGATGAGCTTCAGGTTGCCATCGATGATGTCTGCGCATCTCGCAACATTAGACTGCTCACAAAAGGAATAAATCACGAGCTTACCTTCGGGTCCGATATTGGTGAGCTTCACTCCGCGCGACGTGATAAATTCAAGTGCCAAGTTAACATTCTCCGCTTTCTGAATGCGCATGCGCGGAGTCTTATTATAGCGCCCGAGTTTGACGTCGCCTGCTCAAGCTTGTTTACATTCTTTTCTTAAAGACACGCCTGGGAAGCACTCACCCATGATTTCCTTTGTACAACAACGCGTATGTGAGCGCACAAGCGGGCCTCGAGCATATAGACACGCACCATAAGCTGTATTAACTTCACACCGTCCGACAAATCCTTCACGAGAGATGTCATTGGGGAGTATCCATTAGCCTCTAGCTTAGTGTTCAGCCTACTTGATACCAGTAAGCAGAGAGCTGCAATGAATGTGCGGCGACGTACCATTTGCAGAATGTCTTCTCCTGAACGTCTCTTGAACGCGTCTCAAGCGAGTCCATATTCTTTACGCAAGCGATTTCAAAATCTGGAAGTCTGTTATAGAACCCGGAACCAAACTGCACAGGGAATAAAGTAAGCAAATTTAAAGTCGAGAGGGACAGCGGAGAGACCAAGGTGATTTGCTCAGGGGAGACGAGACGTGCGCCGCCCAGTTACTACTTATGTACATAAATGGATGTTATATTCTCTTTCACTCATCTTATGTCGCAAAAATAGACAAACTCTTCAACTATATTTCAATGTACGCTTTTTCAAAACTACGACTCGAAGGTATTTTCTAATGATCTTTAACGCCTTCTCTAGTTTACAGTCGTGCATACAATCATGAGCAAACGTGACATGTGACTAATCATTTTATACAAGCTTCCAGAAAGGGCAAAACGCGTCAAAACCGCGACTCCGAGGTCGACAAAGGCACGGTCGCTAGCATGGACGTCGACGTTTATACCCCCGAGGCTGACAGCGACGGGCAAAGCCAGAATGTGCTCGACACTGTTGAAGGCGAAATCCATTTCTTTCGCGCCCTCATGCGCTCCCGCCCCGTTGGCATCAACCGCCATTTCCACGTAATTACCATGCAAGCCGCTATCGAGAAGGGCACGAAGCGTTCCGTACCTATCGATGACATTTGGAGGAAGCTCGAGAGTTGCTACAATCTTGACGCGTTGGAAGCTCTGGTATGTATCATAAATGACTGGACTCTAGATAGCTAACGCAATTCGATGTTGTACATTATAATGGCACGACCCACGTAGGAGGCAGAATACGAATCGAACGCCAACCCCTCTAGCTCATCAACACCTCAACCGGTCGCGTCACCGCGGTCCGGTCAGAACCTTGCGACACATCCTTTTTTTCGCACTGAGTTTGCACTACCTTCGGACAGCTACGTCGACGAACTCATCGCGCAGCGGCGTGCACGAGAGACACCGTCACCGCCGTCCACTCCCCTTCCCGAAATCCGACCCGCGGCGAGGCGTGGAAGAAAGCGTAAACCGAGCAAGGCTGACCTTGCTGGACTTGTCAGCGGCGACAGCGACAGTAGTGATCTCACGCAGCAAAGCGGGGAAGAGGGCGCAGTACGGACTCCGAGTGAGCGGCGAGGCGCGAGCATTGCTACTGGCACAGACCCGGGGACAGAGGACATGCAGGATGAGGACGATGACAAGGGTGAAGGTACAATCTCTTCTTCCTCTATTCTCAAATGGCCAACATGTGTTAATTATAAGCAGATCCATCGATACCCAAGCAGCCCAGAAGGGGTGGGAGGAGACCGGGTCGCGGACGAGGATCTGGGCGAGGCTCTAGGAAAAGGAAGAGATAGACGTTTCTCTGTTTGCCGTGTATTAATGCATTTCCTTGTATTATTATCTTTTTTGGTTTCAAACTTGTTTAAAAAGCACTATCATTTTCCGTTACAGATAATGTACTTAGCTATGTACAAGCAAACGAATGAGATCAAACCGAGTGAAGCGGGTGTTAGCGCTACAAGCCGACTACTGTAGAAGTTATGAAAGCGAAAGAGTGACGGGGGTCAAAGGCCTTCTACAGATACAGAGGATCATAATTTTGGGGAAAGAAAGAACGGCAGTCGGAGCTAGTGTTACATGCAATGCAATGAGACTTCAATCAATGAGCGGCAGCTGCGGAAAAACACGAAGGCGAAATAGGTGAAAAAATAATGTGATGAAGGAGCGTGAGGTTTTGGTGCGGAAAAGGGAGCATAACGGCAAGGAAGAACTGAGGGTTTCGCGAGGATAGAGGAAGGTTTCACGGAGTAAAAGCAAATGCGATCCTGACGATTTCGGCGCGTCAATCGTGTTTCTTAACGCTTAGAGCCCTGACAGGGAGGAATGGCGTTCGCTGTGACCACGAGCATTCTTATCTAAAAGGGTGTCGTTATCGAGTTCGAGCGATTGCGACCGTTGAAGAAACATGCCGCTTTGCGTTCATCCGCACTGGCCTGCTCCGTCTGTTTTAAGCTCAGGCTGATCATGAAATTCATTAGAAATGGAGAAACAGTCAAGTTAAAAGGAGAGGGTAGACATACAACATGCTGTGGATTTCATTTTCATCGATGGGAACGAGCCGGAGGATGTGGTCGAGATACCCCTGGACGGGAGTGTGTGCTTTAAAGTAATATGAATGGCGGTTGCTTTCCATCGCTGAAAAAGGCACGTCAAACATGTGCATATAATGAATGGAGATGACTTTAGACTAACCATATATAACACGTGTTGCCCCACGGAAAAGGGAGAGATTGATGAGTTGTACAGAATCGTCGACTTTAGACGAAGTATAAACACTCGATTTGATTTCCTTCAGGCGCTGAAGCTTGCCAGCGTATGTAGCTTAGAAAAATCCAGGATTAGATGAAGTCCGGACGGGAGTTGTCAATGAAACTAACCCATGACAGGCACAGTAGGCACCGCCGAGGGCTTCATCGAGATTTCAGGTGTTCTCCGCAAAGAAATGTACGAGGCCTCGCATAGTCTTCTTGCCCTTCGAGGTCAGCTCCTAAAGTGAAAAGTAAGCAGAGTGTTTACACTTGTTTTGATTAAACATACGGCTTTCGTCTCGACTAACGAGTCGAGATGAACAGACTCGAGTCCATTGTAAATTGAATGCGCGGAGCTATAGTTTCGGAGTCTGATGCAGACCTTGGCAAGACGGGCGAAAAATGCGAAAGTCCTCGCTCGCTTGGCAGGATTATTTCGCTTCAGCACCGAATAAGTCGCCCAGCGCTTGACGTTGCTCGAAAAATCGCGCTGGAGCTTCAGTTTCTTGTCCGCCTCGGGATCAGTGCCAGGGTGGACGAAGAAGTTGACAACCTCCGGAGACGTCAACTGGAGGTACAGGTCGGACTCCTTCAGCGTCAACTGACGCGCGAGCTCCTCACAGCTCTCGTGGTCATTGAATTCGAGCAGGCGCACGTTGTTATAGTCACCGCGCTCGAGTGGCATGTCTCGCGCGATATCGAGGAGCTTGAACGGCATTTTCTCGATCTTGATTGTCATGTCCTCTCGAGCGGTGGCGGAGCCACCCTTCTCCAGGTATCTCTGCAAACGCGTCAGCATGTCGACCGCGATGGGTGTAGCGATCTGGCCATCCTGCAGCGCCATACCGACAAATTTCCGTATGCCGGAAATTACTACCTTGTCGCAGGGCTCCCAATAAACCATGACCCAGCGTCGCGTGAGGAGTACGATGGTCAGTTTTCGGGAAGGCATGTATGAGGCCTCATAGGCGTCCTGGAGATGGCAAAGAAAATCTTGAGGCGTCCACCAGCAACGGAAGTTCGTGTATATCATGTCAATGAAACCGTCGCCAGGTTTGTCAATTTTCGCCAAACTCTGCTCCTTACAAAGCTCCTCGATGATTGCAGAGGGTGACATTGCCAGCAGCGTGCCGTCCTGGGCATATGTAACGTCCGTCGTGTCCGCGGGCTTCCCGACAGATACCTCGGAGCAGTTTGCGAAGAGGGGAATAGACCTGAATGCATCTAAAGATTCGGAAACGGCTGCGAAGTCCTGCGAATAATCGACGAGCGTCTCCTGGGTTTCACTTGGGTGGTGGGTAAGAAGGGGCCTATGGACACTACGTGCATCCGCGTCCGATTCGGGGGGTGTGGGCAGGCCGACGAGCGTGGCATTCTCGGCCACATCTTTGTTGGTACAGTCCACAGATACGGCGGCCGTCTTTTTCCTCGAGAACCCGTTCAGGGTAGCCAGCGAACTCTTCACGCGACGGACTCCCGGCTGAAAACGCTTTGACTCAACCTGCTCCGGAGTTTCCTCATCGAGAGTAGCCTCGTGTGGCTCGACGATGTCGTACTCGACAGAGGACCCATCAGAGTCGAGTTCGTCCTCTTCGACTACCAGCGACATCGGAAGTCTATGTTCGTTCAAGAGGTATTGTATGTCTGTCAGAAGTTTCCTGACGAGCATTAGCGTGTTGTCGAGAAGTAAGATAGTCTGTTCGTTTTTAGGGTCACTGGCCACAGGCTCCAACAAAACAATAGTCTGCTCAAGTTGATTGCGAAGACGCTTGACGCCGAACGTATCTCGCACGCACCGAGGGAGCTCATCGATTAGCCTGAGGTAATTCAGCATGCATGTATAATACTTCTGAGCCGCAGCTATGACATCGTCAGAGGCTGGGGACGTCGAGCTGATGACGCTACTCCGGAAAGTGCTGTAGGAGGAGAGGAGCGAGGATGTGGTGTCCCGCAAGCGAGGGCCAGGTTCGCCTCGCGCTCCGTCGCTGGCACATGTGGCTGAAGTGGGCAGGTCACCGTGCTTTGACTGCTTTGGGCTCCCGGCGAATCGATCCTCACGGAGACGGAATGACGAGGAAGCCGTTGACGACCGGTCAGAGGATACTTGGGAGGATGGACGGGCTGCTTTAGGAGGCAATCCATATGCTTCAGAAAGAGGCATGTTAAGATGGTTACGAATGGCCTGCATCATAGAGACACCCGAGTTGGATGACGCACGGCCCTTTGTAGAGCGATTGGACTTAGGTGATTCGATAGAGGTTGTGCAGTTTCTGAGATCGTTCACCATTGACTTGGGCCTCTTCATAAGTGGCTGAGGACGGCTAATTATAGGGTTTCCGCCCTCCTCATCGGACGACATTTTCGCAGTATAGCTGGCGTGTGAAAGCCTATATTAGTAGACGAAGCGTGTATTGAAGGTAAACGCACAGCAATAGCGTCAATGTCGGTTTTCTTCGGTGAAGATTGTCAGTTGTTGACGGTAGTCGCGACAGCAGGAAGTTCGTGTTGGTGGTTCGAGTAAAGGTGGTGGCATGTGCTTATGTACTGTTTAGAATGTGGCTCGGCCAAAACAAGAACAAAACGACGCGACACACGGTGGTTGTTGTGTCACATGCAGGGAACAATGGATCTGCTTAGACGCGGCCCGCGCATGTACAACTCATCGTCTGCATTTCCACTGTGCTTTTCTCCACCCAGTAAATGGATAACATCGGATAAAGATCAGGTGAGCGGGTATATGGATATAAGTGGTCATCCTTGTAAACTTGCCTTTCATTGTTTTCTACACGTATATGCAGTATGGATAGGTCGACGTCAAGGCCAACAGCATAGACCACTTAGAAATTACTTTGACTTTTTTCTTTCTTTCTAAGCACAGTCTAAGAGTTGGTTGTGCTTGCATGTGATCCGGCCCTGAGTCGACAATGACATGTCAAGCTAAGCTCAAGGAGACACCAGCAACTTCTCATTAGCAACGGACGAAGACCAGATTTTAAGCTTACTTTGAATATCATTTTCTGTCGACCAGCCAGAGCATGCAGCATATTTCTCTGGCACCGCACCATTACCTAGATATCCGCAATGCGCGTCTGTGCGAGAGGGAGCTTGAAGGGTCAAAAGAAACGCCGAACAGCCACTGGACGTCGATCATGCTAAATGTATTCGTGAGAAAGCTACATCATGCGGTGGCGACTTTCTAATTCTATTGCAGAAGACGGCTGCTTCTCGTACCATCCTCTCACCCGTACAGCTCACTGACCCCTCTTGCATCCATTCTCCTTCGTTCTCGGGTCGCGCTGCTACCAGGTCTGACTGGACGTGTCAACCTCTGGTTCAGGTAACCAATGGCAACTCTTGAGCAACGTCCGTTTTCAAGGAATTACAGTGGGCTCATAAACCAGTCGGTTCTTGCTGGATGCATCATTGTATTCTGCGTCACTTCCCACGAACTCATGAAAAGGAAACGGAGAGGGAAACAGCAGAAGGAGCGTCTTGGGAGTGTTGAATCATGGGAATTTGGCTAGTGAGTAAATTTAAAATGTCGCGTCTTCGGTATGTGGAGCTGAACAACGTTCTTGCAAGTTTGTACCAAGGACGTTCATGGGCCAAGCACGTCTATACATATTCATTCAGAAAGATATGCTTCTAACAGGTCTTAACAAACAGGAATCCATCTCCACCAGCTCCTCAAGGCTGGCCTTTGGCATGGGTCAAGGAGGTCATCATGTTTCCGGAATCGAAGCTCAGCGAACTACGCGGCGTTGACGCAACACTTTACTGCCGATTTATACGCGGGTGCTGTAAGTTTGCATTATCGATGTCGTTTCGCCACTTCTTACTCAATCAAAACAGTCTGGTTTACCGTTCTTCATACCTTCACGACGACAGCCATACTTTTGCCTATTCACATTCGTTTCTCCGATTCACAACAATATTCAGCGAAGTCGATGAACAGGGCTCTTATCTCCTCGTTAGTACAAACGGAACAGGGTCTACGGCTTCTCTGGATCCATCTAACACTCATGCTGTGGGTCACTATTACCTGGATTTGTACTCTCCTCTGGATCAGCAAGGGTGCATTTCGATATCGTGCCCAGGCGATCGAGGCGTCGGCGGAGCAGGCACGCCAGGAAACGCGCGCAGCTTCTATACCGCACCCGCACCCGCATCCACAGCACCCGTTCCAGTCTATGCCTCCACTCGAGAAGGAGGAAACGAATAAAGGTCTGAGGCTTCGCACAGTTATGGTCACCAATGTGCCCTCACGTCTGCGTTCGGAGAAAGAATTGAAGGAATACTTCGAGTATTACATGTCTCGCCCATTGGCGAAGCCATCTATAGGCCTCACGTCTTCGACACAACCGGGCTTGATCAACAAGATGGTTTCTTTCGCATTCAACCATGTCCGGAAGTACGGGTTCTCGTCGCAGTCGGGCAGGGATGACACGGACGAGGCGATAGAGGGAAGAGCTCAGCACGGCAGTAAACCCGATATCGAGCGCGTGTCAGTTGCGCGTAAAATGACCGGGTTGTCGTCCTTATTGGATCGTAGAGAGGAGATGCTACGGAGGTTGGAGACAGGCGCATATAAAGCTCGCCCGTAAAACCCTTTCCGCGGTGAAGGAAGCCATGGATTTGGAAGAAAGGAAACTTGTCAAAAGCAGAACGTGTCACTAGTCGTCTGTCAAGAGTAAATTTACTCGGTAACAGACGCGGAAAGACTTCGGTAGACTCGGACATTGAACGAGGCTCCGAGACCCTCGAGGATGAAATTGTTCCCGAGGACCGAACGGAGCTGTTAATCCGCACGCTGGGACCTTATGTTGAAGAGTTTGGCATGCGAGGCGAACGTCGTTTTCTTGAATCAACTCGGAGTTGGTTGTCTCATACCTTTTCTAAGGTTCGGACTCCTGCTGAGTTATCGAAAGCAGCAGAAAAGCAGCCAGCATCTCCGAACCCGTCGACTGAGAAGAGGAATGGAAACCGACTGTCTGGGAAGCACTTTTCAGCCTCCCGCGCTCAACACTTAATTCTTATCAACCGCTTATTTACCTCTCTGCACTCTTCCGCGGGCGCGCGGTGGCAGCGATCGACTACTACACTACGAAAGTGAACTTTCTGACGTCGTTAATTGAAGAGAACCGCAGTCGTGCAGTCGTGGACTTCGAACCTGTGTCGACGGCGTTCGTGACATTTGCGAATCCGGACGATGCGCGCCGCGCATGCAAATACCTTGCGGTGCATCCAAAGAATCCGCTAGCGTGTTTAGTGACGATGGCGCCGGATTATGAGGACCTTGACTGGGTGAGGGTCATGAAGCAGACGTACAAGGCAGAGGTGAGCATGATGAATGTCAAGCTCGAATTTTGTTAACGTCGCAATAGCTTTTGAAAGATTGGGTCGTTGATTTAGGTGTATGGTAAGGTCGTTTCTGAATTAGTTCTGCCGCAAGCTGTTAATATACGACGGGAAACAGTTTAGGGCATTCACCATTGCCTGGGTCATTCCCGTCTCTCTTCTTGTAGCTCTTGTTTCTATCTCAAATATTGCGACTTTGATCCCTGGCTTGGTAGGATCTTCATTCTATGAGTTAGTGATGTCATTTCTCACAAACTTCTATCTTTAGATGAAATTTTTGAATAAACATGAGTTCCTGCAAGAGCTGATTGAATCACTCCTTCCTACTCTGTTAACTTCCCTGCTTGTGCTACTTATCCCGTTGATTCTCCTGCTCATTGCAAAGAAGGCACATACGATCAACACATTGTCCGCGCTGCATGATCGGATTTTGACGCGCTATCACAAGTTCCTCGTCGCCAACATTCTGTTATTCTTCTGCGTCGGTGTTACTGCTCTCGAATCATTCTTCACCTCGTTCAAATCTTCCATCGACGTATTGCAAGTAGTTGGCGAGAGCTTTCCCAGTGCTGGACCTTTTTACGTTGGCTGGTGTGCGTTACTCTCTTTTAGAAGCAAAGTTAGTCGATGTTCTGACGGATCTCCTCAAGTTATTTTCACAGCCTGCAATTCATGGTGGGATTGAACTTGCTCTCTGTGAGTATTGCTTGTTGTCCTGAAATCTGATGCTGACTATCTTTTATCTTTTACAGTCGGTGTAAGTCTCAAGTTGAAGTAACGCCTTTTTCCTTGCTGAAAGAGAGATAGCTTCCCCTCATTGTATACCCATCGACAAAAAGACAAATGACGCCCCGGAAACGTAGCCATTGGGATTCGACCCCGGACCTTTAATTACTATTGTGAGTTGAACCCTCAGTTTGAATGCAAGAGTTATTACCTGACATGTCCATTTCAGATTGGTTGCCGAATCACGTTCTTGTGGTTATCCTTACGCTCGTATTTTCTGTGCTTAACCCTCTTCTGATGCCGTTTGCGGTGTTGTACTTTGCGATCGAGTCTGGTGAGGAATGGACTCAATCTCGCGAGATGGCTTTGCTAATTTGTTTTCTCAAAATGTGCAGTCGTCATTAAGAATCAGGTTAGTCGAATTCTTACATTCCTCTGTTTTGCTCTCCTGCTTTATACTTATACTTCTCTCAAGCTGTTGCATGTCTACGCGAAAATTTACGAGGGCAATGGCAGTCTTCTTCTTATACGATTGGGTCGCTACACCTTAGATGGACTTATACTTGCGCAGGTCATTTTCATGGGATTCTTGGGTGTTGTCAAGAAAGAAGCTCAATTAGGTCTAACGGCTGTGATGCTAGTCTTTACCGTTGTCTTCAAGCTTCTGTGAGTGATTTGTTATAACTTAATGACCTGTTCGAATATCTCAACTGTCTTACGAAGCTTTACGCGAATTTGCCGCGCCAAATTCGAGACCGCAGACATCATCGAGTCCCATGTTGTCTGCGGTGTTACACCGCCTTCGCCGACGATATCGAAACAGGATAATAACAGGCAAGATCCAGTTGAAGCAGTTAACAACGATACCGACGCTATTCTGCCAAGCACTGCGAGGTTCAAAACTTGGAAGCTTCCGAAGGGATTCAAATTTACTTACTCAGCGAATGCTCAACGAGGACAGGCACCTGCAGAGCACAAGCCTATTCCATTTGACGACGTGACCCGTTTCAAGCGTTTACAATCATGGGATGGAGCCTTGAGAACTCCACGCGAGAAGGTGCCCGCCTCGAGACCAGCAGAATCAATGCCGGAGTTGGAGAATTCGCCTTGTGGTTCCCCCCAATACGCCACTGAGCGAGTCACGTCTCCTCTTGGAAGGCCTTCTCTGGTAACTACACATGAGAAACATCTAGCATGGGACGACTCCGCGCGTCTGGACCGACCCTACGATAATCCATACTATATCCGTCCTATTGCGAACTACCTTTGGCTCCCAAGAGACCCAGTAGGGATCCTGGACCTGGACGACACCGTCAATGTCTTCAGAGCGATCACTAGCGACCCCAGTATTGGGCAGCTGGGTGAGTGGGTAGAAGAAGGGATTGCTTTGGAGGATCTCCCATCTTCTCTATCTTTCTCTGATGTCTCAGAGCTCGAACACGTGAATCGGGAACTTAGCGGAGACGAGATGATTTCGCTTCCTCCTGACATCGCAGGACCTATGGAAAACATTCAGAGAGAAGAGGAAGTGGAATATACCGAAGAAGGGCGTCTGCGGAGGCCGAGCATGTTGACGCGGCACACAAGCAGCATCAGTGATATCAGAGGGCGCGGCTTATCGCTTGCGCACCCCACATTCGACGTTGGGGCTTCCTCCAGTCGAAATCGTGGCATGTCCATCACATCAGATTCGACTTATCATCGCCGGCCTTCTTTCTTCTCCCAGGGCTCGCGACGGCCGTTCCCGATTATCGACACCGCCAGCCAACACGACCTGCACGCACAAGCACCTTATATACGATCCCGCATCTCCATCGCCACCCCGCGGATCCATAATGCACGCACCGTATCTAATACATCGAAGCCTGTCTCAACGCGCGAGGCTGTTGTAAGTGAGGTTATTGCCGAGGAGTACCAGGCGACGGAAAGCCGCCTGCGAGAGAGGCACATGCAGAGCTAGCGTCGAACGCACCGTCGACACGCTCGTGGCTGACGTCCTGGATGTTCTCGCGCGTGCCTTGGACGTCGTGACAGCCCTCCCTCAAGTCATTGTTTTTACTTCACGACTGTTCATGCCAGTTATGCTGCAGATCCCTGTCATTTCTCTTCACCACAACTTGTATTTTAAACATTCATACATTCTCTCGGAAAGCAAACTCACGTATTAACTTAGTCTTATCAATTTTTCGTCTCACAAACCCGCAATTTTAGTTCTCTGTAGCATTCTGCATCTTTCAATGACTTGACGTAGTGTCGACGTACCATTGTGCGCCGACTTCTGGCTTTGGAATCTCAGTAATGAACCATGTAGTATATAAAAAAGAAAGCCGAATTGAGATACACAGAACAATAGAGATACATGTACACAGAAATTGAGTGAGATGTGATTGTATGTAACTTATGTAATTTCTAAAGAAGTGTTTTGGAGAAAATAGTGTATAACGAAGACAGACTGAAGTCGTTAGAAAGGGTAGCACTTCAAATAGGTAAATTGACTTTAAACTCACTTCCGGACCCAAGACCACTCGATAGAAATGTTCTTTAGTCCAACTCGTACCTGTGCCTCATAGTTAACCAAAACTTATACACCATATTCACGATTATCAACGAGACTCTGAGCCACTGCGGTCGGTTGAGTCATACCCCGGCGGCGGCTCATCGCCCACGTCGAACAGCTGCAGGTTTTCGTGCTGCGCGGCCAGGCGGTTGACCTGTTCCTGAAGCCTAGCAATCTGATTCCGCAGAACACCTTCGTTTCCTTCCCTTTCGCTCGGTGTCGCGGACCGCGCGTTCGGCATGCGGGAGTCGTCTGACACATGCGACGGCGCGCCAGGCTCACTGACGACCTTTTCGATTCGCGAGACGTCGCCTGCTGCATTGGGATGGTCCCGATATCGACTTACTTCATCCCGAAGAGCAAGATCGGGTACAAGCAGCGCGGGAGCATCCAGCAGGGCTTCAGCCAGAAGGTCTGTCTGGTTGACATCCGAAACGGGGCGGAAGACGGTCAGGGAGTCGGTCCTGCCGGTGGGCTGATTCGTCGAGGATAAAAAGTCGGCGTTCACCCGAATCGGTCGCCCGGTCTGTTTCGCGATCGAGGGCCGGTAGTCTAGAGTGTTGAAGGGATTTCTCACAGACAACGCAAGGTTGCCGTTCTTCTTCCGCCGTTTTATACAGCAGAACACCAATGCAAAGAGCAGGAGCACGGCAAGCCCTCCCCCTACCGATCCCCCGATGATCCCCCCAGAGTTACTTATCCTTCCTTGCGGAGATGACTGCGAGACACCTGGTAATAATGTCGCGGCAGTTGAAGTTGATTGGTGAGACGCGCTAATTGGCGAGCTTGACAATAAATGAGTTGTCGGTGAGGCAGGTTGCGTGCGCGAAGTGCTGGAAGTTGATGTGGTCGAGTCTTCATCAGCTCTGCAAAATTAGGATTATCAAGAAGCACGCAAAATCACGAGGCGAAGTGCATACGAGTAGACGAGGTAGTCGAACAAGACCAGCGAGTCATTGGTAGCCCCGACGGCCGATATAACAAAGGTATGGTCACCATTCTTGAGACTCGCGTTGCTATAACCGGGCACATTGTACTCGTACTGTGTACTCGTCGTGGGAGCATGCACGAACGTGCCCACACTGCTTCCATCCAAGGCAAAAGACAGATTGGTGAGTGTCGTCGCGAACTCGACTGTGTTCGCGATGATAAAAAACGCGTAAACCGCGGCGCCTTCCAAGCCCGTGAGCCTTTTTCTCGAAGAAGGGGGGACAAAGAAGAACACACCCGTAAAGTTGACCTCGATGGTATACTGGGGGTCGCCAGGCGCGAAGGTCGCGTCGTGCCATGTATTGTCTAGGGCAAGAGAAGGGTCTGGCTGGGCCAAGCAGCCCGAGCACGACGCGCCCTGTGACCATGCCGCGGCCGGCGAGTAGGCCGGCAACGCCTTCGTAATCTCGTCTCCGTTCTGGTCGTCGACAGTCACATTGACGAGGGCCCCGCGCGCAGTAGACAGCTCGAACACAAGCAAAGATAGAATGCATGATAGCCGAAGAAAAGCACTACATGGCTTCGGGATCATGCTGTCAGACTTAATATTTTGGATATTGCCAGAGTGTGTCTAGGAGTATCTAGTACGAGGTCCAGGTCAGCATGGCCGAGAATCTAAGGTCACAGTAAGTGTCTTCGTTGGGGTCGTCGCCTTAGGATTGAGCGATGAAATTCTATTCCTCCCGAGATCATGGACAGCAGATGGCAATACAGACGAGTGCCAGTAATAGAGCCACATCAGATGTATCCGCCGATAGAAGGCGACCATCACTAGCAATGAGTCGTTTCGACGCACGAAGAGCCTGAATTAGGTGAATCAGCGCGCATATGTGGCGACGTCAACTTGAAAAATACAGGCTATGCACCTCTTGAGGTCCAGGACGAAAAGTCATTTCATTGGTTTTCTCGCTTTGGCATGTGCATTGAGGTCCCCTTGAAACGTATTCGTGGCAGCAAGTCGAATAGTATAGTTGATAGAATTTTACTTGTTCTTTTTGGATTAGTGAAGAAATCAAATCGAAGACCGAGACAAGCGCCCCGGGAATCAGGACACACAGCATTTTCTGACATATCCACGTGATCAGATAATCTCGACATCCAACATCTGAGTGATTTTATTCTTCCCACAAGCAGAGCATGATAGGATGAGATCGAGTCAAGTAAGTTTAAGTACAGAGAAAGCCAGCAACCGAACCAACTCTATAGTCTAACCCTCACCACCCTGCCACGCACGTTCATCCCTCAAAGGTGAAGGACGCACCGACCTTGTGCGCCGCGTTGTTCTGCGCACCATTGAGCTTGGTGGTGTCGAGCGCGAGACCAAAAGCCGCTTTGACACCCGGGCGGAGCGCTTGTGTGTAGCCGAGCGAGAGCACGCCATTGTTGTTGATCTTTGCCTTGATAAATGCAGCCTGGTCGAGGTATCTGCTCGCGCACATTCGCATTCAATGACGTAAAAAAGGAGTTTATCTCATTACTTACGTCTTCGTGCCGACTTCAAGAGCGACGCCATCAGCGGGCTTGGCTGCGTTATAGATTGCGCGGCCGCCAGCCTCGACATCGCGGCTCACGCGGTGATAGTAGCTCGCCGTGAATTGCGAGAGCTTGTTCGTCGCGAGGAGCGCGACAGCATACTCGGGCGCGCTGAAGCCGAGGCCAGTCGAGTAGCCAGCGACCTGACCCGAGCTCACATTGTACTGAGCCTCCGCACCGAGCAAGAAGCCATCACGACCAAGTACCGCGTCGGCGGTGAACGTCGGACCCTGAGATCGTAATGAACGTACAGAAGATAGAATTAGACACCCAGCAAAGAGAAAAGGTAGAATAGGCAGGAATGGGAAAACACATACCTTAAAGAGGTTAAGGTTCGCGCGGGTGTGGAGACCGGGGGTCTTGTACGCCGCGGAGATGAGCGCGCTCTTCGACGAGGGCTTAACCTTCTCAGCGCCGAGGTCGTAACCGGGTGCGATCGTCGCGTTAAGGTCAACTTTAAGTCCGCTGACGATGTTGTTGTCGAGTTCGATGAGCGTCGTGAGCGCGTTGCTGTTCGCCCAGGACTGCGTGAAGGTGAGCCCGTTCTTGCGGTCGGCGTATTTGGTTTCGCCGGTAGCGGCGACACCTGCAGGGGTAGACTGACCGGCGACCTTGAACGCAACGCCCGAGGGCGTGGTCGTCTTGACCTCGAGTGCGGTCGCGCCGATCGGGTAGTCCTTGCCCAGCAGGTCGCCAGAGGACTTGCCAAGGTCCTGTTCGATGACGCGTTAGCTCCGGCATACAACAGCAATGACAGCGACGACGGCACGTCGGCCGTATGGCGCGTACCTTCCAGGACGGCGGTACGGGCTGGGGGAGAGACATGTCGACGACGGTAGTGGTAGTGGGCGGAGAAGAGAGGGAATGAGCTCGTCATTGCGCCAACGGATTTTCTGCGACGACAGCGAGTTTACGCTTGTTTACGGAGTGCTTATGTAACGCATATCTCCTTTCCGATTGAAGGCGTGCCTCCTCATACAACGTGCGTGATACGTGTCGGGCAGCATCGGAATAATAATAATATCTTCCGGATTGGAGAGAAAAGGAAAGAAAAACAGCGTTTGGTATGGATGTCACATCTATAAATCAGCCTTGGAGGGAGCCAGCAAGCTGTTCCAGAGATAACGCCGAATTGCTCAGGATCCTCTAGATATTACGATTTACCATCTGCAAGAGACTCCACTTCATCGTATACATTGCTCACGGCTCTGCCTTCTTCGGACTCAGTAGGCCGTGTAATCTCTTCGCCCTTGCTCGGGCTAACAGCTCCTCCGCCGAAGAATGCACGTATATCTTTCTGTGCAGGATCGTGCGCTGCGCTCCCAATTCCACCAAGTTGACGCTTCTGTGATAAGAGAGAGAAACCATCAATAGTCGTTCTGCGACGTAGTATGTAAATATTTTGAACGAGACTCACAATACCGTCAAGGTGACTACGCTGATTATGTTGGATGACCTTTACCCTTAGTGGAGAGGGATCCGGTTGGTCAGCGTCGACCGCCTGACCTTCTTTAAGGCCCTTGAAAAAAAATAACATAAAAAAGGGACTGCTCGTAAACGTTCAGTAGAAGGTGCTCGAGCGGGCCAGCACGCACAATCACTTCAATCGAGAGGCGCGTCCACGCCGTGTTCATCAGTCCCGTATAATTTCCGACTACTCCTCCTACTTGTTCGCCCCGGTCTTTCCTCACCAGCGCTGCAATAAGCTCGCTGATGCAAAGCCCGTGACTGACAATTGCGAGATGCGAGTTCTCCTCGCTCCGCGAGGATGTCCGCACGTATGGCATCACAATTTCCTCCATAGCACGCTCCGCGCGCCCCTGTAGGTCCGTGAGACTCTCTCCGCCAGGAAACTTCTCGTCTCGGTCATAAAGTATGGGGTACACGCCCTTTGCGTAAAGCTCTGCGCGGGAGAGGCCTTTGTCACTCCTTAAGCTCCACGGCTTGCCCTCTGCCACACCGAAATGCTGTTCGCGCACGTCTGGAGAGACTAGAAATGAAGGCTTGGGTTCAGGCTGTGCAGCGAGGATGGCTTGTGCGGTGGAATGCGCGCGCTTGAGGGGCGACGCGTAGATCGCGGTGAAGCGCGTGTCCGTGGAGGCGAAATATGCGCCTGCAGCCTTCGCTTGCTGGTCATGAGATATAAGAGGGTTGACTTAGGCGAAGACAGTAGATTCTCTTGCACACATTCATGCCTTGAGGTAATCATAGGAATAAAATTTATACTTCAAATTTCAGGCTTACACTGCTGGGAGTATATATGCGCACCATGGTTTGAAAGCGGGGCATCTTCCCAACCAGCCCAAACAGTCCTCTTAGGCGTGCTTTAAGATCTTTGGTAGGGCAGGTTTAAAGATAGCCCACCAGATTATCTGTAGACTCTCCGTGTCTGACCTGCGAATAAAAGGCTGTGACATTAGTTAGGCTGCTAATGAAAATAAAGTGCGAGGCTTGAATACATACAAATGTGACGGTAGTTATGCCCATTGTCGAATAATTCTTCAAGAAGATTCCTCTATGCTCTAGAGTAGAAAGTATCTTGGGGGGAGGAGTGTAAGTTGTGTTTTCAAGTGGAGGCAGGAGGAATGAGTCACTTTGACTACTGTCGCGTGGTACTACTGGTAGAAGCTTAATCAGCAACGCAGTCCTCAGACGCGCGTCTCTGCCACCTTGCTTTCCTGACGCTTCGAGCACACCCGAGCGCAGCTCAGCGCTGACGCGTCTCATTGACTTTCTCTTTTATACCGTACAACAGCCACAACCGACAAGTGCTACTTATCAACGAACCACCACCACCACCCACGATGTCGAATAACCCCGCCGAGTCCCGCGCAGCTTTTGCCGTGCTCCAAGAGCGCGACGGTGGTCAAGATATCCTGGACATCGGCGAACAATGCTCTGCACGCACATGCGGCCTCGTCGACTTCCTGCCATTCAAGTGCGACCACTGTAAAGAGCGCTTCTGCCAGGAGCACTACCGCCCGGAGTACCATGAATGCGCGAAATGGGACAAGAATGCGGAGGATCGGCGCGCGATTGAATGTGCGCAAAATTTATCGTGACCTTTATACCTGGTTTCTTCATGGATTGCGTGTATCTCTAGGCCCATTCTGCTCAACGCTCATCGCTATTCCGCCGGGCGAGGACCCGAACATACGCGTCGGCCGGCATATCGACGAAGAGTGCGTGGTTATGACGGGAAAGGCGGTCAAGAAGTCCTCGACACCCGTCTGTTCTCGTATACGCTGCGAGAAACGGTTGTGGCAACCTATCGAATGCGAGGTAAGGCCTCTGGCAACAGAGCCTATGTATACCTAAGGCTCACAGTCATCTCCAGAAATGTCACCAGCAATTCTGTGCAACCCATCGCCACCCGACTTCTCACTCGTGCTCGTCAGCTTCAGCGCCTTCATCGGTGAACACAAATCAGGGTCAACTCAATTCACTCGCGAACTTCCAGTCACAAGCGTCCGCGAAGAGCGCGGCAGCCATGGCAGCCGTCAAGCGTTCTCTAGCAGCGAGTAGCTCGAATAATTCTGCGTCTGCGAGACCCGCACCGCAGCGTGCACCGACGCTATTGGCGTCCTCGAGCTCCTCTCCAGGCACCTCTGCGTTGACGACCGCGTCGGCTGGCCCAAACAAAGTGAAAACTGCCTTCTCTTCAAAGGACCGGTGCGTACATTTATCTACACTTCGTATCAGAGAGTTCTCAAAACACACCAGTCATGAACCCACTTCACCCTTTTCTCCACATGCCATTTCGCCGAACGCTGCTGCCGACGACAATAACAAACCATCTTTGCCGACTGCGGTAACATCCGCTCGTTGCACGCCGAAACAAACTACGTTTGATTCGACCCGCTCGTTTGTCCCGCGATCAACCATTGGAACCTCTTAATGTTCTTTCCTTTATGCTTTGTATCCATTAACCATTTCATTTTACTAACTGTATCGATGCTCGCAATTTTCCCTCGCTGATTTAAACCCTTGTAATCTTTAAACTGAACCCCGGATTTTTAAAGTCGCGCCATCGCAGAACGGAAATCGCAACTTCGTGCCATGGAGGAACGTCAACGCAAAGGAGTACGTCTATTGTTTATGTCGCCAATCGATGGTGTTAATCTCGAAATTGTCTCTGCTCTGAACAGTTGCTAAGCCAAGCTGACGAGGAACGTCTCAAGGCTTTGCAAGAGAGCATTAAGGATGATTCTGACTGTGTCGTGATGTGATGGGACCAATTATTGAATCATCTATAAGATTTCGCGTTGCTTTCCGCCAAGGGCGCTCTGGTTTCTCTCTCTTTTTTCTTCTTAATTTGGATACCACATAGGTTTGGGATGTTAATGGGCCGGTTTGTGTACTTAAATCTATCAATAGCTATAGTATTATATATGGTGAACGTCGAGGAAGGCTACTTGGTGATTGCTACATGGTGAGAGCAAACGTTTCTCAAATGCGCTAATACGAGCTGCTTAACTCATAAAATTCCTGTTTTAAGCACCGCTACTGTGGGGATGCGAGAGTGTCTTAAAGCCGGATCAGTCTATCGAAATCAATTGTCGCAAGGACCTTAGGGGTTGATTTGAGGATTGCCGCTTGATATAACATTTTTCTTTATTAACTTGCTAGGTAACAAAACAACTCTAGTGAACAATGGAGTATAAACTGCATAATGAAATACCAGAATCCAATAAGCAAGCATAATAAATTACCCGGGTGTTTCTTAGCTTTTTTTCTATTTACGCTGCTGGACTGCAAGAGGCTCAGACGCCACATTTTTGCCTTTTCTGAAATGATCGACGGAATCTCGTGCGAAAAAAGTGTACTCTCGACATCTGCGAGTGGACGCGTCTGATATATCTTTCGTGACCTCAAGGCCGAAGATCATGTCTGACGCAGAAGCGACGGTGCTCGGGAAGCGCGAGCGAGAGGAGCGCGCAGGAGGGGGACGCGCTTCGGACGCGGACGCAGATGTCGGCCCACAACCGATTGCAGAGGACGGAGACGACAGCGACGACGACGTCGGGCCCATGCCTATGCCGGAGGAAAGCGCGGGGAATGACCAGGTAGCAAGGAAGAAACGGAAAGGTGTGATATCTCTCAACGTTTCAATAAAGTAGACTAAACGCATCATCCTCTGTGTCCAGTTCTGCCGCATGAGAAGCTATACCTCACGCACCTGCCTAGTGCAGATCGTTACTCGAAGTCGTTCATGCACCGGGACATGGTAAACTTTGTATGCGTTACGCGGGGAACGGACTTCGTCGTGACGACGTCTGTCGACGGGCACCTCAAGCTCTGGAAGAAGCAGGAGGTCGGCATCGAGTTCGTCAAGGACTACCGCGCGCACGTGCAGCAGATCGTCGGCGTGTCTGCGAGCGCGGACGGCACGCTCTTTGCTAGTGTTTCGGACGATGGGACGGCGAAGGTGTTCGATGTTATGAATTTCGGTGCGGAGCAATTTTATTGGGAGAAATACGAAGGCTGAGACGAAGAGCAGACATGATTAATATGATCAAACTCGGCTTTGTTCCTCAAACTTGCTGCTGGGTGCACCGCAGGGGACAAGCGCAAGCTCTTCTCGCTGTGTATGTTTGTGTTCCTTTCCCCCTTATTTGTTCTTGGCCGGTGGTATATCATACTGAAATCAATTCTAGGTCGGAACAAGACTCCGGCGTGATTCGCATTTATGATGGGCGAGGAAACGACCAACCTCTTCTGACTCTCGACAAGATACATAGAGCCCCTGTACACATCATGACAGTGAGTGCTTGCGCTGCTTCGGCGTATCGTTTAAGCAAGACTATTGACCAGGGACCGGGAAAAGTACAACGACAAGTACGACACGGCCATCTCTGCAGACGAGAACGGATTTGTCGAGTATTGGCAGCCTTTTGAGCCCTTTGAGCCACCCAAAAATGATCCCAAAATGTGGAAATTTAAAAGCCAGACTGATCTATTTGAATTTAAAAAAGTAGGGAATCCCTTCCCCGACTGCTCATCACCGTCCTTAATTCATTTCGTCCTACAGGCAAAGAGCACACCAACTTCCATTGTCCTTTCGCCCGACTCTAACTCTTTCGTCACGTTCTCCCTTCCCGACCGCCAAATCCGCATATTCTCATTCCTCTCCGGCAAGCTCACGCGACGCTATGATGAGTCGTTAGGCGCAATCCAAGACATGCAGCAAGCAGGTACGGCAATATATCACGTCGACGACATGGAATTCGGCCGTAGGCTTGCGGTCGACCGTGAGCTTGAACTTCCTGGACCCGACGGTCGGATACCTGGTCGGTGGATCAACGCTGTTTGGGATGAGAGCGGGAACTTTGTGATTTATCCGACGTTGCATGGAATCAAGGGTGCGTCTCTAGCTCTAGCGAGAGCTCCTTCGTTACTAATGGTCTATTTATGATGCAGTTGTAAATACCGTCACGAACCGTGTTGTGCGGCTACTTGGAAGAGACGAGACAGTGCGATGGATAAACCTTAGCCTGTACCAGGGTGCGCCAGCAAAGAAAGGCTTCACAACTGTCGTATGTCTAATCCTTCTGATTTATTATGTGGGGAGTTGATCAAACCTTGTTTTCTTCAAGGCTATGGCCGCCTCCGCGAACCCTATTCTCGCAAACAAAGATACCAGGGATCCGACCCTTTTTTGTACGGGATACAAGCGACAGCGTTTCTACATGTTCACCCGGATTGCAGCCCGAGTACGTTGTTGTTTCCCTTCTCTTCCCTCCTGATGAGCCTCGAGTTGAAAAACAAAAACGTGCTTCCAGGGAATGTGAAGGATCAAGGCGATCGCGATGTCTTCAACGAACGGCCGACACGCGACGAACAATCGATCGCTGCCGCTGCGCCCGCGAAATTGGGCGGGCCATCGCCACTGGCGCACGCCGCGACTATTCACACAAGTGAGGGCGATCTCCACATGCGCCTCTTCCCGGAGCACGCGCCGCGCGCTGTCGAGAACTTTGTTGGACATGCTCGCAGCGGGTATTACGAAGGCATCATCTTCCACCGTGTCATCCCGAAGTTCATGATTCAGACGGGTGACCCTCTAGGCGACGGGACGGGTGGGGAATCGATTTGGGGAAGAGAATTTGAAGATGAGTTCACGAGCGAGCTCAAGCACGATAGGTAGGCAGACTTTAAACCTTCTCCCTTGATAGCTAGTCTAACGATTTCTCTCAAAGGCCGTACACCGTGAGCATGGCCAACGCCGGACCGAACACCAACGGCTCCCAGTTCTTCATAACAACGACGGCTACAACCTGGCTCGACAACAAGCATACCATTTTTGGACGTGTACTTCGGGGTCTAGAGGTCATACACGCGATTGAGAACGTGCGGACAAACAAGACAGACAAACCGTACGAGGACATAAAGATCATTAACATTGAGGTCGAGTGAACGTGTATATCTGTCCGTCCATAGTCGTCGGTTGTATCTGTCGCTATTGAATCGCTATCGAACCGAATTGAACGTTGAATGTCGCTTCCGTGCGTTGGTTGCTACAAGGCAACTCGGTCCTGGGTTACGACTGCGTGGGTTATTCTAAGCGGACCAGTCGCATCCGACCTCGTCCAAACGGCCACGAAAAAGCATTTCGAGTCGTTTAGCAATTGTCGCCGGTTCAAGCGAATCGTGCAGTCCAGAAAGATGAGCGGGACAAGAGAACTTCAGAAGCGTGTGTTCCCTTGGGGTGCCTCCCGCGCACTGCTGGTCCGAAATAAGAATACATTCGTAGATGTCAAGCGGTACACCAGTTTAGAAATTCTATCTGCTCAGCCGAAACGGGAACGTACGCGACCGCGTACTCTAGTAGAAATCCAGCAAGCGGGATCATAGTTGCCTGCTGTCGGGTTTCCTGGAAGTGACACATGGATCGCTTGTGCTTTTCACGATGTACTCAGCGAGAGAGATGACCTCTGCGGGAGGGGAAGTCTTCAAGGCAAGTGATGACGGATAAAAGGTATGTATTATGTTTGAAGAAGACATAAACCTACCAATGTTATCTCTGGGCCAAGAACGACGAATGCAGTCCTATCAATGAAGCTTAAGTCAAGATCCTGGTGATGACCGCCCGGAGATCTCGAAGCCTTTAGCTTCATGTGTGCGCGAAGAAGATGTGCATTGAGAAAGAAATACTGCTTGAAATCTGACACGCAAAGTAGGAAGACGTCGTCGAACAGAGTTGATTCCTTCCAAAGTTTTCGGTGAATTGTAATTGAGACTTTGTATTGACAGTTACTGTACCTGACGCAGGTTCATCAATAGGCGTTGAAAATCCCTCTCCCCTTCGGCAGGGGAAAAGGTATCGACAAGGTAGCCAGCGCTAAGATAAAGAAGTATGTTCGGGTGAGTCACCGACGTCGCCAGATTTCATACTTACCGGACTCCCAGGGCCACTAGACAGAGACTCATGCTAAACTCTGCTCTCCTCAATGAGAATTTTGGACCAACCAGTTGCTGAATCCCTGATCTTCCAGAAAGTCTGTTTACACGAAGGAAAAGACCATCGAGCTGTTCTCCTTCCAGACGTGTAGACATAGAAGGCCTCCTTCAGCCGAAACGAGTGCCGTGAAAGATCGTGGAGCTGACGCTAGAGGGATTCGGAGAAATGCCCCTGGTCTCGATGCTGAATTTCAGATAGCAAGTGCAACTCGATCTGAGAGAGTTCAGTCAAGCAGAACAAAATATTTTCTTTTCGACGGGGATTACAAGACCAAAATTAGTTGTAGTAGAGTCTAACCGAATACACGTCAAAACCTTGCCTATTTACCTTTTACGCCACGCGACTCGGTGGCAACACACGCACTTACATATTCTCATTTTCCCTGCTTTTTCCTCAACCGACAAGTAACGAGCCGGCCTCGCATACTGAATCCTACCCCCCTTTCTTTTCAACCACCATGTCCTGGAAGCTGGGCAAAAAGTCTCCCAAGCCGTCGTCGAAATCCCTCACTGCTGATGGTGACAGCGAGGGACGCTCGACGACCCCGACGCCCGGTAACCCCAATGGTGTCCCCCAGCGCACTTCGGGGATGCTCACTATCCGCGTCACATCTGCCGAAGACCTCGGGCTTCCCTCAGGGACCGCCATCCCGCCTGCTGTGCAGTCGGCGCTCACCAGTGCGGAAGCCCAGATCGCTGCCTCCGTGTCGCCCTCGAGTGTCACTCAGCAACGCCTTGCAAAGGGGAAAAGCAACCGCGATAGTATTCAAAGGGTTCAATGCTGGTGGCTTCCGTACCTTGTCATGGAGTTCGACGTGAATCAAGTGCTCATCACGCCCTTGGGAGGCAGTATCGAGGCTCCGGTTTACATGTACCAGGCGCACTTGTATGTCTTCGTGAATTGATTTGCAGCTTGATACGGGCCTGAGCATCTATATTAGCGATGTATCTCGTGTTTCAGAGATTTCTATTCAATGCTATC
Organism: Phellopilus nigrolimitatus; assembly: GCA_021029095.1. Lineage (NCBI taxonomy): Eukaryota > Fungi > Basidiomycota > Agaricomycetes > Hymenochaetales > Hymenochaetaceae > Phellopilus > Phellopilus nigrolimitatus. The sequence continues at coordinate 509,392 of JAJOHG010000012.1, forward strand.
TGCGAACGGAGAGACCGAAGCGAGGCGCAGAGGGTGACGATATGGGCAACGATCTGTTCATGGGAGGCATCAAATTCACTCCGGACTTCGAGAACCTGAGTCCAACTAATGAGTGGCATACTCTGGCAAGCGGTTCTGGGAAAATACAGATCGGAGTCTCATATATCCCTAGCCTTGTAAGTTTTCTATGATCCTGCATTCCTTTCCTTTTATTCTTAATCAGTCCATCGTTCCTTGCAGGGTCAGTCGCTCACTGTAGACTCCTTCGAGCTCCTCAAAGTTATCGGAAAAGGTAGCTTTGGTAAAGTCATGCAAGTGAGAAAGCGCGACACACAGCGAATCTATGCTCTGAAGACGATACGCAAGGCGCACATCGCTTCTCGGAATGAGATCACTCACACCCTTGCAGAGCGGCTTGTCTTGGCTCGTATCAACAACCCTTTTATTGTGCCTCTGAAGTTCAGCTTCCAGTCTGAGCAAAAGCTCTATCTTGTCCTTGCGTACGTATTGTTTTTGTAGAACGAATACAGTAATCTAATACTGGAGCAGGTTCGTCAACGGAGGCGAGTTGTTCCACCACCTCCAGCAAGAGCAGCGCTTCAACGAGGAGCGGAGCCGCTTTTACTCTGCTGAACTTCTTCTTGCGCTCGAACACCTGCATACGCTCGACGTAGTTTACCGGTAACTGTAATCAAATTTCTCAAAGTCTTATGGACGCTAATTATGTAACAGTGATCTCAAGCCAGAAAACATCCTCCTTGACTACACGGGTCACATTGCTCTGTGCGACTTTGGACTGTGCAAGTTGAACATGAAAGACAACGACACGACGAATACTTTCTGCGGAACGCCCGAGTATCTTGCGCCAGAAGTTCTGAATGGGAGCGGTTACAGTAAGCTGCTTTGTCTAATGAAGCAACATACAATCAAACAATTCTATCTAGATCGGACAATTGACTGGTGGACCCTTGGAGTGTTGCTTTACGAGATGCTGTCTGGTCTGCCTCCTTTCTATGACGGTAGGTTTTAACGCCCTGCCCCATGCATCTCGCTCACACGTTCCTTGCAGAGTCGCCTGACATCATGTACAAGAAGATTGTGAACAACCCGCTCGTGTTCAGCGATGTTGTCGGTTCCGAGGCGCAGAGCATCCTCACCAGCCTCCTTATCCGTGATCCGACGAAGCGGCTCGGCGTGAACGGTGCTGAGGAAATCAAGCGCCACCCCTTCTTTCACAAGCACATCGACTTTGGCAAGCTGCTTGCTAAGAAGATCCAGCCACCCTTCAAGCCGAAGGTAGCGAGTGCTGTCGTGCGTTGTCTTTATCTCGTACCTCGCTTGAACGCATGTTGACCGCATTTTTATCCACTGCGTAGGACGTCTCTAATTTCGACGAAGTGTTCACCTCCGAAGAGCCGCTCGACAGTGTCGTGGAAGGTTCCAATCTCTCAAAGACTGTACAAGAACAGTTCGCAGGCACGATTGTTTTTAGATTTTTACTGCTCCATTCATCTCATTTATCGCTTTCTTTTTTACCAGGATTTTCTTACGACGGTACCAACATGCCCGTCAGCCCCTGATCTGTCCGATGTCCTTCTCGTCGCTATCACATTGCAAAATATACCCAAAGAAATGCAAGATTGTGTCACCCGTGACTAACTTGTTATGTTCCCTCCTTTTGTTTTACTGCTAACACTGGAATCCCTCGATCGCAACTCATACAGATTGGATATAATTTGATTTCCTTCTGCTGTATTTTACATCGCACATACTTAGTGGCCCGTACCGGGATGTTCTTCGAAATGATGACGCATTACTCATAAAGTGCGACAACACAGATTCTTGAGCCTCAACGTTTTGAATCATTCAGATCATCCATAACTCCTAAACGATAAAACAACGGAATTGGTACACTTAGGTTCTCCCATATGTTCATTGTGTAGAGTTATTAGTATTAGGTTCGGTCGCCAGGCTGACAGATTAAGTTCAGACACCGATTACTCATTATGATCGACTGGACTGTTTAGGGTGCTTTCTGACTTCTTTTGGATAAGGGGTACCGCACCGCAGATCCTCGTGATCGCCACAGGCAGCGATTTAATGTAGTTGTGGAAGGTTCTGCGTGTAGACTGTATATATGCAGCTAGATTGTAGATACATATGGTTTACATGATCTTCCAAGCAGATCCTTGTGTCGCGGAGTGCACGTGTAGCTGATATTGAACATGCTCATTTGTATCTCAGAAAACATTCAAGACAGTTATCTTCGATTTCTGGACGATGTAGCTATTAATGTCTGGTATGGAAACATTTCAAATACTGCTCGAATAGTAACCGAGTCGTGACAAAAGGTCCCTGGAGTTCTGCTTTGATTCTGGTGTGATTGCAACTGTAGTAGTCGACTGCTTGTAGAAGTCTTGCGTGTTGTTACCGATGCCGAATATTTGCTACAGTCACTAACTTTCAATGGATTGAGTAGTGCTCTTGTCACGATTAGTCGCTGATGGAAACGTAAAACTCTACAATCCATTAATTTGCCTCAAATGCAGAATAAAATGGGTGAGACATGTGAGGTCCGCATGAGGTAGTCATGCGAAATTTCGAGGCTTGAGATATTGTATATTTTCAGATACGAAAGGGCGCAGAATCTTTTACAAAGAGCTCGCAATGAGAACAGTCGCTGCGACAGCCCTGTGTCTATAGATGTAAGTACAACTTATCAACAGAAAGCCTTCTTCTGGAATCTGGATTGTAGAGCCTACCTGATCATCGCCTCAGCAAGAAAAAACAATAGGCAGGCAGTTAAGATATTAATGCCACTGTTATTTTTAGGACAGCTAGTGACGTTGTAGAGCATTTGGATTGTAATCATCCTCACAAAGCGTCCAGCAATTCGGAGCCTTAGAAATGATTGGGAGACGTAGAGAGTTTTTAAGAAGAGATTGGCCAAATTGAGCGTATAGATATAGGTCTTCTATTCCTGCAAGTATTGAAACTAGACGTCCTAGAAATATAACGTGCGCCATTTTCCAAGATGCATGAACATAACACCCTCGTCCGAGAGGTATGCACACCGCCTGAATTCCCAATGCTTCTGTAACCATCTCGAGGATACGAAGCGCATCATTCACTATGTAATTTCCCGGAAGAACTTCCCTTCACGAAATGACTTCAGTTCCTCACCTCTTCACAAACCACGTAGAATACCTGTGATGCTTACCTGCTAAGACAATATTTCTGCCTTCCGCAGATCAAGACACCAAGCTGCAGTTTGTACACCGATATACCAGCAGAACTATATGGGCGTTTCCAGAAGTTAAGTCCCATAAGTCGGTAAGATATATTTGGGAAATAAATTGCAATTTGAGGGGAGAATAGCCGGCGAAGTGTTGAAAAGGGTCGATTACTTTTTGGCTGTTGATTCTTAGTACTAAAGTGGGACTACCGCCGGCAGAGTGGTATTTCCTTTTCTGGCTGCTCGACAGAACAGGCACGCATAGCGTGGTCGCTGTTTGCTTCGCACCACCATCTCCACCGCAAAAATGTCGGTTTCTCTCAAACCAAGCTCTTCGCTAGCCTTCAACAGTGAGCTTGCCACAGTACCTGGTCCTTATGGGAAAAGACTGACAGGCCGTATCATGCAGGACCGTTGACACAACTCGTCAAACGTGTGCTTACTGTCACAAACAACAATGAACAACCTGTCGCGTTCAAGGTCAAGACCACCGCTCCGAAGGTCTCACTCGCTGTCAACTATCCTCTACCACATGGCTCTGACGCTTCTGCGAAATGTTCTACAGCTGTACTGTGTACGACCGAACTCAGGGAGGATAGAACCTGGCGGCAGCGTCGATGTGCAAGGTACGCCATCGCGTTTTCCTCGTGGCGTATACGCAGTCTGATGCCCTTTGCTGCGCATCCAGTACTTCTTCAGGCGATGAAAGAGGAGCCCCCCGCGAACGCAAAATGCAAAGACAAGTTTCTTGTCCAAAGCACAATCATCACCGCAGAGAAGGAGGCTATGCCGTCACACGATCTCGTATGTTTGGTTCTTCGACACATGTTACTTGCGATTTGATAGTTGTCGTTTGATTTGAAGTGGAATAACGAGGAATCAGAGGTACACCAGCAGAAGGTTAAAGTCGTGTATCTGCCGCCGGTGGGACAGGAGCTTCCTGAGGAGGATGAGAACCCTAGCTCATTTATTGACAACTCGGTGAGTTGGATTCGTATCTTCCACCGCTAGCACATGTAGCTTAACTGCGGCTAGGCTCGCTTTGAGTCCACCCACCGAGAGTCCACAAACGGTCACGCCGGATTTGGCTTTCCTCCGGAACAGCAAGCACCACTCGAGCGCGCCTTTTCCCCTGCCGTTGGCGACTATGGGGACCCAGAGGGGCGGGTCGAACATGTACCCGTGTCCATGGCAGTCCCTCCTCCAGTTACGGTGGACGTGCGGCCTTCGCCGTCCATTACCCAGAAGCCCTTAGCACCTGTTGACGAAGAGCTTCGCGCACAGCTCGCAGCTGCACAAGCGGAGATCTCACGACTGCGCGCACTCCTCGAGTCTGTACCCGAACCCTCCGCTTCCGCTGAGGAAGGCATCCGCCGCCGGGGTGGGGTGCTGTCTGACACTGCGACGGCGCGGTCGGATAGCGGCGAGACGGACTCGGGCACGTACATAGAAAGTGTGTCTGTGCAGACGGAAGGCGTGCCGCCACAGATTGTGTTCGGAATTTCGCTGGCTGTGTTCATGTTGACGTATCTTTTCTTCTGAAGGTTTATGTTCTCGACGCGGTGATTCCTTGAGAACATCTGTTTTTTCCCCTCCTATTCATTGTCTTCCCTTCTATTTATGAAATCTCTGGTCCCGTAGCTCCCAGACCAAACGTTACCGTTTCCAGACATGACCCGGCAATATCCCGCACCAACTTCTCTTCTCCACACTATTATTGCTCTGGATTCATTGCTTACTTTCATGTCACTTTTTTTTTTTCTTTATATACGCCTTTGTTCAGTCTTTTGGCATCCGGTGGGGTCGTGCGTACAGTTATGGCGTCTTTTTATTCTTCCATATCCCATATGCAGTCATAGGAATTATAGGTCGCATGTCAGACATGATGAGCGTGGAAACGCAAAAGCACTATGCGGAGATGCCGGATAAGAAGTCATTCAATGCGTTTCCCATGAGTCTATGGGTAAGCTCTGTCGGATGTCCTGAGTCTGGGAACGCGTTAGCGATTATTTGTTTGAAATCCGAGTAAAGATTGTCGCACTAAACCAAAAGAAACCAGTTTCGTCGCACTCGCAGAACCTGTGGTAAAAATTATCTTGATTAGCCTCGAAGCACGCTTTCGGTTTCTTTTCTTTTCCTTTAAGATTGAAATGAAAATGATAATAACAAGGCTAAACAGTTACCACGCCTTCACCGCGCGAGACGCCAAGGCTTGTCATCCGAAGTTAGATGCACAAGGCTTCCGCATGCCATTGCCACCAGATGTCTGGCCGAATTTGAAAAACACTTACCCAGTGATGTTCGTGAAACCAAGCGCTGCCGCGTTGTCGAGTGCATAGTTGAACCAACCGTGCGCGTCAAATACGAGCACAGACGTATCGGTGTGACTGTTCGCAAACGCCTGCACGTACTGCACCAAAAGTGCGTTGTACTCCTCAACATGTGCTTGGAGCGTCGGTGCGCTGGCCGAGCCGAGACTCGAGGGTGTGCGCTCCGTAGGCGGGATGGTGAGGAACAAATGCGCGCCGCGGAGGCCGGTAGTATAGGCGAGTTCCTGAATGAAACTCTCAATAACGAGGCTGGAACAAATATAGTCTGGTACAGATGATGCTTACGACAGCGGAGAAGAGCGAGTTAATTTCCCTCTCGAAGAACTCGCGAAAATCTATTATCTGGAGAGACGCAATGCTAAATTGCATAGCGAGTTAAAAGCTTGATCCTCTTACTGTCGCGTTATTTAGGGAGTCGCCGGTGTCGTTGATTCCTGTCCACCACGCGGTAAGAGTCCTCGCGGATGGATGCGGCAAGAAGTCGGATGCATAAGTAGCCCACTGTTTAACCTGGTCGACCAAGGGCACGGTAAATGGGTGGTGCAGCGGAAGACTACGAACCAACCGAGTTTCGATTAACGGAAGTGCTCAAAGCTGAACCTGCGAAACTGCGTCCACACTTGTGAGATATCTTGAATCTATACGCACAGGTTTCCATCGACATCCGCACCTGCGAATGCGAAATCCCAGAGCTGACGAGGAGAACAGTCCAGCGGCCGGCCACTGAAGCACTTTGTGAGGAACTCGAGCTAATCAATCCGCCTGGTTAACATTGTACAGAAGAAATAGACCATCTATCAGATGAAACTCGCCCAATTGGCTCCATTGGAGCTTGTCTTTCGTTTTTCAAGGGTCATCGAGCGAAACAGGTGAAAAGCTTGTGCACACATTTCTGAAGATAATTTCATCGCTCAAAAGCTCTTTTTTCGTAAAGCTGATGTTTTGGAAGTCGCCAATAAAGCTTCAATTTGCTATTAATGATCTCCACCAGAGTCGGGGAAATGGATTACAAGGCAGCGGACCTGAAATTCCCAAGTCCTCGCGTGCCTTGGACGAAGGAGTAGGAGTCTCCAAAAGCATATACGTAGTTGGTTTTGTCCCAGCTGAAGCTCGAATCTGAATTTGAGATGACGCTGCCAAAAGTTGAGGATCCCATGCTGAGACTAGTGGTAGGCAATTCCAGAGCAAGAGCCAAGGATGAGACGATCGCTGAAAGCACGCAGAGAGAATAAGCGTGAACGAAGGTGGCCATCGATGAAGGCACTCTGAGCAGGGACACAGCATTCCATTGCGTTTCTCAAGTTTTATAGTCTGGACGCAATATTAAAATAACTGTCGAGTCTTGCAAGGTTCTGAAGCGGTCATATGATCACCAGCTGCGGCTGAAACGATCCGGCGGACCGTCATTGACAAGATGTCCTGGGCCACTGATAGCAAAGCATTTAAAAGGATAACTGTTTGTATGCGAGGGGACCAGAATCAGAGCGAGATGAAGGGTACATTTCCAAAGAGCAGCGTCGATCATGAATTGCCTTATTCGTTACGTAATCCGGTTGTTCCCGAAAACTGTACAGTATTGACTTTCCAAATACGCACAAACACAAGAATTATTGAGTAGTGCTGCAGTACGTCGGGACTGTGATTAGCAACTTCAAGGCCTCAAAAATGGGTAAGTTATGCTGTTGTGTTACTCGGCCTGCTTTCATGAACTCACATTCGAGCAGTTCGCTACGCTTCCGCCGCGCTCGCGACCAATCCCGAAAAGAGTGCGTTGAAATCCTTGTAGAAATGGTCAAGACGAGCCTGTGCTAACTATGACTTGTTACAACGTCTCATTCAGCTTCCCGCGCACGCGGAGAATACCTCCGTACGCACTTCAAGAACATGCGCGAGGTCGCGGCGGCTCTTAGTGGTATGAAGCTCCAAAAGGCCTACACATACCTTGGGGATGTGGTCGAACACAAGCAGATCATCCCCTTCCGTCGGTTTGCTGGTGGTATCGGTCGTGCGAGCCAGGCGAAGCAGTTCAAGACGACTAAGGGTGTGTAACCGCTCCAACCTTTAGTTCGCGTTCGCTTGAAAACATGTGAATGAAGGTCGTTGGCCCGAAAAGTCAGTCCGCTTTATCCAGCGCCTCCTCAAGAACGCCGAGTCAAATGCGGACGCCAAGTCGCTTGCACTCGAGGATCTTTTCATAAAAGACATCGTCGTACAGCAGGCGCCCAAGACCCGCCGCCGCACTTACCGTGCGCATGGTCGCATTAACCCCTACCAGGGTCACCCATGCCACATCGAGATCATCCTCGGCGCGACTGACGAGGAGGTTGAACGCGCGAAGGACAAGGATGCCCTTTCGAAAAGCACTTTGTCTGGCCTCAACAGACGACAGGTAGCGAGGAAGAGGATTGAGGCGTCCCGCAGCTCGTGAGCGCTGGTGTATGAAGGATGTGTTGTATGTTTTTGAGGGTGTGCGGGCGAATGGTGTTGGAAGAGTTCCATGCGTATGTCCCGTATCCCATATCCTGTTCCATGCTCCTATGGCATACTTGACCCTATCTATGCCCCCCTTTCTCTTCCTTAATTGATTGGTGCTCTTTCGAAAAGACGGGCCATACGAAATGGCTGCTAACCGATACAAGGGTCAAGGAGCAACGAAAAGATACCCGTAATCTCGATTACAGAGCCTTTATTACGGTTTAGGGTGTGGTTAGTCTCTCTGAGTGTGGTCCGTGGACTACTATCAAACTTTGGTCGTGGCAAGGAATTTCGGGCAAGTACGTGTCATGCTTGTACAAAGCCTGTACGAAGCTCGTCTTCCATGTCTTCATTTTATGTCATCGCTTTCCACTTGTATGAAATATCCAGTCTGACTATGGCTGATCACTATCTCGTGCGTTGTTCACATATTTGTAGTGAGATGACGATTATCAAATGACAACTATGTACGAAGGCGAGATGTTATTACTGAGGAAAACAAGTGTACATTCGAGTCGAAGACAGAATGAAACATTGGTGTATGGCGAACGGCAGACACTACACTTGGGTTTCGTAACCGACGTTGACGCCGCTTCTTTCTAAAACGCGTTTTGAACAGCGTAAAGGTGCCAAATTTTGCCGCTGAATCATCAGGAGTTGCAGAGCTCTTGCTAAAAGCCAAATGGAGAGTTGGATGATGAAGTTTGCCACTTGACGGACTGAAGGCTGTGATGATATTGCAAGAAGCGCTATTGTGGTCGGATCCGGGCAGAACTCAAGGATTCCATACCGACTCAACATTCTTGATCAGATGTGGCTTCGGAGTTCGTCCATAGAAAATGACACCTTAGGATTTCTGGAGAATTTCCAGCAGGCCATATGTAGATGTGGAAATAGCATGCATTGTCTCTATGAAAATGACGAGCTTTACTTCGTCTTACAGATCCTCAACTTGTTGGGATTGTAGAGGTAGTTCTCCGAGTAATTTTTCGGAGGTATTTTCTTGACTATGTCGGGTTGTCTGAGAGAAAAGGTGGTTCCATCCGAATTAGATGAAACGACGATATGGCGCACGAATGATAGTACTCACACATAGTAATCCCATCCTGTATGCGCAAAGGCATAGCGTTGATAATGTAAGTCCAACGCAGGTCTTCGAGCGTGTTCTGAACAACGCACCTTGCTTTTCAGCGAAATGGATGGCATCCTCTTTCGAGCGGAAGGACATTCGCGTGCCCTGCATGTAGTCCGCACTTTAAACACGTTGATACAAGCACAACTTGATCAGCAAGCATTCTGACCATATAATAGTCAAGAAAGTGCTCACGAAGCCGCCCATCCCATGAGAGGGTTCTCCCAGCGCCCGCCTCCCTGCAGGATGTCAAAGTCGATCCTCCACTTCTCGCCCTTCGCACCTCCGCTTTGCATAGTGTTTCGAGTCGGCTTGAACACACGCACAGTTCTGTGACGCAGCTCGCCTGTTATTGATATCAAGCGCTCCTCAGCATTGTTCAATCAGATGATGAAGATGAAGACGAACCAGGTGCACCGCTGATGACGTCCGCGGTGACCGCCTCTTTAGGCGGGACCGTCGTTGTGATCTCGGATGCCTGAGTCTCAGTTTGAGTCTTAGTAACATCAGTGCTCGCTGAACGAGCGATAATAGAAGCGGAGGGCGCAGCGCTACGACCAGCAACGCCTCGCTGGACTGCACGGAGTAAAGACATGGTTGTTGGAGAAAGAGTCCGTCGTCACTGCTGCATGCGGCGCCCAATCTCAACTTGGTAATTACATTTTGCCGAAGTCATTCACAATTTCACGCTCGTTCTCTTCCAACAGGCCCAATGCTCGACGACGACGACGACGACGACGTACACAAGCTTAAGCGTCTCTAGGTCAGGAAACAAACGGAAAAATATTTTAAATAATATATCGCCGCTCTTTCGTCGTTCATTACCTCACGCACACTCTTTTTACACAAGGTGTGCCTTCGTGTTCCCTCGTGTCCGAATAACACGATGAGCTGAAAACGGCTTACAGGTTTATTTCGCCTTTTTTCTGTCCTGATTGCCATGTCAAGTAGGCCCAAGCATATGCGGCGTTTGTCGCTCTTCGGCTTAGGCGCTCCTCGGTCGGTAGCCCCTGACGAGCTAACACCCCGACCAATTATGAACGCATCGTCTGTCGCGCTCTCGCAGGAACCATCTGACGATCGAGATATATCAAGGAAAGCTCAAGAGAACAACCATCCCACGGCGACTAGGAAGTTGTCAAAAAAGAGAAAGTCGAAACCATTGCCCCATCCCCCTACGCCTCTTCCAATCGAGACCAGTCTCGCGTCCTTCTCAAGTTCGAGCGCCCATCTTTCTGAGGTCAGGCATGACTCTCATAAGCCTCCGCCTCTGCGAGAGAAAAAGTCTCTTAAACTTCACATGGCCCTCTCGTCAATTTTTGTGCCCAAGACATCACGAAAGAAGGTTGCTGGCTTCCTGGACGGACTTGACGGGATATCGGGCGGGAAGGCGACTGGTAATCGGGACGATGACGAAGAGAAGACTCAAAGCTACATTTCCCGCTCGCCATCGCCCCTTTCACCAGAGATTAGACCGCCCTCTGGACTTGGGCAGATTGCGAGCTCGCTCGATCTTTCTACCTATGCACAGGAAGACCGGGACGGGTCTTATTTACCCTCCGTGTCAAGATCTACATCGCGTACACCCTCTGTCTCCATTCCTCCTTCATACAGCGCCACACCAAGCACAAGTCCGGCGCATGTCCCAATGAAAATGTCGGAATCGTGCGATAGCGCCGGGGACCTGTCTTACAACCCGGGAACAGGCACCGCGCCATCGCAATCGCTTATCGACGTTTTGCAGCTTTGTGTGCACTGTTACTCATTCGCGAGCCTTTCTTGTCTAGCGCGCACCAATCGTGCGTTTTTAAAGTTTGCTCGGTCAGCGCTATACGCCAATATCAACTCGGATGACCTACCGGATGACGAGACGCGGAGACGAAGGATTCTTGAAACGCTGGTCAATAATCAGGAGGTAGCGGAATGCGTAAAGAGCATGCGTTGGATTTGTCGAAACGATCCGAGCTCTTCTTCGTCGCCTTCTTCTATTTCTTCGAGGCATAGCATTCCTAGACGAGCACCAAATGTCTCGATCTCATCTTCTCCCGAAGAGTATATTCTTCCGCGCGTTTTTTCCCTAATTCCTAACCTTACCTCTTTGACTCTCGTGCATCCTCATTCATCACTACTGCAGTCCTTCCTTCCTGTCCGCCCTACTCGTAGTTCTCCAGCACCACCTTCGCCCCTCGCACTTTCTTCTCTCACTTCTCTCACTCTTTCTGGGCGCACGACGCTCTCCACCGCATTCAGTGCTGTGCTCCTTCGCTTTCTTGAGCTTCATCCGAATATTCGGGAACTCAATCTCCCGGATGTCTTCTGTCTGCCTATGTCCTCATCTCCGCGCACCGGCTCGTCCCCCTCTTCACCCTCCTCACCAACTGACAGTATCCCTCCCGTTCCGCCCTTGCCGTCTTCATTTACATTTCTGAAAGACAAGGAAGCCCCAGCGACGATCTTGCCAAATCTCTCGCGTTTGACAGCGCCCCTGACACTCGCAACGCAGCTCGTGCCCGGGAGACCCGTGCGTGCGGTTGACATCGAGCTCGCGACAAGCCTTTACGAGGGCTTGCGCCCTGCGGAGGTTGCTCGCGCGTTCGCAGCCACAGTTCACACGGACGGTTTGGATTGGCAGGCTGTACGGGAGACGCAGCAAGCAGGCGGTGCGAGTGGAACAGGTGTGAATGGCATGCCTCTCCGAGAGTTACGCATCCGTTGCACGGCAAAAGTCGATGGGCGCACGATTGGCCGCCTGCTAAATGCGCTTGGAGCAGAGCTGGGCGCTGGTTTAGAAGTGCTTGCTATCGGGTGGAGTGGGCTGGACAAGGTACGTCGCTTCTCTTGAATTTAATATGTTAACATCAACTGATGAAATTCGTTTACAGGACCTTCACACGCAACTCACGCCCGCGCTAGCGCGCTTTCAGATGCTGCGCAGACTCGAGCTGTTTTCGACGAATAGTGAATCGCGAATCGCGTTGCGCGCGTACGGGGAGTCACTCGCGGATCTGCAGGCGGGCCTTGCGCTCGAACAGCGGCTCGTCGCCCAGTGGGCGCGTGTGTGCCCGCAACTGGCGTACATGGAGTTCACATCTGAGCGCGTCTGGAAAACGAACTAGACTTATTTGCGACGCGCTTCAGCGTATGCACGTATATCCACACATTCCTATTTATCTTTTGCCGACCCTTGGAAAAACTTCAGTTTTCCCGACGGATACAAGCTCGTACACACGCGGACCTATCCCCTTATTATATTGTTTCGCTCTGTAATCGCAGCGACGCTGATGTTAACCTGGGTCGGCTGTACAGTATCCTGCACATGTTCGTTATTTTTTGTCACTAGTCTTCTGTGCATCGCCATGGTCTGTCGTTTAGGATTTTAACTCTATCTGTCACATACGTCTGGGGAAATAGGAGGTTTTTGATCTGGATATTACACTCGTAAATTCATCGGCAATGATCACTGGATCAGTGGATGTCTCCGACACGCCTGTGGCGTGACCTTCAAGTGGTGATCACGTGTGTCGTTTCGTGAGTACGTGAGTGAGTGACTAACTGCCTCAAGGCCTAAGCTCACATTTCGGCAAGCACTCAGCTAGGTATTGATCTGGAGATTTCAAATCTGGATAACTTGTGTCAGTAAAGGTCTGGCCGGGTATCTCATTAAGGCCCGACCTTTGTCGCAAGTTGCGACTCTGAAGACGTCCACGAGTCTGTAATTCTTGAAGAATGCCTGGGAACAGTTCTGATGTCGGACTTATGGTCTCTCGCCCGTCCATCGACGGCGGGCTCTCTGGCAAAACCAATCTCTCCTCGACAGCGACCGCGACGAATGGTGCTTCATGGACTCCGTCGAGCAAGGCAACGGATACTGGACGGATACTTGCTTCGCGGCCTTCAGCCATGACGCTCGTAAATGATGGGACGGCAGATGGCGGCGGGATATCGCTACCTGAGCTAGATGGTAAGGAACCTGCCGAACAACTGGACACGCTTCGTGACATGCTCGAGAAGGCGACGCGGCTGAAGGAGGGTGCCGTCAATTTCTTGAAGATGGAATTGACAGTGTGTTTTCTTTCTTTCTTGGAATGACTTGACTCTGTCTAATGCGTCGCAGGAAGTGGTGCGGATGCGTGTCGAAGCCGAGCTTGACCAGGCAAACAGCAGAATTGAGGCGATTAAAAAGACGATCGAATCTGGTCAGTTACATCGTTTCTTGATGTGCTTGCTCTGATCTCCGCACAGTCAGCTCACGCAGGAAGAAACCGCTCGGAGCTCGTACCCAGTCACCGGTCGTAACTAAAAGAAGTAACGATTCGAAACATTCTCGGCATAAGGACGACGGAGGAGGTATGATAACCATTGCTTTCCGTTCGGAAAGACTGAAAATTTCTTTAGATGATTTCCGGACAGCCAAACAGCAAGCTAGCACATTGCTCCGGACATTGTTATCTTACGCGCGCCATTCGCTGTCTCCTGTTTCCGTGTCCTCTGCTTCCTCGTCGGCGGGACCGCCGCCTCCGACTACGGAGGCCGAACTTGAGCAGGCGCGTACGGAGACAATGAACCGCTTGATTGCAGTACTGCAGCGTAACGTGCGCGTGCGCTTCGAAGTCAGCATGGACGAATTGGTCGCAGCAGCGACTCCTGCGCTCGCAGACCATGCGTCGACGCGTGCGCGCGCGACCGCTTACCGACTGCTTCGTCATTCTCTGGTCGACCGCGATTCCGTCGAGCGGCTCCTCGAGCACTCTCTCGAGTGGTACATTGTCAAGTGGGCGCATATTTTGGATTTATAATCATCTGTTCTGCTGAATACTTTCTTTAAATAGATCGCTCACCCGGGATAACAAATATGCAACCGAGCGCGAACAAGTCGTAAAGCTACTTCGGGTGGTCGTCGAGATCGGCGCGGAACGTCGCTCCGCGGGGCTGGGGCACGTCCCTCTCGCAGAGCCTGTCATGCGTGCGCTGATCGCCGTCGCGGAGCACCCTGAGGATCCGCTTCGCCAAATTTGTTGCGAGACGCTCGTAGAGATTCGTACGTGGCTTCCCTGTGGGCATAACGTTAGTCGCGACTTACAAGTTCTGCCCAGTCTTGATCGACGTGGACCTAATGGCATGGACGGGTGGGACGCGAGTGCTCTTCCAGGCCCTTTCGGAAGGGCCCATCGAGCTTGTCCCGCTAATTGCTACGGCGTTCCTCTATATCGTTGACGCGCCGAAAACAAGAGCATATATGCATCCAGGAACCGATCTGGAGGTACATTTCCTCCACAACATATTGTTTTCTGTGTAACTCTGACGCCCAATTAGATCGCACTGTCTGGGATAACAGATGCGTACGGAAAAGGCCCTGCACATGCCGAGCGCATGCGGGCCACCGCTAAGGTCGTTTCTGTCATCTTACGGACATGGAGTGGTGTGTACTTTTACTATCATTATCATTATCATTGTTTGTATAATTGGACGGATAAATCAATGAATGATTTTTCTCGTAGGCTTGATGTACCTCTGCATGGATGACATGCTATCTATCCGGACGATGATTAACACGCTTCGAATACCCTCATTAGAGACAAGGGTGTGTAATTGTTTTTAAATCACTCATGGAGTAATAGTCAATGGTTATGGAACTCACAATATCCGATGCAGGAGGTTATCCTGGACATGTTCTTTGAGCTCTTGCATATTCAGACGCCCGAATGGTATCAGACGTTCATAGACGGGCGAAGACTCACCAGTGAGCATATAAGCGACAAATCCGTCACCGCCGATTTCGGACTGACACTCTTTGACAGTGTACAGACGCCATCGCTCATTATCAAATCCTCCGAAAGAGAAAGAGACGCCGGTCAAGGCTTCGGATAAGCTGAAGCTTACCGATCAATATATCTCCTTGCTGATGGCAGTGCTCACGAAGGCAGGCCTCTTGGATGTACGCTCATGCCGATTGATATTAATGACTGTGGAGGCTCATCTCGTAATTGTTTGCTCGCTCAGGCGTTGATAGCGATGTTAGAGGAAAGCACGCTGGGTTCTAGTCTCTCGCGGAAGGCAACACTCTTGATCGGCGAGGTGCTTCAGATCGCGAATAAGGTACTGCCACTTGGGTTGGCGGCGAAGCTTCAGGTGAGATTAAAAACATGTTTTCCTTTAGATGTAGTACGTACGGGGAATTGAACGTCATTTTTAAAGACGATTCCAAGAATCTTTGCTCTCGCAGCGGATTACACGGAGGGCGAACATCGTATTGTCGGGACTACTGCCTTGGCTGCGATCGACAGTTTCAACCGCCACAGAACAAGATTGCAGCCTGCAGCCCCGGTACGAGACTCGCGTCAGAGGTAACGGGCGTTCAGTCCTTTTTATTCGACTTTACGTTCAATGTTTGACAACTTTTACCAGAGCCAACTCCGTGGAAGACCACGTGCGCCGTGGGCAGCGCCAGGTTGAACAAGTAAAAATCAAACTCGCGATGCAGATGGACGACAAGACGTTCCAGGCTTTAATCATTGAGACGCAAGTGCTGCTTAGAGGGGATTACACAAAATGGAGCTACGAAACCCTGCTGGACCTTATCGAAGGCCCACTACTTAATGCCAAGCGACTTGAAGAGGCGATCAAGGTGTCCAAGTTCGTCAAAATCCTCATGAAGTTCTTCCACCCGTTCAGTCACCGCTTTTCGGACATTAAAAAGACTAAAGTCTGTCGGCATTGTTTATTTTCTAAAAGCCTCTTACGAACCCTGTTTGTAGGCAAACGTGAAATGGATCAAACTCGGGTGTACGCTCTTGACAACGCTTATGGCAAACGCCGATGGCGTGAGGTACTTATCGATGGAAGACGAGTTCCTTCCTCAGATTGTAAAGGATTCGCACAACTGGATCCAGTAAGAATTTCGCTCCTAACACAAGCTGTACCTAGCCCTTACGTTGCTGTAGTTTAATGGATCGAATACAGCACCGGACTTCGACCCGATATTCTCGAAGAAAAGAGTAGAAGAGACACTAACATCAGGTTATTTGGATATGATCGGGACGCTCAGCAAGCAGAAAAATGGACTTGAGTAAGTCACTGCTTGTTGCCAGAGTACCAATTGGTGATGTTTATTGTGCTTTAATTTAGACTCCTTGAGAAGCACAAGATTTTTACTGCATTCTATCACATGAGCGAACTAAGGAGCCGAGAAGACCTCATTAAGGGTATTATTGAAAATATCGACTACACCAAGTATGTCAATCACCTTCCCTCTCATGTGCGCTTTTGTTAACAAATCTTTCTAGTGACGGCCATCCTCGTATCGTCCTTTCCAAGGCACTGACTTCAAGCTACAAGGTACGTCAAGGGGTTATACCGCCTTCGACGTTGGCGAGCTGATAAATCGTAAAGCATATTCGTTTGTACGCGACAAGGCATCTTGGTAGGTTGATTCAAGCCAGCCCAGCAACCAATGCGTGGATGCTGCGTTTGCTCTTAACGCAACTTTACGACCCCGATAGGGACGTTTGCGAGCTCGCCGTCCAGTTTCTTGAAGAAGCTTGCGAGTCGCAGGACATCCTACAAATCGTCGTGGACATGCAGCCAACACTTGAACATCTCGGCGAAGTCGCGAACTCCTTGCTGTACAAGTGAGTAGAAGCTAACACCTTCTTTACTAGGTCAGTTTCTAAGTTGCAAAGGTTCATGTCGACACCTGTCGGTTTCCGCTACTTGTACGACGTCGGGTTTATCGAGCGGGAGATGGACATGTGGTTACATGTTCGCTTTACTGTCTAGTTTTTTGATGCATCACCTTCTGATGAAAAGGATGCAGGAACGCAACTTTCATTATGTTGTTGAGGTTGAGGTTTATCTCTCAAGAGAGCTGAATTTCAACGCTTCGGAAGATTTCGACGACGACTCTCAGTGCGTGTCTTTGGATACCTCAAATACAATCAAATTCTAACCCGAAGCTCAGGGCTTTTGATGGGACCGTCCCACCTCATTTTTACGGCGAATTGGCGAAAACCGAGCTCGGTTGCGAAGTGTTGCGAGAAAAAGGCCATTTCGCGGAATTTGCTCATTTCATACGTCAGCACGCGCTAGAGAGCGATGATTCCGAGTTCATCTTCAAGCTCAAGAGCGTTCTTTGGGCAGT
Source organism: Phellopilus nigrolimitatus (assembly GCA_021029095.1). Taxonomy (NCBI): domain Eukaryota; kingdom Fungi; phylum Basidiomycota; class Agaricomycetes; order Hymenochaetales; family Hymenochaetaceae; genus Phellopilus; species Phellopilus nigrolimitatus. The sequence continues at coordinate 526,701 of JAJOHG010000012.1, forward strand.
CGTAAGTCTGCCTTTCCATTTCTTTACATTTCTGTCTATAAATTGATTTTCGGGCCTTTATAGGGCAACGTCGCTACGAGCGAGAAAGGCTTGCGGTTTTTAGAGGAAGAAGAAATTATTCGAAACATGCTCGAGATTGCCGAGTTCTCACCTATACTATCTGTTAGGGGGTATGTGCGTGGTTGAACAACAATGACACGATACTGATCGTACAATTTCAGGACATGCTTCTTTGCTCTTGGCCTAGTGTCGTCGACAGCTCAAGGAGCCGAAATACTGGATGACTATGGTTGGGAATCTACCCTATCGCCTCTCGGCTCTCCGACCGGCTTGTGCATTCCTTCTGATATAGACAAGTTTGTTTCGGTGAGTTTGACTACTGCTCATTTGAACGGCGGAAATAAATCGCGATCATTTGTTTCCAGATTCCGGCCTGGGAAGAACCTGAGCCTCCAAAGAGAGTGAGAGAGCTCGTGCCGCCAACCTCGCAAGAGGAAGTGGATGTGCTTAGTGCAATAAGCAATCTCGCCAATACTGTCATTGCGAATGCAGCATCGCGATCCCTTGCCAGGTGAGTGGTCCATAACTACCGTTGATAGACGAATCTAAAGTACTGTCCTATGCGCAGGATGAAGTCAAAGTCCGAATACCGACACATTTTCTCGTCGCCGTCGCTTTACTACCGCGTCCTGTACATGATCTCGACGCAACGCTACCGCCTTCCCGTGCGGCGCTACATCCTTGAGCTTTTCGACATCCCTCTGGATGCGGGCGTCGTGCGCGCTCTTGTCTCGTACTCCAACTCGCTCGAAGACACAGGAAATGCTGCGTCGCCGGGCCAGGCGTGCCCGCGCCTGCAACCGCGCGCCAGCGTGTTCGGGCGGCCTGTGCGCGGGCGGCGCGCGTCGGAGAGTGATGAGGACGAGAGCCTGAACTCAGAAGATGAAAAGGAGCAGCCGAAGCCAAAGGTCGAGAGGCCAGTGAGCCTGCTGCCTGCGAGGCGCGTCTCGGGCTTCGACGGAGTCGAACAGGACGAAGAAGGAAGGAGAAAGGAGTCAAATCTGGATATGGCTAGAGAGAGAGAGGAGAAGATGGCAGCATTGCTCCGCGGGAGGAGCATGAGCATGGGTGGAAGTGGGCACAGGCGCAGTAAGGTAGAGCATGAGGACAACAATTCTTGAACTCGCATGTTTTGTTTGTGGCTCTTCTAAATTTCTCCCTTTTTTTTGCTGCAATCGCTATCACTTTGCTTTCGGCTTTTGCCCCTTCCCTTGGTCACGAACAAATCATGTTCATTGTGCATGTGAATTTACCATCTTCATGTTTACCATTGCTTTGCTCACGGTTATAACGACATCGAATGGTGAGAGGCACGCGACATTACGATCGGTGGAAATTTAACACACTTCCATATGATCGTTGATAGTCGAAAAACATAACAACATTATACACGATTTACCCGTATTCTACAGATCCAGGGCCAGGACATACTCGAGAAGAAGGAGCGCTACTCTAGATGACGCAGAAAAAGACGAAATGTCCCGAGCTCAATCCTCAACTGTTCATTCCTTTTCTTTGTGGATCTCTAGGCCCTGCGGTGCTCCCAGCGCTAGTGCACGAAAAAAGCAATTATCGGTTATCCTGCGTCAGTACGTAAAGGAAATTTGCAAACGTACCATGCTTAATTTCGTCATAGATCAAGAACTGGCCTGCGACGAGCCCCGCGGTCATGATCATTCTTGGGCCGAGTCCGGCGAAGAGACCGCGGAAGCCTGCCTGGCGTGCAAGCGTGATGAGTCGTGATGTCATCGAGCCGGAGGGACCGTGGCCTTTGTTGATCTGAAATGTGTTTAGTAAATGCCCCATTAACATGATGAGTCTGATTTACCTGGCTCAGAAGTGTGTCTGCTGGCTGACTAAGAATAGCTGCTGCAAACCCGGCAATAATCCCACTTCCTAAATTGACACCGAACATTGCAGATTTAGAGCCCTGTACGGATAGTTTTTTGTCCTCGGAGAGCGACCGGAAAACGGCTTCATGACAGAATTCATTCACGCTGAATTGTCCGATTGCGTACGGTATTTGTCTGCGTGGACGGAGTCAGACCCGAGTAGGCCAATCATAAGAATCTAATTTGCCGAAAATGACGTACTTGCAGAGAATCGGAAGGAATCCCGCATACAACTGCCCAATGCCGCCTTCGCGTGCAAGTCGAGTGAAGCCTGAAACGAGCCCAGTTGCATACCCTCGTTCAGATACCAACCTGATTCGAGTTGCTTCAAGAGGAGTGAGCAGTATATCTGCGAAGAACCTATTCGACCCCTCAGCTTAACCTTCGGAACTACACGAGTTGAAAGAGCTCACTCTCCAGCACTGGATGCCCCAAGGTAGATCGCTGTACGGTACTTGACCGCCGTCTCCTGGTCTCCTGCAATCGAAACAAATTGTTTTTTCTGCATGCACGGGGTCCCCTGCGTTAGCCAACTGAAAGACCAGGCCGAAGGAGAAAATAAACTCACCCAAAATTCATATCCAGCGAATTTCCCTCCGCCCTGGATAAAGTATCCCACAGCTGTCGGTCCAAAACCTGTCAGGAGCCCAGTGGGCCCTTCTGCAGCGACGATCTTGCGCCCAGCGGCCAAGAGCGAGTGCCGCGCGAGAGCGGGATCAATCTGAATACGAGTCTTCACTACATCTAAAGGGGTTATAGCTCCATGCGTCACCGTCGCACATAGAGCACCTGAAAGGAGAGCGCCGTTAGGAAGATGAACAAACTGGTAGCAGAGACGAGCAGTGCGCACCTGCGGTGAAAAATGAAGAGTAATCGGAAATTGAAAAATCAGGGACATGAAAGGGCGCTCCAGCGGTCTTGCTCATCGTTCATTCAAGTTCGCTCGCGGCAGTGGCGCGGTGGTGGTGGTGGTAAGAGGGAGAGGAGCGTCCTACTTTTAAACCCGTTTATCCGGCATTGACGGCGAGTGTGTCGATCTATCTGCCGCTGTACGCGCGGAGCTGCGCGGATCCAAACGCGTGATGTCATACTACCGCATTTGGATCGCGCGCGCTGCGCTCTTTTAATCGGAGTCGAAATTAAATAAATAGATGGCTGCGTCGATCCTAAGCGGGAGAGCTCAGCCCGCAGCTTCCAAAATATGTGGGCTGCGTGTGGGCTGAGCGGGGACTACGCACTCACCCACTTACCACGACGTAGTCATCTCTGTCCAAGTCTCTACTATGTCCAACGTGAACAAGAAGAAACCATGCAAAAACCCTTCCGTAAACGATGCATTGGATCCCGTGTCAGTGCTCAGCCCACAAGGGATCGCTGCGGACAACAAACATGACATTGGAAAGCTAGCCGATGTGCTTGCTAGCTTTGGCGATTTCAGGGATGCCTGCTTCCGAACCAGGATTAGGAAGGACGAGGCCGAACAAATTCAGGCCGTCGCATATCTTCTAAAAGAGGCTGCTGCTGCCTCGAGCACGCAGCAAAAGCGCAAGGCTGTTGGGAATGATGCCTGCGGAAAGCCGGGCGAAGGCGAAAACGATGTGGATGAATTAAGCATTGCCCATTTCTTAGCGAAAAGACGTAGGACAATGTAAGTACTTGTGCTACTACTCCCATTCTTTCTCCTGGCATTAAATGAGCAGAAGGGATATGTCCGGGGAAAACATCCAGGGCGAAGCTGAGATAACGCACAGCTCCCCGCCACGTATATCTGGACATCCTTCCATCGAGGAATGCGACGCTCCAGCTCAACGTCGTTCAGGAAGTATGGCATTTCCCCATTCCTCTGTCCAGTATGAGCCGGAGGTACACTCAATGTCTGAAAACGCTTTGGACCTGCATGGGCTCGCAGATTACTCAGAAGCTGATGGCACAGTCTATGCATCATCTGATCTCCACCTCCAAGCTGGTGTGCCCGAAGAGCTCAATGGATGTCCAGAAGACGGGGAAATCTATCAAAACTCCGACTCGAATTCCAGTGTGACGGCTTTTAGCTCACAGAGCTATCATCAGTTTCCTGCCGCTCTTCCCATGGAATCAGCCACTTCTACATCGCTCTCCGAGTACAGATTGAAGGGTAAGAACTACTTTCTATCAAGTCTCGAGACTTACTCTATTTACAATTGATTTGTTAAATGCAATAGCACCCGAATCGGTCGTTCGCTTCACACCCCCGGAGGACTGGCTTCTGGACGAAACGATACCTCCCCAGAGCATCCGAAACATCGTGGTTTCCGTCTCTGGTACGGCTGCCTTCCCAAACGCGTGGTTCGACGGGAAGTACGAGGGAAAGCGCGCACGCGTCCTTTCCGTTCTAAACACGAGCAAACTCGAAACATCACTTGCGCTCGTAACGATGCTTGACTCGCACTCCGGATACCTATCGGAGTTGAGGATACCCGTCCGCTTCCTTGTCCCCGTCCCCCCAGAGGCAATCGGAGACGAGATCGTAGTACTGCGTGTCCCGCCGGAGAAAATACAAGAACTTTCCGAGCACGTAGGGACGCGTTGGGAGGTACGTGCGCTGGGCCTTCGAGAAGATGACGCGGACGAAGACGCCAGCGACGGGGCTGGCGACCTCGTCGAGCTTGACAGCGAAATTGGACAAATGCGCTTGCATCGTTCGTGCTTAGCGCTATATTCGCCTTGAAAGCACCATCGAAGCACATTATTTGCGCCGTGTGCGACATTTCTTCTTTCACGCTTTCATTTTTCCCGTCGGTAACCTCTCATTGCATGCTCTCCGATGTCCGGGCTTCTTAAGTATAACAGTGTAGAAGAAGGGGGTTTGTTCTTGTTCTTGTTTTCGTATACACGCCTCGTGTTTTCTTGCCATCCTGCTGCCCTTCCTTCTTGCTTCCTTGCTTTCGTAATGTTCGCCTCTCACTCGACTTTGCGCGCTTTTTTGAGCTGTTTCTATGTACATATTGAAGCTGTTTGTCCCTTCTCAAAGTGTTTTTCTTTCCTACATCCGGCAACGCACCAACGGGGAGAGATTTAAATTCAATGAAAGAATGAAATGTAATTCTGGACTAGTTCAGCTCCCTCACCAGCGGAAAGCCGACTGAGCTCCAGCTTAACGGAACAGTAGCCTTCGGAAGATTCATACAGGTGCTATATATCTTTGACATAAATTTAATAGAAGAAAATGGAAACGCTGGGGAAATGCGCGTGAATGTGGTTTGAGGTGATACGTACAAGGCACGCTGCCGCGTTGCTTGCGGGACGATCAGTGATTTATGAGCCAAAGGTCATCTGGTTTGTGCTTTCAAGCTACCAAGGAGCTGGAATAACTAAAATAAAAGACATCCACAACCTGTGAGAAAATGCATTTTGCATCGATACAATCTATCAAACACAGGCCCGCTCAAGGAATTAGTACATACTAAACACGAAGTGTTTCGGGTTGCGTTTCGAACATTGAAGAAAGTCACGCTCCGCCAGTCTCATCCACACCTTCTGTCTCCGAGTCGGCCACACTCCTTTCAAGTACCTTTGACAACTTCTCCTTTACGCTTCCTGTTTCCGCAGCACCGGAATCACTGAGGTCCCATGCCATGAAGCGTCGACAGACGGCTTCGGCCTGCGCGAGCTCTGCGGCCTCGCCGCTTGTCATGTCCTCGTCGAGCAGACGTGTGAGATTATGTGTTGAGAGCAGCGCGCTATATGTGATCATATGAACGTAAACTCATTCGGGAAAGAAGAAAAAAATATGATTGAAAAACCAACCTGACATATTCTGCCCGCCTGACGATGGCCGGCGGCAGACCAAACAACTGCGCACAGCGCGCAGCGTGTGACTCAAGGGAGAGCCCTGGAGCCACCCTTGTCAAAAAGTATGAACATCTAATGAATGATCTTACAAGGTCTTCTCGGCACATACCTGTAGAGATATGTGATCGTCTCTCCCCGTTTCAAGCGTAGATGAGCCCTCGTCCCGTCATCACCGTTTTCGAGGTCGGCTTCTTCGTGTGCCGTATCAGCCTCCTTATTTCCCTCTTCTTCAGACGTATCCGGCAGCAAAATCTGCATGTGCAGGAATGAGATCGGCAAGGCAGGATCAAGCAAATCCGCGCGGAAGACGTCGTGGAAATGCGTCGCAGAAAGGACCTTTGGACATGCTGCGCCGCGCGCGAGCAACGAGCGGAGGACACCACAGAACAGGCCAGCGCCATCTAGACGAGACGACAGTTAGTCATTCATACATTTCGGTCAAGGCTGTAGCTGTCCCGAAATCAACGATAATGAGAGAAGATAATAAAGAACTTCATAGGGATGCACGCAGTAGAGCAGACGAGACCAAATAGAAACCAGGCAAAAGATAACTTAATCAAGACGACGGTCGTTAAAGACCAAATACTAGCCTGAGGAGATAGTACCCTTTCCGAATTCGTCCAGCAAAATCAGTGAGCGCGGTGTTGAGTTTCGTAAAGCAAGTGAGACTTGGTTGAGGTCAATCATAAAGGCAGATTGGATCTGTTGAGAATCGCAGAAACAGTGCAGGGAAAGGATTCAGAAAAAGGCGCGTTCAACGCCTAGTTCAGCAAATGCGGAGAAAACAAATACTTTAGAGACGGATTCTCGCGTTTGGACTCGAGTGAAGACTAGAGAGACGGGAGTACGAGCCAGTTCTAAGTCAGGAACAGAAAGCAGCTAGACTATAGAATAGTACTTTTATCCACAATGCCCAGGGTAGCTGACTCTGCCGGGACGAAACTGAAGAAGCATCAGAAAATCAGCGGAGATACAGGGGGTGCTGAAACATGCAGACCATCCGATCTGAGTAAATAAATTAGCCTCAGGTAAGTGTAAATGAAGGAAATATATATATACTTGGGCCATGTACTGAATCAAGGCAGTCTGTGGCTATGAGATGCGAATGTCGCGAATTTTAATAGAAAAGATCAGACAAACCTGCTTGAGGTATACGCTCTGCAGCGAGATATATGAGCACTTGGCTGACACAGAATTACTTGACACACCTTCCCGCAAGCATTCGCACCAGTAAGCACCAGCACACTCTTTACATTCGCCATCGCCGAATCTTCGCTGTCTTCGAAAGGAGCGCCTATGCCCGCGCCTCCTTTAACTAAGATATCGTTCGGCACGAATGTGTCTACGACCTGTTCTTGTAAAGGATGTCTTTCGAATTACATCAGTCACAACTTGCTGATATTGACCAGTTCTCGGAAAACGACAATTAGGCAGGCATACCTTCCTTGGCGTATGTCTATAATGTTATCTTCGGTCATCACAGGCCTACAATAATTGTACGCTCTGGACGACCCTGCGAAGCACAGAAGACAATCGAGCTCAGCGCAGGCATCACACGCCTGAGCGATCGCGTCGTCGAAAAGTAGAATTTTGTCTAGCAGAGCCTGAATGATCTCGATTTCTCGGTCTTTGTGCCGAAATCAGAAAAAAAATCCCGCTATGTGAAGTAGAACTAGTACAGCATACCAACAATGAAAGGATGAAGGTCTCCGATGTGATGGTCCATGTCTGGAGAAGTAGTATATTATCATTCCGCAGATCCTTGGGAAAATGACACGTACCGTGCATTTGTTGCGACTTGAAGTATACGTGGGTCCTTATAATCGTTATTAGAAACTACCACGCCAGGAAAGAGTATACTAGGCACTCAGAAGAAAACTAAAAAAATGGATCAGCTCATGAAATAGCGCTCAATTTATAAAGTTTACTTGGAAAATCCATCCGTCTAAGACATCGACCCCTCTTTCAGTAGTCCACGCCTCTTGCATCGGCACGCATATAAGAAACCCTTGTCAAGCGCCGTTACAATCATTTTTTCTCTTTTGCTTAATGACTACTCACCTAGTTGAGGAAAATAGACAACATTCAAGGACGACGCATAGTCAGCCGGCACCGTCTCGCCAATCTGCTCAGCGACGCGGGACTGCAGAAATGTTTACTTCAGGATATAGTAGGCAATGATAGAGGCGACACACCAGGACTCCGTCAATGCCGTTATAAATGTGCTTCCACTTATCGAGCTCCTCGTCAATATTCGGACGCACACAGACTCGGCCAGCATGTGTTGACTCCTCCCAATCAATCTGCTTCGGTGTCAAGTATCTACGGTCATTTAAGGATGTGATAATCTACTCACGGTTTCATGAACTGCATTGCCAACTTCTTTAAAACTGGTCACATCGAGAACTGCGATCAGCTGCAGCGGTACACTTAGAATAATGCCTGTAGTTTCTAAAATGCGAACAACCTTTTTAAGGATCGCTACTTCGCCGACGTAATTCAACTCCGTGAGCGTTTCTCTCAACAAAGCGGCATGAAAGGTAAACTGCGGCAATGTAGATTCAGAACTTTGATTAGGACTGAGGAAATGGTTTGATCACCTTGACTAGACCCTGCCATTCATACAGACTAGCTTTTCCGGACTTCAACTGTCTTAAGGTCCTCGGTATATTTTTCAGCCCCTTGAGATGGTTGTGCATCGCATCTGCAGTAACTATATTCTCCGGTCGGTTGAGGCATTCGACGGTGTCGTGCCGAGCGGTTATAATAGGGATGGATAGAGAAGGGCGAAGAAGCCACTGGCGCAGCAGGATGCGGCCGAGAGACGTGCATGTAGTGTTCAGTATGCCTAAGGATGGTGTCAGAGATGGCCTTCCCGTTTGGTTGCTAGCATATAAGCCTACCAAAAAGAGACAGGCCTTCCTTGGTTTTATCCGAATGGACAGATGCGTGGCTTTCCGTATCGAATACTTGCAAGGAGCTTCATGTAATGTCAGAGAAGCCACGATTAATCAGAAAAGTAGTACTTACGATAAGGCGTCTGCATTGATCTGCATGAACTGTTCTCTGAAAACTCGAAGAGGTGAAAAGGCACAAGGACCAGTAGACAAAAAACTAACAGGCAAATGGACTCGATCGCTCGAATTTCCAATCCTCCCACGCCTTCGTTATCCAGATCTGCCATTGCGCGGACTTTTGCGAGGTGGTCCAGAAGAGCACCCACGGCCGACATCTGTCAAGCCATCGAGCTTTCGTCAGGAAATGATCCCTTATTTGTTTTGGTGAAAGGAACTTACGCATAGCGGCGACGCCTCTAAAGACGCAAAGTTCCCGATCCGTATGCTAGCGTTCCACCTCTTCAACGACGGGTCGCCAGCAAGCTCCCGCCGCCGTTGCATAAAGTCATATGCGTTCGATGGTGTATCACTCGAAGAGTGTGCTACGGAGGCGTTGACTTCTTCAGATGGTAACTCTAAGAGGAAGTTCAGGGAGAGAAGGCGATCACGTCCTTTCGCCGGGATGAATTCTTTTGCTGGACGAATTTGGAACAATCCGTCAGAGACTTCCACTTTACGGTTAAAGGTCAGCTAATGTAAGCCAGAGGTTCGTCCAGTACAACATTGAAGTTACTCGCTGAAGTCTCGCATGATGTCTATAGAGGCTTCATCTGCCCTCGAACTTGTGAGCGTGACATCGGGACTGATTTGTTCGAGTACTGAAAGGCAGATATTAGACAGTAGCAACAGACGCTAGCGTGAAAGGATACCCACGTAATCTTGAAGTGTCGGAATGCGAACTCTCCGCGGTATCCTCTAACACGTACATCGTGAGTTTGACAGGATCGTAGTAAGCGCAACCAACACGGAAGCTGAATATATGCGTAAGATTAAGGACAAGAGCAACCATAAGTATGTTCCAGAATGTATTATTCTCACTTTTGAGAGTATATCGCGAGGACAACCTACAATGAAAGTAAACGGCAAGAACTGAGATGATGATTTGTCCGTTCCTTTGCTATGCACGCACCTTGTTTTCTGTGATTTGACTCACCCCACTTTCAGTCCCATCCCGTTCCTGCCCATCGTCTACACTCCTATCCTCATCATGCTCCGTATTCTCCCACCTGACCTTCTTCTGTGCCGGCTCTTGCTCATGGTCGCTTTCTAGACTGTCTTCCGCTGATCCAACATCGTCCTCAACGACGCGAGGAATCTGACATTCGGATTTCTTCTTCTTGGTTTTCGCGTGCTCAAAGTTCTTTCTTTTGTAAAATGACGCTTTCCTGCTAGCCATGAATGAAGATATAGAACAGGATTGAAACAGAGACGAAGGCAAAACGCGTGTCCCGACGCGATTACGCCAAACAGGTGTCAACAACGCGTCACTGGCTCAGCAATAGATTCATGCAGTACCTGTAGAGTCGAGAGTTCCAAAATAAAAGGAAGAAAATCCAGGGAAATATAGGTAGTTTCAAACATAAAGAAATAGACCCATGTTCAGTCGCTTAGGCCTGAACATAGTAGCTAGCTACTCGCGCACGCCGGGTAAAAATGAGCATGGATACGACCATGATATCAGTAGAGCGTTGGATTCGCAGCGCGAACATTATTTTTGTACACTATTTCTTGGCAGCTTTTAGGAGCTCCTCCAAGTCATCACCCGCAACTAAGCACAGATAAGTAAAAACCCTTTTTGGCTTACGATATTACGAAATGCGTACCATTCAGCAAGAGGCTCTGCGAGTCGAGCATAATGTTGTTCCCAGAGGTTGATAGTAGGCTCGCAATGTCTCGAGCCGCTTCCAGACGACGAAGTTGGAGGAAACCTTTGTTCTGGCGCAACGCGTCGCCGATGAGCTCTGCACTCTTGGCCTCACCTTGAGCACGAACAATGATGGACTAAAAGTAAAGCTTGATCAGTGATTATCTTGCTTTCCATAACACAAAAACCAACTTGTTTCTCCTGAATGGCCTGGTCCACTAAGAAGGCAGCGCGGAAAGCTGTTTGTTGTGCGACCTATTCTTGTAATTAGAGCCAAATTATGATCACATGATTCAACACACCTGCTTCGCCTCTACAGCATGCGTAAACTCAGGAGAGAAAGCAACATGTGTAATTGACACGTCTTCCATGATGAGATTGAAGCGAAGCCCTCTCTTCGTTAAGGCCTCCCGAACCATTCTCGATACCTATGGAAATGCTTGGTTAATATAAAAATCCACTTTATCGCGGTGGTTACTCACACTTTCACGTTGCGTAATGAGCTGGCTCGCATTGAATTGTGCAACAATGCTCTTGAGGACCTCGTTTACAATGGACGGCAAGACCCGCTCATCGTATTCTTGGCCGAGTTCACGATATATTGTCGGAAGAGCCTCAATAGACGGGCGCGAAAGGACACGGCATGTGATATTAACCATTTGCAGGTCTGGCCAAGCGAGCAAGAGGTAAGGCACGTCCAGCGACGCAATAACATCGTCGAACCAGATCAAATATCATACCTTTGGTACCGGTGAGACTGGCGATGTTTCGCGGCTTTGCGCGAATGTCAAACACGATGGGGGTTTCGAACCAAGGAAGCTGAAACGGCTATTGAAGATTGAAGAAGAGGAAGAGAACTTCCAGCTCTTACCATGAGATGTGTTCCTTCAGTGTAGATTCTGTCGCTGATACCGTTTAACCTGCGCGCTCGGAGGTCAGCAAAGCACTTCAGCACCACATGACGGACGCGCCAACCTTGTATATTTAATTGCTCGGTGGCCACCATCAACTATGAAATAGTCAGTCGTTAGCAGACGAGCCATTTACACTGTCAGAAACAAGCACACCATTAAATAAACTAGCGTTCAACGCAACGCCTCCCGCGACGAGTGCGACGAGTAGGCCAGAACCCGCGAAAAAGCCACCTCCTTTGGGAAATCCACCGCCAGCACGCCCCACCCTAGCCTGCACCTGCTGCGTGAACTGTCGAAACGGATCTTGGCTCATGTTGGTCGAGCTTTACAATTCGTGGACGACAGCGAAGCCGGCTTTCGAGGCGCGGAACGGCGGCGAGGGTGCGTGGGAATATTGATCAAGATTCTCGAAATCTCTTGGTCAGCAGCCATTCAATTCAAACATGTCAAGTGTGGTATAAGAGGAGGTTAGAAATAAATCTCGAAGCCCAATGGGGTGCTGGTTTCTTGGCAAGGCCTTGCCTAAGCATTTAAAAAGTCAAGGGAGGGGGATCGTGTTTTGATCTCATTTAGAACGCATATGTAGAGATGATCAGCCAAGGCACTTCAAGGACGTTTTTGTCAATGGCCACCACCACGTTGCCCGGTGAGGTCGTTGAAGCCCAGCATGGAAACCTGAAGCTTGGCCCTGGCCTGCTTCAACTTTCTGATACGCAGGGCGCATCTAGCATCGTCTCGACGCGCGCCGGAGCATTAAAGCACTCGACGAACGGAAGCAGGTGGTGGGTTCAGAGCAATTCACGACGCGTGAGTTTCCAGCTTTTTCTATATGTAAATTTCCTCGCGTTCCTAATCCATTCCTTTCCCCTCAACGTAAACCAGTATGTCCCGGCACCTCAGGAATACGTCGTCGGAATGGTGATTGGAAAGATGGGAGAGGGATGGAGAGTAGATGTCGGTGCCGCACATGCTGCCACACTGGACGGGTACGCTTTCGAGGGAGCAACGAAGCGTAACAAACCTAATCTAAAGGCATGTCTTGAGCTCACCAGAATTCAATAAAATCATCTTATGTCTTTCCACTTTCTTAACCACAGATTGACTCGCTTGTCTACGCGCGTGTTTCGCTGGCACACAAGGACATGGATCCAGAGCTAGAGTGTTTCGACTCACAGACGCGCAAGGCAGAAGGTTTTGGCGAGCTCAAGGGCGGCTTTCTTGTGAGATGTAGCTTGGGCATGTGTCGCCGGTGAGCTTTTTTTGTTTCTCTGATAGGACCGCAACATACGCGCCTAACCAACTGCAACTGAATTTACGGGGCTCCCATACAGGCTACTTGATCCGGAATACTTCTTGCTACCTCTACTTGGCTCGATGTTCCCATTGGAAACGGCGATTGGGATGAATGGCCGTGTCTGGGTAAACACTAAATCACCGAAGCACACTATCGCCGTTGCGCGTTGCATTGAGGCTGCTGACCACGAAGATCGGAGCATGGACGAAGCTGCCGTCAAGAAGCTACTCAGCACATTCGATATCTGATCTCAAATGAGTCATCCCACTAGCGCAGCATCTCATGACTTCCCTGAAGAGGGCAGGGATTACCGCATCGTCAAGAGCAACATCAGCTGCATCGGGGCCTAACCAGCATTTGGCAATTGGCAAAGGGTTTTCGCACTGGAAATCTACCTTCCCAGACAGCAATCTGGACGTTGATCCAAAGTGCTTTACTCCCAAGTACGAGTACGCAAACATATCGTTATTAGTGCGATTTTTTCTTTCTTTCATTACACTGTCCATAGTCAGAAAGTACAAGTACACTGTCTGTAGTCCTAAATTGTAAAATACAGAGAGTCCTATGTAAGTGAAGCACAACATCAAAAAAGGCTCGAATACAAATTTGATTTGAAGTCATTGGTTAATTGTCCGAGCAGTGCTCATTACTCGAAAAGCCCGGGAAAGGGGAGGAAAAGTGCAAGAGAAGGTAAGGAATGTGAAGACCAAGTATAGGGGCCTTCATATTGGATGTATGATACTCACTCGCTCTCGTCGGTAGGACCCTGTGAAACCCAAACATGCAGCATTTAGATGATCGTTCGCATGCGTATATAACCTACTCACCTTCGCAAAGAGTATCCCGGACAACCATTCCTGAATAGTCATGAGGGAAAGCATCGCCTGAACCGCGATGAGTCGCGTCTGATGAAACCTGAGAAAAGGGAATGTTAATTTCTCAAAGAAGAAGCTGCAATCTTGCGTCAAGATGTTTACTGACTTGGCATAGTTGCAAATCCGGTCGTAAAGAATGGCCTGTTGGTCTTTCTAAACAAAAATGGTCAGATAATTTTTATTTCACTTCTATTCCATTGGAACTCACTTGGATGAGTAAAGACTCGCCAGGCAGCGTAAATACAGCCAGATTCTCCAGCGCCGCCTCTATCGTCGTGTCCGGGCTGAAATTTTGGCTTTTATCGCGAAGCTATTAGTACCAAACATTTGTTAACTCAATACGAAACGCACCGAACCGAATCAGCCACGGCGGCGATCTGAGTTTGCTCTCTGCTGATGACAACTGACACGCGCTTCGAAAGCTGTAATTCCTTTCGCGTAGTCACGACTTTCCCCTTGTCCGCGGTAGAGTCGGCGAGAAGAGACACGACGCGGCGAATCACATCCTCTTTGTTAACTCTCTCGATGTCTCGTCTGCGGAATAATGCTTTCAGCTGTCGATAGGATAAAGTAGAAGAGAAATTTAGAACGTACAGACAGAAGTTGGCAAATTGTTTAGAGATGAGACGCCATGTCGTCTGTGAGTGTGTTAGAAATCAAACATTAACACGAATGAAACGAGTCAAACATACTTCATCGAACATGTCGTGCCAGTGCGGTAAATTAGAGAAAAGCGCAATGAGCTCGAAAGCTGCACGACGCGTGTCGAATGAATGTCTAGGACTATTTAGATATTTGTGTTGCTTTCAGCTTGACTCGAAATGACACTGAAAAACTCTTCACTCACTCCACTATGCTAAGCAGGTCTGCGCCCACTTTCTTCTTATTTTCCTATGAGTCAATAATGAGGTATTTCCGAGATTTTGTGTCGGACGATACTCATACCAAATCGTTTCGCATATCCAAAGTCCACGAACCGATGAGACTGAACCACCATAAGCGTCGAATGCCTGCAAGGCAGTCATTGAAAGCATCGGCATGACTAACAAACGCGCGGCAAAATGTTTGCTAAGGTCAGAAACTGTCTATGTAATTTGGAAGAGGCAAAGCACCAACCAGTAAAGCAAAAGCGCGTTCAGTTCTGTGTATCCGCTGATTTCGAGTATGCTCGACCATACTTCATGTCTCGTGCTTTTTGACATATGATCATAAGCAGAGAGAGAGAATTTAATAAAAGATTGGACGCATACATATGAGAGGCCTGCGCTGGTATCCTCCAGTCTCCAGAGCCAGTCCAGCGCATCTCGTCTGGTACTGATAGGATATGGATTTCTGCATCATAATTATAAGCTCTAGAAACCCTCAGAAGTAACTTAGGTCTTACTGAGTGAGGTCGGCTAAGAAAAGGCAGATTTCTCTGTGTTCCGTCTGCGAAATATACGTTTACCATGGCGCCTTAGCTTCTCCGAAGTATAAGTTGTTATACCTCAGAAATTGGACTGTACAAATGGTCGCGAAATGTCTTGCATGCAAGCCAAAGGTAAGCAGACGCCGCGAGCTTCAATGAGACTTGTTCTGCATTCCTGAATAGTAAATTTGTCGAAGAGGTGAAACTCTTATAATGTTCGCTTCTCGTACCGAAACAGCTGTAAAATGACTCTGCAGTCTTCGTGTTCGAGCGCAAAACTCTGCGATAGATCGGTGCTGAATAGGTGATGAGAGCAGAGAATTGAGATCTAACAACCTTATTCTCCAAGCTCGCTCCCGCGGCAACCATATAGTAGAAATGAACAAAACCTTCTTTACGGACAGCGTATGGCAGTTCGTCGCTATACAACACCAGCGCATCTGATGAGATGAATGACTGTGCGAGATTCCATTTGATACTTACCTGCAAAGCTCCTTTAAGGAGTTTAAGAATTGCCGACGCGTCTGCAAGTGGTAATAAATATGGTTGAAAGTATTGGCGCACATCGCGAAAAAAGACTTACGCTACCAATGAAGATTTCTTGCACAAGATATTGGAAAGAAATTTGAAGGAGCCTCAAAGCAGATCTGCGCATCTGATACGGGAGCTCGTCTCTGAAACAAGCGAGTAGCGGGTCTAAGATTTAGTCCAGCGCTCGCTGATGAAGATGGAGCTCTCACTTCGACAAATCAAGCAAGTCATCGAGTACCTTTTTCTGACGATACAGCGGCGAGGGTAAAGAACCACGCTGCACCATTGCGAGCTCCCTACGAGCAGAGGAGATACGAGGCAACACGGTTATAAATGCGAGTGACTTGAATATAATGTCCTTCGTTCCAGCCAGGCGCGTCGGAAGTTTGTGAGTCGCATGAGCCGATGGCAACGTGGTGCTGTTTGAGGTGCTATTGACGGTTAAATCAGACATTGTCGATGAACTTCTGGAGCGCAAAATTATCTGTCGGAGAGATTCGCTTTCCACCGTGGAGGATTCAGAGTTTAAGTCCGTGTACAGAGTTTCAGCATCCCAGACAAGAGTTTCTAAACTGTTAGAGGACAGCATTGTTACCGGTTGGCCGAGATGGGGTGTTGCGTCAACCATTTATGAGGTTGAGCGTACAAGACAGAGTTGGGGGACGACTGGCGCTACGTCTGAGATCCTTGTGATGCTAATAAGCAAGAATCAAATAAGAACCGTAGGCATAAAGAAGCCGTCTTCTGGTGTTTTTAGTTCAGGCATAGCCCCTAGTCCGTGGTCGGTGTTCTGGTGCCGATGTGAGATGCACAGTGTGCCAAGACAGTGCTGAAAATACCTCCGCCTTCGGGTTATTGAGTAAAGGCGTCAGACCAGAATGCGCATCATCTGAGTCAGTGTGCCTATTTATCGGAGGGCAAGGTGTTCTGTTCCTTGACTAGTAAGAATAAAGCATGAAATGACTTTTTTTTGAGATTGAAGAGCCGCAAACACCCGGACATTGCCGATATGCCGTCCCGGGCTCAGAGCCAGACTGGCCTGTTCTCTTGGATTTTCATTTTCATTCTATTTCTCCTATGCCCTTGATTCTAAATATGCACAGAGGACATTGGAATGTTGTTTCTGGAGCTACAATCCATTTATTTTAACAAAGAACGATCTTCAGAGCTGTGTTCTGTGCACACATTCACCATGTTACTTGAGATGCTTGACTGAGGAATGGTCGATGGTGATGTGACCTTCAATATGTCTCCTCAAAGACCAAAAATCTGGATGTCATCGCTGGCAAAAGACGAATAAGTCTTACTGGTAAATTGAACAAGATTTTGAGAATTTTTGATTCTGCACCCCTACACTAAGCGAACGAATCAACTCTCCCATGCGCGTACATATATCTTACAAGTATTACAATATTTCGAAGGCACTGCAAACAGTCAGCGAAGAGAGTGCTATGCATAACTTGGCCGGGTTGCTAAAACATTGTGATGGTGACATAAAAGATAACCTAGTCATGAATCGAGGGGGGAAAGGCGTGGAGAATAAATTATCTGAATGATTATTCGGTGATGAAAAGAAGTATTCAGGTGTCAAAATTCTCCAGCACATACACCTTGTATCACAGCACCGCAAATTCCTGACGCATTGCATCAGATATGCTGTAGGTAAATGTAAACATCAGAGTGAAAGAAAATGTGTTTTACGTACCTATTAATTACTGGTCTCACTAGAACGTCTCTCCTTCATAGCGTTTCTCCAATGCACCAGCTTTTCAATGACTCTTCCAGCCCATTTTTCCATCACAACCCTTGTAGACTGCAAACACAGTCCAAGGGTGCGACCCGCACCTGGCAGGTTGTCGGCCGTCGCGTTCGTGCTGACCGTGGCGTCCGTACTGACCGTAGCCAAAGAAATTGTTTCGGAGCGAGACTCAGCAGATCGTCGGGAATCCAGGCTCGAGCTACGGCGACGTCGAAAGAAGGCCATAGTTATGCCAACAACAATTGGGTAATATGACGTGGAGTCAACGATGAGAGCAGTGAGGGATTGCAAGACTGGTCAACAGCAGCTTGATATGAACTCAAGGAGACCCAGAGAGCGCTTTTATATGTCTGCTTGAGTTTCGAAGCGACCTTGGAGGATCTTAGGAAGCAGTGCTCCACAAGCACTGCAATCAATTAACATGAGGTTGCTCGAAGTGGTACGCAGCCACTCTGAAAAAAGGATAGAAGCTATTAAGGCATAGCAAAAAATCACACTTGAATCCTGGTGCAGTGAAATGATCGCAAATGTATCAGTTTTTCGCTTTTACACTTTCCGATATGGAAGCAGTGATAAACATTCGCCGTACATAACCTTATAACGTGGTCAGCATCTTGCATTGTGGTTTACGAGCGCTTATGGTTGTCTTGTAATCGTGACTCACGAATCGGACGCGATGTACGCGGTTATCAAGCGACGCTTGAATCTGCGGAAAAGAAGATAAGACAGCGAAGTTTAGAAGTATCTGAAAACAGACGAAGGTGCCATTCCCTCATTCAGCATTCAGATATGCAAGCATATTCCTCCTTCCCTCCTCTTCTCTCTTCTTTATTCGCTCGAACCCGCGTTTGCCTCGTCCGACTACCTTCTTCGTGCGCTGTAGCGTCTCATTCATGTGAACATGCTTCGCAAGTGCGGCCTGGCTATGCGTCACTCGCTTGACAGGCTCGCGGCGCAGCCCGGACCCAATGGTCTTCGCCTTCAGCCCAATGCCGAGCCGGTCAGCCTTCAGCACGGTCGGTAGCGGCGTAAGGAGTGCACGAGGGGAATGATCAAGGTCTCCCAAGCTGGCTTTCTGGGGTTCGGGGGGAGCTGGAGAAGAGCTCGTGCGTTCCAGCGCAGCGTTTGAATTTTCCGGTTCGTCATCCATCTTGGTGAGGTCAATAACGTCTTCTTCCAAACACGAAAGGTCAATTATCTCCTTCTTAATCTCCCCGAAAAACTCCATCTTCTCACCGCGCACAACCTCCCTACCCTTGCCCTTGTCCGTGTACCCGAGCCCTCGACGATTTCGGGTAGCCCTTCCTAAAGCCTCTCCCTCTTCCCAGCCGCTCTTTTGTAATATATCGAAGCCCCTATTTCCTGGGCCGATAGAAAGCCACACGGGAGGCGAGTATGGAGCCTGGGACGGCGATGGCGGAGGATCTCGTGCAAGCATGTCTGCGAGCGATGAAGTAGATGGTGTAGGAGTAGTCGTGCTCGTAGGCGGCTGAGAACCCTCCGCGTTAACTTCTGCAGATTTCGATGCCTCGAGTGCGCGAGCAAGGAACCATGGTTTCTTGGCTCTCGTATCTGCCTTCTTCTGGGCTATAGAGGCCTCCTGTTCTACGACTAGTGGCCGAAGCTCCCGACTGTTCGTCTTCGGAGCGCCACTGATTGATTTCCTCTCGAGCGACCTGTACCATCCGCCAATCGTCTCCTCCTCCTCAATTTGAGCCAATTCTCGCGCGCCGCTATAGCTAGACCCTGCAAAAGCACTTGAGGCCCACTCATCGTATCCGATGGTGGCAACAACGAACATGGGCGGGTAGGCTATTCGTTCGTTTTTGCCAAATGGCTTCTCCGTAAGCCATGGATCTGCGATATCTGCTTCCGCATCGTGCTGTCCAGTTTCATTCTCTAGTCTCTCGCGATCTTCTGGGTCGTAATTTGAGATCAAGTAGTGGGAGGCAGTCGCCATGGATTATGTGGTCGCAAGTGGATTGTTGGCGGTGAGTCTAAGACGGCATATGCTGGTCAAGAGTTTTATGTAAGACCTACTCGTGAGAACGACATTGCATTTGTCATTTTGGCGCAAGTGAAATCAAAACATTCATCTTCAACGTCGACTCGCAAGCTGGGAATTGTAAGTGTCTTTTTCCGTTTCTGAGCTAGTAAAAGACTCAAAGCCCCCTTTTCAACCAGATTACGAGCTGCCGAAGCTTGTCGATAGATTATGGGTAACGAGGAATTGAGCAGCGCGGTACATCATGCTCATTGACTCAGAGCACCAATTTATGCAGGCTGAAAACATCCTTTCTAGATTGGATGGATTTCAATAGCCTGCTGGTGAGTGCCATATCGTCAACTTATGGCATATAATATGCTAAAACTTGCGGAAAGGATTGTTGTATACTCCCCGCAGATCGTCGAGAACTACAAGCTCAAGTCGGGTGAGGGTCTGAGCGTGCCCTTCGTGGTAATATGGCTGCTGGGTGATCTGTGTAATCTTATAGGTGCGTTCCCGATGCGCCCGAGATTTCCAATGTCGTTAATTTCCGGTTTTCAGGGGCGTTAATGGCCGGCTTACAGGTGAAGCACACCAGACATAATTGAAACAGGTCTGACGGTCCCGCGTCAGACAACCGTCATAATTCTTGCAATATACGTGCGTGGTTAATATGCAAACGAGCCTTTCCTTTCTGACACAGCCTGTATAATGTACAGTACTCGCTTTGCGACATTATACTGCTCTCACAGGTCTTCTACTACCGCCGCATACACCCCGTGCGCCTCGCACGTTCTGATGCCACGCCTGGCGTCATCGTATCTAACGAGGCAGGCGAGGCAAGCGCCACTACTTCGCGCGCACGCGGCCGAGACAGACGGAACAAAGAAGGAGCACGCATACGGCAAGGCGGCGCTACGCTATACCGCTGCGCTTGTATTCGTCGTAGCCACAGGCACCGCCGCATGGCTCATGAGCAAGCATGGTGAAACCAACGATAGTCCTCGCCGCCCGAAGGACGTGATCGAGTGGAAGAGCCAGGTAATCGGCTGGACGAGCGCGGCGCTGTATTGTGAGTTGCCGTTGGAGCTTTGTCTGTTCTGTCTTACGGCGCCGCGGAGCTGAGCTTGAGCTTGAACTGACTGCTTCTCGGCTATTCGCAGTGGGCTCACGGATTCCTCAGATCTGTGCGTTGTAAAATTAACGCGGGTGGCAAATTAAATTCGAAACCTTATCGAATGTTGGTTCAGGTGGCTTCAATACATTAAGACTGGGTTTGGACTCTTAATGAAAAGGCTTCAAACCTCGTATGAGTGTATTCGCTATACTTGAGCTGATATTCCGATGCGGCCTATATTGATTTGCCATCTGCGTTGTGAGTAGGACCTACGTAACTGACTATTTGCGCTACTAATACAGTGAAGAACTTCAAGACAAAGTGCGAGGGACTCGCTTTGGCGCTGTTCATGTTCTCAATTGCGGGTAACGTGACATATGCGTTCTCGATATGCACCGAATCAATGGATCGGCAGCATCTCATCGCGAACGCGAGTTGGCTTGCCGGTGAGTCGGTTTAATTCTCACAACGTAGGTGAGAAATGCTGACCATGGGCGACCGTGCGCGTAGGAAGCGGTCTGACAGTGTTCCTCGACGTCTTTGTAAGTATTAGCTTGCCTCGCTGCCATTTTATCACCGCATGTGAGGCTGAATGTACACAGGTTTTGTGTCAGTTCTTCTACTTCCGCTCGGCAGAGGGGCGCTTCATCTCGGAGACTTCTTTGTGCACGGAGGAAAGTTGATAGCAGGGAATCCGGTTACGATGTATCGTGTATGTTAAAACCTTGAATAATGTCATGAGGGCTTGCTGGTGAGAACACGAGCCTGATGTATGAGTTCATCGCTGCCTGCCAGCTGTGCATCGAAGGGTGGCATGGACATCGATAAACACGCGTGTCTGATTGAAGAGAGATGGAAGGGTCGGGATCGGGGAGAGATGAGGGAGTAAACCGACCTGCAGGATTCAGGCTATCGCGTGTGCGAACCTTTGTCGCTACATCCGTAAGTGCGGGATCTCCGTTTTGGCCGCCTCTCTTGCTCTTCAACCACCACCATCCACTCTCGTCGAGCTGCACAATATCGAACAGACATCCTGTGCTCTTGTCTTGAGTTCATTAAAAATACTATCGGTAATTTTATGAGTGCATGTGGCGCAAGTAGAAAAAAAAACCGGGCATTCGCAGCCTGCCTCGCGCTCCACCTCGTGTTTGAAGCTGCCTGATTCGAGTGAGCACGTTGCAAGCCAGGCCTCGCACTCGTCCGCCCTCCCAGGCGATAATGTATACACTCGCGCAAGAATTGCTGCTCGAAGGACCTAATTTGTTGCCTCGTGGCACCAGTTAACGCTCGCCTTGCCTCGCTGCCATGCTGACTCTTGCCGCTCCTAACATATCCCTACTTATCGGAAGCGCATCACCACCCAGAGGCCTATAAAATCCCCTGAGGCCAACATCAGTCTGCTTTCTCTTCCCGTTCGTCATCAGGAACCCTGTGCGCACGCGAACGTTAATGCGGGCTGCTGTATAAGGTGTGTGCAATGTTCCGTGCCGTCTCGTCCTGAGCAGGCTCATTTACAGTTTTTTTTTTACGCTGCCATCCCTCCCTTAGGTTCAGCCTCGTGCTGTGTCTCCTTCCGGTCACCGAAAGCGCGAGGCAAGTCGCAGGCAAATTGGCTGTGAGCAACGTCAGTGGGCGTGACTCCTGCGCACTAACCCAGCACCCCGAACAAAGCTTGAGCAGACCCCTTCCATCTGTACAGTCCGTGAGCAAGTTTGGCTTTTATACTTATACTCTTACTCAGGCGCGACGCTATCTTACTCATTTTCGGCCCTTTGACAGACATGGGCACCATGCCTCGACACAGCTCTGCACATCCCATCGAGGCGATGAACATGCAGGCGATTCCATCTCTGTACTTCAGGTCGTCGTCACCGCCCAGATCAAAGGCATCGACGTCTCTCCCCGTGATGAATACGCCGTTGCCCATGCACATGCACATACCATCTGCACGGTCGTCTGCATCGTCCGCGGCCAACCATCGATTGGAGAGGGAGGCGAGGGTGCCGATGGCTCCAGTAATGAACAGGCGTGGTAGCAGCTCAAGCAGTTCTGGTAGCTCGAGGTCGAGGGCGTATGTGAGCAGTTCCGTTCGTCTCGGCGACTGCATCCCACAGTCCAGGACGCCCACTTCACTGTCGACGCCGTCGCGAGCACGTTCTCGGCGCCAGTCTACGAGCTCGGGCGCGATCCCATATCTGCCACCTTACGCTGATCGCAATGGTGCATCACCTAATTCAATACCGCATCTACGAGAAGCTCTGAACTCGTTGGAGTCGCAGATGGCAAGTCTCATGTGTGAGAGGCAGATGTTGGAGACGAAGCTTGAACAGGCAGTTAGGCAGCAATCGCCGGTACATAGGTTACCGAGCGAGTTACTGGGATCGATATTCGAGATTGGGGTGCACCATTTGGAAGAAGAGGATGCGCTGTTACTTTCGACGGTCATGCTTGTCTGCAAAGAATGGACCAAAGTCGCGCAAAACACACCCGTGCTGTGGTCTCGGATAATGATCGAGAATCAAAATTCGATACCCAAGGCTCGCCGGAAGTTAGCACGCTCAAAGGCCGTCCCGCTTGATATTAGCATCCAATTTGGTCCGCAAGCCGAGGGTACTCAGGCAGTGACGGAGGTCGTCGTGCACGCACTTGACTTGCTACGGCCTGCGCTCTGGCGCTGGCGTACCTTCCGCCTCGCTGTACCGACGCGTGCACATGCCCATGCGGCACTTATTCAATGTCGGGAGCCCGCGCCGATGCTCGAAGTGCTCGCGGTGCAGGTCCACCACGTATTGCAGGATGACAGACATGCATCCGTTCGCGCACCATCGGCGATCTTGCCGCTTTTCCAAGGCCACGTCCCTCGATTACGCACGTTCACCTCGACATCATTCCATTTCGGGTGGGACCTTGGGCTTATGAGTCGCCTGCGCGTGTTGAAGCTCGGCGGATTTTGGAACGGGTGTGCGCCGAGCGTCGGGACGGTCATCAGCATGCTGCGGGCGTGCCCTGGCCTAGAGGAGCTAGCGCTCCGGAATATGTCCGACGTGGATAGCGGATTTTGCGCGGATTATGACGCAAAGGACGGCCAGTCAGTGCCGTCTAACAACATGCTGTTTCCCAAGGAGTCGGACATGGTTTGTTTGCCGCGGCTCAAGAAGGCATCGTTTTACTATGCGGGCGTCGATCGGATCCAGGCTGTCTTCTCACACCTGGTATTCCCGGCTCTTGAGAAAGTGGAATTTTCGTACATGGACAACCTCACACCAATCATTAAGCACCTCAAACGCCAGTCTTTTAGTTCACTGCCCTTGGTGCATTTGCGTATTGAATCGTGCTTGTTCAACGAGCTGAAATTTGTGAGGTTGCTCCGCCGGCTGCCTACTCTTCAAACCCTTGAACTCGTGGACGTGGAAGACATCTCTTCTAATTTTTTGAATGTAAGTACCAAATTCTCACACGTCTTAAAATTATCTTAACGTCGTGTCTCTGATCATCTGACGATTTATTCAGGGCTTATCAACTCCGACAACTGCTCAGGAGTGGATCTGCCCGAACCTCGAGACGCTCAACTTCGACGGCTGTTCAGCTATCGCGTGGGACGCGCTCCGTTCGCTTATCGAATCACGCTTACCCGCGAACTCAGCATCGCGCCTTCTGAGCCCACCCAATGCCGCATTCGCGCGCAACAACACGACATTCGTGTCCTCTGCGTCTGCTTATGCCGCGCAGCAGCGACAGCACCATCCATCTGCGACCTTGGACTCGGGCGCGGCGGGGCACGTGAGTCGGGCGAGTAGTGCCGCGAGCACACTAGGCGCAGGGGTCCCGCGCCGTCTGCGGGTGGTCGACCTGACACGTTGCCACCAGATCAGCAAAGAGATGGATACAGTGGTTGCGCATGTACGTGACCGAGGTGCGGTGCGAGACTGCGAAAACGTACTGGGGCGAGTTTGGATTTTCGCCTTGAGCGCAAACACATTCACCCTTTCTTCCGTGCATACTTCTCTGATCTATTCGATTCTTTCAACATCTCTATTGCGAAACCCCTCATCCCCAGACCTTTTTGCCATTATTTCTGTTCTCTCAACTTTGCTTTCCACAGTGCCATAGATAATCCCCGCGCTAGTGCAATTTTTATGCTGTTTATGTACATCATTGCTTGAGGCTCATTTCTTTATTTGCTTCTCTCTTTACCCTCATTATTTCTCGTGCTCTTTTGCATTCAGATATAGTAGCATAGTCGAAGTCATCAATGTATTACATGTGGATTTTTTCTTTATTACTTCTTGTCGATGTGTAAACCTGAGATTTATACATACTGTAACCTTCAGTTGATTCAACCCAATGCGCTGCACATATATCTATCTCCAGCCCGGAGCTCCCCGACACAAGCGGCCCTAAAGCAGCGTCCTGGGCTTCTGCTCGTGGACAATTGAGAGAACCCGCCTGGTATGAACACCTGTTCTTTCGCAGACTAATTCCCAACTGGCTTTTATTCTCTGGAAAAAGCTATAGTTGCAGGCTGCGCTCGCTTCGTCGTCATTTCTCAAGATGTACTCGACTCATAGCTAGTATGCAACAATAGGATACTCTCAGAATATCTCGACCGTAGCACAGACACAGAACTTTTCCCCTGAGACATCCACGTTTAAGGGTGCAATATACAATACTGTGCAATGATGTCCACATTTCGAGACATTGTGGGCAGGGGGATTTTAACCTAATCTAGGCAGTGATAAATAGCTTTGCTTTAGTTGAGCATTTTTAGTGTTGGTTTTCATGGTTTGCAGTTGCAGACTTTTGATTAGACTGCAAACCAGACAGAACTTTTGCATCCCTGCTAGTACGTGTTATGTAATGCATTGTGAAGCAGCAGTATAAATTTTATCATTCCCATTGCCCCCATCTTCCAAGACTCAAAAATCTGCTTCACACCACTGTCTTCAAGACACACACTTACTTTATATCATGTCCTCTCATAATGAAGGGTCACCTTCCGCTCATATTGATAACATCCCCACAGAAATCCTGTCTCATATTCTTGTTTCTTGTCATGAACACAATAACACACCATCTACTTCAACTGCACCCCTGGCTCTAACTCGGGTCAGCAAAAAGTGGAATGCAGTTGCCAATGACTTACCTCGCCTATGGACTGACATTAAACTTGATAATGATGCAATAACAGATGGAAAAGGACTTACTTCAAAAAAATTCCTTGAGCAACTGGGAAGATGGATAAAAAATTCTGGAAATGTCCCCATCTCCATCAAGTTTTCATACTTGTACTCGTCTAGCCATAGCACCTATGAAGACTATTGCAAAGAAATGAAAGACATTGTTGACCTGCTTCTCACTTGTCAGAACCGCTGGCATACACTGAAGATTCATGTGAAAGACTTTGCTGTTGTTCAGGGTCTACTGGATGCAATGTCCAATCTTGACAATGCACCACAGCTCAGGAAATTTAAATTTCGAGCTTCAAACAGGCTAAACAGTAACTGTCTGGCCTGGAAAGCATGGTGCACTGGCCTCACTCTGCATCCCAAAGATAGACATTCTGGGTATGCACGGCTCACAGGCCTTGAGTTGAGAGGCAGCCTATCTAAAGAATCTGCTATGTGGTGGATTAGACAAGCACCAAACCTAAAGACACTTGAAGTTTGTGATCCTGAGATGGAGATAGAGCATCATCAAATCCTCCCTCTTCATGTGTGGGAGCTTAAGAACCTCTCTAAGCTATCTATTGTTGTATTTCCTTCATCACACATAAGGTCATTGCTTGCACAGCTTACTTTTCCTGTGTTGACTGACTTACATGTGAATGTGGCTTGGACTGAATCCAGCAACTCAGCTCTTATTGAGGATCTTCTAAGCCGCACAAAACCACAAGACCTTAGAAAGCTCACTTTGAGCTGCTTCCCAATCAGTGAAACCAGTACATTGACATACCTGAAGCAATCTCCCAACCTGGTCTATTTGAAAGTATCTCCAATGACACCTATGATTCTGGATGCACTGACAGCGAGGAGTGGAAAACATCCTTATTGTCCTAACCTTGAAGAACTAGATGCCAAACGTTTCTCCTCCGACTGTAAAAAGCTTTGGGATGTGGTACATTCTCGATTACATGACTCAAGATTTAATTCACTGAAAAAACTCACTGTTCCTTCTGATATCCCCAAGACCCAATATGAAGCCCTAGCAGATTTGGGTTTGAAGGTATCATAACATTAAGAGGCAACGGCCACTTGAGACACAACCACATCAAAAATTGGTCATGCTGAGTCAGGCTGAGTCAGTTTTAGTCATGATTGGTCATTTTTAGTCATCTACAAACACAGTAATTCTGCCTCCTCCCATCAAATTCCCTTCCTTGGTCAACCTGCCTGCTCCCTCCCAAAGTGCCAACTCTGCAGGTCCTTAAATGCACATCCATAAGCGGCAAAACTACAAATCCAAAAATACAGTCTCAAAGCGGCAACAGTGCAGAAATAAAATAAAGAACAGGCTCAAAACGGCAACTGCTGCTCAAATAGTTCCTTAAACTGGCAAACTTACAGTATTAGAACTTTCAACAGCCTCTCATACCACTGATGCACTTTATTATATACAGTTTCAAAGTAAACCTCATTCATGCAATAATTAAATAATCTCCAAGCTGCTATTTACAGCGCAAACATGCTGTATCTATGAAGGAAATAAGGAGAAAAAGTGTGGATGTGAATTGCTTTCCTTTTTTGGGGGTGCATCAACACCTTCTTGGTGCCACCTGCAAAAAAAAAAATTCCTCCTTCCAAAATTACCCATAATATTACTAAGCTGCAACCCCACGGAGAGCGTCCAAGAACCCAGAGTCCATGAACCCAGAGAGTCCCAGGCTTCGCCTGGGACTCTCGGCTGGTGTATGTGTATATGGTGAATGATGATTGACAGGAATGGAAGAAAATGCTACTGCTTACGTAAATAATAGACATTGTAGTAGTTACTGCAATAAAACCACGAAGGATGGTACTGGTCCCAGTAACGCAAGGCAAGCCTGCACGCCACGCCGCACACCGACACTACCAAGCGCATCGTCGATCACATGTGCTCTGCTTATCCACTACCTACGTCATCATGTCACCCGCGCCCGAGCTCTGCGCGCCGCCGCGCAGCTCCATCCAAAGCATGCCGCACACAGCACGCGACCACGCACGCACCCGAGTCCGCCTCCTGCACGCGGACGCAAGCACACAGAGCACCTGCAGGTAGGGCATTCGGTACGCGCGCACAGCCAAGCACCGTCTGGAGGACCTCGCGCGCTTTGTCGAGCATCACGCGCTCCCACGCGCGGGGGCCAGGACGCACAACGGTCCCGCGCTCGCAGATAATTCCTGCGCGGTTGCTCTTGGAAATTCTCCTCCACTGTGATATACGCCTCGCTTGCCATGCGTGCTCCCACTGCATCCAATGCTCGAACAGCTGACGAGCATCTGGGACGTTGCCGAGTAGCTGCTCGACGTAGACATACTTGTACCACAGTTGATTGATGCGCGGGAGGAGCGTCACGGCCCGGTCAACGAGATTGCGAGCGTGCCGAACGTTGCATCCCTTGATCTCCATCTCGGTATATGACAGTCATAGTTGGACGCTTTGCGCGTCGACATTGAGAGCGCACTTGTACATGTACACAGAGCGGGAGCGTTCATATTCTCTTTGACTGGCCTCCAGCTCGCATATGATGTCCATTCCTTTCTGCAGTGTGTCAAAGGCGCGTCAAAGATGCTGCATATACTGCGACCAAAGAAATACACACGAGTTTCGCGTCCGCCTGATGCGTTCCTCGAACTCCTTCCGTTTACGACCTCTGTACTCATTTAACTTCTCGAAGTCTTCGATACGCTGCTTCGGCGCGCGGAAGGCTGTCTCCTGCCGCACCTGTACCTCTCGCAGGAGCTGCTCGGCGGTGATCTAAGGAACGACAGTGAGCTCGTGAAGTTCAATCAGAGCTTGCAGATGCACTCGAACGGCTGCTGCAGCCCGGTTTTTCACTCTGAATATTGAGATTCAGTCATCTCCTAAACGTGTATTTTCGAAATCATACCGTGGTGTTCTACTGTCCTGCATACTTTTGTTGTCTGAAGGAAAATGCTTGAGGCGGGTGAAGTCAGGACTGTCGCAGTTGTATTCGTGGGAACGTGTCCTGGATGTACAACATCTTTACCAGAATTCTAATTGCGACCACACGACCATGTCTCAAACCTCAGAACGTCCAATTCTGCTAAATCTTTGCCTAACTTCGTCGAATGACTGGTCTACCGCCTTGGAAATACCGTCTAATATGCTTCCTGTATTCTGCTTGAAGCCTCGCAAGTGGCTGGACTATCTAGGCTACGCTCTGACCGGCTCCGACGGGACTCTCTCGCTTTCCTCAGAAACCCCTGCAGACTTGTGCGACCTCGACCTCCCCATAGCTCCGGGGGAGGCGTTCTTCTTTCATACGAGCGGCTCTGTTGCGTACGTCGATCCGGACCTGGTGACGACCGATTCGAGCCACTCCTCCACTGCCCGAGAGACGGGTTTCTGGGACGCGCTGCTGGCTCGCGATGGATTGTGCCCCTTCTCGTCAGTACAGCCATCCCTTTGCGATGCTACTCATCTTCTGCCTCATGCAAAGGGAAATGAGGTGACTCACAGTTGCATAATTTATGCATTGCGTCTTCTCTTTTCTCACTGCTGTCGTAGTATATCGAGCTGCTGACACGAAAGCGGACTGAAGGACGGCTGGTCATTGCGGAGATAGATGACCCGCGAAATGGGATTCTTGTCGGTAGAGGCCTTCACGGGTGGATGGGGACCGGGGTGCTTGGATTTTTACAGGTATACTTGTTATTGTCTACCTTCTGCGGCGGACCTCACACACCTTTTGTTTGTCAGACCCCTATTCGGTCACTGAAATCCAGCGACATTCATGAGGGTGCCGAGCCCGACGCATATTGTCTTACCATACATGTTTTCTTGGAAAATAGTAATTCTCGGCAGTCTCTTTATCACGACAAGGTAGCGAGTCTACGTTCACCTCTTCCGGCCAACTGGCCGTCAGAAGTCATCTTCACCGCTCTCTATGCGAGCGCAGCATTGAGAGCATGGGGGAAAGAAGACTTCAAGACTAGACTTGCAAGCATCACTCGCATGGACTATTATCCGAATGCCCTGCAAGATAAATCGGCAAGAGATGAGGCGAAGAAAATAAGACGCGAGGAGAGAATGAAGAGAAAGCAGCAAGAGCACAGAGAACCCGACGGACAGGATGCGATCATGGCTCTGTGGAGCATATTCCACGACAAGGCAATGGAAAGAGCAAAGGAGACGGCAGAGTCCGAGTCGAGGCAGTGTTCAACAGACAAGGTGACATCGTGGTTGAATGGTCCGTAGGCGGCAGGTCATTGGTCCGTTCTCTTGCTAAATTAAAAGTCTGCCCTCCATACCTTATGATTGAAAGTTGACCTGCTGTTTCGCCCATTAGCTTTCATAACCCAGCTGCTGCGGCTTTGGAGATGTGTACAGTCGAAATAATTCTCCGGAGAGTCAAGTTACATGTACATGTACATGTACCAATTTGGACCTGAAGCATCTGATCTGCATTTTTTACATTTTCCGCCCCTAAATAAACGTCGCAGAGAAATTACGTGCATTCTACTACTCGTGATATATACTTTCTTCCAAGCACCTTCAAAAACGGAGACTGAAATCAGACTGTCGGATCCGTGCGACGCGCGTTCGGGCTCGATCATCTCTAGCTAGCCTCTTTTTATAAGTTCACCTCGCAGGTTCGATTGGATACCACTTGTTGAAGACCATCCCCGGGTCATACTTCTTTTTGATCTGCTGGAGACGTGGGTAGTTATCTCCGAACGAAGCTTGCGATCGGCTGAAGGGGATATTGCTGTCTCCGACTTGAAAAAAGAAAAAGAGTGTGTAATCTATAAGTTTTATTCAAGTTAACCTTGACTAGCATGAACGTACTAAAATTCCCGTACGCCTTGTTTTTCGCTTCCTCAGGGTCCGCCTCACCGCTAACCATCACATCGATGAGCCTGCATACGAGCTCGCGCGCACCTTGCATCTTCTCCCCCGCGCCGGGCTCATCGTCCCAATACGAGCTCGAGATCCCCGTGAGGTGGGGCATGCGGTTGCTGAGTGCCGTCGCGTCGCTCGACACACCGCTGACCTTGTTCTGGTTCAGGAAGCCAAGGCCTGCCATGATGCGCAGGTCTCTGCGCGCATCAGACTCCACGACAATCCGCTCGTACAGTTTTTCGGCGACAGCAGCATTGTAACTTCCAACGGACGCGCCCTTCTCGTAAGTGTGCTGACCGTGACGAACACCCGCGTTCTACACCAATGTAATCGTTGATCAGTAGAGACGGCGGAAGAAAGGCATAAACCCACCTGGACAGCATTCACGAGCTCATACGGCATTTCTTTAGCATTGTCGATCGGGTCTGAGTGTACCGGCATTAGAATTGGGGAGGAAAATATGCTTGTGTACGGATCACCTACTCAGATCGAGAAAGTCCTTGTAAGCATTCTTTCCCTCTACCTCTGAGCCATTATGGAAAACGACAAGAAGGACCGCCGGCTGATTGAAGGAAATTAAATATTTTTTGGTTTTAAATTATTTTATGGCTCATTGATTTGACTTACTACGCGTTCAGGTGTAGGAAGTCTCGTCATGGCTAAGATTATCGCTTCTTTCGGAGAGGGAAATCCTTGAGCCAGCCATTTCTCAAGAGTTCTCAATGATTCGACTGCCAAGGGACCAGGGAAAGCCAGAATACCGGCATAAACCGTCTTTCGTTGTTCGTGTAGTCTGAAGACAAACTCGGTACAGACGCCGAAGTTACTTCCTCCGCCTCTGATCGCCCAGAAAAGGTCTTCGTTTTCAGTTTCATTAGCTGTAACAATAGAGCCGTTAGCTAGAACCATTTTTGCCTAACGAAGGGACAATGATCAGCTATTCTGATTTGACGGAAATTCTGTGAGAACATACTTGCAGGAGATTATCGCAAGTGTATCCATGCTCAGAGGCAAGATATCCATATCCTCCCCCAAGAGTGAGACTTTCATACATTTAGTTGATTTCAGTGTGAAAAAAAGCCAGTATAATCACCCTCCTACACCGGTCTTGAAGAGAAATAATTAGACAATGACATCAAAGGCAAATGGGACAAGAAAACTACATGATTCACAGTTCCTCCGACTGTTGCCAGACCGAACTTGATTGCAGCATTGTCGACAGCTTCCCAGAGCGCGCCACCACCAACATATGCGATCTTCTGCGCCGAGTCAATGCGGACACCATTAATAAACCTCGAGAGATCGATGACAAGCCCGTCTTTAGAAGACGATGCGCCTGGCACGCTATGTCCACCGCCGCGAATTGCGAGCGGCAGCTTTTCCGCGGTTGCGTACTTGATAGCATGCGATACATCGTGTTCGTCTCTTACAAAGGCGACTATCTTGGCGCGTCGAACAGCACCGGACGCCCAGCGACTGATAGCCTTTTCGTAATCCGGATGGTCAGGCGTGACGATGTCGCCTTTGAAAGAGCTTTGGAACTGTGCGAAGGAGGACATAATGGAGGAAATACCAGGGGTTGTATCGATGCGTCGTGTCGAAGGATGATTCCAGATGTTTTATAGGTAAGCGATATGCAAGGTTTAACTCATGTTGCATCCACCTGTTCCAAAACCCGATAATTTTACTTCAGCACAGAAGCCATCAAGTTATCGGCGATGTCGCATACATGTACGTATGCATGTATAGGCAACGAGGGATCGATCCACGTTGGTAGATCGAATTTTGAAGTTTACGTGGACGATGTGCTTACGTAATTCTCCGTATTTGCAAAGAATGGATTGAATCGGCGACATAGCCTCTACGCATCCAAGTACCGACGGGGCATGGTCAAAGTTCTTTAACCATTTCACTTTGCAGATACGACTGTCTTTCAGCTTGATCTAGAGTTTTCGATCATTCTGGGGAAGCCTATCAACCGCTGACTATCGCTATCTTTAGTCTATGCCAAAAACACGCTTTCGATTCCCTGCAGAACTCGGAAATTGACAACTCACCTTGCTCATGTGGATGCCACGACTACTTCTTGCATACATGTAATTCCTCAAATTTGCGATGCTGCGGCATTCGCATTCTTTGCAACTTCTGCCGCCGCTTTTCCCGCTTTGCGTCCAAACACTGCTCCAGCCGTCAACCCACTCCCACCGGGATAGTTTCCAAAAAACAGCCCGCCAACAAGTTCGCCAGTGCAGAAGAGCCCGGGGATCGGGAGCCCGGAATTCTCTGATAGAACGCCAGCTGTATACGGGTCGATGGCGAGCCCACCGAATGTGAACGTGATACCACATGCAACTTTCACAGCGAGGAACGGAGGGGAGGTAAGCGGGAGCGCCCAATTACTTTTCGGAGGAATGAGGCATTTAGGCGAGGAAGGAGACTCAGTCGAGAGCCCGTCTTTAACGGCGGGATCCCACTTAATATTGGAGTATGCGGCGCGGTTTGCTTCGACAGCTGTGTTATACTCTTTTATCGTTTGAACGAAAGTAGAGGGCTCTGCAAGACCGTCGTCTACGAGCTTTTCTGCAAGCTCCTCGATGCTTTCCGCATGTACCTTCTGAACAATTCCATCGCCGTACTCTTCTTCCCTTAGCCACCCAGTCACCTGCGCATCGTACACCTGAAACGCTACGCCCCCTGGCTGTGCTAGGATCGCACGCCCAAAGCGCGCGTAGGTATAGTTGCGGAAGTCTTCCCCCTCGTCGACGAAGCGCAGCCCGGACGAATTAAGCATGAGCCCGAGCGGGTAGCCGGACTTCGTGAGCTGATTACTGAGTATGCGGTCGCCCGCGGAGGGCGAAGCGTGCGCATCCCAGCACGTGCTGTGGCACCCGGCGCTGCTCCAATCACCTGCACGCCGCGCACCGACAATGGTCGCCAAAGCAATTCCATCGCCGGTGTTATATGGAGTCCCGCGTACCTAATAAGGGCGATGACATCGAGCTCTTCACCCTTAGAGCGGCCAACTTACACGAGCGTGGGCCCACTCATCTCCAAGATGCTTCGCACGCAGGTCAGGGCTCGCTTCGAATCCCCCACAAGCAAGGATGACAGTGGGGCTTGAGAGGCGTATCTCCTGGTCGTCTCGCCTGATGACCAGACCTGTGACCGAGTCGTCTTCTGCGAGTATCTCAGTAGCAGGAGACCCGAACCAGATTTCGATTTGCGCCATTTCCAGAGCACGGTGGTGGTCAGCAATGAGTCCCTTGCCGCCTTCTTCCACGCTCAGGACCAAACCGCCCCAGAACTTCTGTCTTCCATCAACCTGATAGGCCTGCCGACGGAATGAGAGAATAAAGTGCACTCCAACCTGGTGCGCCAGCCAGTCGATCGCCGAGCGTGAGTTATCAACAAGCTCTTTCACTAGCGCTACATCAGACTGGTTATGAGAGAGGCGCATTATATCGTGCGCAAACTCCTCAGGGCTATACGGATCTAGGTCGATCGTCGAGGCCAACTGGGGGGACACGTTGTGTACGAGAGGGAGGAGATCGTTCAGGCCGCCGTGCGCGGTGCGGTGAGCACCAGCAGTGAAGAAGCCATTGCCGCCGGCCCATTCCTTTGGGGCCTTTTCGACGATGAGGACTCGCTTGCAGCCTGACTGAAATGCAGACAACGCAGCACAAGAGCCGGCATGTCCACTTCCTACGACGATACAATCATAAGACGTTGCAGTAGTTTCATGCATCGTGTAAAGTCACCCAGACTAGACAGAAGCCGAGCTACTGAGAGGGAGAATTTAAGGAAGTATGTGGGTACATTCAACAATGCACCTGGGGAAGATAAATCAATAGGGACTTAAGTTGTAAGCATGGAGCATGGGAAGAGGAGGCATTTTTGAGTCCGTCAGAAGATCATACGTAAGCTGGATTTATTTGTAAGCGAGAATTACAGTCATGGACCGGTCCTTGAGACAGCCCCGGTCCTTGAGACACCCTTTATATTTTCCTTCCACAACAGCTCGGGACCATCTTGGGTGTTTTAATGGGTCAATACATGATTGAACTAAGTGTTCCTGGAGTTATAGAAAAATTGCTCGTGTACTTCGTCAGATATAGGTAAAATGCACCTTTTTGACCAAAACAGCCAAACTTGTTCGCTTTCCGGTGCCCTTATTTGGACCAATTAAAATCTTTAAAAAATCTCAGGAGCACTCCTTTCTGCATTGTAAACTAAATTGCGCAAAAAGATTGAGGAAAAACGAGCAAGAACTGACTGCATAAAACATTTTGTCTCTGTTGAGTGACTAAACGCAGTCACGTGACGCTTATGCGCTCACGGTCCGTTCGAACTTGATTTCGAGCTCTCCAATTCATTTCTCGTCCGAAATGGTTCATTTTTTCAGTTGATCGAAAACTTCAGTAATCCTCTTGTATATGGCAAAAAACAACTTCCGGTTATGATGTATAATACTAGGAAAAACGTTGAAATTAACCGTGAGAAAAAAGGTGTCTCAAAGAGTGGTGAACACCAAATTCCTGCCTCAGAATCAATTATTTATTATCTCGCTCATTTCTCAAAGAATTCTCTTGAAATTGTGCGTGAATGTCGCTGAGTAAACAAAAAAAATTATCATATTTTTTCTCTTGACGAAATCGAACCAGGGACGGTCAGGGTACACAATCAAGATGTGGTGTCTCAAGGACCGGTCCATGACTGTATAACCTCATTCGTTTTCCCCTTATGGCGTGCACTTCCGTATACTGTGCTATACTAGACAGTTTAGGGCTCCGCACCGTACCGTATACGGATACGGCCGTATAATCCGACTTCGCATACGGGCACGGACCGTATAAAAACGTGCCGTATCTCGGGTTTTAGAAGCAACATACGGTACGGAACGTATTTATACGGCCGTATATTACGGCACGTACGTATATCAAATCATGCCGAAGCCCTGTTGGATTGTCACTAAAGAAGAGAGGGGGCATCACGAACGTCCAGACTACAAAGCAGCAGTCCGACTCGAGCTATTTTGCTCCATATATTTCTGAAATACCGTGCGTGCCTTTCTCTGTTTTTATTTTATTTATTTTCTCTATGAATGCGGTTCTCGGCGGAGTCGGCAAGCACAGCATTCGAGGCCGATCCGTTCCAAGTGCAATACGTACTCTTACAATATTAGTTGTTTACTCAATTTGGTTATAATATGGATACCAAATAAGGTATAAAATGCTTAAAATATTTATTTATTTGCTTAAAACCCTAATATATGTTCAACAATGCCGTATGCCGTATTTACGGCCGTATACGACCGTATTCTACGGGTATAATACGGGTACGGACCGTGCAATACGGTGCCGTATTTTTCTTTTGCTGTTGTCCATACGATACGGTCCGTAACCGTATACGGTACGGCCGTAAACCGTAATTACGGTTACGGTGCGGAGCATACACAAGACAAACACGGGAAAAGACAATCATCCCCGCGGTCGAGAAGATTGTCAGCTGTTGACATGAGCCACATAGGAATGCCCACAGCGACTGGAGACATGGGTATAGTAAAGACTACCAGCCGTAGTTCGTTCAAATTTGGAGACCCTCGAGAGTTGTTTTTATCTTTAAAAAAACCTGTAGCTGGGCTATATCCCCAGTGGACAAGAAAGAGGTCGATAATGGCTTGACGGTAACATGGAAAGAGATGCGATTGGATGGGTACTGTTGAGAATCAATCTTGATCATAGACAGCGTACTAAGCGACTACTAGTAAAGAGAAATCGAATCTTCCTAGTAATACGACGTAAGGTAGCCGCTGTCGAAATCCATCTTCTCATCCAATCTCCCTAACCTCTCCGTCTTTCTTTCACAGACATTGGTAATACTGTCGCGATTGCCGTATGATCAGTCCCCTGACAAGTGAAGTTACTCCGAAACTAATATATTACTCACATAGTCATTGACAACTTGACATGTGTACGGAGCCACACATGTCGTCGGTCCAGTAAATCTGCGACAGAAGTATGAACGTCAGCATGTCATCAATTCGAGCTTTAAAAGACAACGATGAGAAAGATTTGAAATCAACACGTACCCTGTCCCACCACATTGAGCATACTGCGCGGCAGCAGCGCTTGTGCTAGAAGCAGTCGACGACGGGGCTGACGCAATGGAGCTCGGGGAAGGTGCGGAGGTGGGCTCAGACGGTGTGCTCGCCGAACTCGGGCTTGGTGAATCGCCCGAAGAACCACTGCAGCTGAAGACCGGGGGACCTGTAGGTATGGGACGAACATCGCAACTTTAAATGTCAATTTCGATAAAATCACAACTGCCGCGCACCTGGAATGGTGTAGCTCGGCAGGGTTTGGTAAATGTCTATGGTGATACCTGTTGATTCGAATGAGCATGACTTTTTCTTTGGTCGTGGTGATTCAGTTATGAATTCTCACCCGGGTCTGTCCCTATGGCAGCCGATTTAGATTCGGTTAAAGAGTTCACCTTTGTCTCTGGGACAAAGAAGCTCACCGCTGTAGGCGCCCGGGAAGCTGACCGTGGAGGGTTCGGTACTTCCCCCGCCAGTAATCTGCAGTTGTGCGCACTCCATCTATGTGCATTAAGCAAATAAATCTCAGCACAATATCCTCTCTACCTTGATTAGAAAAGATACGCACGTAGAATTGCGCTCCAGGGTAGCTGGTGGCGGCATGCAGAGCTTCACGAATTTGTTGTCAAACTCAGCCGATATCCATGACGGAGTTGAAGATAACAGGGAAAAGACCTACCGATGACCTCGTGACGCAGCAAGTATTGACCCTCGGGAATGCACGAGGGGATAGTAAAAGTGACTTTACCCTTGTTCGCAATCATACGATCAACGCCCCAGGTCTGGCTGCTCACATCCAGCCCGTCCTCGTAAATCTTGTACCAATTGAGTCCGGTCACGCTCGACTGTGTTGCATTGGGGATCTGTGCGCTATGCATAGTCCGTATTTAGTAGTTAGTGTGTGTATTTCAGGAAATCGTTGCTCCGACTCACAGGTAAGAAATCACCGGTCCTGCAAGGCGATGCGACCAGAGATGGCGAGTGAGTACAAATTCAAAGACAAAGGCGCAAGTACGCACCTTTGTGGCTAGGATCAATGGGGTCTGCCGGGTCACTTGGGTCGGCACCAGCCAGCGTATGGTGCCATTCGGCTGTGACACTGCTTCCCGCTGGGACAGTGATAATATCCGTTGAAACGGGCTGTTGGTACGGGTTGATTCCGCCGTTGCAGATGAGATCGTTCGAGGTGACATCCGTGATAGGCTATCAGAGCGCGTAAAATAAAATCATCAGGAACGATACTAAAGGTGGGCTGTAATGTACGCACACCATCGTAACTAGGCACTCGAATGCCGTTAATGTGTCCCTGGTCAACACCGTTCACGTACATCTCCTATAGTTCGCGGTAGTAAAAGAGAGAGTGAGCCAGCGCATTTCATCTATTTATGACAAGAATAGCGCGAGAAATACCTGGAAGATGGTGTGTGCCGAGGAGGTCAGCGTCAGCGCCGCGAGAACTAAACCAGAGAGCATCGTGAAGTGCATGGCTCTAACGAGGAACGTACAAGCGCTGTAGATATGACGGAGGTATAGTACTCTCCACTCTTATACCCGCCGCATTAAATCGACGTAAGTTTCCAATTTTCCACAATCGAAGAGACATACCCCGCATTTGACGCGATGTTATCGGCTAGCCTTGCCATTCATTACTAAGAGCCGGTCAGGAATATTGAGGCAATAGCTAGGAGAGTGTATCGTGAAGCTCTCAATTTGAGGTCGAAGACCGCACTATCGAGATGCGGTCCGCGAAGTTTTAGCAATACTTCGCCGAGAGCAGCGTCACGAACAAACGTAGGCTAATGGCGGAGAAATTGATAGCAGTGATTCTCCGCGGGTGCAGATCATGCGTCCTGGTAAAGCCGGCTATTATTGGTCAGAGAATGGTAGTAGATGTTGAGGTATCGTCCATCGTCCCGTAATGAAAAATTTAGTATTCTTCCTGGTCCTGAGAGTCTTCTCTGAATTGATCCGAACATTGTAGACAACGACTATAGCACAATGATAAAAATACAACTGTATGCTGTATACAATACTATCAGAGCTTCATGAGTATAGTGCAAAGGAGAGGAGGAAAATGGATTGTAAGTACCAATTAAACCTTCTACTCATCGTGCCACTCGACCTTTCCCGCGGCCCATCGATCGCCCCACATGACTCGCTTATGATAGGTTTTTCGCGATTCCTTGAACTCCTTTACGAATTCATCTACATCTTTGCCGTTCGTTTCTCCCTGTTCGGAGGCGGCTGAAGAAGACTGGATAAATGAAGAAGCAAGGGCCTCCGAGGCATCGTCCTGGGCCGTGGTCGCATGCCGTAGACGCATGAGCAAGAATTGCGGCGTAAAACGCTGCCGTATTATTTAGCCAGTGATGACAATATTGAGTTACAATGGAGAAATGGGACGCGTACCTGATATACTTCCTTCTGCTGTTTTTCTATCTCCCGCCAGCGCGCTTCCATCGCCTTGGCTTGGTCAAACGCGTCCTTCGATTCTGTCCTCAGCTGGTACAGCTGCTCTTGCATCGCAAGGTTATTCCCTGCATTCTTCGTCAGATGGGAAACAGGAAGCAACCGTGTCTTTCAATACACACTCGCTAGCTCCTCGTTGGCCATGCCCAGCTCAACCTGCGCATGGAACATGGCATGCACTTGAGGCAAGGTGTGAAATACGGCCTGGAAATATTGCGGGTCGTTGAACATGTCTTCGAGGTCCTCACGTCTGCGGGCGCATCTCAGAGCTTGTAAACTCAGACAAGTTGATCGCAGGCCTCGCTCACGATAGCTTCGCCAAGTCTGGAAACTCGGCGAACAGAGGGGAGTCAAAAGACATGGCAACCGCAAGTAGCAACAGTTTCAAAAACAAAAAGAGCACTAAGTGATTGCCAGCCTGCCAGGTGAGTGAGTGAGCTGGAATTACGAAAAAGGTCGTCAGCGCTGTCAGTGTCAGTATCAGCGATCACATATAGCGTCACGTGCTTGACGCGTGATCCGTGGCGTTGACGCGTCTTGCTACGTTGGAGAACATGAAACATAAACATGAAACCAATGATCAAGATCAAGGCGTATGTGACCTTCAGAAAATATACAATAGAGAGTAAACAAAAGCGACCGCTGTGGCGATTGCTATTTTTCCCCTCAGTGTCGACTCCCGACTCTAACCTCGCACAGTAACTGCGACTGGGATCTCCCATAAAACCGAAGTCATCGCAGCTTTCATCTACGGCGATTCCGATAATAAGCATATAGCTGAGCTGGCGCGCCATTTATTGTGGTGGCCGCACTCCTTGTGCTCCGCAACTGTAACGGTAAAGATATCGGATCTTGAATGGGCAGATCCTTGACAGTAGTGGTCATGGGTTAATTCGAAAAGTCCTTATGTGCACGTCACAACGAAAGTGCTTTTTCGTAATGGCATTACAGTACTTTAACAGTTCGGGTACAATATAATGTACGCATTCGGGTCAGAGGCGCAGAAGTGTACTCAGGGAACTACGAAAAAAAGAGGTTGTGAATAGTGGGGCGATATCGTACCCGGCCAAGGCGATGTATTGGGTAGGATTTTAGGGACGAATAGAGACGGACACGTAGTTGATTGTGGTGTTTGTCTTTTTAGAAGTTTCGACGTGAAGTTGCGATATTGAGCAAGCTAACTGCGGGCCTTGCGGAGTTAGCTTTGATTTATTCAAAGTGTCTATTATTATTCGCGGGTAATGTTTTGGAGTTTATAAGCAACCAAGTTCCTTTGTTAGATGATAGCTCAAAGACTTGTTGCAACTTAAAAAGCTATAATTGAGAAAGCATGTCTTGGCTCTTTACGAATTGATGGGTCGCAAACCGGACCCGAGACACAGCGGACACAGCCATGCAGCGCTCCATCGTGTAAAATGAAGGCCACAAGTGCGATTGTCGGCAGAAAAGAATGGTACAATGTGCAAGTTGCCATTCTATCAAGCCAACTTTGTCTAGAAGAGTCTTGCTCATTGGAGAGATGTAAATTGTCCGCCGATTGGAGATGCGACTGTTTTTATCGGTGTAAGCTCGGAGTTTCAACTTGGGTTGGCAACTTGCTATTCTCGCTCCCCATTGATTCCAGCGATGTGATAATACGATGTACATCCCAGCTGGACGAAATCGGAACTGGTTGGCAAGCTTCAGCAAACTAAGAAATCGGCAACAGTGAATCGTGTTGCGGTGCTGATTGAGTAGCTGGAAATGGGCGCAGATTTGGCAGACATCAAGTAGCGCTTTTGTGGCTCTTGAAGAACTCTAGCAGTCCTCGTGGGGAAACAACGAGGAGCCTTCAACTCGTCACGACATGCTCCAGCCATATTCTTTATCTCCGAAAGACAGGTTAGCGAAGACAATTAGCAACACATAAAGGATGGTGATTGCAGCAACGCACTTTAACACATGGACGATCGATAACATCACAGGCTTGCAATCCTCGCGTCAACGTGCCTCGAGGTGTCGTTAGGTGTCATCTCTTCAACGGTCCGAAACCTTAAGCAAGGCTTCAAGATTACATGTATAACCTCGAGGTGATCAACTTTTAAGGAAGTTTGAGTCTAAGACGGACAAAGGTCCCCAGAAGATTCTCGTGTGCGTCC
The DNA here is from genome assembly GCA_021029095.1 of Phellopilus nigrolimitatus. NCBI lineage: Eukaryota > Fungi > Basidiomycota > Agaricomycetes > Hymenochaetales > Hymenochaetaceae > Phellopilus > Phellopilus nigrolimitatus. Next base: position 567,896 of record JAJOHG010000012.1, read on the forward strand.
ATCCTGCCATGTGCAAAGAACACGGAACGCTGAGCTTTCGTGAGAGGATGTACCAATTTCTCGAAAAGTCAATGAGAGAAAAAGGTCGGCATATTGACGCACATGTCCTTCCTAAAATCTTCCCGTGCTTTAGAGTCTCGGGTGCCTTATTCGGCATGTTCGCTTGTGTTCGCTTGATTCGAAAAGTCTCTGTCGGTGCCTTGTAAATTGTTGAAGATGATGGTTGTCAAGTATCAAATGTGCAGAAGATCCTGTCAAACGAAGCTGTAAATAGCCATACCTTCTCACGAATTCCGCTTTAGCGTAACATACAAAAAGGTCGACCACATCTTTCCTCCTCTCACTTCTTCCCCTACCATCTTCATTTCCTTTTTCTCTTTACTTCTCATTTTATAACTTCTTACCCCTTTTCTTACGCTGAGCGTATTTCACTTTCCTTCAGACACAGTCAGCAGACTTACCCAAAAGACTCACTTTCATTAATTGCAATTGTTTTTACAAAAGAAACTCATAAACTCATCATGAAGCTCCTCAACACGATCTGTCTGTCTATTCTTGCTGCATATACTGCTGCTGCACCCCTTAGAGGGCTTCGTCGTCAGAGTGGCGCTGACGGCTTGTCTCTCACCGAGATCGACACACTCACTCCTCAGTTTGGCCACAGCGCCGGGGTAAACCCCACTGGCACTGGTGACTGCGATGGCGCAGTGAACGGTGCGAATGGCCAGCCCATCAAGGTCCCTTGTGATTGCCCTCCTGCGCGAGACCAGTTTATCCAGGTAAAATTCTTGATTTTTGAAAAGCCAAGTTAAAAATTCAATTTTTTATCGTTATGCAGAGTCTTGCTACGAACATCGCAGCTGGCCACGTTGTTAACAACCCGTCGGTTCCCTTCTCATTTCCGACGGATAACTCGACGACTTCTATCCTTGCACGCTTCAATGCTGCGTCCGTCACGCTCCAAAACCTAAATGGCTCGGGCGTTGGGTGCCCGGAATCTTCTACAACATTCGCCGCGCAAGCTGCAGCTGTTCAGAGTGGCGCTGGCGCAAACAATGCGGCCTCGTCTTCCTCGACCGAATCCACTGCACCGACGAGTACAATCGCGACGTCTTCCTTATCTGCTGCATCCGCTTCATCCGCTTCATCTGCGCCTTCCTCTACTTCATCTCCGAGTAGCGGTGCCGATGGCCTAACAAACGCCGAAATTGATGCTCTCACTCCTCAATTCGGACATGCTGCGGATGTCAACCCGACCGGCACCGGCGATTGCGACGGTGCGGTCAATGGTGCAGATGGCCAGCCTATCAAAGTACCATGCGACTGTCCCCCGGCTCGAGATACGTTCATCCAGGTTTGTCTTCTCACGAAATCTTCTATTTTCCCAATAATGTTTTAAAGTATTGGTTGGATACATTTTTAGTCTCTTGCCGGGAATCTTGCAGCGGGTCACGTCGTTAACAACCCTTCAGTGGGAATCTCGTTTCCGACCGATAACTCAACGGATTCAATCCTTGCTCGCTTTAACGCGGCGACTGTGACACTTCAAAACCTGAATGGGTCTGGCAAGGGATGTCCTCAGTCATCGACGACGTGGACTGCTCAGGCGAACGCAATTCGCAATGGCCAGAGTGAGGTTGCCTCTGTAGTCGCACCATCAACACCTGCGTCGACTGTCGCAGCCATCGTGTCATCATCAACTGCGGCATCCGCCGTGCCATCAGCGCCTGCTAGTCTTGTTGCGTCGGCTAACCCCGCGGCGACTTCGACGTCCGCTGGCGGTCTGTCTATTGCACAGATTGACGCGCTCACGCCAGACTTGGGCTTCACCGCTGGCGTGAACCCTACCGGTACCGGCGATTGTGATGGTGCGGTAGATGGCACCAATGGACAGCCAATCAAGGTTCCTTGCTCGTGCCCACCTGCGCGTGATGTCTTGGTTCAGGTAAGGCCTCTACTATTTTTACAAGAGTTTATAGAATTGACATTACCCGTAGTCTCTTTCTGAGGACATCGCCGCGGGACATGCGGTTAACAATCCCAGTGTGGCCGTCTCCTTCCCTACGGATAACTCAACAGCGTCGCAGATCACGCGTATTCAGTCCACGCTCGTCGCGCTTCAAAATTTGAATGGCGAGGGACAGGGTTGCCCCGCCGCCAGCACGACGCTGTCTTCGCAGCTCAAAGCACTCCAAGGATGAGCATTCTATCCTGAGATGTGACTCCTAATGCTTTGAGGCTGCATTTTTAAGTGGTCTTGCGATGTTTTGAACTTAAAATACCCCGTGCTCTTCGTGTTCGTTTTTATCGGTTTTTATGATTTTACTTAACTTTTGTATTAGAGGGAAGCTGAGATGACTTGTCAGCGGGAGGGCCGCTTTCACAATGGCTCGGATGCAGATAGTCATCCGTTGATAATAGCCAGTATTGTATTTCATTCATACAAGTAACGTTCGTGTGGCTTGCCTCCTAATCGTTATTCGCAATTTATTCCTTTCCTTGAAGGTGGGAGGTACTTCGTCGGCAGAGTGAAGTTAGCTTACGTAACACGTGGCTTACCGAAGTCGCTCGTTTACAACTTGCAAGCGCTCTCAGACTTGCCCTTAGTCCACCCCAGTAGTCTCTTTTGGTGCATCTGCTGGACACGCTTCTTTCTCTTTGGCTTTATCGCCTATTGACTCGTTTCTTCTTCTGTATGCGGTGCGCGCGCACAGTGAGTGCTGGGGGCGAACAGGTTACTACGCTTTCCACTTACGACAGGGCGCGCCCTTCCGCGGCGCAAACTTCTCAACCCACACGAGTACGCCTGCTACCAAGGCAAATATATTCGATATCTGAATGTGTTTTATTTTTTTCGTCGAATTCCTGATCGAGAAAGGCTCAATATGACGGCCTGCCAAAAGCACATGCTCGGTGAAGTTTGCGCCGTGACTTAAGCAAGAACTCCTGTCTGCACTCAGGCAACTTAATGGCAGGGTGACTACGACGACTCTCAGACTGGTATCACTTTCAACTCAGACTTGCAGTACAAAATCCCAAATATATCAAAGCAAACAAAAACAAATCGAAGCCTCGGTGATAGCAGGAAGCGCGCTTCTTGGACCTTCAAATCAACGCGTTGAGGAACTTCTTTCAACTTTATTCGCTCGTTTTGCCGGAATGCGCTGATTCTGAAAACTTTATGCGACTTCTTTGACGATGCTTTCTTGGCAATGCTTTGTCTAAATGTGAATTGAAGGACTTGCTGTGTTGCTATGGGCGTCTGCCCTGAGTCGTGTACAGACAGACACCTGTCACCACTGCTGGTACGACTGATACCGGTGCTGGCACCGATGCTTCTCAAAACTCATCGTTACTGTCTTTCCTCGAACGATATAAGACCGTCGTGGCGCTGATGTGTCCAACTGTCCCTTCCGCCGCACCTCTCATGTCTGTCATGGTTACAACCAAGGATCACTTCGATATCCTTTCCGCTGCTACAGGCGGAATGGTAATGCGAGTAAGCTGCTAAGATTAATGTTTTCGTTTTATCTGAACCGCTCCTCTAGTATAGTGCAGGTTCGCCTGGTTTCGTGAAATAGGTTCCGCGTTTCAGACTAAAGAAGTAATCACCAGTTGCGACCATGACACTCTGTGTACGGCGGGTTTCGATCCACAAGATAACTTGCGTAACTGACTGACCATGTTGAAGGTGTATGAGTTCTTTCTGACTCTCGATGATGAAGTGAGAGCGGCCCATCTCGTGAACTTAGCTGTGTTTATTATCGAATCGCTAACACGATTGCCTTCATTTGAAGAAACGGCTAGTCTGGCCCTCTCGATTTACGGCCATTAAAGCTCTTTTTCTGGCCAATCGTTATCTACCCTTCTCTATCACTTTCAGTAACGCATTCTGTGCGCGATGCCATCTTCCAATCATTGTTGTCTGCTTACTCATCCTTGCTATTTCAACAGTTCTGATTCTTAACAAAACCGCCGACGCTCAGGTCAGTCCGGTCTAGAAGAAAATTCTGCGAAGTACTAACTTGTTCCCTTCGTCGTCATAGCTGTGCAAACCTGCATTGATTGCCATAGGATGTAAGATCGCTTAAGCTGCAATATCTACATTCTCATATCTCTTCTCCTCCAAATGGATGATAGTCATGTCCTTCTCTGGTTTCATTTTAGCTGAAGGTGAGCATGTAAAATGCCGCTAGTCTCATAGCTGAACTTAAAGAAAACGCCTAGTTGTTCTTGCTATGCGAGTGTTTGTTATTTGGCAAGCTAGGAGGTCCATCCTGATAATTGTTTCTTGTCTTCTTGGAGTACAACTCTCTCAACTACAGATTTTACTTACTTGCTTATTCAACTTCTTACTAGGCGAAGACGACGACAGCTTTCATAGTCACGTATTATTACCTGACGTCTGCTCGAGGTTTGTTCTTTTCTGCAATGGTCGCTCTGGTTTTCAATACGAGTGGCTTTGATGCAGTGTCTCCGATAAATCTATTCCACTCGGGCTGTGAAGCCGTCTTCGAAAAAAGGATAGAGTGGATAACTATATTCGTGGTTTTCTTTTTTGAGATAGGTATGTCCCTTTTCGTCCTGCACGTATGTTCAGCGTCCTGGATCTGCATCTCACATCACCAGCTATCCTTTCTCTTATGATCATTGCGAAGAGGGCACATCGTAAGCTGCCTGCCATCTCATCATCTTCCTCGCAGCACAAGTTTATCATGCTTCTACGAAGTTCGCAGGTCGCGCTCAGAATTGGTAGCGATTTTGGTAAAAGATGGTAAGTCGAATTTTGTGATGTCCCGTGTGAAATTGACTGTTGGTGGCAGGTATTCTCTATTGCATTTGCATCATGGGTAAGCGCATAGTATCTGTCCTGGCTCGAGCGTCTTGTGTCTCATTGAACGCTACTGCAGCTGTCAGTCTTGTCAATGTATTTGTCGTCAAACTCGCACCAGTAAGACTATCTGAGTGGCTAATGAGGAGTAAAGCTAACATATTATCTTATACAGCCTTTTATTTCGCCCTTCCTGGTCGTGTACGTACTAAAAGGCATATTTTATCGTGCCGAATACCCTTACTGATTAGTCACGCTTTTCCCAGCACGCAAGGAACCCTGCACAACATACTATGTACGCGACTACTTCTCCGCCTGCGCAGCGCAGACGAGAGGAGGCTTTCAGGTATTTCTCAAGGGGATGGACACATCATTCCTTTAGTCGCAACGAACAGCAGCAGAACAACCGTCTCGCAGTCGCAATGAGACTTCCTGTCTTAAGGAATATTCCAACTTTTGGTTGATTACTTATGGTCGCTAAATGCGGTGACACTTTAATTCTCAAATCGTCTGCAGGCGAGCACCAATGATAAATCTTATTTTCTACAAGAAAGCTGCAAAGAAAACCATCCAAGACCATGGTTCTTCGCTAGCTTAGCGATTTCTCAGTCCGTCATCTGTTAAGAATTGACCTGATTCCGGGAATATTCTTCAAATTGAAATTTTTGTTCTTCTACTGTTCGAGCTTGCTCAATGCATGTGATGGTCACCTTGAAGATGTCAAACATGAATATGACTCCCTAATTCTTTACAACGCTCAATATTTTGAGGCTACAAGATGACGAACCCTTAAATCGTCCGAGACATCTTCTATACATAATTTTGTTTTTGGATACAGAGCTTGCAGATCGATTTAAGAAAGTACCATACAGTTTTCCTTCGACTGCCAATGAAAATCTCGTTCAGCTCGATTAAAACTTCTCCATCTTCCATTTTATGACTCCCTTCAATAACGCAACAACATTAGGGAACATAGCAGTTGATGGCTGTCGAAGATAGTAAGAATAATTGATGACGAGTGAAGAATAACACTTACCATGCCGAGAACAAAAATCTGTGGATGGACCAAGACAACAAAAGGAGACTTGCGATGCTCTGAGGCATCCTCGAATGCCTAGGAGATTATGGTGATCAACAGCTTAAGGCTGGACAACGACCAGCTTCGGCGCCCGAGCAGCGTCAGCTTCCGCGGCTATTTGCCAGCAAGCCCGTCCGTCTCCACACCGTTTTCAGCTGAAGCTAAACAGTGCCGACCACAGAGGAATGCCACATTATGAAAGTCAAATGCTGGCTCCGTACGATGTCAACTTCCGCGGCTATTTGCCAGCAGACCTGTCCGTCTCCACACCGTTTGCGGCCGAAGCCGGACGGTGCTGACCACTTCGGAATGCCACATTATGGAAGTTGAGATGTCGCTCGAGTAGATGGTCAAGAATTCATAATATAGTGCCGTGAGGGAGGACATAGGTTGTGTGAGTTTAGGCGAGAGTGGGTCTAAGAGGGGAGAAATTAGCGGCAGAATTGTATGCCATCGAGTGGTCACTCACTCTAAGATACGCCATCATCAGTCGGTCCACAACTGGAGGACAAGACATTTAGAAACATAGGATCGTATGCGAGGAGGCCGTCGCGTCGCGAATGCGTAGCAAAATTCAAGTGGCAGGAATCAGGTGGCACACGCTGTTCGGCGGGACATGAGTGGAGGCTTCGATAGATGAAGGAATAGCTGCTTACTTGGAGTAGCAAGCAGCACGTGGAAGAGCCTCATGCTGAAGCGGGGGATTCGGTCGCAGAGGAGGTGGTGGTAGGAAGGGAAGAGAGGCTGACGAGTGAGGACGCGAAGGGACGCGACTTTATGCGGTTCCAAGCCACGTTCGAACTCCGATTGAAACATGATCGACTAGCCGGTTTCGGTATCCACCTGTCCTGTTTCGGACGTAGGCCGCAGATCCTCGGCGCTCGCATCGTAATCTTACAGCCTCAATTCACCCAACATGCTAATATACGTACAGTTGTACTGCTGCTACAGGACGTTGAGGCCTGAGCTTGCATATATCGTAATACAAACGCTGATGCTTAAAGCGCACAAGAGGTTACAGCCCATCATCATACAGCTTCCGCGCGAGCGCAACATAGAACCTCTCGAGGTCGAACTTCAGACGCGGGTCCTTCGGCTCTCGCGCCTTCTCCTCATCTACTCGCTTTTCTTCGGCTGCTTTGGAAGAAGCAGTAATGGGAACGGCACTAGAGGACTTCTTCAGCGGCACCTGCTCCGAGATCCAGTCGAACACAGCCGAAAGCTTGTCCGTCGACGACTTGAGCGCGGCATCCTCTGCATCAGTCTGCGATACTACCCGTGTATGTTTACGGCCTCGATTGAGCTCCTTTTCCTCCTTCCGCTCTTCTTCGCGCCACCACGCCACCCAGTCCCTCCAATTCACGTGCGCGAGCGGGTCCGACAAAGAGTTCCGTACCACACTCGGAAGCGAGAGATCCATGTTCCATTCGCCGTCGCGGCCGACGCTGCCACGCGCCCCACGCACATCCCAGTGATCGCAACCCTCAAGCGTGCCAAGGAACTCGCCCCAACGCGCACTGTCCACGCTCACAAGTCCATCGTTACCCCACTGCTCCCGTGCGGCGGCCTCCGGAGCGCATTGCGCACGCTTCTGCGCCTCGACGCCGTCAACTACTGTCTTCGGAAGCCACAGAGGGTGCCATACGCTCATACTTTTTACACGAGCGGCGACACTGTAGTAACGCACGCGCGGATCGTCTGGTGTTGCGGGGTTGAAGACACTCTCTAAATAGTCCGTGCTGAGGTTCGCATACGCAGGCGAATCAAGGATCGAGAGCAGCAGTGTCGTGAACGATGACGGGAGGCTAGCGAGCGAGAAAGCAAACGGAGATCGATTTGAGGCGTCCGGCGGGACCTGCCCATCTCTTTTCGCCTGCTGTCGAAGCTTCCCAATACCTATGTTGTTCTGTTTACAGGTGTAAGGCTCGTCCTCGTGAAGTCAGAAAATCGCGTACCGAGCACCAGTCCATGAATGGGCTGCCGCGATGAGGAGTGCAGATCGTAGTCAATGAAGCTGGGCGGTACTCCTCCGGTTTGACGTGGGATATGAGATGCCGACAGTCCAGCCCACCCATCGAGTGTGCAATGAAATTTATATCTTGCCCGAACGCGTTTTCGCGCAAAAACTTATCCATGCGTTCCGCACGCGATTCGATCGAACCCGTGCTGCACATTGAAGACGTGTAAGCATTTATCAGAAGACATATTAATGAACTTACCCAGGCACGCCTGTGACGATTACCTCTGCGCCAATCTTCTTTTTGAGCACCTTAAGCACGTTCGCCCAATAATGCAACTGGAGTATCGGGAAAGATGAAGGACCACGGACGTCGTAACCATATAATCCTTCATGACCTCTTACCATCAGTCCAAAGAGTCCAGTAGCACATGGGAAAGAAGCGCGCACCATGGCACAGAACGATCGGATAGCGAGGTTTCCGGACGGGATCAAAAAGGGTTGGGTTGAGCATGAGAGCATCTATCGGCGACAATGGTTCATTCGATCTGGCACCAGACGGTGGCGGTCTAGAGGAAGGGGGAGGAGCAGATTTCGGAGGGGAGTATTTCTCGTCTAAATCGGCGTCAGTCGAGTCGCTCTTGCTTGACTGGTCGAACGAAATAGAGTGCGCCTGACGGGGAGGTACAGACTGCCTCATGGTCATGTTCCATAGCCTCAGACGGCTCCAACGCGTATAATGAATCCCATCTGGGTTTCGATAATTGGCTGAGATTTATTTAATAATCCATCCTTCGGGTGCATGATGCAGGCGCAAACTTACCAAAAGTAACCCCACCACGGGTATCGTCCAGCTCTGAGTTCAGCAGCGATTCCGATCGTATGCGAGTGTTCTCGGAATCATTTGGAGCACCACTCCCCGCCGAAGTTTCTCTTCCCGCTTCAAGCTCTACCTTCTGCAACAAAAGGTACTGGTTTGAGACTGCGAGCGATGAGAAGACGTTGAACAGCTGTCGAAGGAAGCGCGCGACTGGAAGTGGGAGGGAAAGGTGATACATCGCCCTCTTCGCCGGCGAGTCATGAAAATGAGATAAAGACCAGTCCCCTCAGCAACGAGGACGCCTTGCACAGTTGATCCTCGACGATATAAGTAAACCGCGAGCGTTGGGGAACGTCGAGAGTCAAGATGGGCTCAAATTGGGGAGCGCGTCTCGGTGAACTCGGATGACGTATAGATCACGTGCGCGATCCCCGGAGTCCTCGGGCCTCGGTATTGGCCGTCTGCACCCGACTTTGCAAATCTGCAACATTGCACATACATGTACATACGTTTCCATGCTTGGTGAAACCGCCGCCGTCCACTACAATCTACTGAGGATGCTTGAATGACGGAAACATGTCTTCTTGTTCAGTTCGCCGGACTATCTATGGTTTTCCTGTTCTCTGTTTGCTCACTGTCCCTTTGCGGCGGAATACGGAATGTTGGCAAAACATTGGATATAGAAAAGATTATGGGTTGCAAACCGCTCCAAAATTTCATTCTCATGTTCCACCTTATTTTCATACCACCCATAAAGATGTAAAGATTTTACTCGTGTAAAAAATCGTGAGCGAGCAATTCACTTGTGCCAATTTAAGGATCTGTGAGAATTTTACGTGTCAGCAAGTCACTTGTGTAAAAAAAAAGTTTCTACATGTACTTTTGAGACTCTATATCGCCCATACAACTGAGTCCACCGATACAACTGCGTAAGGCGACTCGGATATCCAATCTGAAAAAGGTCTACTTTGCAGATCGGTCAACTCGCTTCCGCTTTTGTTCGTCCTTGCTAGAGCAATCCTGGCAGCAGACGGACTACGCAAATAGTGATGGCGCGTTATTTATCGCGCTTTCCCGCCTCATCTCGTCGACTTACCAACCAGCTATTTCCGCTCCTGTTCTCGCTGCAATGTTGGAAGCGCTCACGTCATCTCTAAAACACCTTGTCATTCCTCTGGCCGTCGTGATGCTCGCAATCTTGTGTTCATCTCAGTCGAGAAGCCACATTTTTGCAGGTTTCGTAGCTTCGAAAGGCCAACAAGTCAGCTCGGGGTGCACGTTTGCTGGCTACTGTGCGGCAGTTCTAAATTATGCCCATGGTTTGTATGCATTGTCCGACTCCCATTGCCTTTGCTCGAATTAAAGACAATATCTTCAAGAAATCAAGGAGACGTATAAAATGTTGGCCAGCATGCATCGTCTCATTCTTCATCCTGCAATTATCAATAGTTCTTCTCCGTACACTCCCCAACTTTGTCAACATGCTTCTCAAAGCTCTTGCTTCAACCGCAATTTGTCTGGCTACACTGTCTTCCGTGACTTCGGTTCGCGGCGCCCCTGCAGACACAAACAGTTCTTCAACCTCAAGCGGTACTGGTACTTTGAGTTCTCCTGCAAGTATCCCGTCAGACTCGAGCTCAAATAGTACTTTAAACTCAACCTCAAGCGGTACTGGTACTTTGAGTTCTCCTGCAAGTATCCCGTCAGGTTCGGGCTCAAATAGCACTTCAAACTCAACCTCAACTAATACGACGTCATCGTCTTCCGGACCACAATTTGTAATCTATAGCGACAAATCTGTGGAGGGCGTCGCTCCTGATGTATCTGACGTGGAGGGTTATACCGTCTTGTCCGTTCTCTCCCGATTCAACACTCTACCTTCAACTGACCTTCCCTTACTTCCTTCAGCGCTCTCTCGTTCCTTACAGGCAGTAGTGCAGTTGATCAAGCTGAAGCTTGGGCTAACCTTGATAATAGCACTCGCAATGACATTAAGAACAAGTACAATTCTGCAGGTATCAAGCTCATTGTTTCTGCCTTCGGCTCCACAATATCACCGACTACAAGTGGTGTCGATGCGACTCAAGTAGCCAACAACATGGCCACATGGGTGAAGACGTATGGTCTGGATGGCATCGATGTTGATTATGAGGTCAACTTCCGTTCTCTAATTGTCTGCCCTGCAATCTAACGCATTTATATTTTAGGACACCACTGCCATGAATGCCCAGGATGGTAAGGCCGAAGCTTGGCTGACGACTTTCACACAGACTCTCCGTAGCCAGCTCCCTCAAGGTCAATATATCCTGACACACGCTCGTATGGTTCTCTACCTTATGTGTCAAGTGCTCCTACGTTGACCGAGGTTTTCAGCTATGGCTCCCTGGTTCTCGACGACGAAGTACAAAAGCGGTGCTTACATGACTGTGAACAAGAACGTCGGAGACATGATTGATTGGGTAAGTAAGCGGATGTGCTAAAAGCATGTCTTCGATACTTACATACTTTCTTTAGTACAATGTTCAGGTAATTCGGCCTTTCGCACCCTAACTGTGACAATTCTGACCTCCCTTTTACTCTCGCATATGCAGTTTTACAACCGTAAGTATTTCTTCTCTTTCTTCCAACCATTTCGTATCCTAATATTATATTCGACAGAGATCGGCGACTACACCACCTGCGATTCTCTTCTGAACAAGGCCATTGAGAACCCCAATACTTCTCTTTTCGAGATCGCCGCATCGGGTGTTGATGTAAACAAGCTCGTCATTGGCAAGCCCGCAATCACATCGGATGCGTCAAACGGGTTCATAGATACAAACACTCTTGCAACTTGCATTGCTCAGGCCAAGCAGAAAAACTGGAACGCTGGTGCTATGGTCTGGGAGGTTCGTTTACGTCTGATTTCTGAGTTAAAAACTAGTTCTAGGTGTTGAATACTTTAATTGCAGTACCCCGATGCCAACTCAGCTTGGATCAAGACCGTCCGCGGTAGTGCGTTCCCCATAAGTTAATAGGTAAGTTCGCGTACGACGGTCTTGGATATACGGCTGGTCCTGTGATACTCGAAGTAAAGACGACACCCAATTAGTATTATGCTTAACTTATCGGTCGTAGAATGCATGGCGTCTATCGTGTATTATTATTCCATTCTTTTACATACAACCACAATGATAATAAATCACTTATAATTGCATGACTGAAATTTCTGTTGAAATACGAGGGGCGAGGTCGCCAGCAGTCGTGCACGGGGAGTCCGTTTGACCCGTTGGCGGTGGTGGGCCGTGGGCAAACGCAAGATACAAACCGTCCTAGTTGCTTACTAATCTATCTACCCGATATGTCCGTAACCCCAAAATCAGTTTCTGCGCGTTCGCAGAATTCCAACATTTTCTGACTCAAGTGCCGCACTCACTATTCAAGAATGAGATTTGCCGCCATACTATGTAGGAGGAGGCGCCTGAGTGACTATCAAAGAGATCTTGCAGTTAGCCGCGGCCACGCAACCGGCCGTAGGCTTTCGGTGTGACGTACGCATTCAATCTTGTGCTGGCACTATTATATCTCCGGCAGCTTCGACACGAGCTCGTATTCCGCTCGGCCCCATATATCAAATCCTTCACACTTGCTCAGAAGATCCCGAGCTGCAGCGACGCAACCATACTAGAAGGATTTCGCACTTTGTCCGAATCGCACTTTACTTGCGAATAGGCTTCCTAAGTTTTGATGGTGTTCATCAGCATTGGGCGACTCAACTACAGATATAAGAGTGTTTGTCTTCGGTATTCCGAGTCGTATGCATCATCTGAGACTCGCCTGAGAACATGCCACCACTGGATGAGATGCACACTGCTCAAATTGACAGCGATGGAACGCAATTTGCTTACATCGATTCAGGGGCGCCGCAATCCGATACTTACACGACTGTGGTTTGTGTACATGGGTATACTTTCAATGCACGTGAGTTTTGGAATCCTAGATAATGTTTTGTTTATTTGACCATAATATTCAACAGTGAACTTTTCCCGTTTGCTTCCCCTCGCTCACAAGCACGACCTTCGCATCATTGCTCCCAACCGGCGAGACTATGCTGGCTCAACGCCGTTCTCCGACATTGAGCTCGACGTGCTCAATGGGAAGGATGACCACGCCCATATGGATTTTCTCCAGAAGCGCGGCCTCGAGATAGCCCGTTTCCTGGTCTGGATAATCTCGGAGAAGAAGATCCCGCAATCAAATGGGACGTCTGGAGGACTGGCACTTCTGGGTTGGTCGTTGGGGAACGTTACGACACTGTCCTTCTTAGCCCATTTAGGCTCGTACCCACAAGAGATAATAGCTACTCTGGAGCCCTACCTCAGAACGTTTTGTTTATACGGTTGGTGAGCATTTTATTATACATGAACTTGCTATTTACCAGTGTCTCTTAGATATCCAGAACACATATTTGGGATATCCGAGCCCGGAAGGCGCCTATTCTCCCTTCTCCGATCCAGAGATCCCGCAAGACATGGTCGACGCGGCTTTCGCGAAATGGATATCATCATATTACGCACACCCTGCGTATTCTGACATCTCCGCCGGCGGAACGTCGCCAGGTTGTTCCATCGAAACTCTGCAGGATCGCACACCAGGGAATCCTTACCGCAGCTGCACAACAGACACCCTCACTGCTGAGGAGTTATTTTTAGTTACCGACTTAGCACCGGCCGCTCGCTCGGAGCAGAAGATGGTCTGGAACATCCAGCTTCCTACCTTTCATGACCAGGCTCGACGCGCACTGCTCTTCAGAGACAACGAATATTTGCTGCCAGAGCTGAACATCTGTTCTGTTTATGGGCTCGCGTCCGAGTGGGACGTTCAGTGGGCGGTGTGGGAGCTCGAGAAGGACTACACTAGGTGGCGGGCGGAGGGTATACGAGTCAGGCCGGTCAAGTTCATGCCCGTTGAGGGCGGGAATCACTTTGTGAGCTCTGAAGTAGCTTATTTGTCTCAACAGTGCACTTCACTGACAAGTTTTCAGATACATTGGGACGACGCAGATAAATTTCTGAAGATGTTGAGGGATGTAGTCGGCGCGTGATGTTCTGGCTCCTGAATACTAGCCGATGCAGTCAGCTTAAAATATTGTACTGTACATGTTTGCTAGGCTACGAACTCGATTGTTGATGGTGGCGACTCGTAGTCTCCTGTTAGATATTTTGTTTATACCAATTGTGTTTTTCGAGTATTAACGGCTTTTATCGGAAAAGCTATATGCAATTCAAAGGTCTCAAGAGACGACCGACAGCGACAGCAATAAGTATGCTCCATCTGCAGAAGATCTGCACGCCACGCTTGTCCAGAAAGGGACCGATAATGCTCTAGTCGATCACGTTTCAATCGGAGTTCAAACATGGTCTGTGGTCGTCCCCTCGCGTCCTCACTAGCCCGTCTCAATTCTGTGTCTACGTCTGTATCTACGCCGGCAGAGAAATCCAGTCAGGGTCTGACCGTTGGCTTGGGTCGACCAGGAAGTTGGTGCGTTTCCTTTTTTGGCGATAACGCCGGTCGTGCCTTAAACACACGAGATACACCTCCAGAGTTGTATCTCGTGTGTCTAAGGCGTCGGAGTTCTAACCGCAATCACGGCTCGTCGGCAAAAAATGGATGTACAGGTGGGTCAGAAAAGTCTTCGGCCCCCCTAAAAAAGGAAGGCGGTTCCCGCCTGCGTAGCAAACGACGCGGGCGTCGTTTCACGCCACTCACGATTGTCTATGGTACGCTGCCAACTCAACTCATCCAGAAAAACAAATCAATACATAGTTTTTGTTTCTCATATGTATCTTAGGCAAAGGCTCGCATAGCTACAAGGTGTTTCTTGACGTTTTTCTGTGTGAGCGACGCATAAGGGAACCACTTTCCTTTTTTAGGGGGGCCGAAGACTTTTCTGACCCACCTGTAAATGGATATGACACGCTAAGTCAACGTGTGATGGCATGTCACATGCAACGTCACTCTGGCACTGAAAGGTGCGTATCATCCTTGAACAAACTCAGATGGCTTGCTTTGGTGCATATAGCTGAGCTTAAGTATGTCAAGATATCCCTTCTCCATTTTTTTTGGCAGAAACATGCCTCAGGGACAGAATATCGTAAATAATGAATTATGCACCATGCAGCTGCAGAAAGTCAACCGGATTAGGCCACTTTCAAGCCCCGCTCTGATCCCTCAGCAAGCTCGAGAAGGTCTCATTTCTCACGCTGTATATCTACTCCGGTTACTATAACACCGGTTACCCGATGTCCATGCCGAACTCGTAGATACAGACAAATCAGATACAGAATTGAGACGGGCTACTTATCAGCCTGTCTCTCCCTCCTACCACTAGCTCCTCTGCGAGAGAAGTCCCCGCTTCAGCGTAAGTTTCTCTCAGCTGCCGCTTGCTACTCCAAGTAAGCAGCTGCTCCTTTACTTATCGAAGGTCGGATAGCGCGTGCTACCTGATTTCCTGATTTCTGCCACTCGAACCTCACTATGCATTCCGCGACGCGAAGACCTCTGTATACAGCCCTATATCTCTCAACGTCTTTTTCCCCGGCGTATCGGCCGCTAATCTTCCCCCACTTAGATTAACTCTCGCCTGACTTGCTCAATTTACATTCTTCCTTACGGTACTATATTATAATCTCTGCTCGGGCGACCTCTCAATCTCCATAATGTGGCATTCAGATACGGTAAGCACCGTCCGGATTCGTCTACAAACGGCGTGGAAACGGACGGGCTTGCTGTAAAATAGCCGCGGAAGTTGACGCTTCTCGGATGCTTGGTCGAAGCGAGTCGGTGTGCAACATTAAGCTGCTGATTAAGATAGCCCCCTAGGCGTTTGGGAATGCCTCATAGCATCGTAAGACACTCTTTTTTGTCTTGGAGCGTTTATAGTTCGCTGCTTTTCGTATGGTACGTGTTATCTTCTATTCGCTTGTACATGTATATGCTCTCAATATCCACTACAGCCATAAATTACCGTGCTATATACGACGTCACGTTGTAGAAGGGACTGATGAAGGGGAAGAAGGAGAAGGTCTCTGAATTTCTAGTGATTACATTTGCGTTCCGTTAAGGGAGTTTTGACAACTGTAATTAAAAAAAGCACATTATACTGCTGTCAAATATTATTTGCTCTCTCATTAATTCATTCTTAGGATGTCCCTCTTGGGTTTGCAAAGAGAGGTCCTGACTCTCTTCGCTGCACTAATTTTTTTTTCTTGTTTCTGTAAAGTTGTGATTGGTTCTCGATGAGCAATATAACATGACGGTTTCGTGACGTCTAGGTATGTTTTAAACCTGACGCGGGCGCGGGCATCTTGCTCTTCGTGTGAATCTACATTTATCAAAGTATCAGCTGTACGTACTAGCGGCTCCGTCTGAATCACCCAATCTGTGTTAATAATTACTGATGGGGAAAACTAAGCGTCATCGATTTAACCGTGAACTGGAATATAAAAGAACGACTGTTTTCGTTGCAAATCGCTCTGAGGCCCGCCTGAAAGCATGTCATTGTCGAATGAGATGCAGACCGCGCAGATTGACGGTGATGGAACGCAATTTGCGTACGTTGACTCAGGGGCGCCGCAATCCGATACTTACACGACTGTGGTTTGCGTACATGGGTTTACTTTCAATGCGCGTAAGTTTCGGAATTCTGAATAAACCTTACTCGGCTGACACCTCGATATTCAACAGTGACCTTCTCTCGTTTGCTTCCCCTCGCTCACAAGTACAACCTTCGCATTATCGCGCTTAATCGGCGAGACTATGCTGGCTCGACGCCATTCTCCGACGCTGAGCTCGACGTAGTCAGAGGGAAGGATGACCATGCTCACAAGGATTTTCTCCAGAAGCGCGGCCTCGAGATAGCTCGTTTCCTGGTCTGGGTCATCTCGGAGAAGAAGATCCCGCGTACCAGTGAAGACGGGACGTTAGGAGGGCTGGCACTTCTGGGCTGGTCGTTGGGGAACGCTACGACACTGTCCTTCCTGGCTCATCTGGACTCGTACCCGCGCGAAGTAATAATTGCGCTGGAGCCCTACCTTAAAACATTCTTCCTATATGGTTAGTCAGTTTCTCATCGTGTGTTCTGGCCTTGCTATTCACTAGTGTCCTATAGATGCGCCGAACCAATTCCTGGGATACCCGAATCCGGGAGGCGGCTATTTTATTTTCTCCGACACGGAGATCCCGCAGGACAAGGTCGGCGCGGCGTTCGCGAGATGGGTATCGTCGTATTTCACACACCCTGCGTATTCCGGCATCGCTACCGGTGGAACGCCGCCAGTCCGTTCCCTCGAGTCTCTGCAACAACGCATGCCCGAACGTCCCTACCGCGTTTGCACGACAGACACCCTCACAGGTGAGGAGCTCCTCCTGATTACCGAGACGGCGCCGCTCGTGCGCTCGGAGCAGCAGTTCGCCGAGAACATCCAGGTCGCCACCTTTGGCGAGCAGGCGCGGCGGGCGCTGCTCTTCGGAGCCAACGAGGATTTGCTCCCAGAGCTAAATGTCCGTCATGTCTATGGGCCCGCGTCCGAGTGGCACACACAGTGGGCGGTGTGGGGGCTCGAGAAGGACTACGCTACGTGGCGGGCGGAGGGTAAGCGAGTCAGGCCGATCCAGTTCATACCCGTGGAGGGCGGGAACCACTTTGTGAGCGCCGAAGCGGCTTATTTCTCTTGGCTCGGCCTCTCGCTGACGAGCTTACAGATGCATTTGGACGAGCCGGATATGCTTTTGAAGGTCTTGAAGGATGCAGTCAGTGCGTGATGCGCTGTCTCCTAGATGCTCGCTTGAGATAATATTAAGCCTGCGGGCCCCGGACGTTAAGAATGTTTATTTTTTATGTAATATATCTCTTTTGCGACGGCTCTGTTCTCGCTGGAAGTTGTCAAGATTTGTCTTCCTAGTCGTGGGCTGACTGACGATGGCGTGTCTCAAGATGGGCGGTCAGCCAGCCTGACCTGTCTGAGACGTTTCAGAATCTGACGTGGGCGCGGGCATGCTGGTCTTCCTTTCCCGGCATCCGAGTTCCGGTTCGTCTTGGATATGTCTTGCAGACCGAGTGCGTGAGATATGGCGCGAGCTGCACAGTACCCATCTTTGTCGGTCGATAAATGTTCGAATGCAGAGAGAATAACCATCCTGAGATCCGTCCGCTTGTTCTATTCAGAGCATAAGTAAGTGAGTACAGCGACAAAGGGATAAGAAAAACAACAAAGAATAAAAAAACCGGTCCGAAAACGTTCAGAAGCATTACAACAGCGAAATAGGTTAGCTATCCTTAGGAATATGCGGCATCCTAACCTGCCAAAAACCGTCTGTCTACGACGGACACCTGCAGTCCGGATAGTTGTCCGCCCCGCGCCCGACAATCTCGTCGATCCGGCCCTCCAGCACGCGCACGCGGAGGCACGCGGCGGCGCCCGCCTCCCCCGCGCGCACGCCGAGGCGGTCGAGCACCAAGTCAACGAGGTCCCACCCCGCGCGCAGCGCGCGCCCCGCGCCGTCGACCGCGCCGGCGCGGCGCACGGCGCGCGGGGCGGGGCGGCGGCACTCCGCGACGTCCGCGTGGTCCGGGCACGGCAGCCGCTTCCCGTGCGCGGGCCACCCGCCGCCCGGCGCGCACGGCGCGTATGCCCACGCGACGCTGCGCCCGTGCGGGCGGATCGTGCGCAGGAGCGTGTGCGCGTGGGGCGGCGGCTGCGGGGCGCTGCTGCTGGGGGCGAACTTGGCGCTGCCCGCGCTGCTGGGCGCCGCCGCGGAGAGCGCGGCGAGCGGCCGGGCGGCGGCGCGCTGCGCGCGCTGGAAGCGGCGGATGGAAGCGGCGGAGGCGGGCGGCGCGTCCGGGTGCGCGTGGTCCGTGGCGGCCTCGGCGGCGGGGAAGGGCGCGAGCGTCGGGCGGGGCAGCGTGGAGTAGTCGGCGCTGATGCCGAGCGTGCGGAGGGGCGCGCCGGGGAACGCGCGCGCGGCGAGCACGAGGAGGCCCGGGAGGTGGCGCGCGGCGTCCGTCTCGGCGAGGAAGCGCAGGAACGGCGCGTCGCTCTCGTCATCGTCATTGTCTGTTCGTGTGTGCGGATCGTATGAGCACGTTTGGGGTTTGAGACGGGGTGGGGCACTTGCCGTTTTCCGCCGGGGCGGCGCAGTCGGTGTTTGACGTGGAGTCGACGGACTGGCATTCTTCTGTGCAGTGTGACAGGCGTCTGCAGCCTGCGCACCATCGCAGGGGTTGCCAAGGAGCCTCCGTCTTGAATATGTCGGGATTGGAGTGAGCACGTTTCGGGGAGACACCGGCGGGGAAGACACGTACGCACATTGTTACAAGATGATTCGAATATCCGGAGGACGATGAAGCGCTCCAAAAAGAGATCCGCGAATGCCTTCCATTCCTTAGCAAAACAACTATGTTCGAGTTTCTTCTGCAGGCGGCCTTCGGGGATTGACATGAAGGCGTCGGCTAGCGTGTGGATGAGGGAACGAGACAGTAAACAGTGGACCATGTGTGTAGCCAGGAGCTGCCTAGCTCTTTCGAGAGCGCCTTTCCGGAGTGCAGGGAGGACGGGCGCGGAGTCGACGAACGCCTGGAGAAAGCCGTACTGGAGAGCCTGGGACGCGTAGAGCGAGGTGGGTATGATCTTCAGGCGGCTGTAGTAGAAATTTATGAACTCCTCGAGGACGAGGACCTTCTTCGCGTCCGCACCGTTGATGCCCCTGCCCGCGAACGCGGCGAAGATTCGTGTGACGGCGGGCACCTCGCCGCCGTCGAGCAGGCCCTGGCGCAGCGGGTGCGGCGCGCACGCGGACAGCACGCCGAGCGTCTGCAGCAGCGCGCGCAGCGCCGCGTAGTCGACGGGCGCCGTCGTGACGCACGCGCGGAGGCGCGCGAGCGCGAGCTGCGCGACGTGGGCTGCGTCGAACTTGGCCGCGCGCAGGAGCGTGTCCGCGAGCAGCCGCGTGCGGCGCGCGTCTCCCGCGGCCGCGCGGAAGACGGCGCGCAGCGCGGTGTCCGCACCCGCGCCCGCATCGCGCGAGTCGGCACGCAGCCAGAGCTGCGCGGCGAGCGTGCCCGCGCGGGCGTCGCGGAGGGGCGGCGCGCCGGAGACGGCGTACGCGGCGGCGAGCACGGCGGAGGGCGCGGCGAGGGCGGCGGGCCAAAGTGTGTCGTGCGGGGGCGGGGCGAGGACGCAGACCTCGAGGACGCGCAGGGCGCAGTCGAGCACGGCAGGCCAGTGGCGCGCGAGGGCGACGCGGAGGGGGCGGTCGGCGGCGAGAAAGGGGCGCAGGGCCGCGAGCGCGGCGAGGGCGCCGACGGCGAGCGCGAGCGCGGGCGAGGGGTGCCGCGCGGCGCAGCAGCTGCGCACGGCGTAGCGGTAGGCGGGGCGCTGTGCGGGCGCGAGGTGGGCGCAGAGGGCCTCGAGCGCGGGGCGGCCGAGCTGCGGGGGAAGGGCGGCGGGTGCGTGCGCGGCGAGGGCATGCACGGCGGGGAGGTAGCCGTCGGCTGCGCGGGCGACGGCGACGGCGGGGTCGGCGCGGAGGAGGTCGTCGGCGTCGTGCTGGATGGCGGCGAGCTGGGCGTCGGAGAGGATGGGCATGGCTCTTCCACTTCTATGTGAAAAGAAGGCGTACTGTAGACGTGGACAACTTTACCCCCCGTGCGAACATCATGCCTTTGTCAGTGTCTCCCATGGCCGCCGCCGACCCCGCCGACGACGTCCCCGACGTCCCCGACGCCGCCCTCGCCGCCCTCGACAAACCCGGCCACGCCAGCTTCTGCATGCGCTGCCTGTACGGCCTCCCCGCCGCCATGGCCGAGGCCGACTCCTCGCGGTGAGCAGCCCGCGCCCGCGTCCGTCTTTGGTTTTGGGGTCTGACGCGCGCGGCGCCCAGCATCGCGGTCGGCTTCTACTGCCTCGGCGCGCTCGACCTGCTCGGCCTGCTCGACGCGCGCGTGCGCCCCCCGGAGCGCGCCGCGTGGCGCGCGTGGGTCTGGGCGCAGCAGGTGCCGCGCCCCGTGCGCAGGTGAGTGCGCTTCCCCCGGAGAAACAGCATCGGTGACGACGCGTCGATAAAGCGCAGGCGCGGATGCGCACGAGCACGAGCACGTCGGCGGGTTCCGCCCGGGCCCGTTCATGCGCGTCGAGCGGGTGCGTTTTCCTCTCTTCTCGCTTTCCCCCGTCAGACTGACCGTGCGCGCAGGAGGCGCCCGCCGCGGACGCGGACCCGCCGCACCTCATCATGACGTATACCGCGCTGCTCGCGCTCGCGGTGCTGCGCGACGACTTTGGCGCGCTCGACCGGCGCGGGCTCGTCGGGCTGCTGCGCGCGACGCAGCAGGCGGACGGGAGGTGCGTTGCGTCCGGCGCTCTTTCGGCGCGTGTGTATGCGTTTGGACTGACTGACGGGCGCAGCTTCACGGCGCGCCCCGGGCAGGGCGAGGCGGACCTGCGCATGGTTTACACGGCGTTCGTGATCTCGGCGATGCTGGACGACTGGCGCGGCGTCGACGTGCCGCGCGCGCTCGGCTTCGTCCATCGGTGCCTCGTGCGTTCCCCGACCGAGGGCTTTTTTTTTCCTCATGTAAAATTTTATTGACTCGCCCCCCTGCAGAGCTACGAAGGCGGGTTCGGCCAGGCGCCGGGAAACGAGGCGACAGGTGCGTCAAATTTGTTCTATTTTCTATTCTCTTTTCTCGTGGATTTTTCTTATCTACGGAGGCACGGCCGCCTCGTCCCTTATCTCTGCCCGCGCCGCGCTCCCACATATTCAGTTCCCAACCAAAAACAAATAGCCTTTTGGATATTAGCCTCGCTATCGCACGCTTACGCTTTCTTTCTTTATGTTCTTTCCGCAGGCGGGCCGACGTACTGCGCGCTCGCGGCGCTCGCGCTCGCGCCGGCGGCCTACGCGGAGCAGGCGGTGCTCGGGGATGGGGCGCGGCGGCGGACGCTGCGGTGGCTCGCGCAGCGGCAGTCGGGCGCGGAGGGCGGGTTCGGCGGGCGCACGGAGAAGGGCGCGGACGCATGCTACAGCTTCTGGTGCGGCGCGGCGCTAGACGTGCGTTATCCATCCCATTATGAACTGTTGTTGTGTTTTACTGAGTGCGGGGGCGAACAGATATTGGGCGCGGGCGCGCTCGTTGCGCGGGCGCCGCACGCGGGGTTTCTGGCGGGGTGCCAGTTCCGCGTGGGCGGGCTGGCGAAGGCGCCCGGGGAGCTCGCGGACCCGTACCACACGTACCTGGCGCTCGCGGCGCTGGCTCTGTACCCGCCCGACGAAGGAGAGGGAGAGGAGGACGCGAGCTGGCGGCTGCCGCGGCTGGACGCGCTGCTGAACGCGACGGAGGAGACGGCGGCGTGGGCGCGGGCGAAGATTTCTGGGAAGGGCTAGCTAGTGGTAATAATGTAATTTCTGATTTCTTTTTTTCTTTTCGGATGGGCTCCCGGGACCGGATCTTGAGACATATGTCCGAGAGCGAGACCATCCAGACGGATCTTAGCCATTGTTTGCGTGGTTTTCGCCAGGGCTGCGAACGTGCTCGGCGAGACAAATGAGCGTGAACGTGGTCAGGAGAGACAGCAGCTCACCAGCTCGCGACACGATGGCGAGGACTAGACTACACACTTGATCACCTGCAGGGTCCCTCCGTACTTAAACATCTTCCTCTTTCTTTTTCTTTTCTTTTTTCTGCATTAACTTGCGCATGTCGTCCTCCAACACATCCAACGACGCCGCCGCCGCGCTCGGCGCGCGCGACGCCAGCGCTCACGTCCTCCAGAACGCTCCCGGATACACCACCCCCGTCTTCGCAGGCAAGGCCGCCCAGCGCGCAGCCGTCGAGCGCCTCGTCGCAGCCAGCGGCTTCGTCCCCGCGCCCCTCGTCGCCCACGAGGTCGCCTGGTTCTACGACAACCTCGGCATCGACGACACCTACTTCGCCGGCGAGCAGCCTGCCGGCGTCGCCGACCACATCCTCGCCCTCTTCGGCGCCAAGATCCTCGCCTACACAAAGCACGACCCCGCCGCCCTCTCCGTCGAGCTCGAGAAGATCGCACCCGACGGCAGCGGCGCGACGTTCATACACACCAGCGCCCCCGGTGTCTCCGCCACCACAGGCCCCGGTGCGACCTGCGAGCGCCGCATCGACGCCCTCTTCCTCGACGAATCCACCCCCGCCAAGTGCTACCGCCTCGAGACATACCGCTCCGGCGGCGGCGTCTCCGCGACCGCACCCCAGCAGCTGCGCTGCTACTTCATCTCCCGCTGCACCTTCCCCGCCCCCGCGACCTCCGGGCCCGACTCGCAGCCAAGGACGCTGCCCGACGGGTCGACTGACATCCGCGCCGTGTCCGATCCCGTCTTCCTCGAAAAGGTCACCAAGAACACGCTCGCGATCTACCAGGCCGTGCTCGCGAGCGTCGAGCGGCGCTTCGGGCCCGTCATCGAGGCGTTCGACGTCGAGGGCTCGCGCGAGAAGCGGCTCGTCATCGGCTTCCGCATGGGCGGCACCACCGCCTTCTTCTCCGCGCTCGCCGACCTCTACCACTTCTACGCGCTCTACGCCTCGCGCAAGTACGTCGAGCAGTTCTCCAACGGCGTCACCATCATCTCGCTCTACCTCAACCCGCTGCCGGACGCCCCCGCGGGCGTCCCGCCCATCGAGCACGCCGTCGTGCAGGTCATGAAGGAGGCGTCCCTCCTCTTCTGCCTCCCCGCGAACCCCTTCTTCCGGCGCGCCGACGGCGCCCGCGCGGGCCACGCCGTGCAGGAGGCCACGTACGCGTACGCCGGCTGGGTCTTCGCGCAGCACTTCTGCAACCGCCTCGGCCCCGCGTACCTCGCGCTGCGCAACACGCTCGACGCCGCGAACCCGTCCCACGCGGAGGTCCTCAACGACATCAAGCGCCGCTTCCGCGAGGAGACCTTCACGCGCGAGAGCATCATGGACGTCGTCGCCGCGCACCCCGCGCTCGTGCGCCTGCTCTACGTCAACTTTGCCATGACGCACTACCCGCACGCCGCAGGCGGCGAGCTCGTGCCGACGATCTCGTTCCAGCGCCTGCAGGTCGCGCAGCCGCTCTCCGACGCGGAGCTGCTCGCGCGCATCCGGCGCACGGCTGCGAACGCGCACGCGGTGCAGGTGCTCGAGAGCTTCCTCGTGTTCAACAAGGCCGTGCTCAAGACGAACTTCTACCAGCCGACCAAGGTCGCGCTCGCGTTCCGCCTCGCGCCGGACTTCCTCCCCGAGGCCGAGTACCCGACGCGCCCCTTCGGCATGTTCTTCGTGCTCGGCTCCGAGTTCCGCGGCTTCCACATCCGCTTCCGCGACGTCGCGCGCGGCGGGATACGTATCGTGCGCTCGCGGAATAAGGAGTGCGTTTCTGCCTCCCCTCTTCCTCTTCTTGTTGTCCGTTTCGCTTCTTTTGCTGATTGAAGGGGACGTGCAGAAACTACTCGATCAACCAGCGCCAGCTGTGCGTGCTTTCTTTTCCCTTTGCTTTTGTACGCCTGCTGACGGGGGGCGGCGCGCAGGTTCGACGAAAATTACGCGCTCGCGGCGACACAGTCGCTCAAGAACAAGGACATCCCCGAGGGCGGGGCGAAGGGCACGATCCTGCCTAGCCTCGGCGCGAACCCGCGCGTCGCGTTCGAGAAATACGTCGACGTAAGCCCGCGTTTCTGTCCTCTCCCGTGCCTGCATGTCGATCACGCTAATGGTACGCGGCGCACAGGCCGTCATCGACCTCCTCATCCCCGGCCAGAGCCCGGGCATCAAGGAGCGCCTCGTGGACCTGTACAACAAACCCGAGCTGCTGTTCTTTGGGCCGGACGGTGCGCGCGTCTCCGGCTGTGTGCCTGCACTCTCTCATACTGACTATATGCGCGCGGATTATCACAGAGGGGACCGCGGACATGATGGACTGGGCAGCGCGTACGTCCTCCCCCTCTTACACCTCTTTCCGCGGCCGCTCGCTGACACACACGGCGACACCGCGCACACAGTGCACGCGCGCAGCCGCGGCGCGGGGACGTGGTGGAAGTCGTTCACGACGGGCAAGAGCGCCGCGCTCCTCGGCGGCGTGCCGCACGACACGTACGGCATGACGTCGCTCTCCGTACGCCAGTACGTGGTCGGCATCTACGCGAAGCTCGGCCTGCGCGAGCGCGACATCACGAAGGTGCAGACCGGCGGGCCGGACGGGGACCTCGGGTCGAGTGCGTCCTCTTTTGTTTACTTGTTTCGCTGTGCGGTGCTGACTGCGGGCGCAGACGAGATCCTGCTGAGCAGCGACAAGACCGTCGCGATCATCGACGGCAGCGGCGTGCTTGCGGACCCCGCGGGGCTCGACCGCGCGGAGCTCGTGCGCCTCGCGAAGCTGCGCGTACCGGTGGCGCACTTCGACCGCGCGAAGCTCGGCAAGGACGGGTACGTCGTGCTCGTCGAGGACCAGGACGTCAAACTCCCATGTGCGTTTCTACCTGCTATCGGCCCTCTGCGTGGGGGGCGGACGGACGGCTGACTGACTGACGTGGTTGATCTCTTGCGCGACGGCGTACACAGCCGGCGAGGTCATCGTGGACGGCACGGACTTCCGCAACACCGCGCACATGCGCTTCAAGGCGGACTTGTTCGTGCCGTGCGGCGGACGGTGCGTGCCCCTGCCCGCGCTCGCCGGTCCATAAATAATATGCTTATCTGCCTAAATATACGCACGCGCTTGCTTCCCCGCAGCCCGGAGGCTGTGAACATCTCGAACGTCGCGTCGCTGATCGACGGCGAGGGCAAGCCGCACTTCAAGTACATCGTCGAGGGCGCGAACCTGTTCCTGACGCAGCAGGCCCGGCTGTACCTCGAGAAGCGCAGGGTCGTGCTCTTCAAGGACAGCTCCGCGAACAAAGGCACGTCCCGCACGCCCCTTGTGTCCACCCGCCTGCAGCCGCTGACCCCTTTTCTTTTTTCTTTTCTTTTTTTGCGATCGCCTCGCCAGGTGGTGTGACGAGCTCCTCGCTCGAGGTTCTCGCGGGCCTCGGCCTTTCGAACGAGGAATACCTCGACCTCATGGTCTTCAAGGACGGCGCGCCCTCGCCCTTCTACCGCGCGTACGTGCGCGACATCCAGGAGAAGATCACCGCGAACGCGGCCGCGGAGTTCCAGTGCATCTGGCGCGCGGGCGCGAGCGCCGCCGCGCGCCCGCGCACGCTCGTCTCGGACGAGCTCTCGGGCACGCTCAACGCGCTGCAGGCGGAGCTCGAGGCGTCGGACCTCTTTGACGACGTGCCGAGCCGCCGCGGCGTGCTGCGCCGCGCGATCCCGCGCACGCTCGTTGACCAGGTCGGGCTCGACGCGCTGCTCGCGCGCCTGCCCGAGCCGTACCAGCGCGCGCTGTTCTCGAGCTGGGTCGCCTCGCACTTTGTGAGTGCATCCGTTTTTTTCCCCTCAGCAGCCGCTCGTCTAGAGGAACGTGCTGACCGTGCACTGCCCTTTTTGCCTTTTTTACCGCTGCAGATATACAAGTACGGCGTGAACGGCTCGAGCGTGGACTTCTTCCACTTTGCGCGCGAACTTGCCGCGTGAGCGCGCGCGCGCAGGGGGCGCCCCTGCCTCGCGCCCACCGCCCTCGTGTGCACTTTTTGTGTCCCGCTGGCGCCCCGCGTCTTGCTTGGGCTCCCGCCCCTCCCCCCTTCGTCGACGGACTGTGTTCATGCTTTTTTGTTTTGTTTTGCCGCCTGTATGTATCATATAAATCGCGAGGCAGACGGCCCGCTGGGAAAAAAAATAAAATGGCAGAAGAAGATAGGATTGTACATCTATGCGCGTGTTCTGGGAGCTTCGGTCTCGCTCTTCTACGCGATGCATCGAAAGCACTATGGAGTTCAATGGGTCGAGCGCTCGGCCGTCGGGCAAGTCTAGATATATAAGGAGTAGACTCGGCTCTGGGAGGTATGTACATGTACAGTGGTAAATATGTAAACGCGTTTTTTGTTTCGCGGAAATTTGCCTCCGAAAACGCGACCAGACCTCGTTCGAGCTCCGTTTCAAACGTGATCGACTAGCGCTCTGGCATGCCTCTTTCTGGATAACTGTGACGTGCATATTTTCGGCGGTCCACACTTATTGCTGTCGCTATCGCCCGTCTCGTGAGACCCTCTAGGCGCATATGCAATTTCCCATGAAAAAAAGAGTCACCATGAACGAGTTATTTATGGGAGGAAACGTCCTCAAATAGCGGACCCATAGCCTTGGTGTTATTTCAAGTTGACTGTATCAGCAAGAGACAGCGCATCACGAGCTGACTGCTTCCTTCAGGATCTTCAAAAACATATCTGCGTCGTCCCAATGCATCTGAGAACGCGTCAGCGGGGTGCACTGTTGAGAACCATTGAGCCGCTTCGGAGCTCACAAAGTGGTTCCCGCCTTCGACGGGTATGAATCTGGCCGGCCTGGCCCGTTCGCCCCCTGCTCTCCACTTGGCGTAGTCCTTCTCCAGCTCCCACATCGCCGACTGCTTCTCCCAGTCGGACGCTAGCCCGTAAACGAGACGTATTTTTAGCTCTGGGAGCAAACCTCCTTTGGCTCCATAGAGCAGCGCCCGACGTACGTGGTCGTGGGAGGTAGAGAGCTGGATGTTGAAGGTCAGCTGCTTCTCCGAGCGAGCGAGTGGTTCGGACTCGGTAATTAAGAGGAGCTCCTCGGCGGTCAGGGTGTCTGCGGTACAAACACGGTAGGGATTCTCGGGTGTGCGATCCTGCAGAGAGCCGATAGAACGACCGGCAGAGATATAAGAATAGACAGGGTGAGTGTGATACGATGATATCCATTTTGCGAAAGCCGCGCCGAGGATGTCTTTCGGTATTTCAGGGTCGTTGAAGAGCAAATAGGCGCCTTCCGGACTTGGATATCCCAGAAATATGTTCGGGACATCTAAGAGACACTAGTGAATAACAAAGACAGAAGGTACAACAAAACGTTCACTGACCATATATAAAGAATGTCTTAAGGTAGGGCTCCAGTGCAGCTATTATTTCTCGCGGGTATGAGTCCAGATGAGTTAAAAACGACAGCGTCGTAACGTTCCCTAACGACCAACCCAGTAATGCCAGTCCTCCAGACGTCCCGCCACTGATACGAGGGATATTATTCTCCGAGATGACCCAGACTAAAAAGTGAGCTATCTCAAGGCCGCGTTGCCGAAGGAAATCCCTATGAGCGCGGACATCCTTCCCATTGAGTACATCGAGCTCAGTATCGGAGAATGGCGTTGAGCCAGCATAGTCTCGCCTATTGAGCGCAATTATGCGAAGGTCGTGCTTGTGAGCTAGGGGAAGCAGGCGAGCAAAATTCACTGTCAAGTATCGAGATGTCAGAAGAGTAAAGTTTATTCAGGAATCCGAAACTTACATGCATTAAAAGTATACCCATGTACACAAATCACAGTCGTGTAAGTATCGGATTGCGGCGCCCCTGAGTCGATGTACGCAAACTGCGTTCCATCTCTGTCAATCTCAGCGGTCTGCATTTTATTCGGTAATGGCATGCTTTTAAGTGAACCTCAGAGAGATTCGGAACGAAGACAGACGCTCTTTTATGTCCCACTTCACGTCGAACCATCGACGCTGAGTGAGTGCCATCAGGATCCAGTAACACAAGTCAGGGAGGTAAGCTCTGAATACAGTTGATGTTCTGATAATGCATAACCACATTTCGGTTATGTAATAGGTAATACATAAGCATTAGAGAATTAACTTAAAATCATTTATTATCTGTAATTTATAGTCACTGTACTGTGACAAACTGTGATATGACTAAGATCAAAAACACCTTATGAAACTCGCCAAGATTGGAAATTACCTGCTAAATGGCTCCTGCTCGGGGTCTACGGCCCTCGGAACCAAAACTGTATATCTGGTAGTCGGCTTCAGAATTTTACGCAAAATAGGTCGTTTACAGGTGGATGTAGAAAATGACGAACCACGTAAGCGATCATCGCTTCCAAATAAGGAGAAAGTCTTTTATTTTTATTTTTTGGCAGAGCCAATCGCTTACGCGGTTTGTCAATTTCTACACCCACCTATATATGTATATGTTCACCCAAATATCCATGTTAGATTCGCGCATAATTTGTTACTAATATGTAGATATTTGGCTTCCTCATTGCAATGAAACCCTTGCAGTGCTCAAAACATTGAGATGCTGAGTCACTGAGTAAGTGCATATACAGTATGTACTTTACTGCTGTCGCTGTCGGTGGTCTCTTGAGATCTTTAGTTGCGTAGAGCTTTTCCGACAAATGAACCCATAATATTTGACGGAGTAGACAGTTTCGATTCTCAATAATCAGGTTCGTAGTCTGATACACATAAAGTACTTTAATTGCCTGCAGCGACTTGTATTCAAGAATCGGAAATTGCATCCTTCAAGATCGTCAAAAGCATATCTGCATCGTCCCAGTGCATCTGGAAGGTCGTCAGCGAGATGCATAGATGAAGCAAATGAGCCACTTCGGAACTCACAAAGTGATTACCGCCCTCGGCAGGTATGAACTTGAACGGTCTAACTTGCTCTCCATCCGTTACCCACTTAGCATGGTCCTTCTCAAGCTCCCACGCCGCCCATTGTACCTCCCACCCGGAGGCTAGCCCATAAACAAAGTAAATATTTAGCTTTGGGAGTAAATCTTTGTTGGCACTGAAGAGTAGCGCTCGTCGCGTCTGTTCGTGCAAGGTAGAGATATGAACATTCCATGGCAGCTGTTCCGAGCGAGTAGCTGGTGTTGGATCGGTAATTGTGAGTAGCTCCTCGGCAGTGAGGGTATCTGCTGTACAAATGCGATAAGGATTCTCGGGCGTGCGATCCTGCAGAGAGCCCGTGGAGCGATTTGGTGATGTTTCGCCGGAAGTGATATTGGAATAAGCAGGATGAGCGAAATATGACGATACCCATTTTGCGAAAGCCACCCCGAGCTCGTTTTCTGGGATCGTTGAGTCCGTGGAGGGGTGGTAGGTGCCTTCAGGCATCGAGTATCCCAGAAATCTGTTTGGGATATCTACGAGACACTAATGAGGAGCAAGACCAGACTAAACAATCAAAAGACCACTAACCATACAAAATAAATGTTCTAAGGTAGGGCTCCAGTGTAGTGATTATTTCGTGCGGGTACGAGTCCAGATGAGCTAGGAACGGCAGTGTCGTCACGTTCCCTTGGGACCATCCCAGCAATGCCAGCCCTCCAGACGACCCGTCTTCACTGGCATGCGGGATCTCTTTCTCCGAGATGACCCAGACCAGAAAATGAGCTATCTCGAGGCCGCGCTTTCGCAGGAAATCCCTATGAGCGTTGTCATCTTTTCCATTGATTACATCGAGCTCAGGGTCGGAGAATGGCGTCGAGCCAGAATAATCTCGCCGATTGAGTGCAATGACGCGAAGATTGTACTTGTGAGCGAGAGGAAGGAAACGAGAAAAAGCCACTGTTGAAAAGTGTGTTGTCATAGGTAAAGGCTTATCTACTATTCCGAAACTTACGTGCATTGAAAGTATACCCATGTACACAAACTACAGTTGTGTAGTTGTCGGATTGCGGCGCTCCTGAGTCGATGTATGCGAACTGCGTCCCGTCGCTGTCTATCTGTGCAGTCTGTATCTCACTCGACGATGGCATGTTCTCAGGAGAGTCCCAGAAGGATGTATATAACTTGGAAGATCAAAGCCAAGTGCTCTTATATGTATCTGCAGAATCACTGACGCTGACTGAGCGCCATCAGAAGTTAATAAACCTAGTTACATAGGACGAAGTACTGTTCAACCGTCATTTCATTACTCCCAGTTATGAATCTGGATTTTTTGTTACAGAAGACGGAATTGCAAGCAGGAAAGGAGAATTTGACGGGGCGATTATTATTCAAAATAACTTCGAATACACTCGCATACAAACAGAATCGCTGCTGGGCTCGGAGCTGGCGGGGAAAAAAAATGAAGACAGTATTCGATTTTATCCTGAAGCTTATTTGCCTGAAAATGCATTGATATGTCTGTTGGCGCCCCGGCTTTCAAAGGTCAATGCGAGGTCTGTTTGAATAAAGAAAACCAGTCTTCTCTGTTGATGCTTGGATGGCCGATATTGGTAGAAGTCTTTTCAGGCTAGCGCATCTTGAATAAAATTTCACTTGTTGACCTTTCTCTAGGCAAATATCTAAACAATTTCCACGATGATCTTCCCACTACAGCAAAGCATATCAGTAAGCGTAAAATCAAACTGCTGAGAAAAGGTGAATTCTTACACGTTCTTGTCTTCTTGCATCTCACGATGCGCTTCTTGGATCTCCGCCCACGGATACACCTAATGTTCTATTTGATATTGTCATTCTGATAACCTTTAAGCCGGACTATACCTTATGGATGTATGTCTTCAATTTCCCCTCTACGAGAGCTTCTAGCACCTCGTTCTTGAATCTTTGTAATTAGCAGCGCACTGCGTGAGTAATCTCCGTAAGATTAATAATCTTGTTCCCAAAGGCTTACTGAGAGATCAAATCGGCTTGATAGGGCACAGAGCGAGACCGAAGTGTAGATCCCTCGATATGCAGGCGCTTGTAAAGTAAAGGACCGAGGTTGAACTTGGACACCTCGGCGCCTAGATCGACGCAATCGCGATTACGTTGCCAGTATAAAACAAGCGTGTGCAAGACGGGTTGATGCGCGAACGTGACGCGTAAAGGGCGGGACGCGTACGTAGCACAAATGTATTCAAGGGGATAGATCAATCAGTAATCGGGCTCGTATTCAATGTCGCAGCGTCATCAGTGGCTCGCGTTGCAAAAGCGCAATGATCCAGGGATCCGCGGGTGAAAGGCGTTGAAGTGCTTACCGCTGAGAAGGCCGAGCATGGTCATCCGCCCATCAAGGGCGAGAGCGGCGATATTCTTCTCCCAGTGGCTTTGGCCAACGAAGTCGATGAGCACGTCGACGCCCTTGCCATTGGTCACTGTTTTGACCTCCTCCGAGAAGTCCTGGGTCTTGTAGTTCACGGCGTGTGTTGCGCCAAGCCCCCCATCCGGGAGATTGGTCAGGAAATCAACTTTCTCCTTCTTTGACGCGGTACTTGTCACGGTATTCCTAATTTACGAGATCAATATCATAAGTTAAACATCCCATCTTCGCATAGCAAACTAGAAGTAGAAAGGATCATCCAGTGAATGTGCTTACGCGCCGTAAAGCCGAGCGAGCTGACACGCAGCCAGTCCAACACCCGAAGCACCCGTATGTACGAGAACGTCATCTCCTGCCTTGATCTTCCCTACTTTTACAAGAGCTTGAAACGCTGTAAAAAGTCGTCTACGGTCAGATGGTGCTCAGAACCACAAGATTCAGGAATTCATCATGATAGGCCATGGTTTTTATTCCGAGAGACGCCTGATCCCCGTGCAATTAGGACGAAGCAGTCTACTCTACATGACTCACCAGTCAGCCAGTTCTCCGGAATGCTGGCAGCATTAACCCAGGAGAGATGAGAAGGCTTATTAATGAGGTGGCAGTCTGGTACAGTTATATATTCTGCGTAAGCACCCTGTCAAAAAATAAATAGAGAACGAAAATGCGAAGATACACTTAGTTCAAATTAAAGCGTGTTAATTCAGGATAGACTGCACGCACCCCGGCAGCAAGGCCGAAAACTTCGTCGTCGACTTTCCATTGCTTGACCTCGGAGCCTAGTTCGGCAACATGTCCAGAGAACTCAACCCCAAGGATCTTTGAAGCGCCAGGAGGAATCGGATATACTCCATTTCGCTGCAAGATGTCCATGCGATTCAATCCGAAAGCCTTAATCTGCCGTAAATGCGGTACGAATACCAGACAGCATCGTGCACCAGTTAGTACAATGATAAAGCAAAGAGAAGCGGAACAGAGTCCGAGATTATCATGAAGTGGCTAGCGTAAGTTCACCTTGACCAAAACCTCCCGAGACGATGGCTTCGGTCGCGCCGTTTCACCAAGGAAGAGATTCTCGATGCCTCCTGAGCCACCCTTAATGAGGACTGCTCTCATTTGAGCCATAGTTGTGATACCGAGGTGATTGCGGTCGGGAACAACAAAGTGAGATGACGTGACTGGGAAGTTTTGACCTACGTAATCACGAGCCAAAAGCAGCGAGCGATCACGGCGATCGCCCGGCAAAGACGAGAACGATCAGCATGCAAATTTTTACCCTTTACATGAGTCTCCGACTCACAAATGTAAATTCTAAGTTATGTAGAAGGCGCTCTCGCGAATCGAACGTACATGTGATATATTATTTCGGTCAAGTCCGTACACTGTCAACATGTCAAGGTTTTTTTTTCTTCTTTTTCTGTAAGCGACCTTCTTTGTAGATTGAACTTTTGCAGGCACCACATTATCCAAGTATCCCGCTTCTATCCCGCTTTGTCTGATACATACATAGAGTACACGTGCAGATGGATTATCAACCTGTGCCCTTACTGGAAGTCAATCTTCGGTCGCTTACAG
The DNA here is from genome assembly GCA_021029095.1 of Phellopilus nigrolimitatus. Classification (NCBI taxonomy): domain Eukaryota; kingdom Fungi; phylum Basidiomycota; class Agaricomycetes; order Hymenochaetales; family Hymenochaetaceae; genus Phellopilus; species Phellopilus nigrolimitatus. The sequence goes on from JAJOHG010000012.1 coordinate 601,114, forward strand.
TGCATACCTTCCCTTCGCGACTTCATATACTCCGGAGTCGGAGCCACGAGATGAGCTTATTTATATTGTTTCACCGCTGCAAGCCTGCGCCGATGCGAACAATTCGCCCATACCCTGCTTCACGTTTCTTTTCGTATTTTTAGTTCTAATCTATTCTTGCTTCAAACCCCACGTTTACGAACTGGTGATAAATAAAATAAAAGACAGAAAATCTGCGACGACGAAGGTCAAGCCGATGTAAGGGCTAACCGGGTGTTCGTAACGGCGGCAGCATTGACCCAATTCCGTAATAACGCTCCCCGAGTCTTCACCTTTCTAGCTCGCCAACGGCTAACCCGCTCAGAAATTGAGTTCGTAACGCGTCGGCGAGTAAATCTCCCCCCGACAGATATTGCAATACTTACTAGTTCCAGTTCTGTGATCATCGAGCACTTAACCGACGAGCTCGTGGCCGAAGTAGCCCGCGAACTATGGACGCTCGATAATTTCTACACGTGCTCGGCTTGGGCAAAAGACGCAGCACAACATACTGCGCGGACTCGTGTGGCCTACTGCGTCAGAGCGGTGATAGTATCATGCAAACGATGCAGAGCCTTCGCAGTAATCAGCACTACCCGCTCTCGGATGAAGGGAGGGGTTCTGAATTAGCTAAGAGGAAGGATAGAGGGGGCGAAGAGGATGTTGATGTCCGCACAACCCCAACTACGCAGCAGCCCGATGTGACTGAGCTTCTTTACACAGTCGACTTGAAACGATGTACGATGATCACTTATCAAAACCAATGCTAATCGCTCGATGTAAGCTTTAGTATGCGGGCAGGCACTCGCAGCCAGGTGTACTGTGGCGGCGCGCCAATCAAGAGTAGGCGGCCCAAACGGGCATGGGCTGTCGAAAGTTCCTAACGCTAGGCCTGCGCGATAAAGCCCCGTAATTGAAATACGGACATGATGAGATGGTGAGGAACATATATTATCGTCAATTCTTGCGAACGCGCTGCCGGTAAGCCAGTCCTTATAAAGGTCGAAGATGATGATTTCGTATTCGATTATTTGAGCAGCTCAGTGGACTCCAAAACGTAAGTGATAAGGCACAGATGTTGACGGTAATTACGGTATAACAGCACGCCGACGTTCGGTGAGATAGAAATTTGTATTTGCTGATGAACGGAGCGGGGAACCCCCGAAGACGCACTGGTCAAAATGCAGACATGCTCGAAATCCCGCGGAAGGCATTAGAAGGAGCAATTAAATCCAAGTAAGCTATTCATAATCCATAAGTCTATCGACGAACATGGAACCGGAGAGCGAGTGAAGCATGAGAAGTCGTCAGAAGCAGTTGCACAGACAGAAGGCTAAATACTTGCGTACACATGCGCCAATCTCAGTCGAGAATTCATGACAAATGTAAAGGCCTTGATAAAAGCCGGGTGGGACCGCTCGGCGTCACGCTTGGACCTGTTTGTATGGTAAAGGAAGCAGACAAGTGTAAACCGAAGAATCTGCCGCGGTTATAGGCTTGATCCTTCTGGTTGAAAGATCCTGCTTCTGCTTTTCAGCCCATATAATGGTGATAGCTGATTCGGCTCGACAAGTCGAAGAGAAGTCAGGGATACCGGACTATCATTTGACATTAATCCCAGCGCAGTACAAAACAAGGTAACGAGTTCGCGCAGGAAGCCCGAAATGATGATGAAATCCGCGTTTGACCTTCGCGAGCGAACATGCGCTCAGACGAACAGGAAGTTCGAGAGCGCCCTGTTCTAAGCATCATTGAAGATATGTTCTTCAGATCGGCGATCTTGTGGTTTCGAAGCAGCTTCCAATTCTCATCAAAGACAATTTTAAGCGTTTGTTCAAATTGAGCGCGGGATTTATCAAAGGCACAAAGAGATTGGAAGAGTGGAGTGCGGATGGGAGTATTGATCGACATACTGAGACGATGGGGAGCCTGCGCTGGCCCTTCATCAACTGGCAAAGATAGCACTAGCATCGGCTCAGACAGATCGCGATGAACTACGCGATCTTGACGGTTAAGTCCGAGTTCCTGGAGAGAGATTTCCGCGAGCAAGGGCACGTAAAGACCTTTAGGGGACGATCGACCGGTGCAATTCATTCTCTAGCGCACGCCTGTAAAGCCGAGACGGTGCAGCGGAAAGGAGAGCCTTGCATCGCAACACGACATCGTAGAACGCAACGAAGCGCCCAGCGAGACAGCGTCCGCCGGGAGATCTCCTACAAGTTTTAGGATGAAGGAGTATCTACATAGGGTCCACCATCTGCATTAGAAGGGCTTGAACAAAACGCGAGTCATAATCAGATAGTCGTAGTAGCCCAAGCGATTCGAGTCACAGCAGAAACATTACGAAGTGCGCCTAGGAGTCTCGCGAACATCATAATAGACGTTGACATTCGAGAGTCTAACTGCGTGTTAGCATTGGACAGGAGACATCGGTTGCTAGAGTGAACCGATAGAGCGCCGTACAAATATGGTGACTCGAATGATAAATTGATGGAAAAATAGTTCAGATCAATGACATTATGAAGATTCGTGCATGATTCACTCGAGCTTGGAAGAGAGAACGGACCTTTTTCCGCTGGAAACACGTCATCAAGAATCGTCAAAACCATTTAGAGGGAGCCGTTGGGCAGCAGCACCGACTCTTCGAGCAGTGCATGATTGTAGCGCCCATGTTGAACTCTTGCTGCGTGAGCGCAGGCGAAGCGCCGAGGGCTGTGCGCACGTCGGGGAACCTTGGAAGAGACAACTCGGGCATCGACACATTAGGATCACAGGGTGAGAGGACAGAGCCATGCTACCCTAGAACTGCATCACACAGCCTGAAGGGCTGCAAAGCCACAGAGGTCACCTCGTGTGATAGCGGTACGAGACTGAGTGACATAAACCGCTCATGTCGAGCCGCCGCCATCGATTCCGTAAGCGTTCCTGGTCGCAGGAGTGATTCATAATTGAGTGCCCTGCTTGTCTCTCGGTATTTCGAGTCCGTGAACGACGGGCCAGTGCTGTGCAAAAACCGCCTGTGGAGGCTGCCTCGAGGTCGAAGAACAAGAACAAGACTCAGAAGATCCGTAAGCGAGCGGCCAACAGCCTCAAACGGCAAGCTCTATCAAATCTGTCTCCAAAAACTGAGACTAACACTGGCTATAGCTCTAGGGTACTTGCGGTTCTGACTCGATGATCACTTGCGATCACCTCGCTTCAGACAGGTAAGATGTGGCAGCGAAGTTCGAAGATGTACCTGATCTTCATCGAAAACGAGTTAATTTTTGCAATTTTTCTAAAGTCGGAGGGAGAGGGGAAGAGCCTGAGAAGCCGCGAGAAGCAGGAGAGAAATCAGACAAGCTTAAGAGAGGCTGCGAGTGGGCAACGAGGGTGTCTTCTCCGTTTGCGGCGTAGTGAAACCTAAGCAAGAAAAAGCCTGCAATCGCCATCACGCTTGGGTGTATCGGTGTTGGCGTTTAAGGTCGAATCCGGCATCTTGCATCAAAGGCCGAGAGCTGATACGTGAGCTCTTCCGTGGGACAACGCCCGGGACCTGCACCCTATCCCGACCTGACGCGCGTAGCGTCGCGAACTCAACAAATCTACAGACATATTCTATTGCTATGTAGCGTGGTGTGGCGGTTCCGCCTCCGTTGATGTCGTTTGAGTCAGAATGGAAGTCCCAATCTCCCTCTCTAATATCCCTTTCCAGCAGTACACGCGCGTCTGTCCTATGTTTGCGCGCTATAAAAGAACTCGAAACCCGCCTCCGAAGAATATCATTCACCCCCGACTACTCACCCCAGCACCCTTGCTTAGCATCTCTCGAGGCTTACCTCGCACTCATCCTCACAATCATCTTTGCAAACCTCCGTAGCCACACCCGCACCATAACTACCATGTCACTCTTCAGCTTGCGCTCCACCTTCCGCACCGTCTCCGTCGAGCAGAACGCGGTCCCCGTGAACCAGTCGAGTAAAAACCCAAAGGGCTCGTCGAAAGACAACATCAAAACTGCGGCCCAAACCAACGGACCAGTTTTCCTTTGAGCATATGCTCGCCCTGCAGCGTCGCATGTCATCCCTCGACTGCTGCATCATCGCGGTTGTTTTCGCACATCGTGAGTTGGCCACGACATCGATTCACTTGTCTTGGCACCCACTCATGAGTCCGACGATAGTGTTCTACCTTGCAATCGTACACCGACTAATTCACTGCGAATGGACATACCCACGTCCCGTATTCTATTCATAATTGATAATTCAGACCTGCACACGGAGCTGGACGGAATGGACGGAATGGACGGAATGGACGAACCTCTATCATAGAGCTCAATAAGACCCTCATCATAATCTTAATTCGCTCATATCACTTCGATTTCTTGCTGCCACTTCATCCACGCAATCCTTATTTCGATCTCACACATCCAACACCGCTATTGCTGCTTTCATATTTATCCTATCAGTTGTCATTCATCATTTCCGATCAATACTGTAGCTCACCCTTGTTTTTTTCCAATCAATTGCATTTGTCTTGTCTCGACCAAAACTCCCGTGTCACTCGCCTAGCCGAAATCTTCTTCAAAAATAAAGTGTTCACGTCCGGAGCGCCATCAGCCTGGACATCAGCGGCAGCATCAAAAAGGGCTGTCGATTTAAATGGCTTGTATAGCGCACTATCTCGGACCGATTCTACAAAGATCTCCATGATATGCATTCAAACTGACCGCAGTACCTGGGTACCAGGACAACTCGGACGTAACGGTTCAAAAGACACTAATAGAATTATGGACGTGCGTACCTCGGGTCTACAAAGAGAATTCATCACTATAATCAATGGATTCATTTGGATATGGCAGGGTGCCCTGCTTTGATTAATGTGTCCGCAGGACTGATGGCACAGCGCGAATATTCAGACGTATGCACATCCAGCCGCCGCTGAATACACAACGATCAAGCTTTTAGCTTTCACCCCTGACGCTGTTCGGCGATCTCACACCGAGATATCTTCGACAACAAAGAGAGTAGCGCGGCGATGGCTGAGGAATTGACGAACAAAGTTGTACATCACGGCGAGTGGAGTCAGCCATGGGAAGTAATAGACCTAGTCTGTCCTTTCGAAAGATCACATCGAGCTCGTCCCTCAATTCTACATAGTTGCAGAAGAGAAGAGTAGTAGGTTTTGAAGGTAGCTAGTGGTCGGAACTGAGAGCTTTAGCCAGCGCGTGCCTGCCACAAGCTGCTGCCAAATTCGGACTTCACCCCGAGTCTCAACTTCACCACCCTGTTTTCCTCTGTCATCTAATACAATTCGTTCTCGCAATTGCTACTTATATTGCTCAATCAAAACCATACTGTGTGCTCGACGGCAGGTGAATTCCGACGTTGATTTGGTAAGACCGATAGCAGCGCTGCTCAAAGTTTAGGCATCCTATTATCGCCCGAGATGAAGGTAATCGACGAGAACATAAACGATGAAGTCCATTTGACGTAGCATCTGCTGGTCCGTGGTCAACGGAGTACGTTCCCCTGGAGTTTCCTCTTCTTCACTACGTACTCCTCTGACCGAACTTCGTTTCGCTCTAGAACGGAATGACTTCCGCGTTCCGCGTCCCCCATGCTTGCATCCGTCAATCTGCACCTCACGATCTCCACTTGACGCTAGATCATGCGACTGCGACGATCGTAAACAGATACGTTTGTGTGGAGAATCTGTTTCGTCAACACCCTCTTCTCGAGTTAGCCCCACTACGCGGGCTGCTAATTGAAGAATCTTTGTTGATCGGACCGAAACTATGCTTTGGAGCGAGACCGTCGGATTTCCGTGAATGACAGCATTAATCTGACGACAGGAGATTCAAGTTAAGCCACTAAGGGCACACAAATCGAATTGACATGTACTGTACGCGCGGATGCAGTAGTACCCACGCTACGGTCCGGTCTGATGCGACTGTTGTGATCAGCAAAGCTCGCAGTATGTATTCGCTCTCAAGATAGCGCTCAATATTCGAGTCTAATACGTCGAGGTGGGTAACTCTACTTCACTGACTCTTCAATTCTCACTAAGCACCCGAGAAGCGCGTGCACCACAGCCGAGGACCTTTTATCGATCAATACAGCGGGGACTCTTGATTAGAAACGATCTTGCCTAAGACATCCTAACAACGTCAACGCGGCCTCGGACTGCGACACTCTTCTCAAGATTAATACTCTGCTTAGCCATTCGGTGCGGCCTGATGTCCAGGATGAAACGAAGTTCCCGGCGTTCAAAAGTCTGCGCTACTGTCAACGTATCGTAAGCGCTAGCTTCATGGGTTCCTGGCGATCTCGCTTTAGGTCTCCGCGGCGGCGCTCGGTCGCTGGCGCGAGAGGGAAAGAGAGAGTTTAAGGTCTCTCGATTTCCTTTTATTCTGTGCAATTTGTGCAATAGTAAGCGTAGGATCAGGTGCTGGCTATCACGCATATGCTTGTTGGCGTGAAATTGCTTACTGCTGGTATCTTTTTCAGGTACGTCCATTGCTCGAACATGCGATCATGCTAGTAGCACATTACAATCGCCTTTTTAGGAGAGGATGCCGATGTTAGTCATTGTCAGGTATAAGCTCCTAGCCTGATAGAGATATGCCGTGTCTAATACCTGGTCAGATTACTCTGGTACTGCAACCTCGCTACCAACAGTTACAAAAACTCGATTCAGTCGGAGCACAATTTACGTCTAAAAAATAAACAGGGGAAGAAGATCTTAGTCCCACTGTCCGGGTCAGTAGAAGAAGAAAAGCAACTCACGGATGCGATGCATACGGATCCTTTCCTTGTCGAAGCAGGACAATCGACAGGGTTACTGCTTATCGTTTCTTCTGTTCTTCCTCTTTATTCCTCAAAACGCCCACACTTCCTGAAACGGTCGAAATTCATTCCGGTGCATATCCGGTCCTGGAATTTAAAACAAAATGCGCGCCTTCCTGCCGCTCTTTATGCTTACCCACGGTTTGCTAAAAGCGAACGCTTTATGGACTGCGCAACGTGGATGATGTTCTTGGACTGAAATAGTATTAAGCATCTTTGATCGGAGTCTTCGATGTCGGTGAGTGCACGTTGAGAACGTGTGTTTAAGAAGAGGAAGAAAGTGCACAGAAGCTGTCTTTCTTGTGGGCGTCAGAAGAGCACTTACCATCGAATCCGCGGACTCAATTGTGCTCGTCATGGAAAAAGATCGGTGCGGATTCTTCCTTATTTCGTTTATTCTTTTCCAAGTTTCGCTTTATTTTTTTTCCAAGTTTGGACTTCCCAGAATCTACAGCTGCTCTGGAGGAAGGATACATGCGTCCAGGTTTGTGCTATCAACTTTTGTAGTGCTCATATTGCACTCACTCTTATTGTATTCTTGAGCATTTCTCCTGCTAACGGAGCGCTCAAAATTTGAAGCAGGGTTGCGACGAAAAGCGCGGGAAGCAAGATTCCTGTGCGGCTGAGGTATGTGGCTGATCGAGAAGACTACCTTATTTGCATGACCAAAGAAAGACCGAGGATTTTCGGGTGGGTACTATGATGTCTATTAGACATGATGAACGCGCTGATAAAGACTGATGGCCCAGGAATGGAACTTGAGACAAGATGCAAAAAGCAAACGTGATATCAGGCTAATGATCGATTCTTTTTAATACAACATGTTTGTATTGAATAAATGCGTGTTAACAATATTGTGATAGCTATAGATTTTCGTACAACATCTATCTCACTGCCATCGCCGATACTAGGAACGTTGAAGATAGAAGGACCTGCATCACTACAGATGTCCCTGAAAACAAAGATTTCTCCCCGTCATAGATCCTCCCTACATATCGCGTTAGGCGCCAAGACTTTCGACGTGCGAGCTCCCCGTCAAACGCAAAGTTAATCAAGCAAGTACGGCGAACACGGCTCCTATAAGCAATGGGAATAGAATCGTAGTTGGCGCGCGCGTGGACATGTCGACGCGGAGCGCGCTACTTGTGCTTCCGCTGTTCGAGCCTGCGCTGTTGCCTGTGCCGCTGGCCCCTGCGAGAAGGTCCGGGCAAGATGGTGCGACGAGGATCTTTCCGTAGTTGGACGCAACCCAGAGGGCGACACCATTCGTCCATCCGAAACCCGCCTGCACAGTGTACTCACCCCCTTGTCCAGAGGAGTCCACGTCTGATATTGAGAACTTCTCGAACATCTGAGCATATACGAGCAAAGACGGAAGTAGGGTCAGAATTTGGACTCATGGATATCTGATTTACCGAATGGGAAGGGAGAAAAATGGACGTACATTGCCAGTGTTGTTCGTGCTCTGCGTCACGTTTAGCTCGGCGTCTGACAGACGGTTTAATACTCCGGCAATAGAACCTCCCGTCGCGTGCCTGAGTCAAGTAATCGAAATCCAGTTAGCGCCGCCAGTCCAGGAAAAGAACAAATCCAAGAGATGTCTCGTAATCAGGTCCAGTAATCAATACACTCACCAGCTGCAGAGCGCGCTCGAGATATATCTGTTCGCCAACTCGCGTTGGAGTGCTATCGTCCATGTCTCATCCGCAGTAGCGTTTCCGCCATTCACGACCGTGCCATTCAGCATAGAAGGGTCCACACCTACAGATGCATTCACACCCGGAGCTAGCTGCTGGCCTGGGAGTGCGCTCTCGTCAATGCCGAGCTGACCTGCAGGAATGAGCGAGTATGAGCTGTGGCCTGATGGCGGCGAAGGCACGGGAGTTGTCGAGATGTTCGCGGGAAGATTGGCGAGTGCGCCGAGCGCGATGAATTGGTGTGGTGGCCAAGCATTCGGCGCGTCCCATTGCTGGCCAGACTCGATGAACGTCGACGGGAACGTCCCATTGTACTTGTTCATCACCATGTTGATCGACGCGAATGCGCCGAACGCGGCAGTCTCATTTGCGAGAAGCTCATCTGGAATGATTCCGCTCCACATAGGGTAGAAATGCGCTGCAGTGAAGATGGAGTTGCGATCGTTGGAAGTGAGGTTGAAATCGTAAAAGGCTAGTTTTGTGGGATCCCAGAAGAGATCCAGGATGGCGGCACGCAGATTCTCAGCAGTCGTGTTATGTGAAGTAACAAGTTCTTTGGCAGTGGTGTTTTGAGAATCAAAGATCGGGGAAGAGTAGAGCTCCGCAAGATGAATATGCGCCTTGTCTGCAAAAAAGAGTTTTAGAAACAACAATCGGACAAAACATCCAAGCAACTCACAGAGGATACTGTTCAAGCATACAGGGATTGTACTCCGAACATTGAGTGTCCTCATTCCTGGGTCCGTGTCGTTCGTCCCTCCGGCTAAAGGCTCCTTGAAGAAGCGCACTGTAAAATCCCACCCAGTCTCTGCGCCAGTAGCGATCTCCGCGAACAGATCCGCCTTCTGAGAGTCATTCAAGTTCGTCGCGATGCCATCGCCATTCGCGGTAATGTAATCTAACAAACTCGCAATGTTGGATCACATTATCATAAAAAATAAAACCTTGGCTCACCAGTCAGATACGATTCGGGCCTTGGCGCAGTGTTGTTGACTGCGTATCTTGAAACTTCGTATGTCTGGTGCGTGAAAGGACTCGTGACATTGAGCGTACGATTTGTGTGCCAGAACTCCAGCTCGCGTTCGGCAAGAGGAAGCGCACGTGCTAGGATTGATGTGTCATTTGAAGCGCGTACGTATTCTCTGAGCATCTGAGGTAAAAACAGTTTCATGAGCTATTCTTGTAAAGAAGAGAACATTCAGAACTGACATGAATAAAAAGAGGTGGCTGAGAGCGGTTGAGATCTAGTAAGGAGGACACGGTCAGAACCAAGGCAGAAAAACTCTCAAGGAGGATAAACGCACAGTAAATCCTTCCGCCGTTTGGAATAAAGCCGAACTTGTCCAATTCGTCCATGAAGTTCTGCAAAGTAGCATTGACAACATTAAGGAGTTGAGACTCTATAAGACCCATGATGATCCAATAGCTATCCCAGTAATCTAGATGATATATGAATCAGGATCAGCCGGCAAAGAAAGAAATGAAAAACAAGTATTTGCATACATTGCTCTCTGAATCTTCCACCCGGAACCACAAACGTATGATTCAATGGGATGAGCGTGCTTTCGCAGCTCCCACCATTCGTGCCTTCCCCACATAATGTCGAGTCGTTCGTCCCGCGGATCAGTTGCGTCCAGAATCCGCTCACAGTCTGTGCCCATGCCTTCACCATGGAATCGGCCACATTTTCTAAGAACGATGGGCTCTCAATGAAGTCTGACAGCGCTTGGGCCTCGAGCTCCAGGCCCTCCCCGCGAAAGTTCGTGTCGACGAAGTCGACAATTTGCTGTTCGGTAATGTTCGTTGTCGAGTTTCCTGCCGAGGAGACGAGGCTATTGAACGTGGAGAGCACAGCCGCAGAGGAGAAGTTGGTCGGCTTGTCAACGAAGGTCTTGGGATCGCTGTACAGCGAGGCGATGTTTACTGTTTGGAGAAGCTATGGGCATAATGTCAGTCACATGATCAGACTGGTGTTTGGTGAAATGTAATTATATAAGGCAACAAGATGCTTTTATAAAGCGAGGATGGAACGTTTCCTCCCTAAAACCATGTATAAATTTCTCCAAAGAATCAAAAAATAAGAAAGGATGAGTAGAATGAGTTGATTCCATCTGTCTGTCATGGAAATAAGCGGAAATCGTATATCGTTGTTCAATAAGAAAAAGTAAAAGACAAAGCAAAAAAAAAAAAAGGGAGAAAAATGAATAAATAGAAGTAGGTACATACCGAGCCTGCGCAGAAGATTTCACTTGGACACCACGCTTGTACCATCGGCAACGCTGCCTGACTCGGTAAATCATCTGTCAAGGGGACTGTGGGTGATGGGACTGTCGTCGAAAGCGTGATTGAAGGCACGCTTGTATCCACGGAGGAAAACGCGCTCGACGGCGAAGAGCTAGACACTGAACTGGGACTTGGAGATGCCTGAGGCAAACAAGAGACACCAAGACCCGTTGAAAGCGCGACGGCAGCTAGGGAAAGCGCTCTGAGACCACGCATATTTGCAAAAAAAAAAATGTCGCCGACCGCACTACAAAAAAGTGAGGGACAAGAGGACATCCGGGTCTCGTGGGCGTCGCATTAAAAGGCATTGCGCATTCCCCGCGTCCCGTCAAAATGCGTCATATGATCACGTCCCGGACCTCGCGAGCAAATAGTGCGCGAGAGGCAACATCAAAGGATCTCGGTTTGATAGGCGGCGGCGTGCAGCTAAAAATGGCCCACCCCACGTTAACCAAGTCCTCGGTTCACGTCGACAGCGTCTCACCGGAAAACAAACATAGTGTTTGGAGGTAAAGGACATCCCGCAAGCTGATAGGAGCGGATAAGAATCCGTACACTTCGCAAGAAGGTTTAACAGGAGTTGTTTGACGAATAGGAAGAGCCAGAGTTTTTGCTCGGACAAAAAGAGACCAGTGACGATTTTGAGCGAATTACAGCAATGCATGAAGTTACGATTAGCACGGGTTTCTTGTGTATCGAGCGGTTCACAAGATGAAGGTACAGGTACGGACGAAGGGTTCAAGTCAGAAGACAAGTCATCCCGACTCTCTTTAGAGAGGAGGGCTTCGCAATGAGCGGTAGATGAGCAACAGATGTAACTCTGCCATGCTTCTACCGTCCGATACTAAGACTACAAGTAGTACAACTGGTTTTCGAGCTGTGAGAACTACCTTCCCTAAATTGAGCCTTTATTGTTTGCGTGAGAAGCATGTGACCCTTTCTAAATTTCCTTATCTGAGCTTTACGTTGTCACGTTCATCGATAGTGGCTTTCCCCCGGTTTCTTCCTGCACCTTCTCCGAGTCGCTGATCTCACTTTCTCGTCGACCAACTGAATCGAGCGGACAGACTCCAGGGAAAAGGTACATGCGATTGTATTTGGAAAAAATTTGACATACATGCACATGGAACGTTAGACGGAACTGGCACGAGCGAGCAGCACGGGGCGTCTGTCGTGGTTGACAGTAGGATGTAAAGGGAGGTTCAGGATGCATATAGAAAGAGCCCTCCGTGTACTAATAATACTCGTGTTTATGAATATAGACGGTCCATTTATGCACTCCACTTCTGTTCGAATCGTTAGTACCTCTCCGAGTACTCAACCTGGTTATCTTCGTCGTACCAATATTTGGTTGCGAATATGTGCATTTTCTTTCTTTCTTTATCTATGGCATGACTACATCAACTTTCGACCATGTTCTCGGTCAATTTCAGCTGACGCTGAAAACGAGAATTCAATGTGAGGAAGTCAGTGAACTCTAACCTTGAGTGTCCTCAGGTTCCTAGCAAACTTGTTTCATACAAATTTGAACTGCTTTGTTTTGTAACATACGATCTGTACGGATTATAATCTCTAACGAGTGTTTAGTTTGTCCCGCCCCTCAGAGTCGGGAACTGATAGAGCAGTACAGGAAACGGAAATTAAGTTGTAATTTTCCTATCGATCAAATGATTATGTAAGACAAGTGACTAATACTAAGTAACTAGTCACGCGTTTGCCACCTGGCGCCACCTCCTCGTACCTATGACAGCTCAGTCTACACAATTCCTCCCTAATGGCTGCCACATAGCTCCTCTGCAGATGCTTTATTCTATCCATAGAAAGACTCTATCAAATGCCCATCGTCGATGAAATATGATTCAATTGAGCAGGAGCAACATTTTGCCAAAGTTTTCATTAGTGGACCTGCCGAGTGATGTAATAACCATCCTCCTTGACTATCTGACGCTTGACTCGCTGTTCACAATTAGTTTGACTTGTAGGCATCTTCACGAGTTGGTGAGAGGCAAAAAAAAATTGCGAGAAAGCTGTTGGAGAGGAGCTGACGTTCTCCAGGTAGTGAAATTCGGCTGGGCATCGTACTTGCGGTCGCACCAACGCACATCATGGAGTCTTTCTTGCACCGAGACAATCTGGACTCCCTATGAGCGTCTGAGATATAACACAGTCGTCGAGCGCAACTGGGACGACAATGATTTTGTCGCTCGCCCTCTGAGCGCACCTTGGCGCGGAAACCTGTTGCCCGTCCTCGCGATATCGGACTCGAGACTCGTCGTCGCGGCGGGGAGCAAGCTGGACGTTTACGTCTTCACGTGCGCATCTAGGAGATCGGATTCCCCTATAATTCGTCTTGAGGCGACGTACACCATCAATAGGAGTGATGTGGCATCACAGGCGCGCCATGATGTCACGGGCATCGCGTTCATCCCAGACGGTGGTGAGGACCGCTCGCTCCTCGCCGGCTTTGCGGATGGCTACGTTATGCGCGTTTTCTTACCAAGCTGTCGGCGCTTCACTCTACCGAAGAGGGAACTTCTACCGTCCCTTTCTCCTGAGCTCGAAGCCTTCTATCGCAGTGGGGACATCATCGAAAGCCTCTCCCTCTCTGGAGACTCCTCGTTCACCCTTTCCGGTTCTGGAAACGGTGTATTTAAAAACCTTAGCATTGATGCATCATCTGAGATCAATATAGACGAAAAAAGCTGGTCTTCGTATATTTCTACAGCCGGCGCTCCTTTTGTTGCACTCGGGACGAGCTCCGCGAACCCGCTCGCCGTCCACTCGATATATGAATCCGCCTTAAGTCCGGACGCTTCGCTCTTCCTTAGCAGTGTTCGCGCCTCAAATAGCGCAACGCCCGCTTCTCTAGAGGCAAGTGCCGTATACGGCATCACCGGCGCTCCGCCCTCGTTCCCTGGGAATCCAGGTCAGATGGTTGTTGCAGGGTGGTACGATGGGCGCGTACGTCTTTACGACCTCCGCACGCCATCGCACTCATCACGCGCCGTCACTACTCGCAATCGCCCCTCTACAACAGTGCCGGTTCTCCCACCCGTCCTCACGTTCATGGATCCGTGGGTGACCGAGAGCATCTACGCCGTCGCGGCGGGTGGCAGTACAGGACACATGCTCGCGGCGGGTGCTGCACGGCACAGTGTCGTCGCATTCTGGGATGTGCGTGCACCGCGTGATGGGTGGAGCGTGCATGCACCGGGGAACGATGCAAGCCCTGTATACGCTCTTGCGCTGGAGAGCTCACGTGCGTTTGGTGCGACGCAGAGCCGTGCGTTCGTGCTCGACTTCGGTGCAGGCATCAGCACGGAGACATACCCGCCGCTCGCCTCACTGCCTCCGTCAGCGCCGCGCAGCTCGCACAGGCTGCATGAGGGGCTGAAGACGACGGACGGAGTACATTACAATGTCACGAAGTATTCGCATAGGAAGCCTATGGCTGTCGACTAAGTTCAGCGACACGTTGCTCTGTGTCGGAAGTGGTTCTATATAGGACAAGGCGTTAAGACGACCGCGGATGAAGATGACGGCGCGCTGGAGAAGAGTTGCATAGCGACTTGCAATAAACTTACAAATACTTCTCCCTTGAATGTACTTCCATTGCTAGGAAAGCATATAACTGTTCGGAACACAGCATATCACTTTTCTGATGCCAGTAGATAGCGGGTCGTTCAATTGTAATGATCACATGCAAATAAGGCGGGTATAAAAGTGTAGGATGTTTTTCTCTATTTTTTCTTCAGAAAATAAAATAAGCAGCTCTAGAACCACCTATCTCCAAACGTATCATATATGTATGTACGTACTTCCATAACAAGTAAGTCAATCGGGCACGGCCGCCGGTAGAAAGTTCGTCTTCGAGTCTTCGACCTTGAGTCGCTTGCCGCCGCCCGACGTCGACCGTTTACCACGTCGTAAAAAGCACGTTTCGACGCCTGGCGCACGACACACGTTGCACGCCGACATCAGCTCGATCGCTGATCTCATCATTGGCGCGGGCCGCACGGTGGAGGATAAGTCGCGGCGGAAATAATCTCGCGAGCGTATCAAGTGACGCGCAGCGACGCGACGAGAAGACGACAGAGAGGACAAAGACGGTGACGACGATCTCTGCAGGTGCGCACCTTAAGTATCTGATCGCATTGTTGGACGCGACTGACTTGGACGCGTCGACGGAAGTGAAATCGCGTGCGTTGTCGCTTCTAGACTCGCTGGTAGCGTGGTGCTCCCGCTCTCAACAAGTCCTTCGTGTCTTTGCAGCCGACAGTCGGTGTTTGGCAGCTGCCCGCTCGGTGCCCTATTCTTGGAATCCACTACCATCTTACTCGGCTTCCACTTGTTATCTCTGCGGTTCCAAGTTCTTAGGCTCTTTCCTTGAATTCTGCAATCTTGCGCTCACCGCTCTCGTTCTTTCTTTCTGACGTCGACATACCTCGGCTTCGGAGACGATCATATACTGCTCCCGCGTTCAGGCTGCTCTAAATCCCCAAAATGGCCCCACCAACTATCGATACCTCTGTTGCACGGTCTATGTACTCGGTCTCGTCAAGACGGGTCAATGGTTCATATCTATCCCCACAAGAAACGCGCGTGCGCAGCCTCTCCACCGCGTCTTCCTCTTCCACTCTCTCCCTCGTCACCCCCGTTCCGTCCTCCGGTAACTCGTCCTCCTCATCGCTTAACCTCCCGTCCAATTTCACGTCTGATCCTGAGCAAACGCCGTCCTCAACGGCTTTCGCTTCCGCAAGCGAAGAAGAGGTTTATTCTGACGAAGAAATACAGCCCGACGAGTTTGTTCTCGCTCTGCACGACTTTGTGCCACAGCAGCAGAACGCGACATGTCTTGCCTTCCGCGCGGGGGAAACGATTCGAGTTCTCAATCGTGATGCGAGCGGGTGGTGGGACGGCGAAATCGACGGACGCAGAGGCTGGTTTCCCAGCAACTATGTCGATAAGGAAGTTAATTCGCTCATGGATGAAGAGCTGCCCTCCGCGCGGCCGCGCAACGTGCACAGTCGTGCCGTTTCTGACGCGTCTCTTGCGTCGCGCGCGAGCACAGCAAGTCCAATGCCGGAGCAGCGCGTGTCGCTCGACCCCGACGGTCGGGATGTAATGTTCCCCGCCGGAACTAGCAATACACCCCCGCTCATGATTCCACTATTGCACGGTCTCCAGCTTCTCCAGAACACGACTCTCGCGCGGCGCGTGAGTCACTACCAACCTTCCGTCGCTTGCATCATTCAGTGTATCCGCGCGCTCCTGCAGCAGACGGATTGCCTTGCCCGCGGTGCGCCGCCGCTCAAAGCCTTCCCTATTCTTGCGCAGGAGCGTAAGCGTGTGCTGGCAGAGCTCGCGCTTCTAGTAACGCAGAGCAAAAAAGCGTCGTCGTCGGATCATGGAAGCGAGGAGGAGCGTGAGCCAGACGAAGAGCACATGCTGCGCCTTGCAGGCCAGGTGTTTGCGCGCGTAAGACGCTTCCTTGCCGTCGCTGTGCAATGCGGCGTCGACGTGCCCGAACGCAGTTTCAGATCGCCCGCGGCAGACACATTTGAGCCGGAAAACGTGTCCGAGTATACTTCGGGAGGATCCGAAGAGCCTGAAGGTGTGCAGAACCAGTATGGTTTCAACAAAGATGATGAGGTATATTACCCTGTCACAGCGCTAAATAGGAGCAGCGACACTGAAGCACAGTATGCATCTGGAGACTCATGCCGTACGTCGGTAGACTCGGTTACGCCACTGATTCCTAACGGGCAGGGAATACGGATTTCACGGGTGGGAGCAAACGCATCTGGACACGTCGTACATCACCGCTACCAAGGGCGGAACATGTCACTCAGCAGTTCCTCTAGCTTTTCATCCTTTTCATCGCTGGAGTCACCAAGTACGCCCCCCGCGGTCCCCTTTCCTGAGGGTCCATGCTCGGCGCAGCACGTACAACAGGCACTACGCGCGACGCACGACACCCTGCTCTCCACGATTGCCGCGTTCATTGGACACGTACACGCGCATTCGCGCGCAGCGCACGCGTCGAGTACCGGACATCTTTTCGCACTCGTTCGCCAGATTGTCGACATCGTATGTAAGCTGCTTACAATTGTCGATGCGGTGATGGGCGTGCGCGACGTGCCGTGGATTAAGCTCACCGCACTCGAGAATGCGAAGGAACACCTCTACCAGATGGCGTGTGCCCTTGCAGACGCAGTGCGCGAGATGGCAACCGGCGCGGGCATACCACCATCGGAAGAGGAGCTGGAACGCACGCGACTGCTGAAGGTCGCAACGGACGCGCTGAAGGCGGGTTCAGATTGCGTATCCGCGGTGAAGACATGTCTCGTGCGGCCGCGCAACATGCCGCCGTACGTGATCGTGTTTCCTTCGATGTCAGATAATTCGACGCCACCGAATGCTAGTGCTGCTGCTTTGGATGCTTCACATCGTCACGAGACTCCGAGGCAGGATTACAACGAGGATCACGATCAAGGACAGCCCGCGAAGCATGCGGCGGCGCCGGAGACCCTGAGCGAGCTGCACAAGCAGGTCCAAATGGGTTATACGAGGACCACGCAGCGTTATGAGTACGATAGCGAGGATGTCACCATCCAGCCCAGAGTGAATGGGAATACGTTCGCCCACGCCCCAGTGGCAGAGCAGTCATATGAGAATGTCACGCACACGTTGTCCGGGGCGAAACCAGAGAGGGATCGCCAGTCGTTCGTCAGCGCCCTGAACATAAACATGAACTTACCTAGCGTCCCCATCGAAGATGCGATTGAGGAAGAGGAGGAGGAAGAGGAAGTAGAGGAAGAGGAAGAGGAGGAGGAGGAGGAGGAGGAGGAGGAGGAGGAGGAGGAGGAGGAGGAAGAGGAAGAGGAGGAGGAGGAGCTGGATCTTCCGTCACCTACGGTGCAAGCCTCGACTGATATATGTTCTATCGACGGTGAAACAATCTCTGAGGGCAGCCAACGTCTAGAGATTTCGCTAGAAGACAAACTGATCAACGGGGAGCTGCCTTCAATCCCTCAATCAGGCGAAGGTAATATCCCCCTTGCCTGGACGCTTTCACACGACTACGCTTCGCAGGACGTTGCTTACAACAGCGAAGGCCAGCTGGTCGGAGCGACGTTGGAAGCGCTCGTCGAGAAAATGACTCCGCATGACCAAATTGTGGATGCGGCTTTTTCGGCTGTCTTCTTCTTCACTTTCCGCCTTTTTGCTTCCCCTATTGACCTTGCGGAGGCAGTTAGTGCCCGCTTCAATCTAGTGCAGCCGAGCAGGTTATCCGAGACGGATATGATACTGTGGCAGCGGCAGAAGCTTCTGCCTGTTCGTCTACGGGTGTCGAATTTCCTAAAACTCTGGCTCGAAGCCTACTGGCGAGTCGGATATGATGACGAAGCGCTCCCCTTCCTTCAGCACTTTGTGCGTGGCACGATGTCAGAGATTCTCCCACCCGCTGCGCAGCGACTCGACGACCTGATCGTTTCCCGCCAAATGACGCCTTTGTCACAACCAAACAGCCCTATCTCTGAGCGCCAACGGCTTGGGGAACGACTGCGCGACGCGGGAATGCCAGTGGGCCCCCATTTTATCGGCGCCGCGCCGTCGTCGTCCGAGGTCCCGCGGCCGGTAATGACAAAAGCTCTGCTCGCGGCGTTGCGTGCACGCAGCTTTGCGTCCATCCCAGTCACAGACTTCGACGTGCTTGAACTTGCACGCCAGATGACTCTGCTGGAGTGCTCATTGTACTGTCTAATCACTGCTGAGGAGATGCTTGAGCTCGGCAAACCCGGGGCGCCTCCTGCTGTCAATGTTAAGGCGGTCAGCTCGTTGAGTACCGCCATTACTGGTTGGGTGTCGGAGTCGATTTTAGGAGAACCGGACGTGAAGCGACGCGTTCTGCTCGTGAAGTTCTTCATTAAGGTTGCTGATGTACGTTTTTATTTTTCTCTATCCGTGATAGTTCTGCTCATCTGCCCCCAAGCGCTGCACCACTTTGAACAACTTCAGCACCCCTCGCTCCATTCTCGCAGCTCTGGACTCGTCGACTATTTCTCGGCTTCATCAAACGTGGTCGGTGAGTGGATCGGCAGTACTTAATTTGGTGCTCGGGACCTCATTGCCTATTTGTTGCTCAGGGTCTCGCGCAAAAGAACAAAATACAGCTCGAGGCGTTACGGAAGTTAGCAGACCATGCACGAAATTATCATGAATATCGATCACGGTTACGGAATACAGCTCCTCCTGCCGTCCCTTTCCTTGGTATGTTTGTGTAGAATACTGCACACTATGGCCCCACGTGCTGATCAATGCGCCGCCTGTTGTATAGGTCTTTACTTGACCGATCTCACGTTTTGTCGTGAAGGGAATCCATCCCACCGTGCTTCACCGCTGGCCCCTGAAAAGAAGCTACTGAACTTCAACAAGTATCATAAGCTGGCAAGGATCGTGCAGGATATGCAACGATTTCAGGTTCCGTATAACCTTAAGGACATTCCCGAAGCCAGGCAGTACCTTCAATTCTGCCTTGACAAGACTAAAGATCTCGGCGACCTGGATGATCTCTATCGAAGAAGGTATGCGCTTGCGTTTTTGGGCCATCACTAAGCTAACGATAAATTCAACAGTCAACTTCTGGAGCCGAAGCAAGCCGCAGAGACACCCACAAACGGCGAACTAAAGACGTCGCTTTTCGGCTGGGGCGGCCGCTCACAGTCATCGTCGCAGACGTCGCAAGCAACGATCGCCTGAATACACCTCACTATACCATCCCTTTATCAATAAATAACGAATCAATAACGATTGTTGACAGTACTGTATCTTTATCCAGATTTTTGGGGCTTTCATCATCGTGTTGTTTTTATGGACGTGAACACCTATCCTCACATGTAAAGCCCTTTTACCTTTTCCTTCTATGACCTGCTTTTGCCAGGCCTTTTCTCCTTCTGCCTCAGTTCCTTCCTTTCTTCAGCCAGTCACGGTTGTGTTTCTATGCTATTTATCCCACATCGTCGTTGCATCTGACGCTAAGGGTATCGTCGCCCTTTTTTCTTCTTAAACATTCTCCGTATCATACATTACTATCTCATTACAATGCTTCTCTACTTCCTTATTCACGTTCATCATGATCATAACACTATCTTTGCTCTGTATAAGACTTGTCATAGCCTTGTTTATTACATGGATAATCTAATGCGTCCTTGGCCTTCTCGACCTCTTGATAAACTCACTCAGTAACTTGCACGCAACTTCAAGTTTAGGGGCTGTGAAATATTTCGGTTTTTGGTAAAAGTGCACCTTGCTGATAAGTACCTGATGAGACTTCTGCTTTCCCTGGCAAGTCGAATTACACATGAGCATCTTCGATGTCTGAGGTTTGATATTTATAGAGTACCAAAGTCATCTTACTCCTATACGTATTTCTATTTCCTCTGCTAACGTGGCGAATCCTTTTTTTTATCTCGAACGTGCTGAGAAGCATGAACGGATTTCAATTGAATCAGGAAGGCTCAGAAAATTCATTCGAAGCAAAAGGAGACGGACGTGATTAATCAATGAATACGAAAAGGTGTATGCGATCCAGCTCCGTACGCCGCCGAGGAAATTCAGCAGGTTGTAGTATGCGCTCAGACTGGGCATACCCTCTTTGTCTTGGTTAGGTTTGGCTACCTACCGGGGCTATTTACCCGTTGAATTTCGATAAGTATATACGCCGGAGTGTATTGTAGAGAATAGAGGCAGCGCGATTGCTGAAGAAATATGACAAACCGGGCCAAGAAGGAAAGGTACGCATATTCCGTCGCCTTTTTCCCAGCAACCAAGAACGCTGTCATTCTTGGAGAGGAAAATCAGTTTATCGTGCGAGTGATTGTTTAGAATACAACTTACGATCAACTTGAAGCAGATCTTCGTCCACCGTTTTCTGCGATTCTGGAAGGTCTGTGTGCATTTTCGCATTGATGAAGAACAACTCCTTTGCGATCCGATAACTTGAGTAAATTCGTTGAATTCAATGTGAGATTTAACAAGATCAAGAAAAACGTGCGTTTTCTCCCATGTGGCGCATTGTGGGCTGCGTTTTCTTGTTTGTCTTTCTTTTTTTCTTTTCTTTCTTTTGAAGAGCTTGAGCAGTCCATAAGACCGATCAGTTGTGCTTCTAGTCGATAGTCAGAACCTTTGTTTTATTAGGAGGTCAAATCGTATGTCTCACTCGAGAGAATTGTTGCCGTGAGGATAATGACGTACAAAGTGGTGCGACTAAGCCAGTATAACATTTCAAAATCATGGGGACATTGTTCCACAAAAATATCTGTCTTCCAAATATTTATGGCGCTGTAAAGGTCGCCAAAGAAAGTCAGCAAATTTGACTGAGATTGAAACAACTAGATTCTCCACGTTAAAAAGCATGGGCGTCATATTCCTCTGAACGCCCCGGCCCGTTGCTGCAGTGCCTTGTTCCAATTAACTCGCTATCCTTTTTCACTATACTGCGCCTTAAGAGAAAGAAAAGACTTAACGGTTGAACCGAAATTGCATGAGTTACAAACGTATATGCTGTCCGAGTTTATCCTACAATGAAGATATTATCAACAGAGATAACAATGCTATAAGCAGTCTATGAGGAGAGAGCCTCTCACCATGCAGGCTGCAGTCGCCGAGGAGCATTGTAGTTCGTCCACCACTGCCTGCGTTTCTATACAATCAGCTCTTCAGCGCTTTGGCAGCGAGCACAGCTCCCAGCGCATCGAATTACATAAATTGTGGGAAACACGGCTCTCTCCGACCGACCGATCTTCGTCATGCCCTCTTGCGGTATGCTCAGCCACAACTTGACACTTCTCAGTGCTCACTGCTTTATGCTTTCAAATTTACACCTCATAGTCAAATACTGAAGTTTCTTTATTTTTTAAACCTTCCGACTCTGACATTTTAATAGTACAAATTCGGACCTTCACAATTTATTTTTCCCCATCGCTGTAGCCGCAACATCAGTCGACGCTGCGAAATTTTGATATCTTCAATAGGAGCGCAGCTGATGGTACAAAAAGGCATATAAAATTGGCTTTGCATGCGGTAAGCGAATCTCAAATAATTTGGCATTGCATACTCTCAACTTTCTCTTCTTGGTACCTGGTACCTTGCGCTGCGGCGCCTATCATTTCTCCGAGTGCCTGCTTCCTCGGTATACAGTGCCTGCTTCTTGGCCGGCGCATCGAAATATTTTCAGAATATGTTCATTTCAATGATACGCGCATGAGCTTCGCCCATAAATGAAATCCATACTTCCTTGAAGTCCTCCACGTCGCGCTTAACCTGTTCTCATCTTATTGGTAGATTTTAGCAAGCCAGTATCACCGAGACCAATATACCTGATTTGTGAGCGATGCGGCTTGTGTCGATACTTCTCCAGCACGTTTGTTGTACGCTTAGCTGCCTCACAAATACGAACTTTAGGAGTTCTGCTCTCAACGACTCGAAGTCGCGATGTCGCTTCTTTTAAAACCTTTGGACTGCTTGTTAAACTGAAATTAATCGTGGTTTTTGTTTGAATCAAATGTCCAAATGGAACAACTATGGATGAGCGTGAAGATAAACAAGCTTGCATTCTAGAGAAACGGGCCGATTCGCCTTCTCCTGTTTACTTCTTCTCTCGGAAGTCGATAACTGACATGTGCGAATGCGTCAAGATTCTCCATTGGGAGGACCCACCTTATGAGCTGCATGCCTCATTAAGGGGACCTGTAATCAGAAGGCTTCTATGCTGTATGATAGGCGCGTGCATGGGGTTCCCCGAGACGGCATGCTGGTATCAACAATTTATTGAGCTTTTATCAAATTCGTGGGGGTCTACTTTTGAGTAATGCCGACTGGTACATTTTTGTTGTGGTTGTACTCATAACATTACTATAATCAACTACATAGTTTCGCACTAAAGAGCGTTGAAACTCAACCTCATGACTCTTGCTGTGTCTACCGTGGCATTAAATGTCGTTCCGCTTAAACTACTAGACCATACCAGCATTGGCATGGTCTATTGATCCAGAAGGAATATTGACAACGTCTCTCTTTGCATCTATATCCAAAATCAGTTTACTCCTCCAATGCTTGTCACGTTATTTCATATCATTTCGTATCATATAAAGGCCCACAGAATCGAGCAAGGGGCGCGGCCGGCGAAGCCTAGCTTGTCTTTTAGCTGACAGTCGTAAGTGGAGCTGGTGGAGGTCCGATAATGCCAGATTATGGTTGTTTGGACAGTCGAAGGAAAGTGAGTTTTGATTTACGTGACCGAGTTGCAACATGGAGCGAAGAACGGCGGTTATTGGCTCTGGTAGTTTGGCGTCACGAAAGTCGTGCACGTAGGCTGTCCGATGATCGCATAAGAAAATACCGACTTCATTCTGTGAGTAGGATGAAGAGTAGAAGATGAATTCAGAACTTGAGAATGATTGGTTATGACGAAGATGGGAGTGACTCATGGCAATCATATTATTCATGAGCATCTGCTGGACGAATAGTCATTATACCTTTAACTCAAAATCCTTGATAGAGAAAGAATATTGAGGGACAATGCATCCCGTCCACTTGCAAGGTCCCACATGTCAATTGCTTCTGTTAATTTCGGTGGTACTTACGCCATGCTCGCGGAAGACTCGGAATCAGTAACGTTAATTTTCCGATGCCCGTGATATCCGTCGTAAATAAAAGTTACTTACAGTACATCTCGATAGCTGAAGGATATGAAATCCACTGGAAACTGTTCACGTACACTTTACGGTAGACTTTCCTGTTAGCTTTCCGCGTAGGGGAAAGATCCCGAGCCACTGATGCCGCCTAATTTCGAATAAGTACGGGATGTGGCTACAGCATGTCGCTTGTCCAACCGTATTACGTAACGAAAACCACGCGAGCAGCGTTTAGATAAATTCCACTTCACTCCTCTGTGTTAGGACTTCGCTTTCATAGCTCTTTTCCCCAGCGCTTGCAGCGCGGACTGACTTGATGGAGGCCGAGGAATTAAAACTTAAGCTTGGCAACTTCTCAAAAAGCCCCAAGAACGGTACTTTCGAGCGTGTCTGCCGGTTCGTCGTTCTTTTCCCTCTGCCTCAAGGAAGATGGCATTCTTTAAGTTTCCGGCAGGCACGATGCAGCTCTTCTTATTTTGATGAAAGATAACACGTACAGACAACGGACTCCGGAGATGGCAGAAAACTCGGAGTCACCCTAAAGTCCTGCCAGTAGTATCTGTGACTAGTTCGCTGTCAATACATGCAGAGCCTGAACATGCAGACTTAGTTGTCCGCTTCCTCGAGAACCTCCAGGGTCGCTAACGCAGATGGTGTTCGCGCAAGGAGATGTACGTAGACTAGCTGGAAATTCTAAATTCTACGCAGAATTGAACCTACTCATAACCAACTTCCACGGAAAAAAACAATTCCACGGAAAATAGGACTTACATGACAGTTACCAAGCCAAATGCACAATCCGGCGGGTAGTTGAATGTCATGCTGTCAGAATCTCACGATTGCTGCTTTGCCTTGTACATATTTACAATGCGAGGAGCAGCGAATTGTGCAATACAAGGAACGACTGGGGTTCTAGCGACAGCCTTCCGAGAAGTGAAAAGCATCCACTTAGGTGCATCCAGTGCCAAGCTCAGAATTGGAAGACCTTTCTCCAGGCTGTAAATAAATGGATCGCAAGCTATACTTTCCCCTGGCAATTTTTTGTAAGTCGAATTAGTTGAATAAGAAGAAGGATATAACTATTTCCTCACCCAGAAGATGAGTAATTTTCTTTTTTCGCTGATTCTTTCTTTTGAGCAGAGCTCTGGAATTACGCCATGGCTTCACAGCGCTTCGCCCCCTGTTTCGAGTCTAAATTCCAGCGAGGAACGAGGAATGCACGCATTCGTCCGCCAAGCATAATTCAAACAGCAAAAAGAAAAGAAAAGGAAAACATAGCTGCGATTGATCAGACCGCATGGCTGGTGTGGTCAATTGACAGCATGAGGACTGGAAATAGCCGATGAGAGTCAGGTGGCTTGATATTGGGATTGACTGAAGAAACAGAGGCATCGATGGTTATTTTCCATCTTTGCAATAGAACGATGGAGAAACAACAAACAGAGGCAGAAGATCAAGGAGGACAAGGTCTGTGATGAGGGAGCTGAGGCGAAAGAAGCGAAAGAGTGGTTGGTTCACGGAGATCGCCGAAATTCTTTGGGTCTGCTGCTCAGTTGGTCAATCCGGTACATACGGCCTTCATAGCTGCGCGACTCGGAGTACTTTGGTATTAATAACTTCCTTCTCCTTCAGCTGACTTTTCAAATCTGCAATTCGCGAATATACATCAAGTCTCTCCTGGACGTTTCAAAACTTACGGTGTTTGATATGTGAACAGGACGCATACGCCTGCTCGTACCGTTCTTTTGCTTGTCGTCGAGTACGTGTCCAGTTCAGCATTACTAATTTCAGTCTCGTTGTGTATGTTCTTGGAGCTCCACCGAGATCGTCTGGATCTCTTCGATTAAGAGCAAGCTGCCGTATGTTTGCGCTTCTCATCTCAAGTTAAAGTTCCTGTGGTAATTACTCGCAGGATGCATAGCTGCGCAGGTGACGAAGGCAAAGCCTCGCGTACCCCGGATGGTATTCAGGAATCAAACCGGCGTGGATTAGGAAGACATTATATTTAGCAGACATATCGCACTCTTCTTCCTTAGGGCGACGATGCGGTGGATGTATGTTTTGTCTTATGTGATGCCGCTATAGCCCCGTTTGAGCTCTCAGGCTCTCATATTTCCGGCACTGATCCTTTCGAAAACATATCCTTTGCTCTCACGTCAACGGCTATGTCGCTGTGGGCGCAGTTACTTGGTCTATTGTTGTAACCTGGACACTCACTCACTCTAGTCAACTTCGCAGGTTTCGCAGATTAGCCTCAACTGGATATCGGCCGAGCGTACGCTAATAGAATCGAGAAGGATCAATATTAGCGTAGGGTGCTCCTCTTTCTCAAAACAGACTTTCTGCCAGGTTCCGCTGTATTACTCAGACCAAATTCGCATTTGCAGGGTCGTGTCGGCAGAGGATTGGAACGATTATATTAGCTGAAGGTGAGTTGTCAGCGAGTTCGGGATAAATTCAGACATTGAGTTATTGGAATAAGGGGAATATTCCTTGATGCTCTGGCTTAGAGACAAAGAACATTCGGTTCCGACGAGATCATATATTTTACCAGAAGAAGCATATTAAGAAACACCTATAAATCCCTTCTAGGCTCATAGAAACTATAAATGAAATTCAAATCTGCAAGATCAGCCAGCGGCTGCAAGAACTCGAGATCTCAAATTCCGGGCGAAATCAGGCACTGTATAGTACATGGACCCTATCAGTGTCCGGGCGAATTCAGATCGAATTGCCCGATATCGTGCTCCGGCGTCGATAGGCCTCTCTTGCCGCAGGCGGCAGCTGTCATCGCGCTTCGAAACCCTTCAGAACACCTTGGAGACGGCACCTGGCTGGATCAGAACATTTTCGAGGACCCGGACACTCGCTTATATCCTAATTCTGCGGGAATTAACCGATTTTCACCCAGCATCATGTGCCATACGAGGCGTTTTTTTCTCTGCTCCATACTCTCTTTCTCTCTTCCTTTCTCCTTCTCTGTCTCTCTGTTCTCCGTCCCAGATATTTACTTCAGTGCTTACATATTCGAAACTCACTTATTTTGCTGGTGCAGGGCAGTTTCGTTCAGAATTAGAACAAAGCTACCAGCCGCCTATATAAACCCCCACATTGACATCGTCGACCACACTCCTTCACTCGTCTCTTGTGACATCTTCCTGAGGCTCAACCTGACGTGCTCACTGCTATGTCTATCTCCGACCAATCTACAAAGACTGGCGTCAACCGCCTGACGGTCACGTCTATGGACGAGGCCTCTACTGCCCAGCCGAGCGTGCATTCCGGTCATGACGTGGAGTACTACACTAAGTACCCAAATCGCTGGTCAAGGCTACGGTACGCGCTTATTTCTATGCTCTGTCTGTTTCCGTGAACTCACTCGTCTTTGCTGCTATGCTAATCAGGTTCACTATTCGCGAACCAGCCGCAGAGTTCCTTGGAACTATGATCCTCGTGATGTTTGGTACTGCGGGAAACGCGCAGGGTAACCTGTTCGATAGTACGAAAGTATCTTCCTCGTCCGCCGGTGTACGTCGTTGGAGTTTCCTTCTACGTTTCGTTCGAAGAGCTTATAATGTCCATATTATAGGGTTGGCTATCTGTCGCCTTCGGTTGGGGATTGGGTGTGTTGTTTTATTTTCTGTACCTAGTATAGGTGGCTGACATCCATGTGCAGGCGTCGGACTCGGTGCATGGGTTGCCGCAGGCATCAGCGGCGGACACATTAACCCAGCGGTCAGCCGTTTCTTTCGCGTCTAATTTCCGATTTAGCATTTGACTGACCTGACTCTTCTCTGCATTTAGATTACGATCGCGCTCGCTACCTTCCGCGATTTCCCTTGGCGGAAGGTCCCGGCGTTCATCTTCGCGCAGCTCTTGGGTGGGGTTGTTGGCGCCGCGATCACATACGCCAACTACTTTCACGCTATTAACCTCTTTGAGGGCGGTGCCGGCGTGCGCACTGTCCCCGGCACTGCGTCACTGTTCGGAACATATGCGGTATGCCTCGATACACTTTATTTATCGCTCAAAATGACTACTAACAACATGATTTATTCAGGTCTCTTACATGTCTAATGGTGAGTTAAGAAAGTACATGGCGTACTGTAAACATTATGGCTTATTTTTGTTTTCCTTGTTTACACCTCGGTTTTTAGTCTCCGCATTTTGGGATGAAGTGAGGACTTCTCAAAAGACACAATCTAGCATGTTTCACATACATATTCTTCTCAACAGTTTTTGGGCACCTTCCTCTTGGTCATTGTCTTACTCGCGGTGACAGATAAACGTAACGGCCCGCCACCGGCAGGACTTGTCCCGCTCGTGCTGTTCCTTGTCGTCTTCGGCATCGCCATGGTTTTCGGAGCGCAGACAGGCCAGTTTTGTCTACCCTCTCTTTCTAAAACGAAGTAGACTTACTTGACGTGCAACAGGTTTTGCGATCAACCCCGCTCGCGATCTTGGCCCGCGCATCTTTTCAGCGATGGCCGGTTATGGGCGCGAAGTCTTCAACTTCCGGCACCAATACTGGCTATGGTGCGGCGTCCTTGCGCCAATCCTCGGCGCACTCGTCGCGACTTTCGTCTACGACACGCTCCTATACACCGGTAATGAGAGTGTGATCAATCGCCCGAGCGCGAGCGCACGTGCCCTACACGCTCATGCTCCCAACCAGGAACGCCAAAAAATGCCCGCTGGCATAGACAATGTTTAGAAAATCGCACCTGGGAAATCGGACTTCCGCGCCTTTTTGATTGTCTCTTTTGAACTACTGAGTTTTCGGTGCTAGATATATCTCCTGATCCTGTACGCCATGATCTCCTGTTCTTCTCCAGTTGTCATCCCTTTTCCTCTGTGCTCTCGCGGGTTCCTTTTTGGTTACTAAATCATGTTCTCCTTATCTACATGTACGTTGTTGCCTGAGCCCTCTGTTCCCACAGTTGCTTGACGCAATATATGATCTTTCCGCAACAGCGGCCTACACATAGTCTATGGCGAAACTTACTTAAGTAGGAAATGACGTAGGCACATTGAGTCAGGCACTTTGGTATTATTAGTAAGCTCGACGCGTCGCGTCTGACGTCGAACTCCTGTCGTACAACACAGTCGCAATTTCATCGGTTTCCGTTCCATGTTCTCAGCTGCTTGAAGGTGTCAATCGTGCTCGACATTTCGCTGCGAGAAGCTCGAGCTCATGTCGTCCTTCGCCGCTAACCACGTCCGCTCGCTGGTTGACGCGACCAAGACTATAAATGTCTCAATACAGGCCAGAGATACTACGATATCCGTTTCTACCCAGAGGCCTCGCTCCCCCAGTCCCCGGAGAGCTGAGCTGTACTCCCTGCTCCGCGACTTCCCGTCTCCTCTGGATAAATCCGCGCTACGGACGACACTGAAAGCGCTCAGCGAGCGGGAAGAGCTGAAGCCTCAAACGACAAATTTAGTGTCTGCTTCAGCGCCAGAGGAATCTGAGGCTGAGGACCTTGCTATTGAAACCATCCTGGAAAGCAGGCTGGTCGTTGGCTTGTACGCGGAGACGCTGGATTTATGGCTGAAGGAGGCGAGTGATGCGGACTCGGAAGCAGAATGGTGGTCAGGCACGGCGCGGTCATGGCAGTCTGTCGCGTCATATCTCCTTGCTAGTACGTGAAATCCCATTCCATGATCATAACTTGCCTGATATCCTTATAGCTCTCCCGGAGCGCTTGCAGCGCAGTTTCCATGCTATCTTGCATGCCATGCGCTCGCGAAATCTACCATTACGACCTTCTTCGTTTACCCCACAATCGCTTCGGAATTTGTTTCCTCGTTCTCTGCGGCCAACGGCGCTCGCTACGGCTTTCTTTCCGCACCTTTATCATCAACCTCATCTCCTGTTCACGTCGCCTTTTGAGCTAGCACGTCAGGAATGTCAGCTCCGACAAGAAAAACTTATTAAACTCAGAGACGAGCGCGCGGAGCAACTAGGTGGGCTTCTGTCAATGGAGAGCGAACTCGGGCGCTCTATTCGACGACAAGAGCATATTGAGAAAATGGCTTCCAGGCTACAAGCAGCCGTTGAGGGTGGGGAACAGTCACTATCTGGCCCATTAAGTGTTTACAGCCCTGAGTCGGCGTGTCATCGCCTCGCTTTCAAACTTTTGCCTGCACACGCCTCAGCACACGGCGAACTATTCGCATCGCTGCGTAGGCCATCACGTTTGACGCTGCTCTGGCCGCGCCTCGTCCTGCTGCCACCCGCTTTATTTGTGCTACTTCGTCTAGCGTATGATTCGCGTCAGTCAATCGCGGAGAGCGTGCTGCGTTCGCGCGACACGTTCAAGGGCTTCTGGTTTGGATATGTTCTCGAGCCACTGGAGGGCATTTTGAATACCGTGCGTACTGGCGGGGACGATTCGGCGCGCATTGTCAGCCAGGAGGCAGTCAGAGCGGACATTGCGGTAAAGCCAAATCCATCTTAAACAATCTAATGTTTGGCATTGAACGATGGTGTATACAGTCCCTAGAAAGAATGGCTGTTGCTTTGAGCAAAGACAAGCTGTCGCTCAGTGATTCGCAGCTCCATAATCTTTCAGAGCAGATCCGTCAAGGTGACTTGACCCCCGTGCTCCGCATTTATGAAGAGGACATCCGTTCTCCTATTCGCGCAGCAGTCTCCGGGACGCTCGTTCGCTCTCTTCTTATCCAGATCCAAAAGGCGAAAGTGCGCTTTTTTCCTCCTCAGTAGCTCGTCATTGTTGCTCATATACTTGCGCTTTTCTTTTTCCAGGTTGATCTGGACCAGGCACTTTCGGGTATCGACAAGTTGCTCAAGTCTCAGGAGTTGACGTTCGCATTCGTTGGTGTCGCACCTGCGCTGACGGTTGTCTATGCTGCCGCGAGCTACGCGCGGAGCATTTGGTCAGGCGGGCGCGGGCGCAAAAGACTTGGCGGAAAGCGAAGGCGTGAAAGCGCGTGGCTTGCCATCAGGCACGTTGAGCGCCTTCTCCTCACGAACCCAGGCTCGGAGTCGACGTCCTCCGCGTCATCCTCATCATCTGCGTTCGTATCCGCACCAGGCCCGGGACGGACCTCGCATACACGTCATCGCTCACGTCGGGCCTGCTGCTTATTGCGCTCGCGCGGTTGCGCACTTACGCAGAAGCGAACCTGCCAGCGCATTCTTTGTTGCGCGAGGGTGTTCTCGCAGATGTTGCGGACCTCGAAAACCCTGTGCTGGGTCGCGCAGAGAAGCTGCGTGTCGTCGAGCGCATGTGGCGTTCGTGGGGTTCGGTGCTCGGATGGGATTGCATGGGCAGGACGTAGAAATACTTATTTCTTTGTCTTTTGATGGCAGTCAGATGTGTCTTGACGTTTCAGGAAAGAGCATCGGCACGAAACAGAGTAAAGATAGGCTGATTAAGTGACGCTTACAGCCGATGATGAAAGAGAAAGGAAGGAGTCTGGGGCGGTATGATGTTTGTCCGCGATATTGACCGGGGCAGCCTCGGGCCTTGAAAGCAGTGTGCTCTCTGTTTTGATTTACCAAACCTAAGGTAGGCTAGCGTTAGGAAATTTGCCCCTAGAGGTCTTGTGAAATGTTGCAAGAAGGCGCATTGAAGGCGTGATTCGTTAACGACGAACTAACCTCGAGATCGACGCCAAAAAACATTATCCGACATCGGCTCATCGTCACACTAAGTATTTTACGTCAAGGTATCTTAAAGAGCATCCGGTACAGTAAGTAACGTGGTATCCTCCACTTGCAGCGCTACCGCACAAAACGATACTTATAAGTTATAAGGCTATGTGGGGAGACGTCGATGATCTCGCGATCATGTGAACGTCGAAACAAGCGCGCGACGCGACGCGTTAACTCACGTGGTTTCTGAGATGGGGCGCGTTTCCAACGCGACATCGGCAGTTCGGAACCCCATATGTAATAAGCGAGAGCTTTTTCGGATGCTGGCGCCACGCCGGTGGACCCACATCTCCAAGCCTAACCTTCTGTTGTTGTCATTTTGGGTCCGCAGCTCCTCGTCTTAAGCACGCAATAAATAAATCTAACCCGAAAAAAAAGCATGTCTTTCGTAAAAGTTACCTGTGTTTTCGTGTCCGCATGCTTACAGCTCGCTTTCCTTGTGCCATCAAGGCAAATTTTCCGCTCAGTCCCCCATAATAATCGCGTACTCGCCAGACTCATCCGCAGTAATTCGAAGCCTAATTCTTCGACTACATGTAATAAACTTCCTGCAGTCAGCTGGCACACCTGTTAACCGACCGCGATGCTCCACATGTCCCCGTCGGCCGAAAAGCAGACCCTGCCTTGCGTTCTGGTATAAATACGATGTCAAATTCTTTACTGTCAAATCATCAAACTTTTTTTCACTCACATCTCGACATCCGCAAAGTCGTCTTTCGTCTTTTCCTCTCACATCTACCGCCTCTAAAGTTCACTCTTTCAACACACCTTCCTTGCATCATCATGGTCAAGATCTCCTCTTCGTACTCTGCCCTCGTTGCAGTTGCTCTTATGACTGCTGGCGCTGTCGCCCGCCCGCATAATCTTGCCGCCATCGAGAACGCTGCATCGTCCGCGGTGCCCTCTACATCGGTAGTCGCAAACGCGGCCTCGTCTGCGGTATCATCTAGCTCTGCAGTGGTGAACGCTGCGTCGTCCGCGGCACCTTCCAGCTCGGTCGTTGAAAAAGCGGCGTCATCTGCGGTGCCCTCTAGCTCTGCCGTTGCAAACGTAGCATCGACCCCCGCATCCGCTACCTCGGCTGTTGCAAACGCGGCTTCTTCGGTGCCTTCTAGCTCCGTAAGCGCGGCTCCTGCCCGTCGTGCAGAGACTTCCAGCGCTTCATCCAGCGCGTCTGACGCGGCCAACCAGGCCAACGAGACATCGACTGTCGCGACCAGCACTGTTGCGACCACCACTGTGACCAGTACCGTTGAGGATGTTGCATCGTCTTCTGTGTCAGCTACCTCGGCCGTGTCGGACGCTGTATCGTCTGCGGCTCCCGCAAGCTCGGCTGTGTCCAACGCTGCGGATTCCTCTAGCTCGGTCGTTGCGAATACGACTTCATCCGCGGTGCCTTCGAGTACAGACAGCCCAGCTCGTCACCGTCGTGCGGTTTCCGGCTCGTCCAGTGTCCTCTCCAGCGCATCCGGCGCAGCGAAGAATGCCGTGGAGACTGCATCGTCGGTGACTTCCAGCATTGTCGAGAATGCTGCGTCGTCTGCGGTTTCTGCTACCTCGGCCGTTGCGAACGATGCAGCGTCGGTGACCTCCACCTCGGCCGTCCAGGACGCCGCCTCGTCGGTGACCTCCACCTCCGTTGTTCAGAACGTTGCGTCGTCGGCGACCTCCAGCGTTGTCCAGAACGCCGCAGCATCCGTGTCGTCCGCTAGCTCAGTCGTTGCGAACGCTGCTACTTCGGCTCCTACTACCACGTCCAGTGCGTGATTTTGCCATGGCCACGAATCAAAGGGATACCTTTAGTACACGCCTGGTTGGATGGGGAAGGCAGCGATGATGAGGATGCGGGCGCATCAGTGATGAAAGTGGGAATGGCTGGCCTGGAAAGCTTTCGACGCTCGGATGCTCGGATGCAAACAACAGTACCTTCACATCTAATACGTTCGTGTATCGAAATCCTCTCGTTTGAATTGACTTCGAACATGGTTCGAGCTATATTCTTTTGCTTCGTTATCGTCCTTTAATTCTTGAAAATAAGCTTTTCCGAGGTCTTGATTGAGATGAGAATTACTCTACATATACGAGTTTGGTCGTGTCGCAACTCACAAGTATCTGAGTGATAGGTTTTTACTACCTCCACAGTAATTTCTGGGCGGAGACGCTCAAGGAGTAAGTAGAAGCAACGAAGAGAGCAATTGAATATGTTTGAATCGACGATGCGCTATTTTGGGACCAGAACGCGCACAGCACGTACGTAGGGCCGCGCTTTTACAATACGCGCCACCATGCTCGGTCGGCAATTGTACAATGGTTTTTGTATATTTGTCGGGAGTTCTGCTGTATTTAGCTTTTGCACCTTAGTTATAGATGTTGAAATGCGAGGGGCGAGGTCGCTAATAGCACAGAGTGTCCGTTTGCTTGTATGCTAACTGCTTACTAATTTACCCAACTTGTCCGTATCCCGAAACAGTTTCTGCGTGTTTGCCAAAAAAAAATCCAACAGTAGACCCCCTGTGCTCGCCGGTTGGATGTGTTCAAGATCTGAGAACTTTCTCACTTGCTAAATACGCGCGAGCGCTTGTGCCTCTGGGACTTGCAGCTACCCAATATTTCTGCTAGCCTCTTTATCCAAATGTTCGACTTCAACCGACACGTACGCGCACCGCTGTTCTAATCCGCCTTATCCTCAACAAAATGCTACTGTATGGAGTAATTCCTACTCGATGCATCTCTCTGTTTGCACTGGGATCTCTTTTGCTCGGGGCCTCCTTCTTGCATCTATTGTTGTTCCTTAATGTAATTAGAACGATCGTTCGCTCGATCTCTTTTCATGGAAAAGGATGTGCGCACGCACAAGTTATGGAGCGACGAAGATTTACAATCTAATCGCGCACATCTGCTAATTGATCACAAAGGAGACGAATTGAATACACGTGTGTATCAGTAATGAGGTGAGTTCATTCGTACGTAGGATTAGCTTACGTTATAAACACGTGGGATTTGAATGAACTCCGTATCATAATGCGTGACGCTTTCTATGTCCCTGCTTCTTGCTCTTTCTTGATACATGTGTGCTTTAGAAAAATGGTTGCAAGTCTTTTATTGGAGGAAGATGAGAAACGATCGGTCTTTACCGCGTCGGAGTTTGTCCTTGACGCGCCGCTCGCCAAAGTCGGGTGCATCTGTGTCTCCTGTTTTTAACAGCGTGCAAGGAACTCGCAATCGGATGTTCGATTATCGTTTCCAACAGTCGTTTTGATCTCTGAGCCTCGTTTCCGACTCAACGGTATCTAATTTCGAGGGTGAGCTGCCTTATTTGTCTTTCCTTGTTCAGTCGCACTCGTGACACCTCATGAATCTTTTGTTCTCGCAAATTATTTTTGTATATATAGTCGACGACGTTCTTGTGGCAAAACTGGCAATCCATTGCACCGGACTCGAAATCGATTCTGAACTCGTCTCCGGCATTCTTTGACGACTACTCCTATTTTTAGTTTTGACTGGTAGCGACTCGGGTTCGTAGTGGTATGACACGTAAGCCTCTCTCTCTCTCTAATCCTCAACGGGCTTTTCTCTTACTTATCCTAATAAACGTTTAGCAACGTTAACCATACAGCATCTTCCACCAGAAGTCCTACGAGAAATCTTCCTCGCATGTCTGAAGCGTGAATTTAACCGTCTCTCGATCCGTCAGGCGCCCTCAAATGTATCGCAGACTTGCCGATACTGGCGCAACGTCGCTTTATCTACAGGAAAGTTATGGTCTTTCCTATACTACTCGGAAGAGGATATACCACTACGGGTTTTCGTAGTCGTTCTTAACGCGTGGCTACGCAGATCGGGCAGCTCTCCTCTGCACTATTCGATTAGAATGCCCGTCTCAAGGGACAACCTAGATGAAAAGGAGCAGATCGTCTTCGAGCAGATCGTCACTGCTATGTTTCAGCACCAGAATCGATGGAGAAACATTGATCTGTCGTGTTATGGCATAAAGCCTTCCGAGGGGTACTGCGCGAAGGCGACATCTATGCCACAGATAGAGTGCCTTAGACTGCATTTTCCCGGAGATTATGTCGATGAAGCCTTTAAGCTTGATCTTTCTTCTGCCCTTGACATAAGAGAGCTCAGCCTGCGACGCGCTTATATCTCCAAACCTATCTCTATACACTTGACAAACCTGAAATCCTGCGGTATCTATCATGATGCTATGCCCGAGG
Organism: Phellopilus nigrolimitatus; assembly: GCA_021029095.1. Taxonomy (NCBI): domain Eukaryota; kingdom Fungi; phylum Basidiomycota; class Agaricomycetes; order Hymenochaetales; family Hymenochaetaceae; genus Phellopilus; species Phellopilus nigrolimitatus. Next base: position 636,535 of record JAJOHG010000012.1, read on the forward strand.
ACTTTTCTCTTGCTGATGCTTGTTTGGAGGTGCTGCACGCAGCGCCCAACCTCGAAGCGTTCGAGGTCGAAGTCATCCAGTCTGACTCCCCTTCTACTTGGCCCACGACACCGAGGATGCTCCTACGTCATCTTCTCGAGATGTACATGATCGAATCTCCGGACATCACCCTCATCCTTAGTAACCTCACAGCCCCTGCTCTAACCAGTTTAGTGATTGATTCTGAGCACGACGATGCCGGTCCTGTTCTACTGGATTTCATTCGGCGATCGCAGCCTCCTTTGACACATCTCAACGTCGCTAACGGGTTCACGAGCGAGGAATACCTACTCGAGGCCTTGCAGCTTCTTCCTACATTGTTGTCCGTTGACATCTTAGTCTCGTCTCTATCGGCGCGTTTCTTGGAGGTTTTTTCTGTTAGGGAAGGCCAATCTGCCGCTGATGCGCTGTGTCCGTCGTTGCGCCGCATTGCCTTTGGCGATTTGGCTGGATGGGAAGGTTTGGAAGATTTGGTTGCTCAGATGCTCCTGTCCAGATGGACTACGCTTGGAAAGTTCGAGGAGTTCGTTTTCGCAGAACTTGATTGTGACATGGAGGAGGTAATAGGCATGGAGTCGGTCCATCGCTGCATAGGAGAAGGGTTAAGTGTACATCCTTATTAGATGCGTTTTTGTCATCATTTTTTTGGCGACCTACCTCTGCTTCCTCAATGCGATAAAGCAAAAAACAGATATGTCCGTATTCTTTGGCAAAACCAGCACGCATAATTGTCAAACCAAACTGATGCCATCATTTTGTTAACCGATGGGACGTTTTCTTTACCAGTTGCGCTGTGGTTCAGTTCGACTTCACCTCCTGAAAACTGCAACTGCGTTTCTTATCTCTTCCCGCATCCTCTAAAAGTCTGCTTTAATAAAACACCATACTGCATCCTGCACGCCATGATCGGCCCCTCAAGGAAGAACTCCTATTTCTACTTCACCGTCGTCACAGTTACTTTCGTATCGTATGGCTTGCTCGTCGACATTCATTGCTTTTGATTATATATATGTATTCAACAGAAACGTTTTGATATATCCAGTACACATGTGACAGTTCTCGCTGGGTTTCGCGCGCACGAATCGACACTTAGATGGGAACACTGAAATGTTCGTTGAATTTTCTACTTTTGTATAACCCTTCGTCTGAGTTGACTCTGGGATAGATGCTTCATGTACTCTTATGTTGAATATCATAGATGGCAAGCTCTTAGGTTTAAGCGATGTTCTTTCAATTGAGGGTGACGTATTTTTTACTTTCGCGTTAGAGTATGGGTTCATGAGCAGCCGACGTCAACAGAGTTAGCGGATCCAGAGCCTCTCTGGGACGGGGAAGCGAGGGGCGAATTAATGAGTGTGGCTGTTCAGTTCATAACCTGTGGTAGCCGGCTACGAGCCTACAGAAATTTAGGAATGCATTGGAATGTAGTTCAGATCTATTAATCTTCAAGAGATCTAGTTTCTTATCTTGAAGGCTATTAATATCGTTGTTGCGCGTGGTATATTTACATTCCCTGAATTCCAATTTTCAGAATCACTGTCCGAGCTAGCCAAAACTAAAAGGGCAGCAGTAAATGATCGCGGCTCAAGACTCTCAGGCATAGTTTCACTGTGTCCGAAAATTCGGCGAAATATTATGAAGGCGATAGGCAAGATAGACAAAAGAAACAATAGCAAATGTGATTCGTGAGCGTCAACAGATGGAATTCGAAAACGTAAAAGAACTCATCGCCGAACAGCTCGAAGGACTTAGATTAGACTTTTTTTAGAGGAGATTCATCGAGGACATGAACATAGGGTTCTATGAGACTTTGAGACAGGACAGTCGGCACATCGAGGGCGTGATATGCATCAGGGATCTCTTTACAAGAGACTGACGCCACGACGGCGAAGTTGGAGCTCCGACAAGAGCACAGATCGACATTACCTCTTTTAGATGGCAACAATTGGCCTCAGGGTTAGACTCAAACTTCCGCTAACCAAGGTATTCAAAGGTATCCAACATTCCAACTGTCCCTTGGGAACGTCGGCGTCAATAACTTCACGATGCACGTTCTCACAGCGGCATGCACGGTCTTTTTCGATGTTGCCTTTTTTTTGGGCTAGGACGGTCTTCCTGCAATGCGTGGATTATCTATGTACTGTCATATTATCTTCAACATCTTATTATCGTTCTCATACCACACGTTCGAGGACAAAAGCACGGCCGATCTAAACTAAAGACTACTACCGAATCCTCGCGTCCTTCTACCGCGGGTTATTAGGAGCAACTGATAAGCGTGCAATTGTCTTTTCGTCGATCTCCATTCCAAGATACTTATGCGTGTCATAAATTTCAATAAACCCTGCCACCGTCTCTTATGCAGGTTGAGTATGTGCTAGCTCTGCTTTTCGTTCTTCCTCCATCGACTTCCTCGTGATTTTGCTTAGTTTTAGACCGGTACTTCGAGAGAAGGTGACCGTATGTTTTTGTTCTGCATTTTTGAAGGTCTGCGATCTCGCTTCGGCATGGGGCTTCAACTGATACCGCTCTTCGCTTTGACCAGACTTCGACCTCACCATGCAGAAAAGAATGGGAACCTGACAAAGCGTCCTTTTGTTCATATCGCAAGATCGTTGCCGATTGTCGGACATGAGTCCACGACGCATCGGTCAGTGGATAAAAGGGTATAAATAGCGCTGCGTCTCGTAAAATTTCAGCTGCGTTATTTGAAGGTCTACCATGATTCTCTCTGAGTTCACCAGCCAAGTGCTTGCCGCCATCTCCGGTGTATACGTGCTGTGGCGCGTTCTGTGCTTTTTCGTCGTCAAGACACCGTTGTGGAACATTCCCGGCCCTCCTAGGGCATCATCATGGTTGAAAGGTACGTTACGGACCATTTGAGCGATTAAATCAAGCACTTACGTGTCACCTGGGCAGGTCACTTCTTTCACCTCTTTAACAAAGATGGCTGGGTATTCCATCGCGAGCTGTATACTAAGTACGGTGGTGCCGTTAGACTAAACATGCTTTTCGGAGTGAGTTCCACATTTGCGCTGCTCGCATCTGTATGTGTACATGGAACGGGAGTATTAATGTCAACTACGCGTAGGACGAACAACTCTATGTTTACGATCCACTCGCTCTTAACCATATACTGATCAAAGAGCCGTACGTCTTTGAAGAGACGGACACGTTCTTGGCGTAAGTCCGGAACACATTTTGTCTTACAAGTTCGTTCTTATATCAGGAATTTCTCAGATCTTTCGGAATCGTTTTCGGGACGAGTCTTTTGTCTACCCTCGGTGGGCGTGATTTCTTCGTCATGATTATAACGCAGGCAACTTAAGGTCTCACTCATAGGTGACGAGCATAGGAAACAACGCAAGATGCTCAATCCGGTCTTTTCTCTCAAACACATGCGCGACCTACTTCCCATATTCCATCCAATTGCACACAAGGTTCGCAGCTTGCCTCATTCCTTCAACTTTGACACTGAATATGACTTACACTAATCTCGATGCATACTCGTCATTCGTATACAGCTCCAAACTGTGCTTGAGCGCGAAGTCTCGAAGGAGAGAGAGCATATCGACGTTATGAAGTGGATGTCCCGCGCCGCGCTCGAATACATCGGTCAGGGCGGGCTCGGATATTCATTCGACGCCCTCAATGATAAAGAGACTGATAAGTACAGCGAAGCGATGAAGACATATGCGTCAGTCGTTCTATCGTTTCTTTTTGTACTGACAGAATCCGCTGACGTCAGCTCACCCTTTTCTTTCTTTTGCTAACAAACGCACAGTCCTCTCTGCTTCCGCTTGAGATATCTCTTCTCGTTTCTGCCTTATATAATGAAGCTCGGCCCGTCAACATTCCGTCGTTGGGTCTTGGACCTTGTGAACAGCATCTCATCGCCTAATCCAGTGAAGGAGCTTACGGAGCTCACGGACACCATCGAACAGTGCTCACGTGGCATTCTCGTGGGTAAAAAGCATGCGCTTGAGGAGGGCGACGAGGTGGTCGAGAAGCAGGTTGGAATGGGAAAGGATATCCTGAGCGTGCTGCGTGAGTAATACCTGAGCTCGTCAAGGAGTTAAAATCTCTTAAGCTTTAATCAGTCAAGGCAAGAGCTAAAGGCGAAGGCGAAGGTATATCCGAGTCTGACCTCCTTGGTCACATGAGGTGCGCCATTTCTCACGCTGACCTCTCCCATCTGGTAAAAAGGGCTTATTTACGTCTCCCAGCACGTTCATCCTCGCCGGGCATGACACATCGACTGCAGCAATTAGCTGCGCACTCCACATCCTATCTCAGCACCCTGACGCGCAGTCTCGGCTGCGAGAAGAGGTCATGACGGCACGCGGTGAGCGCGGCGGCGACGATCTCGACTACGATACTCTCATGGGCCTACCGTTTCTTGATGCGGTCTGCCGCGAGACGATGCGCGTCTTCCCGCCTGTGACACAGCTTGACCGCATGTACGTTCTATGCTCTTCATAACTCTTCATTTTTACCTTAGCTTACGCAACTCTTGGAATCTCGTCCTGTCTCACATTTGAACTCTAAACTACCGCAGCACAAAGAAAGAAACAGTCCTCCCGCTCGCCTGGCCTCTCATGTCCAGCGACGGAGAGGCGGAGATTAGCCAGATACCGCTAAAGAAAAACACCACCGTTATCATCTCGATTTTGGGCGCGAACCGAAGCAAGGCAATTTGGGGCGACGATGCAGAGGAGTGGAAACCGGAACGCTGGGTTGGGCGGTCTCCGGAAAGCGTTGCGAAAGCGCGCCTCCCGGGCGTGTATTCACAAATGTGCGTTGACTCTAAGACCTTTTTATCACACTTGTAAGTGTTGCTGATAAAATTCTCTTCCTTTCATCGAAAAGGATGACGTTCCTTGGAGGTGGAAGAGCATGCATGTAAGAGAACATAATTTAGCATGTTTTCCTTCATTGACTGACTTGGACGATTTTGCAGCGGCTTCAAATTTGCTGAGATGGAGATGAGTCAGTAATCCCTTTTCCTCTTCCTCGACCCTTCGATTTGTTTCAAGCTAGGAACGTAACTCACAATTCGCTTCGCTACAGAACTCGTCCTAGCCGCGCTCCTTGAGAAGTTCGTCTTCGCACCCGGGCCGGAGATATACTGGGAGATGGGTCAATTATATCAACCCGTCATCAAGGGGTCGGATGACAGGACTCCGCGGCTCCCACTGAAGGTGACGCTTGTCGGGAATGAGCATTGATGACGAGGCCGACGTTAAAGTTGGCGGTCTGTGCCGGGACTTTCGAGGACGCTTGTTGATGGATTCGTAGTTATAACTGATTTTATAACGCAGAATATGCCTTTCTGTTGTCTTTCTGTTTCTCAAGTTTGCCATTAGCCTCACTAGCAGACTGTAGTTTTGTGACTAGTGGGTTGTATTACATTGTATTACTTATATCTTTATAAGTATTTTTTTCGTTGTTTTCGTTCACTTAGAAGTACGAGTCTGAAACAGCTTGACATTCACTGGCAACGGCGGCTTAGAAAAGCTACAAGCATGAGCTGTGTGCAGGTTAAGAATCGAGATACGCTCTGAGTCGAATGTGATCAGTGTGATAAACTCGAGTATCCTCTTTAGGTATACTTCACGATCCGAAGCGACTGTGTAAACAGCTCGGATTGACAGGACTCCATCTCACTTCAAGTCTTTCGCCACTGATTAATCCAGACAAACTGTCATCTTGTTCGTGAAGCCAGGGTACAATGCGACAGACGATAGGTCGGTGGAATAGGAATATTCGAATGCAGAACAAACTGTATCAGCGTACGCTCGTGACGGGCACCTTAAATTCGACATTGAGTCAGAAATTTGTTTGCTTGAATAAAAACGATGAGGTTTGAGCTGTTGACTAATCTAGCGAGAACCGGTGGCGTCGGAGAGTTCCGAAGATCATACAGTATGTAAGCACTTTGCTTGTGAAGTTCCCACATCTCGTTCCGATTTCTCCCAGCGACCGTAACATCCACTCTTAACCCGCTTTTCAACGACAACGACGACGACAACGCCGCCGCCGCCGCCGCCGCCGTATACAACAGAGAAGAGCTTTTTAACGGTGCTCGGGTCTTCCAGACCTTAATATTCACAATTACCAACAATTCTTAGAAAATGACGCAGTTATACTTGCCTATCCGCCAGAAGACCGCTTCGCCCTCGCCGATTTTGCAGGCGACGGAGAAGCAGTTCAATGCGGAGGATGTGCAGGAAGCGTTCATTGACCACAAAAATCGGTGAGCATGCATCGTGCATCACGTATCTTATCTGAAGGACGCCGCGGCTGACATATTGCCAGCCTCGTTCATGCCATTGACGGCACCAAGTCCATCTTGACCGACCTGCGCGAGTTCAACAAATCCTCATGGGTCGTTCGCTATCCTCACTTTCGTGAGAAGGAGTCGACTCCGTTACCGTCTCCCTTGCCGTCGAAGCGTCCATCAAGCGTTAGACGCTCGATGACCTTCATGGACGACCCTCAGAATCAAACTGAGGTCGTATTCAAGCGCATGAGGAAGGGTCAGCCGCGCTCACTCTCTCTGGCGTCGGATGTGAATGCTGCGGAAGTAAATGATGCGGAGGAAGAGATTTCGGGCTTGGTTCCATCAAAGTCGGACCTTGACTTCAACGTCTTACGCCTCGACCTCAAGATGGGGCCCCACGGCTCGGCTGCGACGGCTTCCTCGCTCGTCTCGCAGCTTGAGAAGTCGTCGATTGCGAACTTGCTCGACGACCGTATCGCGGCCTCGTTGAAGCACGTCGAGAAATTGCGCACGCGTGTGGAGGACACGTCGTCCAAGGTCCTTGTCACGGGTGATCTCAACGCCGGCAAGTCGACGCTCGTCAACTCGCTACTCCGGCGTGAGATCATGCCTGTCGACCAGCAACCGTGCACGACCGCGTTCTGTGAGGTGCACGATGCTGCGGAGAATGGCGACAAGGAGGAAGTCCACATACTCACGGATGCGAATAACTACTCTGTCAATGATGAGGCGACCTTCAAGCGCGCGAGTATCTCTGATCTCGAAGACCTCATCTCGGAAAATGAGGACTCCCAGCAAATGGTGAAGGTATACATTAACGACCCTCGTGCCGCATCGGACTCCTTCCTTAACAATGGCATCGCCGATATTTCGTTGATCGACGCGCCCGGCCTCAATCGCGATAGCGTCAAGACCACCGCCCTCTTCGCACGTCAGGAAGAAATTGACGTCGTAGTTTTTGTTGTCTCGGCGGAGAACCATTTTACTCTCTCGGCAAGGGAGTTCCTTGAGACAGCCAGTCGCGAAAAAGCTTACGTTTTCATTGTCGTCAACAAGTTTGAGGGTATCCGCAACAAGGACAAGTGCAAACGCCTTGTACTCGAGCAGGTCAAGGAGCTCAGCCCGAACACATACGAGGATGCTGCAGATCTCGTTCACTTCGTCGACTCGTCTGCTGTGCTTGGCGTGCATCCCTTGAACCCAGCATTTGAGTCTCTTGAGTCGTCTTTACGCTCGTTCGTTCTTTTGAAGCGCTCGAAGTCGAAGTTGCACCCAGCTGCAACGTATCTCACGCACCTACTTGCCGACATCGATCTCCTTGCCGGCTCGAATGCCATCCTTGCGAAGTCGGAGCTCGAGTTCGCAAAGGACAGCCTTAACCGTGTACGCCCAGAATTGGAGAAGATGAAGAACAGTCGCGAGGGGCTTGAAGGCAGCTTGGAGCAGGTCGAAGAAGATGGAGCTTCTGAAGCAAGCCGCAACACGAAAGATATCCTCAACCAGGCTCTCGAGCTGGTCGGCTCCGGCGAGCCTGCCGTTGAGCACCCTCTCATCCCTATGCCCTCGTACCCGGGTCTCTTTGGCATCTGGGACTATGTCCGCGATGTCCGCAAGGCGCTGCTTGCAAGTCTTGACGATGCGGTCAGTCTTGCGGAGGATGAGGCGCGCCTGACCACGACAAGTAGGGTCAAGGACATCAGCGCGCTTGGCGACCGTTTCTTGCCTGAGGGTGTCGAACGTTCGCGTCGCGTCTTCATGCCCGAGGCAATGTTCGCTCTGCATCGCGTTGGGAAGAACGGCAAGCAGCGCCGCTCTTCTGGCGCCGTCGTAGCGGGCGGTATTTACGGCCTTGGCATTGGCCTTGCTCAGCGCCAGGACATGCTGGAGACCTCGTTCCTCGACATCTTCGATGCGCACCACCAATACAAGGCCTACTTCGGAGACAAGACCGTTGCATCTGCTGAGGATGACGAGGAGAGCCTTCCGAGTGCACTCAGTGTTGTTTCCGTGGGCGTTGGTGCGCTCACTATGATTGGAGGCAAGACGCTCGGTATGCGCAGTATCATCGAGGGCGCCGTGCGCATCACCGACCTCTTCGGGAATGACACGGCACGCAAGTGGGCTGCACCGGTCCTTGGTGCTTTCGCGATCGGGTTGTCCGTGTACTTCGTGCTCGAGCTGCCGAACACTATCCCACGTACGGTCGGGCGTCGCGTACGTGCCGCGTTGGCACGTGCTGATGGCGACGACGAAAGCACGACGTTTGTTGGTGCGCATGCATTACGCGTCACGCGTGAGACGCGCAAAGTGCTACGTATTGCGTCGTGGGAGCAGCGCGAGCGCTTCCTCGGGGCAATGGATGAGCGTGCGAAGGAGGTTGAGGGCGCGGAGGGCGCTGAACGCCAGGCAGAGAAGGCCCTCGCGTGGCTCGGTGACGTGCAATCGCGCACGAGCGACGTTCGCGCCGACGCCTGCGTTGTTGGTGACATTTCTGTGTCCTAATTTATGCACTGGAGTGTCCGGACTGATGTTTGAAGTGCCATTTCTACTCTTTTGCGTCAGATCGAAATGTCAAGAAATAGCCCATGACTCCGATCCACATTATGCTTTCTTTTCTTTGTGTACAGCTCATTTACTTGCAGTACAAATGCAATGAACAGGCTGTGCCTTTCACCTTTCAACCGGATCTTTTATTTTCAATCATTGTCCAAGAACCATATCGCTCGAGCTTTACTCCTGCGAATGTCTGGGCTTTTAATCTTTCTAATTCTGTGACCCCCAGATCGTATAGATATTCCTAAGTATGTTTTCTTTAGCCCTTCACTCCGACACTCATTCGCTCGTAGTTTCTGTCTCTTAAACCAAGATAAACGCTGGCACCCCTTATGGTGTTCAGTGTATGCCTGTAACGACCCATACTACATGAATAAAGGATAAATGGTCCTTTATGTACTTCATCGAGCACGAAAAAAACAATGTAAGATTACCGAAGCAGGCGGCACGCGAAGGGGCCAATAGAGGTCTTTTGCTTTCAATCCGAGGTGCGATTAGCCCGGATTGAAAACGAACGTTCCTCGGAATGAAAATAAGCGAATGGCGTGAGAAGCAGTGACTAATGCATGGCCGAGAAGATGGCCGACTCGGCACAACAGCTAGCGAGCTTGTCACGCATCGGATCGATCTACAGAGGTAATCGATCGATGCTGCCTAAAACGGAGAAAACGAGTCGGAATTTCTATTTTCAGCGGAGCCGATCGCTTACATAGCACATTTTATACACCTTTGCTTGTCCTCCATTAAATTATTAGCTTAAGATTATGACCATGACGATTAAATGGCTAGTAAATGCCTCATTTGGTGTTTGCAACTCCTAGAGGACACTTTGGTGGCGCAAGACTAATTTTTATGGTAGGTGTTACATCGTGTTACGCTGTGCAGTGCGCTGAGGCGTCGAACTTTCCATGATTATTAATGCAACCTATTTTAGGATATGCCGAGATATCGAAGCCCGGCACAGGGCCTGCTAAGCGAGCAAGGTCTGATTGATACGAGTGCAGCCTCGGATTGATACTAGGCCTCTGATTGATAGCAAAAGACCTCTAATCTGATTTGGATGCTCGTAATCGTGACGTACTGCAGATTTTCAGAGGTTGTCAATGTCGTCTCTTTGAAAACATGAGATGAACTATAATATTAACACTAATCAATAAACTGTAACTTCAGTTCGACCGTTATCAAGAATTCATCCTGAAGTGATACTCGAGGATGCAGTCTTTCCTTCACGTGCGTGCCTGTACTCCTTATCTTCTCTACTGAATCCAATTCCCGACTCGGTGCGCGCCATTGGCGGAGGTATCCTTGTCACTCCTCCGTCTCGTGCGAAGTGCTCCAGCAGTCTATGCGCGTCCGCGCGTACGTCGGCCCCACGCAAGCGGTACTGCTTCGGAATGAGCCCCTTCCCGAATGAGTGCGTCACATGGTTTGCACAGAGCAGCGAGACGATAATGTTTACAATGTGCAGTGGAACGGCGGCGAACACTAAGCGCCATAATGTCCCCAGGTTCGCGCGCTCGAAGCGCAAAAGCGGGCCTTTGCATCCTGGTAGCTGCGTTCGCGGAAAGCAGCGCGGGCCAAACGCTGCTTCATGCAAGGGGTCTGCAAAGCCGCAGCAGCGCAGGCTGTCTTGGATGGCCGTACGTCCCGAATCTGTGTACCACTGTGACCAGGCGAGGTTGAGCTTGAGGTCGAGGGAGAAGGCGGCGCGCTTGTAAGAGACGTAGCCGACGCTTAACAGAGAAACGAGCGCGGGCCATAGGAGGATGGCATATATAGCGAGCAATGGACGGGAGTTTAGGAGCGTTCCAGTAATCCCAACAAGTGCAGCGAGCAGTAAAAGCGAGGCAGAAAGTGTGATAAGAATCAGGACGTCGGCGTCGGCAACGAGCATCACATCTGCATGCTCCCAAGCTTATTGGCGAAGGAAAACATGTCAGATCTGCAGAATATTTCAGCCGAAGGAAGGGAAGACCCACTTTGATACCATGTAAGAATGGAGTAAATCAGCGCTGCAATGCTGTAGCCAAATAAAGAGAAAACAGACAAGAGTAGACTCCACTTGTATCCCGACCAGCGGCCGACGGACTCGAATCCAAGACCAACGTCTCTTGAGTCAAAACCAAGCTCACCGGGGATGACGTCCAGTTTGCCGGCCCCACCATTATCCATGGAAGTACGCCGCGCTAGGTTTCTGACCCCCGACGGCCTCGGCCATCTGTGGGTGAATTTGTCTGTTATGTCAACCCCAGAGCATAAAAACGTGCGTCCAGAATCGGTAGATGACACAGAAGCGTAACTTCGGGAAGTCCGAGAACTTCCTGTACTTGATGCGGAGCCTATCCTGACAGGGTCAGGCCTACTACTGGAAGCCTGAGAGAAGAAGCCACTTCCGAGAGATGGTATTTTCAGGTGACTCTTGAGGCGGCCAGCGTGAGCGCTTAACACAGTCGATGGAATCCACAGAGTGCGAAGAACTTTTGACGCAGACGAGTCGGAATCCGACACTACAGAGTTTGTTCGCATTGACTTCGGTCTGAAAGACGAGAAGGGACGTCTGAAAAAGTCAGAGCTATCGACATAGGATTCACGTGGGGCATTAAAGTCGGGAGAGGGAAGGCGAGAAATCTGCGAGAACTTCGTTTCATGGGACCAGTTCGTTAGGGTGTGCTCATGGATGTTGGGTCGAGGAGTGAGTCGAACACTATCAAAATATGACGTGCCTTCCTCGAGTGTGTCGGTGCGATCTGAAACCTGCTGAACGAAAGGGAGAGTAGGGGAAGGCTGATACCTTTGAACCAGAAGGATAGTGGGCTTTGAATCCAGGTCGTCTGTGTCTTCCACTTTCACAGTAGGTGTCAACGGGATGTCATAGTCACGGAAAACCGATGAAGACGCAGAAGGAGAGGAGAAACATGGCTCTTGTGCGATCCTTGGAGAAATACCGCGATGTCGGATAGAACGGCTAGCTAGAGCAGAGGCGGAAGGAGCAGAAGGCTGTAGACGCAGACCATCCATGACCAGAAAGCAATGATAATGGGTGCCGACTGGAGCTCGAGGGCTTCATGTTGCTCAAGCTTGGGGTGTTCGTGGCTGACTGACAGGTTTGCGAGTAGGGCTGACAGATCTCACTTTTTGAGTCATATTTCCATCGTCTTCCCCGTTGGATGGACGAAAAAGAAACACTGCTCGGACATACAGACGAGAGAAAAATTGTGATCTTCGAATGCGAATAAACGGGTCTGTATATGGACTTTTTTGATTGGCGAAAAGAGGATGATCGGCCTCTGCTGTTGTCTGATCGCTTCGTCTCTCTCGTTCTGCATCGATGAACAAAACAACATCTGAATAGTCTGGCTATACTGCATACCGAACGCGCCAAGTGCGAGTTATACGGTTATATACTAAGCCCATGGATCATCAAGCAGGAGACGTTGTTGAACTTCCTTTCGGTCATACATGAGCATATTGGCAGTGGATCAGATCCCACACCTGAGCACAAGCAAAAAATTCCTGGTCTCAGAGTGCTCCCCATAACAATGGGTAGGTTTCATATTGCCTTATAATATCTCAATCGTCTGAAGAGCACGAAGTGCCGCGGATTTTCCGGAAGTCACAGACCTCGCACAAGTCATCAAATTTGCGATTAGAAGCTCAAAAGGCTCTCCGACGTTAAGGGGAGCCAGAAAATTGCTCTTTTACAAAAGCAACTCAATGCACTAGTGATTCATCATGGGATCTTATCGGTTCCCGTAGAGCTACTCAGTCCGATCTTGGAGTTGGCAATCAAAAAAACACCTACGACACGCGCCCTTGGCAGGATAAGCAGCATGAACCCGACCTTATTATCACATGTATCGCGGCGCTTTCAAGATAGAGTACTTAGGATGTCCAAGCTCTGGACGTCTGTTTCCAACAGATTCAGCGAGTCTCGCTTGAATACATTTATAGATCGCAGCGACGGGCTCGACGTTGAGCTTTACCTCCCACCTGACAGCATCAAACTTCCGTGCATCCTCCAGCAGAGCGCAAGGCGTTGGAAGTCCCTCATCGTTCTTGCAGGCGCGGAAGATCTGAGCATCGAGTGACTGCATGTGTTTGTTCGAAAAAGCCCATGGCCTCCGCCTCCCTCGATTGCGCTCCCTAAATCTCACCTACATCGTGCCGTTCGACCTCGCAGAGGATGATGAGGAAGAGAATATTGACGATTCGGATGTCGCTATGGGCGAACTTACGACGATAACGTCCATTTCTACGGCTCCTGCGACATGCCGCAGCTTGTCAAGCCCTCGACGTGCAACATCACCCCGCGCGTACAGGTTGCACGTTCGGAGGTGCTGAACTCTTTCAGCCGGGCGTTCATCGGGCACCTTAATCCTTACTGGAAAAGTCTACACAAATTCCTCGCCGCTGCGCGCTCGCTCACACCCCAAGCTCTCACTGAACGAGGTAATGTCTAGGGGCTTCACCGTAACCGGTCCCGATGAGCTGCCGGGTGTGCTGCGGCTCGACATTTTGATCGACAAGGACGTTCTATTCCAAGGCTTTGTTGCTGCCCTGCGGACGTCCGTCCTGTCAGAACTCACGCTCACCCTTAACATCGAAGATGACCTCCGCTTGGCGATCGCGTCGTCTGCTTTTTCACAGTCATGAACCCGCACCTCTGTGCGAACATTAGTCATTAAAATGTCGATCAACAATAGACCGCGCGGATTTGTGGACGAGCGGGACATTTGACCTGCCATTCGACCGTCTTCTACACATCCAGTCTTCGTGAAGATTAAATACCGCCACCGCGAATCCAGTGTATATTGTGAAATTAACTGCGAGCTACATTGAAGCCGTAACCAACGAAGGGAAGAGCAAAGACCAGCCGGCGTACAAGAATAACGCCATGCAACTCGCATCAAGGCACCAACTTGTCCTTAGTGCACTGCAGCAATGACATAGGTCTGTCTTACTCCACGACTTAACCGCACTGTAAAAATCCATGTCAACTTCTATCACCGCAGAAGTATAGGTCTTAGTAGACTCACAATCCCGACAGCATCACGAGCTCTGCCGTTCATGATGAGAGCAACGATGAGACCTGTGTAGTAATTACGCGTCAACTTTTCATTGTGTGCACAGGTTTAGATTGGTAATTACCGTAAAGACCAAGGACTTCGGCGAAAATGAGAATAAGAATCTGATTGAACAAGTTCCGTGAGGATGCGCATTCGTTTGGCGTATAAATTATAAACGCACCATTCCGACGAACAGACGTGGCTGCTGTGCTGTACCGCGCACACCTGCGTCACCAACAATACCGATGGCGAAGCCAGCAGCGAGACCAGCGAGACCGACCGAAAGACCAGCACCGAGCTGGACAAACCCGCGGAAGAGGGGCATCTTGTATTCCACTGCATGCGAAGGGTAAATCAAGATCAGCTTCAGCGCCGGCAGGCAATGCGAAGCCTAAATGAGGGTACGCACAATCTCCCGAAATGAGCACCGACACGACGAGACCGTAAATCTTTGGGAATTGGTACATCAGCGAAATATTTCGTGTGGCGGCATAACAGAAAACGCGTACCGCAATGATACCAGCCATGACGACGGGTACGACACACTTCATCATTAGGTCTGGCCGGAGTACGGACATAGCAGAAATGCCGACACCAGACTTGGCTGTTCCATAACTGAGAACATGAGACGTTTATTAGTCTCATTCCTTCCTGACTTCAATTTCTCGCCACAGCAAAGCTCACCTAGCACCGATTGCTGCAATAACGAATGTGTGATCAGTCATTGCAGACGTGATACGCCGACAGGAAAACTTACAAGTGAATACAATGGCACACGTGCAGCCCTGTAAAGCAGAACACGCCGCACGCACCATCAGTCTGCTGTCCAACATAAACGACCACCCTTGGGTTCGCTCGACTCGTAGCGAAGCTACGCCCCGACCGTCGTAAAGACAAAACACGCACCAAGGCACCGAAGAAGGGGGCATAGACAGGGCAGTACTCAGACATTTTGAGTGGCGGTGAAGACAAAAAGACGGTTGAAGCGTGAAAAGAGGTAGGACGTTACTGTTGAACGTTTGTTGAGCTTGGCGGAGGCTAAAGAAATCGTGTCTGTGCGCAGGTGACTATACGGAGATACCCGTGACGCGCGTCAAGCCGTAATTCAAGCGGAGCTTAATTCGCGGTGGCGTCGTGATCATTGTATAAAAATCCAAGAAAAGGCTACGCTATGCTACACTTAATGATATGGTACTGATCAGATAAATAATGTGTCTAATGGGAAATGTGAAACGTGCTAAGCTCATAATCGCGCTCACTGCGCACCGTCCCAGGCTCCCTTCTCTTGTGAATCCCGGGCCGATGCAACTTGTTGTCAACGTTGTCAATATCCAGCTCCTCCCCCAAGTTCCCGATGAACGTCTCCGAAACCTTTAAGTGAGACATCGTACGCAAGTATGGGATGCTCACTGTGCGAGGTTCGCCGGCGCTCCGGAGGTTCAGCATGAGTCGGCAGATCATCATTGCTGTGATGAGAGCCGAGAAGGGGGCATTAATGGCTTGGATGTCCGGCTGCGAGGTGTCAGCTGGGTAATATAGCACTAGACCCTCTGTGGATTGTGTACATACCGGACCTATCTGTATACAGTGTTAGCGTGGCTAAACCGGACAACATGATAAAAAAAGCTGACCACATAAGTTAGGACATTCGCGAGATTGACGAAGAATATCACTCTGCGAAAAAGCTCCATTAAGATTCGTATATTGAAGTATAAAAGCTATCGACACGCACAGAAAATACAAGACACCTAGATGAGACTTAAGTCGCAGTCGCAAAATAAACTCTCGGGATAAAGTGGACGTACCATCTCGAAGCATAAGCACTATGATACCACCATTTACGGAACCCTGTCTCCTTAGTATGAAGACCCTGACAATTGTCATAACGAAGATCAAGGATGGAAAGATGAGTTGCCCAATCCAAAAGGCAGCGAAGCCTGCAATGTCTACCATTAGACTCGCTCCTGAAAAAAATGAGATTCAACATACGATCTCCTCTATGCAATCATATCAACGTCAGTTTACATGAAGACATATATGGATAGCTCACTGAGTTGGCTTTCCTGTCAGAATGCAGCCAACCTGGCCTGAAGTAGAGTATCTAAGTATGTGCTTCAGAAGATCTGTGTTTGACCTACCTTCAGGTATCGGAACAGGAACTCCCCCAGCAACAGCCCACTTCATATACTGGTAAGTTATGAGGTATTCACGAGTCGGGTCTTCAAACCGCTTACACTTTCTATGACGATTTCTACGATGAAAAATGGGATAATAATGAGAAATATCCACTTGGGATATAAATGTCAGACACGCTATGAAAGAAATTTCACAGATTTAGACACACACCCATGCACGGCTATATAATGCATAGACGCGGAGAGACAATGTCAAGCCTGTGGAGATGTTGGAAATAATTTGGATTGTCCCCGGGAATTTTACGAATGTCAAGCATCTATGTAGACACTTTGTTAGCATCGGTTCCCGTAAGCATTACATTGTAGTACGCACTGCTGTGACGATGTAATTAAACGAATTTTGTAAAGATTAGACAACAGATCAAATGCGACGAGTGCGCAAGATGTGTAGATTACATGCCTCCGTGGAAAGTGGCAGGAAGAATGCTTGAAGATCGCAGTCGTCAGATTTCACGTCAGAGCAATGACAATTGGCCTACCCATGATGATAGCACAATAAGAAAGCAGAAGCGTATACCTGTTCTGAATTATTTACGGTTAAAGGAATGAGCGCCATGAAACAGACCATAGCGAAAACGACGCACAAAGACCCAAAGGATGGTCGCAAAACTGAATTTTCGTTGCCAAATACTGTGCACCTCCCGATCGAATGTGATAAGGTACTCATAAAGGGCGACGGCTGCAGGGTATACATTGCAACAGGGAAAGAAGGATCAGACTTCAGCCAATGCGTCGGCGCACATTGGACTCACCCCAGCTCGCAGTCGCGTACTGCTTTGCGACAGTCCTGTAAATTATGTCTTACCAGCGGTGCCCGCAATATAGACGAGTCTTTCTCCGACTCACAAGTGATGTATCCCTGCTGCGGATGCAGGATTCATGGTCCTGGAGTAGAGCCCGAATGTGGCCAGGATACCGTGGCACGATGTAGCGCGGGATGGCTGGGTCCTCGCCTCTTCCTTAGTTTATGCCAGGAGCAGCGGATAGGGGGCCCCAGAGTGACGACTGTACCCTGCTTTCTTGACACATTCAGGTAAGACACAAGGACCCTCACCGGTGCCCGCGGGACAGGCCGAAGGCGATGGAAAATGACGGGAGTACGGCAGTTCGCACGCCAATGCTCGGTCGCGGTATCGCCGCGCGACGAAGGGTATGTTCCCCCGAACCTTGTAACTGCGAAGAACTGATGATCAAACACGGCGACAGAAACAAGTTGGTGACACTCACGGTGAGCTGCAGGAATAGCATAGAAGTAGAAGAAGGGATAGACAAGCCTTTAACGAACTGCTTGAATATTAGCATGGGATGAACATCCTAAATATGCCGCAATATCTCAGGCATGAACTGTTGGATAAGCGATTGCTTTGTATGTGGCTGGCCCGTCCATAACTTCTTGGCCACGCATTCTTTGCAGACGCTACATATGTAATATGGTTAGCAAAAAAAAGTTCCCGAGATTCGCCCCCGTTTATTATCATTACAGTTGTCGTACTAGTAGAAAATTTGGCTAGCGAGTCAGTCGGGTTCTGCAATCATCGTCGCCGAGTAATTTGGACCGCTCTGAGCACTGCCAACCGACATGATCATGATCATGAGCTTGCACGAGGTGAAACCGACGAGCAATTCGGTTACCTATAGAGATGCCAGTATCATTCCACCCTCGAGGAAGGAAATAGAAACGCTTTTAGTTGACGCGGTAAGAAAACAGGCTGCCGGGTGGCTCTGATTGGTGGAGTTAGTTACGCGAACCGTCGCGTCGAAGTTCGGCACGGTTTGCTCACGGGCATCGCCTGCATTCTCTACAACGCGTTATCCGCATCTGTTGTAGTGGTGTACTTTTGGACGGGAGACATGCTATATGTGACAGTCAGGCAACTAAACATTTACAGGAAGATGGTTGTCTCGAACTCGGAAAAGATCTTCAAATAAGGGTCCAGAGTCAACTCGTTTCTTTCCTTCAATATTCGGACGTCTGTACAGCAAAATAGGCAAACCTCTCCTGAAGACTTAAGATATGTCTCTAGCAACAGATGGTTTTCGCACTCCCCAAGCAGCCAAGAGCAAGACGTTCACGGCGCCGCCTCTTGACGGTTCTCTCGCGCTGCATCAATTATACGACTTCCACGGCACGCACTCCCCAAAGCACCCGCTGTATGTCTTCGCGACCCCTCAGGACGATGCGAAGACGATGACCTGGGCTGACGCCCAGCGCGGTGTACATCGCGCTGTTGCATTTGTGGCTAACGCAATGGCAAATGTACCCGGGAACCCAGAAGCTCCGCCGACTGTCGCGATACTGGCTAATTCTGGTCGGCATATTATTCATTTTTTTCCCTGCGCAATTATGAGCTCAAGCTAATTATATCTGTTTTCGAGATAGATACGATCACCTACCAATGTTTTCTCGTGGGTCTCTTGCGCGCGGGCATCCAGCCATTCCCCATCTCTATCCGCAACTCGCCGGTCGGAGTCGCGCACATGCTCCTCCAGACGCCCGCCGCACACCTTTTCGTCAGTGCGGACGAGGCTATGCAGGGCGTTGCCAAGAATGCGCTGGCTGAGATCGAGCTTGCAGAAAGTAAAGAAAAGAAAGGCGAAAGCGAGAGACGCCGGGTGCAGGTCCTCAATATGCCGATCTTCAATGACCTCTTCCCTGCTGATGGATCAAATGCAAAATTCGAACTTTTACCTCCGACAGAGCGACCTGATCTGGATTCGCCCGCGCTCATCCTCCATTCCTCTGGTGGGTAATCGTTATTTAAATCCATAGGAATCACACATCAACTTAATAAATCATTTATTTCAGGCTCTACTGCTTTCCCAAAATTGAGGACACTGACTCATCGAATTCTATTGGAGTGGGCGCGTACACCATGTGAGTTTTATACAAATTCAAATTAAAGTATCAGGAATGAAGTATACTTCAAGGGTTCGGGGAGAGGGACCTACATGGAGAAACGATGGCCGTGCACGCCCTCCCACTCTTCCGTACGTTCTTCGCACCATCATATCTAAAGGCTCGCTCAACCAAATAATACCAAGACGCCTCGGGATTCTTCCACACTTGCTGGGCCGTGAGCATTACATGAGTCTCCCCGCGTCGACTTTTCATACTCATTACTTCCTGTCTTTTTCAAGCCAAGCACCGGAATGACCCTTTCGCTCTTCCACCCAGCGACGCCTCCAGTTGGCCTGACACCGGATAGACAGCTGGAGAGCTGCGTCGCGACGAGAACTACACTTCTCTTCGGGATCCCCCATTTCATGGAGGTTCGTCCTTTATATTATATATATATAGCTGTGTCGTCTTCTTTTAGATAGACTCTAGTATGAATCTGACTGGCGATCCAGGCATGGAGCACTGAGGCGGAGAGCGTCGAGGTGCTCAAGAAGCTCAAGGGCTTAGTAAGTCAGGCGAATCTGGAAATGAGAAATGTGCTCATCATAGGATTTGTTCTTCGTGATAACTTGTTATTCGCAGATCTTTGGCGGCGCGCCTCTCAGCAAGAGTGTCGGAGACCTGCTGGAGTCGAAGGGTGTCCCGCTCTGGCATATCTACGGAGCGTGAGTGTCTCTTCTTCCTCTCGTCGTTTGTTTTCCTTTCTGTCTTCAATCATCCCTTGTTCACAATAGTAACTCACTTTTATTCTTTTCCTTCTGCCCGTAGGACGGAAATCGGCGTAGTAGCGAGTTGCATGCCAAGTACGTACACATGCTTATCGAAGTCCAGGTGTTCTCAAATCGCTCGGGACTTTAATGTAAATTGTCTGTGTTTTGGGAAAACCAGAACTGTCCTTGGAGCACGGCTGGGAGTATATGTTCTTCTCTCCCCACGTGAACCCAGTGTTCGTTCCGCAAGGGGACGACAATGGCACTGTTGAGCTGCTGCTCAAAGTACGATCGCCGATCTAAATTACATACTAGTAATTAATGAATTCGATGCTGTCAACTCTAGCCGAATACAACGCACACGCCGTCCGTCACGAACACTTCTTTTTCAGAGGAAGATGTGTATGCGACCAGCGACCTCCTCATCCGCCATCCGTCGGTTGAGGGTCTCTATAAGATCCACGGCCGCGCGGACGACCAGATCATGCTATCTTCGGGAGAGAAGGTAATGCAAATAATACCTTTTCCCCTCCCTTTCATTGACTTTCTGTTATTCTCCTTGTGAATGCATTCATTTTTATGATCGCTGACCGCGTGCTAAGACGAACCCAGGCCCCTTAGGCGAGTAGCCGGAATTCTATGTCGTTCTTGACGTCCTTTTACTACGCCTATCCAGAGCATATCATGACGCGCAGTCCCCTCATCGCAAACGCGCTCATGTTCGGGCGCGGTCGGTTCCAGAACGGAGTCATCATTGAGCCTGCGGTGCCCTTCGCATTTGACCCGGCGGACGGAACGCGGTTGGCAAAGTTCCGGAATGAGATATGGTGCGCAACCACCGTTTTCCTTTCTCTTTTGATTTAAGGCCATGGCGAAAAACTATTTTGCAGGCCATACGTCGAACAAGCCACCGCGTTCGCGCCGACGCACTCGCGTATTTTCAAGGAGGTATGTTTGGCTCGTACGCATGGCATTGAATGTACACCCAAACCCATCTTTAGATGATCATCGTGACGGACCCAGCGAAGCCGTTCGAGTACACGCCGAAGGGGAACCCCCGCCGGCATGTCTCCGTCGCTCTATATAGTGCAGAGATCGACGCAGTGTATGCGGCAGTTGAAGCACAGACTGACAGTGGGCCATCAGTCCCCAGTAGCTGGAGAGAGAGCGAGGCGCGTGAATACGCGCGGACGCTCATTAATAAGGTCTTGAAGAACCCCGTGCGGGATGAGGATGACATCTTTGAGCACGGGTGCGACAGGTATGTCAGCAAAGGTCTGAGGTAGGAAAACGCTGATGACTAGGTATTACCCATTCAGTCTTCAGGCAACGTGGATTCGGAACTCAATCTTGCACGCGTTTCGCCAGACCGAGGTCCCCACGGGTGAGGTTGGGTCGAGCTTTGTTTTCGAATATCCAAGTGTGGCATCCCTCGGACAGGCCATCGTAAAGATTGCTCAATCTTAAGACCTGTACATGTAAAGTTGATAGTAGATAAACTTGAATATCGCGGAGTTCTGCCTCGCCGACAACGGAGATCACACTCGCGTGATGGTATACGCGTGATCCAACTCGGAGGCTCGTGACGTGCTGTCAGCAATCACGGGATGCTTAGCAAGAGCTTAGCACGTGACATTAGTCCAGGCATATAATTATTTAGCATCGACCAATGATCTTGCCCATCGTCCATCCTTCACGATTATTACTTCAAACATAGCGTTCTTCTCGCGTCTTTTCTCGTCTCGAACGATACCCTCCTCCTTAGCTGCAGTGACATCGACGCTGTCCTCGACGCATAGGAACAATCACACGCATACGATGGCGCCAATTAACAGCAAAAGCGGGAAATTACACTCGAAAGTGGTGAGTGCGCGTGTATGTGGAGAAACCAAGGATGCGAAGATAATAAAGATGTGCAGGTCGTGATCGGCTCGGGACCTGCGGGACACACTGCTGCCATTTACCTCGCACGCGCCAACCTCAACCCTGTCCTCTTCGAGGGATTCATGGCTAATGGTTTCGCAGCTGGCGGTCAACTCACAACGACCACCGACGGTTAGCATGCACGTTTCTTTGCTATTCTGATCTCAGCTCATAATTTTGCAGTCGAGAACTTCCCTGGTTTCGCTGATGGCATCATGGGTCCCGAGCTCATGGACAAATTCCGAGCTCAGTCCATTCGTTTCGGCACGAACGTTGTAACGGAGACCGTCGCCAAGGTCGACCTCTCCCAAAGACCATTTAAATACTGGCGCGAAGGCGAGGAGGATGGCGAGGCGGAGACCGCGGACACGCTGATCATCGCGACGGGCGCGAGCGCGAAGCGCCTGCACCTCTTAGGCGAGGACAAGTACTGGCAGTCCGGCATTTCCGCGTGCGCGGTGTGCGATGGCGCGGTGCCCATCTTCCGCAACAAGCCGCTCGCTGTGATCGGAGGTGGAGACAGTGCGGCGGAGGAGGCGACATACCTCACTAAGTACGGCTCTCACGTGTACGTGCTCGTGCGCAGGGACGAGCTGCGCGCGAGCAAAATCATGGCGAAGCGTCTTATTTCGCACCCAAAGGTGACGGTGATGTGGAACACGGTCGCGCTCGAGTGCAAGGGCGACGGGCGGGTGCTGAACGCGCTAAGCATTAAGAACACAGTCACAGGCAAGGAGGATGATCTGGAAGTGAGCGGGCTTTTCTATGCGATCGGGCACGAGCCTGCGACGGTGATGGTGCGCGGCCAGCTGCAGACGGACTCGGACGGGTACATTGTAACTGTGCCCGGTACGGCGCAGACGAGCGTCAAGGGCGTGTTTGCGGCGGGCGACGTCCAGGATAAACGCTATCGCCAGGCGATCACGTCGGCCGGCAGTGGGTGCATGGCCGCCCTCGAGGCGGAGAGGCTGCTTGCAGAGGAGGAAGAGGCTGGGGAGATTTAGACTCGTATTTTATTCGCTATGGGCTGCATTACAGACATGGGAGAAGAATAGACACTGTAACACATTTACTAGAATTTCACGATTGACACGTCATTCTACAACCTTGACTTCTGCTAATAACCGTGACCATGTCCCTCGCCGTCTGGCAATGGACAGCCGCCTTTCTTTTCGTTACAACGCTGCCGGCGCTTCTCCTCGCGCTCTACACTCAACATCTTAAACACGAAAACGCGCACAGGCGGCGCGCCGTCTTACGCACTCTCGGCGTGCCAGATTCGGAACACGCACAGCGTACGCTCGTCGGGTTTTTCCATCCATACTGGTATGTCGTTGTCTGCTCATTATGTCGGTTTAAGTACGTTGGAGAAACAGCTGATTCTACGTAGGACGCTCCCATTTTGTCAAACGACATGAAGCAATGCGGGAGGCGGCGGTGAGCGCGTGCTATGGACGGCGGTGGCACTCCTCCAGCGCACCGCGCCGCACGTCGTGAGTGTCGTGTACTCTGGCGATGGTGATGCAGGGCAAGGACGAGATCATCGCGAAGGTCAAGGTGCGCCCTCTGTTTCGTTCCTTCAGATGCACCGTGTTTCTTATAGCTGCATACGTTTAACTCAGTCCCGCTTCAACATCGTGCTCGAACCCCGCACATTACATTTTGTGTTCCTCAGCAAGAGGGCGCTCGTGGAGGACGCACGCTGGCCGCACTTCACTCTCCTGGGCCAGAGTGTTGGCTCAATGATCCTCGCATGGGAGGCACTGACGAAGCTCATACCAGATGTCTACATCGGTGCGCCGTCGACCTTCTCTTCATATCAAGGAATGCCATGCTGAATTACGTTTGGACACGTAGACACGATGGGCTACGCATTTACTTTCCCTGTCGTACGCGTGCTCGGCGCAGGGCGTGTTCCAGTCGGCGCGTACGTGCACTACCCGACAATCAGCACCGAAATGCTGGCGCGCGTGAAGGCCCGCCGCCAGGGCTACGCCAACGCCGATTCCATCTCCTCGTCCGCCGCACTCAGTAGTGCGAAGCTTCTGTACGTGTCTCTTTCGTCGAACAATGGCTTCCATGACTTATTTGATGGTCAGATATTATCGGATATTTATGTATCACTACGCTTCTGCACTGAGGCGCGCGTCCTTCCTCATGGTGAATTCCTCCTGGACAAAGAACCACATTGACGCCATATTGGCGCATACAGATACGCCGCTCAGCGTCCTACATGGCCTCTTGTATGTGCTCAGTCCCGTTCCGCTCCTCTTATCCATAGTGGGGAAGGGGACGGAGCATCATACCCCGCCACGGTCAGGCGCAGACCGTCTACCCTCCGTGCGAGACGGATGAGCTCGTCGCATTTCCGCTGGAGGGGCGAGAGAAAGTGCTCCTGAGCGTGGCACAATTCAGGTTCGCATCCTTTTTCTCATGAACACAATGTCAAAAATAATGTACGCGCGCTGAAAATAAAATTGATTGCCCAGGCCTGAGAAAGACCACGCCGCTCAGTTGTATGCCCTGTTTGAGCTGCTCAAACAGCATCCAGAGCATAGGCAGACGGTTAAACTCGTCATGGTTGGCGGGTGTCGGAACAACGAGGATGCGGCGCGCGTTGAGTCTCTGCGTGCTCTAGCGAAGGAGCTCGAGATTGCGGTATGTTCGACAAAGTCGAAAAACTTGATTTCTCCAGAGGCACTAAATTTCGCCGTTTATGTTTTATCATTTATGCAGGCAAACGTGGAGTTTGTAGTGAACGCCTCGCATGGGGATGTCCTTTCGTGGCTAGGACGTGCGAGCATCGGCCTCAGCACCATGGTCGACGAGCACTTTGGGATCAACGTCGTCGAGCTTATGGTTCGTGGTTACCTTTTTTGTTTCTAATCTTATTTAATTAAAACTAAACGGCAAATTGGTGCAGGCCGCCGGCGTAATACCCGTTGCTCACGCTTCTGGCGGACCGCTCAACGACATCGTCGTGCCGTACAAAAGCGAGCCAACCGGTAGGTCCATCCTGACTTGACCTTATCTTCAATGCCGTACGGCTGCTCACATGCCCACTCTCGTGCCAGGCTATCACGCGACAACGCCGGCGACCTTCGGGGCAGCGCTGCACACTGTATTGTCCCTGTCGCCTGAGGCAGAAAACTCGATGCGAGAGCGCGGACGCGCCTGGGCAGTAGAGCGATTTTCGCGGAGGGGCTTCGAGCAGGCGTGGGAGGAGAGCGGGTGGCGAAAGTGGCTGCCGTCGCAGGAGTGAAGATGTCAGAGTGATTTCCCTCCGCCCCAGCCCGTTGAATCAATTCTACACTCTTTGAGTTTATATAATACATTACGCTCGGCGAACTTGAATATTGAGTGCACGCAAAACACGCGTGGTAGTATGTAATCTTCAAATGTATGATGCAACCTCATCAGCAAAGCCGTTCTCAGACTGCTTTTGGTGCATTTGGGGTCGACCAACTCAATCGATGAGATAATCCATCCATATTTTGTCGAGTATACAAGATACAGATCGCCGATTCTACACTGACAATAATACATACACTAGACGGGAAAGATCGTAATGAGCACACAGGACACAGGAGCTTTACACGGCATAAACTTCGCTGATAGTGGAAACTATCCACAACGCCCACATGTATGCAACACCTAACGATCAACGAGCTTCACCTTCAAAGGAAGTTGAGGAACTACCTTGTCTGAGTCCTTGAGGACAGGAGACTGCAGAAAGTTCATCGCCCAAAAGATGTCCGGTCCTGGCTCGAAAATGAATGATTCGAGAAGTATTGAAAGAACTAGTTCTGAATGAAAGGACCAGATTGACAGTGAGTAGCAAAAAAAAAATAGGGGAATACCAGGTACTAACTCATCTCCATCTCCGCGAATTTAAATCCACTGTATTGCTACTGATCAGAAGCACACATTCTGGGGGAACACCCATAAAAAATACGTACATGCACGCTCTTCCACCGCCGAGGAACGTCATCCTGGATAACGCGATATTAATAAGTTGATTCCAATCCGCGCAGATAAGGAGACTCACATCGACGCATAAATCCCGGGAAGGTGGGCCTTCGACACGCTGTCCGGTAACGGCTTAAGCCAGCGCTCTGGCTTCCACTCTTCCGCATCCTCGCCCCAGATTCTCTTGCTCCGGTTGGCCCCCAAAACAGAGATAACGACATTTGTATTCTTCTTCAATGGGATCTCCTTGATCTCTGTTTTCCCATCAGCTGACTTTATTGGCCAAAGGAGAGGTAGGACGATATCCTTTCTCGTCCTTTGAGGAGATCGGATCGTCATAATGTAAAAGGACACAGAAAGAGGCAAATAGACCTACGTGCGATTTAGCTGAGGGACAGGAGGGAACACGCGTAGAGTTTCACGGCAGACGGCATCAAGATAAGACAGAGTCATGAGTGCGTCGTATTCGAGATCTCCGTACTTCTTGCGTGCCGCCGTGACCTCCTCCCGGAGCTTTGATTGAATTTCGGGGTAAAGAACGAGTTGATGGAGGACGCGACTCAGCGCGCTCGTTGTTGTGTCATGCCCTGCGAAAATGAATGCACTGCGATTGGTAGAGCCGTATGATGAGCTCTCTTCTCTTCGGATGCAAGAAACCGCCTACCCCATATGCCCAAGAAGCTCCGACTCAGGTATGCGATCTTCCTCATTCGCATGTAAGTTTGCTTTCACTTAAAAAGCCACATTAGCCAGTTAAATGGAACAAAGAGTGGATTATAAAGAAACTCGCAAAGAACGCTCAAGATGTCCTTTCCCTTTCCAACTTGATCGTTGACAATCGTCTCAGCCTCGTCTTCCAACACCAGCATCTTTTGGCGAAGGATTCCACGAGCACAATTATACATGGTGTCGGAGATTGAAGTTATGGTCTTAATTATATCGAACGGAGCTAGCTCCATGACCTTCCTACGGAAAGCTGGAGAGCCAATCTTCACCGCGTACGGAAGAAACTGGCGATGCAGAAAAAGTTTCGCGTTCAATGGACTTCTCATAGTAGAAAGTCAGTCACAGCTGCGAGTACTGTCGGTGATTTTAAGTTTTCTTGCCTTAGTAACTTCATCGTATCACTGTAGTTGTTGCTCTTCTTATCGTCGAGGGTATCAAACGTATAGCCGAGACCACCTTGTCCGACATATTCCAGAGCTGCACGGGACATCCACATCATAACGTTGATAGTCTCCTTTCCACTGTGGACTTCACGTGAAAGGATGTCTCGCAGCTTCAATCGAGGATCCGGTCGCTTCAGTTACACGCGATAAGAAAGTTTGGCTATCCCTTTACCTGGTGGGCAATCGGATAGAAAATCGGTAGTAAGTCGCGCATGTGCTTGAGAGAAAAGACAGGATTGAGTATCTTGCGTTGCTTTTTGTGATGGTCGCCTAATTATAATTATATGTCAGGTGACTGATAAGCATCCAAACGAGCAAGCCTCACCGAGGGTAGACAGTAGGCTCTTCCCAAGGAGAAGCTCATTGGAGCTGAGCACAAATATCAGTAGCGCATATCAAGCACCGATACAGCAAATGCACGTACATCACAAACATGTCTGTCTCCTCATAGACGTACTGATCTTTGACTACAATGTGGTGCAATGCGAGGGGATCCGAAACGTAGAGTTGCTCATCCTGTTTCCCCATAAACAGTTTTTCTCTTGGGGGGAGTTCCATCAGAAAGGCTCACCCCGAAGAGCATGTTTAGCTTGACTGCGCCGCCATATTTCTCAGCGAGCTCGCGATGGAACTCCCAGCCGTGCAATCTGTCGAAGAGCTGGCCGAAGTTGCCTTCAGGCAAGACGTTCAATGTCGATCACGAGCACATGCATATTCAGCGTTAATTGAATATGCTATGCATGAGGACTCAAACAAGCTCAAGCTTACCTTTCCACCAAGAGATACTTGGAGGACCGGGAATGTTTGAGAGCGGCGTTCTTACAACGAAAGGACGCAGGACACGCCATAGTGCAAAAGACAACAGCGAGATTGCGAATGCTTGAGCGATAGAGAGAGCCATGGGTGCTCCAGCTACTCTTTAGAAGTAAAGAGAGAATTTATAGTCTAGTATGCATGCGATAACTGCCGAGAAAGGGAACGGAGAAGTACCCCGAGTACAAATCAGTTATGACCTGGGAGCTGAACGTTAACGATCAGAAGGTCCCCGGGCCCGATCGTCGGTCTGCACGGTCGAGATTCCTTTGCAAAAGGACGTGGGTATCATTGAATGCACGCCCATCCGCCATTGGCCGTTTTATCCTCGCATGGGAGTAACCGAAGTTCGAAAAGTATAGCGAAGCAACGAGGAAGCGGGTGTGACCATGCTCCAGTTAGTTAGAAGCGAACACAGCTGCCGAGGCGGTAGAATAAGGATAAAACAGACACGTGTCTGTAAACTTGCAGCGATGCTTTAGACAGGAACATAGACAAAACAAAACGCTCAAATTGTCATTGTGATCGAACTTGACCGCCACAAAGCCCACGGATGAGAAAGCTGTTAGCCGGGATTAACAATTTTGGAACAGGAAGGAAGTCAGAGATAATTCTGTGGATCTAGTTGATGAGGCCAAGCCACAAAGTACCCGAAAGCAAGTCGACGGGAGAAGTCCCAGCTTGTGCTTTACACCCCAAAATCCCGAACGATTTGGCCATGTGGCGGAGAGCTTTCCGTATCACCGAGAGCAGCAACATAAGGTGAACCAACACATCTATCTACAAGAGTTGGGATCTAGCAGGAGTCGGGAATTAAGTAGCTCCATCACGTAACTCCACGGAGTCCGCGTCAATAGGTCCAGAAAAGTCCTGTTGATAGAATTCATCCTTGGTGTCAAAAGAAAACATCGGTGCTCATGATTTCTGGACGCATCCTCTGCCCGAGATTGGACACGAATGTGCATTAGTATTTTAGATCGGTGCTATACTTGCCTCGCGACGTGATGAAGGCCTCGCTGCTGCGGCGCAAACCATCAAGCAACGCTCGTGGCAATATAGTTTTAAGCGTTTGTACAAATGAGTGTGACGCGCATGCTTAAAGCGCGTTGTAGACTGTGTTCAACGAAAGATGCGATTGTCTAGAGTCGAAGGAAGCCTTGCACGTCTTCTGTTCAATCAAGCCTCGCACATCCGGCGCGACGCTTGCGTATGCATCGTATATAGCTCGGTCATTGCATTAGGACAAGGAATAAGGCTTTTGACAGACGACCCGACCTACATCCAAGGCCCAGACACACATACGGCTAATTTCCAGATGGACACTTTGACAGTCTTGGCGGCGCGGTTCTCAGCTAGACTTCATACCAAGCTCGAAGATACAGACGATGCAGCAGCGACTAGCAAAGGATTTCGTCTAGATGAAGGCAGTATTAAGTCCAGCGAAGACATTTACGGAAACTCTACTTTGAATCGGCACAAGCGCTTCGAGTTGCACACCGGACGGCACCACGGAAAAGGGGACCGTACAGCGTGGGGATCGTACACAGAGCATGCACCACCAGTCCTGCCGCCCAACGCGTGCGTCCCAGGGTTTGAGGACGAGATACTATTACTTCGAGTTGGCCAAGAAGACAACGCCGGCGACAATGATAATAGCGAGAAACAGCAACACGATGTGAGCAGCGATGAGGACGAGGACGAGGACGAGGACGAAGAGCTCGACGTGAGTGGCAATGAGCACCGTGTCACACGTGACAGGGCGCGTGAGACGCGTCGCTCAGCTGCAGGTATTTCTGGATCAGCTTTACCCACGTCGTCCTTGGTTGCGACCTTCCTCTTAACACCATCCTCGCTTTTTGGATCAACGACGCACCCCGCGACGAGGACGCTGCAAAGATCACCTGGAACACCAGCACCAAGTAGTGTTCTCCCTTCAACGACGAGCAGCGATCTAGCACGCTTTTGCAACAGGATATTCAAGCCTGAAGCACGCTCGAGAATGGCATCGAAAACACATTTATGGGTCTCGCTGTGGTTCCTTGTAACTGCGCCAGTGATATTTTGGGATGCAACATACTGTTTCATGCGGTGCGTATTCGACTTACAAAAACCTCGATGAATGATCTCTGAGGAAACGTTCCGTTGCAGTCCACGAAGCTTCGAGGGCGGTGACCTTCATTGGATCTGGAAACCTTACGAAATTTATCAAGAAGTAGACTATGTCTATGGTGTCGAGGCCTACCACCGTGGAGATGGCTTTGCGAATGCTCAATGTGTGTCTCACTACTCGATCATTCTTTTCATTTCCAAGCTAATAGCTTCAATCAAAGCCTTATTGAATGTTGTCGAGACGTTCCTCAACCTATACTATGTTTATGCACAACACCTCCTTGCATCACCTGCTGCACCAATCGTTGGTTTTGCAGCTGCAGTCATGACGCTCAGCAAGACCGTCTTGTACTGGGCGCAAGAGTACTATTGCGGCGGATGTGCTATCGGACACAATGATATATGGACGCTTTTTTGGTTCTGGATCGTTCCGAACGGGTGAGGACTTTATCTGTGTAATTTTTCTTTTCAAAATTTCTGAGGACTGCTCTGCAATAAGTCTTTGGCTTATTTTCCCTACTTTGATCATCGCGCAACTTGCCCGGGATATGTCGGCCAATCTCAACCTTGCAAGTAAGGTCGCAAAAGCAAAGAAGGGATGAGGGGGGTAGAGCTTCTTGCGTTTAGTTCACTACCATCTATCATTGATCAACTGTTTTAACGTATGTAATCCATCTTGGCTTTGGATGCAGGACTTCTTGATTGTACTTGTTGTACCCAAAATACTAAGCTATGAGTGTCTTTGTGCAGCGTATTTTGTCTTTTATAAGATGAATATGTCCCTGAATACTTCTCTGTCGAGAAGACTTGCCAGTGCACAAGCTGTTCAAGCACATTTGCGTACGGAAACGTCTGGTATTTTCACCGGATACTAACTTAATGTCAACTGTGAGAAGTAAAAATAGACCACTAGATATCATTAATCGTAAGTTAAGCTCGAGGGCCAAACTTCAAATACAGCAATACAATTTTCAGGGATCGCTTTGCAACCAGCGGAATCTGGCCACCCATAATATATATATATCTTCATTATCATCACGCATAGCATTAATATCGTATAACACTACAGCAAAACATCGGAATTTTGGTACTACAACGGGAGGCAAACGAAACCGGGTATGCATGCCAACGCGCCCGCGAAAATGCTAGGACTAGTTGGTAGTAGAAGCAGCTAGGATGCAGTCAATAACCGCACGTAGGAGAACAACAAGAAGATCCCTAGAAGGGGAAAAAGCAAATGATTCTACGCTTCGATCTGAGCCCACAGACGCACGGAAAGGCGGCTAGCGGAAGGTTAGTTTGCGGATGGTCCGTGGCTATGTGATAGAGGGATGTACGGATGGAAGTGAGGAGGAAAGACTATTGTCTAATGTAGCAGAGATTGCAACAGTGTCCAGGTGCAATGGAAACAGAACAGGGAATGAGTGGAAGAGAAAGAAAGTTATTGTTCAAAAGAGTGACAACAGTATGGCGGCAGCCTGGAAACGAGGGACGAGCATGTTGAGCGCATTAACGAGTTGGTCCTGTAAGTAAGTGGCTGTAGAGGAATGAGAATGAGAATGGGTGATGCAAGTACTATGACCGCGGGACAAAAATGGCGAGAAGAATGATCACAGGAGCGTAAGTGAAAAAGAACAGGACAGATGCGACGCGACAGCGTAATCGCCATGTGCGAGCCTCTGCAGCAGCGCGATCAATTAATCATCTCATTACGCAAAAAAGTTAGATCATACACACCTCGTTCAATATGCGGATCATCCACTGTGATCGCCTTCTCCGTGTCGGTTCCGACCATTCGTGTTTTCGGTAGTCGCCACAAACTCGCGATCCACCACAGCAAAGGGAACAAAAAGCCAAACCAGAACGACCACGCCTGGAGCGGCGAACCAACGTCATCGGGCGAGCGGAAACGTAAGCTCCACCCCACGTCGCGGGGAGAAGGCGGCTTTTGTGGATCGCGCATGTAGAATGTGCTGAGGCGGTCGACCGATGGTGCGCGGGGGGACAGGATTGCGGACAACGGTATCGACGACTGCGAGAGCGAGCGTTTTGGTCGCGGACCGGCACCAGATGATGATACGCCGGATGCAGACATTGCGCGCGAGGCGCGCGAGGCTCGCGAGACGGGACGCGGTGGCGACATTCTGCTGGTTGGTCGTTGGATGTGCGAGTTGACGGCGGCTGAACGTGAGCTGGCGCGACTGGAGACCGAATTAAGGTGCGATGCGTTTTGTGCTGATCCTGGGCGTGACTGGTCCGGGGTAGCCGGCGAAGACAACCGGACGCGTTTTCTACTCTTCTGCGACTGAAACGATTGGAACGAGGATGGCGCATGGGATGAATTAGAGTTCCGTTGAGGGCCTGCAAGAAGAAGGATATGATATTAGAAACACGTGTTCTCCACAAGAACTGCACGAAAACGATGCAAAGTTGTAGAATAGGGACGTACGCTCAGCAAAAGTTGTTTTCTTTCCCTTCGTGCCCTTCGAGCCTGGCGGGCTTCCATCCTCTGAGTCTTCCGCCTTTCGCTTCCCCTTGCTTTTATCGGATTTTGGAGGGGTTGGCACCTTCAATCCTTCTCCAAGTTCGGAGTCAGCTGCAGACTCTTCTCTTGAACGGCCCGGAGATCCCCTCGGCGTCGGGGCGATCACAGATAGAGAGGGGGCATGTAGAAATGAAGATGATCCAGCAGTATGATAAGTCGATGTCGACGCCGATTGCTTGATAGGTGTGCTTGGTCGCACAGCGCTACCCTCGACATACCCGTCGCCGCTTTCCGGCTGAAGAGAATCCCATTTGTTCTGGTTCTCGCTGTCCGTGCGCACGTGCTGGATCATCCGACCCTCCGAATTTACGGGCGCACTAGTCTGTAAACTCCGCGCGTCCACGTCCACGCTGTCGTCTGGCGACAATGGCGGTCGACTTTTCGATTTTTGGAGGGGGTCGGCGGGCTGCGTTACGTCCTGCGTGGCGGGGGAGGCAAACCCGGCGGTGCCCGTGGGCGCCGTCGTCGAGGATAAGGAGGGGCGGGGGAGCGAAAATGATTGAGAAGATGAGAGAAAACGTTGTACTTTGGGCCTCATCGGTTTCGCAGTCTGCCTTGAATTCGCGTGCATTTTCTCGTGGGAAACACGCGTTCCTCTATTTCGGTAATTGTTGGGCGCCGAAATAGCCCGGTCCCTGGTAGCTAGCGGCAGAGTCCGAAGAACCCCTCGTCGTTCTCGTCACCGACACATCTTTTGCTTGTACGCCCGCCTGTTTGCCCAGTGACAGTCTGAGTATCTCACGTGACACCTCCGCAGGCCATCCATAGTCTTGCGACTGTGATGGATCGGCGGCGAGCCCAGCGGATGCGGCTTGTGCATTCCATTCAGCGCTTTTGCGGCGACGGGGTTTCTGAGAAGTGTCGGTTCCCGCCCGCGAACGCGTACGAGTCCGACCCCGCTCACCCAACTCATTCGTCGGGTCAGTAAAAACAGTGGGCGCCTCGGGACGTGAGGTTCGACTTTTTATGACCCTGCTGAACGTTGAGGATATCGGCGAGAGAACAGCGCTATTGAACCGGGAGGAAGAGCCTGAGTCGGGCTCACGCATCGACGCGAAACGCTGTGCTCTAGCCTTGGGTGTAGACTGGAAAGGTGGGGAGTGGAAAGACGGGAAAGGAAGACCAGGGGACGCAGATGGCGTCGATAGCAAAGGTGTCGGATGCCCGAACGTTTGGGGTGACGGTGAGCAGAATATACTATCCTGAGCTCCTGAGGACGTTTGCACTGCGTGATTGGAGCGAGAGGAAGCGGACGTCTCTGAGGGCCCAGAGGATGCGTCTGCCTTTGGGGACCAGGATAATGCAGGAACTCCACCTGATGGACGAGCATGCTCATCAAATGAATGCCTATTGGGGGTCTCCTCATTTGAGCGATTTCTTCTGCGATTCCTCACGAAGTCATCCTTTAAGTCGGACATATAAAGTTTTTCGTCGCTCCCAAGGGTCGACGCGCCTTTTGAGACGCGTATGGAAAGGACGATGGCGGCACACTGCCATCCGATTTCCTTCCATTCAACACATATTCCACCTCTGCGCTGCCTTCTCCCTTGCCCGACGTTCCGCCTCCTTCCCGAGTCTGTTTCGAAGACTCTGCTTTTGCTGGATGCCGACTCGGTTTAAGCCCAATATGCGCTCGAAACGGGTCATCTTCAGTTGACGCGAAAAGCGTGTTCAGGTCCGGATGTATCTTGTCTTTGAAAGCAGTCTCTGGACTGGGCGGAGTGAGCGACACGGTGAGTGACGCGTCCGGCGTCGTTGGCGCAGGTGTAACGCGTAAGTCGTCTATGCGAGTTGGCTTTGGGTGTCGAGAAGAGCGTAAACGAGTCAGAAAAGTAGGCATGTCGTCGTCAAATGCATCAAGCCGGCGTACGGCGTGTTCGTAAAAGTAATGGTGGCAAGAAAAGAATGGCGGTAAGCGTGCTATTAAGCAGCAGAAGGACGGGCACGTTGAGTTGGGCAGCCGTGGTGACCCAACAAAGCTTCAGCGCCCACAACAGCGACGGCGGTCAAATAACGACGACGATGAGCAGCAGTAGATGATTAATAGTGTGATGCACGTCGAGGAGGACAAAGTCACGTATATATGCTGTTCACAGTTAATTAAAGGACGATCAGTCGCGTAGTGACGCCTACTTCGGGGATGTGCATACAAGGAGCTATGTAGTGCCAGAATGCTATGTCGCATCACGGCATAGACACAGATAAAATAAAATAAGGGAGAAAAGCATTCAAGAAGTCGCAGGCATCGGGCCGCAAGGCGCACCATTCGGGTTGTAAAGCAATCGCTTGCACACCCCGCTGCACCATCCGGAAGCGCACGTCGTGCAGCCGAGGCAACGCAGAAGTTACGTTCAGTACCGCACCGTTCGATTTCCCCCCAGACCAAAACACTTCCGCTGCGCTTGCAGCTCGGGGCCAGACAATAGGGTCGAGATTCTGTGGGAAGATTGTTCTGACCATAAAGGAATTTGACCTAAGATATATTTCCCGAGGTGTATCATGAGAGAATCCAATCTATTGGAGAAAGAAAAAAAAGACGTACCACCAAGGACCAAAGCACTAGCTTCTGCCGTCAGATTCGCGAGCGGATCAAAGGAGTATATCTGCGAAATAGCAGAAGCAATTAACGTGGTTCAATACTCTTTCTATAATCAATCCCCGCATTACCCTTTGCCAAGTCTTGAACGGATCACACCAACTGTTTCTGCAGGATGAAATATCAGCAGCGGCCAAGAATTATAAGGAACCTCTCTCGGACAAAGCGATATCATCTCCGAGCCAGCCTCCGCCACCGCAATCCTACATCAAAGAAATGAGCGGCGTTATCCCTTATAGCTAGCTTTCGTCTCCAAGGAATACGCACCAGATAGAAATAATCCGAGGGCTGATGTATGACCCTGTAGCCTTTAGAAGTGACATTTATTGCATCTTGCGACGAAATCCAAACCCTACGTGTGAAATGAGCAAAATGTGAAAGGCGTAATTAAAAGCATACACAGCAATTGTCGTGTTCGGCAGCGTCGTATTATGGTTCAAAATTATATCTGCACCACCAAAACATAACTCAGCTCGCGAAAAGATGCGATGATGTTGCACTTCTCTTTTACAAACACATACCCTCCTTAACAATGGGTGTCTTCCCTTGCGCCCTTATGACCGCATGTGTTTCAAGCAAATAATTATTTAAGGCTTCGTCTAGGCTCAGTCCCGCTTTAGCGAGATCGGCTTGCGTTTGCGTGTCCTGCGTGTAGCAGTTTTCGTTCACCTCGTCACCACCCGTGCTAAAGAGCGTCGAACGAAACTTCTGGGAGACAGAGTCGACGAGTGCGACAGAGAAATTGATTGTGGAGGGCGAGGCGAGGCGTAACTGACCCGCCGGTGGTTCTGAAAGTAAGTACCTCGGATGAATTGTATACCGGAGAGGCACGCCTATGCAAAAATACAAACCATTAGCGAAGTCGGCCCAAGGCGTGGAAAGATAGCACGCGACGTGCTCTGGGTGCGAAAGCCGATGGCGGTTTCGTGACCGGGCGTGTCCAGTTCCTAAGTAAAACATGAAATAATGTTCGTTAGATTGTTTAGAAAAAATATCAATGACTTACAAGTACGACGTCAACCCCGCGCTACAAGGGATACAATAATCAGCAACGTCTCATCTACACATCGGAGCATCAATGCTCACTGCGGCAGCGTACTCGATGATATCTTGAACATCGTTTCCAGTGTACACCTGAGTCTTCGAGTATGCTCCGGCTTTCGACAACTCCGGAAAAGTATCCACTTCCAAAGGAAAGCTTTGACTATCAACGATGTGCCAATAGAGAATATTAAACTGCATAAAAGAAGCAAGCAACCTGCTTAGACAAGGGAAGTGCCGATAGGAGAAAACGGTACTTTGACCCAGCTCATGGCGTCCAGTGTCCGTTTGATGTCAGGAACAGGAAAGCTAGATAAAGCATCTGGGCACAGTCTAATTGACAACAAACTCAGCAGCTCACAAATTACGCGCGGTGTCTAGGCCAAAGCCTCGATAAGCCTGTAGACCCCAGTAAATCTCTGACTACTCAATCAAAGAGATCCACAAACGTAAGCAGGTCCGTCCTCGACATCCAGTGGCACCCCAATAGCATAAACCTGATCTTCAAACGTATACCAGAGCTGCTCGAACGTCGTCAATCCGCGCAGAAGCCCAAGCGTCGTGTTCGCCTTCAAGATTGCATCGCCTCCATCCCCTGGAACGCTTAGTGTGTACTCCTCGCTCCGTGTTTCAAGGCTTGCGACGGCTTCCTCGGATACGCTCCTTATCATTGTCCCATTGCTATCATCGAGAGACAGTACAAGAGTGTTCAAAGTTTTAGCAGACCGAAACAAAGGACTATCGGTTGATCCACGGCCCACCACGAGCCGTCCAAGATTGTCAGTAAAGAGATGCATTCTGGTGCGCTCGATGGCTTCGGCGAGATCGTTCGGCGTATAGCATAGCCCTGAATTGATATCGAAGTTCGGAGACAACAGTAGAGTCTCTTGTCCAGACGTCACCGAACGCGGAACTGGCCAGAGAGCATATACACTCTTCATTGATACGCACATAAGGCAAAGCCAAGAACTTAGGAGGTGCATGGTCAAAAGGGCTATACTCGACAGTCTCGAAAGCGGACAGCGGAGGACCTAGTGATAGTGAGTAGTCGATTACTGTAGCAGGTGTTCTTAGCTTCGCGGTTCTTCGAAGTCGGAAAGCACAGAACAGCAGCATTTAAGAATAGAAATACCTCTTATCAAGACACATTCCAGCTGGGAAACCGAGAGGTTCCCGTCCTGATTGACGAACTATCAGATTGCGCATATAGAAAATAAATCAAGTGTACCTCATGGTATTTCCTTGCCGCTCAATCGCTACATAGGCCATTCAAACACTCGTGACAAAAACGAAAACAGCTTCAGGTGAGCAGAATTGACGGGCTCAATAGTAGAAATGAGCTCAGACGGCAGAGACGATAGGAAAACCAATAAAATTACCCTTCTACGTACTGAAAGTAAACATGGTCTCGCGTATCTCTACCCTGACACTCCTCTCTGCTTGCCACTCAAAGCGAACTTGCTTCAAAGTGGCTTCTATAGTCAACATCGCTAGAAAAAGAATTGTTAGTGCGTTATTGAGACCGAGAATGTGGAATCATAAAACCTTCATTTTGAAGTCTGAAACTTAAAGTTTTATACGGATCAGACCCGCTTCGTCCTTGTCTCGGTGGAGCACCGGGGTGGAAAAAGCTCGTGAAGCTCGAGCCAACCTTCCATACCAACACGACGCATTCTTCGACGGAAAGCGTCACCATCCGCCGTCCGTCAGGTGAGAAGCTGATCCCTGTCAGCCGCTTTCTGTGGCCTTCAAGTACGTACAGGCGCGTAGCGGTTTTAAGATCGTACATAATCACGGCACCTTCGCTCGTTCCGACAGCGAGGCGTTGGCTCCCGGTGTGGAAGTCTACAGTTGGGAAACTAAAATTGAAGCGAGTCAGCCTGCTGGGGTGTACGTGCGAGTGAAGAGAACAGATTTCAACGTTTGAACAACCAACGCAATAATCTCCGTTACTGCGTCCATGACTGCTTCGCGATCATCGTTCGATCCTGGATCGAGGGACTTTACCACAGCTTCCATGAGTCTGGGTAGATTAGGATACAGGACTAATGGTTTCTAAAAATTTTCACGTTAGGCAAAACATGGCAGATAAAAGAGCATCAAGCTACCTTCCGAATGAGAAATGCGATTATCTGCATGACAGATTTGCTATATTCAATCGACCGCGGATGCAGGATATCCAAAGACAATGTTGTCATGAACAGCGGACTATTGTTCGAGGCGATCTGGAGCACCGCCATACGCGCTTGCTGCCCTGCGTTACGTACAGATATCGCCTCCTTACGGACCGAAGTTGCAAGGGTGAAGAGAGAACGGAGAGCCTCCATTGCATCGAAATACTGTTGCCAAATCTCAAAGCCGCGCGAGCATAGTTCTATGGCAAGCGCGCGGTGAGGCGATGTATCATCATAGAGAAATATAGTGATAGACTTTGCAACATCGGCGAGAGTACTAGAATAACTGTTAGTGACTTAAATACTTGCAAGGATTCAAGATGGCCTACGTCGACGAAAGCAAGCTGTATTTTTCTATGGAGATATTTCCACACAGTATGAGCGCCAGTGCTGCTTTGGCAGACTGCTTTTCGCTGTCCGGCAGAAGACATGGCACTGATTAGAGATTAGATGTAAGCCCTCAGTATACGGGTCGAGGAATGAATCTACATTTATGTTGCCACTTCTCCGCGATCGCTATGATTTCGTCGTCGGGTAGTCGAGCAATCTCGCTCTCAAATAAATGCTTAGCAGCCAGACGAATGTCTGCGACTACATAAAAGCTAATTAGCGCTTACTACACAAAGAAGACGTCGTGCGCAGTACCTGGCGACTCGTTCCAGTGGCGAGCCAAGAACATTAAGTTGGGAGCTTGATATGTTTTACCAACAGCCATTGGCAGCGAAGTCGTGTAAAACAACAGTAATGAGCCGACAAGTTCTTCATAACCTATGAAATAGAAACGTCGTCAGGTATTCAAGTAAGTTCGTTAGAGAGACGTTATACCTCCAGCACTCATTAATGCACGGAGCAACGACACGATCGTCAATAATCTTCCTGCAGAGTGATCCGGTGATACCTGCCAGACGCCGTGGGATGAGTCGAAGCAGAAAGATTGGTGATTAAGATATGCACTGGTGGAATTTGTTTTAGATAAGAGGACATTGATTGAAAGGGTATAACATGCTTACTCAAAGGAGCCAACGTTTGTGACCGAGTTCGTTGCCCCTGCACATGCGTCGGATACGACACGATCGATTAACTCGTCCAATCCTTGCGTATGCACCGCTACCAAAAGCGCCTTTAGTCGTTCTGGATTTACCTTCTCGATGCCCGGTGAAAGGTGCCCGCGAGTGAGCTCTGCACGTAAACATTAGTCGAGCATCAAGAACGCGGACTGAAGCTGCACAAACTATCGAGAAGAGCCGGAATGTCGAAAAGAAGTATTGGAGCTGTGGCACGAAAGCAATTTGGTGTCAAGTGGGCAAATTGTAGAGAATCCAACGAAGAAAAAAGTCCATACGCGGATCGCCACTCGCTGTGGATTTATTCAACGCAGATAGCACTCCCTTGTGAGTCTCAGCGCCACCATCCCCGATCATCCTGCCTCAACTTCTGTTAGTACCGGGCTAAAACTGCGCTCTCTCGACAATGCCAAAAACACTTACGCCGAGAACCACCCACCCTGCGCGAGCATCTCCGCTGCCTTCTCTGAGCTCATCGAACGCCAAAACTCGCGCGTTTTCACATCCCACAGGCGCGTTCTCCCGTCCGCGTAGAACAGCATCAGATTGTCAGAACCGAGCCAGAGCGTCCGTAAGGGTGCCGGAGAGCCTGGTATTAGGTACAGACTGCCATTTAGGAAGGTGAACAGGAAATAAGATGTTAGTGCGAATGATTAATCATGCATGTGGATAACGTACAAGTCGAAGCTATCAATGACGATCACGGCGATGGTGCCGTCCCCAGACACGCACAAACAGCACCCTTGCAGGCGCCCGGCGGCTTCACTTTCAAGTTGGATGGCTTGAGTGAGTGGCTCAGTGAATATGACCCAACGAGCTCGGAAATCAAGCGTGCTGTAATTTTGAGTTTACTTAGATTTACTTGAGTAAGTGAGAAAGGAAACTTGCCTCAAGTCCCAGAAATTGATGGACCCATCATCTCCACCGCCCACAACCAGACGCCGACCCGTCCTCGCGTTCCGCACAGCGAACAAACTTACGATAGCACAATCCGCTGTCTTAATTACCGGAGGGGCATCGTAAATCCTCGAAGAAAGGAGCTCCTCGATGGAGAACTTGCGTAAGCATCCGTCATCTCCACAAATCTCATTAAAAACTAAATCTGAAACGAGAAGAATGAGTATAACCTACTGTATCCGACAACGATAAGCGCAAGCTCCAGAGGAAGAATAGCCGTGATACGCGGGGGTGACGGGTCTCGAGCAAGCATCGATGTCGTCGTAGACCAGACAGGCGTTGTTGAGTTCTCACGAGGTGAACGCTTCCCCGACCCTTGCTGTAGAACTACGATGCGCTGGCCATCGCTTCCAGTCTGTATAGATAGAAGTTGCCACGAGAAGTCATTACCGGAGCAGACGACTTCCTTTCTTGATATGTGTAGAGATGAGAGCAACTTCGTCCTATCTGAGTTTGAGCATGTCATTTTCACGGTAAGCATGAATATTCACGTAGTCTGCGTAGGTATCCCCTCAATTGAGTCGTGACTTTCGTTGTTTTTAGCATCAGGAAGGACATATGTTTCGATTTTAGTCTAAGGCAACGTGATGGTCAACATTGAAGCATGGAACAAACTGTCCATCAGGGAGAGCGTACCGAGCAGGTCAATCGGACGATGTTCTCGTTAAGCCAATCTACAAACTTTACTCCAGGCTGCACAGGGATCACACACCGCATCATCATTCTGCTTTGCCTGAGCGAGAATACCTGCATTGAATTTTTTTGAAGAAGAGCTACTTGAATGATGAGTAGATATGCACTTACGAGAAGCTCGTTCGCCGACCAGGCCGCACCCATTGTCGTAGCGCCAATGCTTTTCAGTCTCAGGCCTTCGACCTTTCCTGTCAGAGACAAAATCCCAAGTGCCAATTCGAGCTGCGTGTCAACTCTCGGGGGAACGTCGCTTGTCTCATTGGAGGGTGACGGTTGACCGGAGCGTGACACTAGGCCCCGGAGAGGTTGCGGCAAGGGGATACCAGAGGTAGAGATAGGTAGCTGACGTTGGCCGAGTGAAGTGGCTGAGAGTGGCAGTATTGCTAGCGTGCGCACAAGGAGCCGAGATGTTATATCAACTTGGTAGAGCTTGATAATTTCTGTAGACGAGATTTTAACCTAAAAGGGTGTGAAATAATCAATCTCGCTGACTGTTTGCATCCTGACATAGCGCAACGCCCTCCGCGCGTCCCGAGAAAACCAGATCACCGATTTTCGTGAGCGCTATTTCGTTATATTCATTCTCACGTGCACCGGAGAGCTCGAACATAACTACGCGCGCCTTGTCATCTGTTTCACCGCTGCCGAGCCCAACGGTGCGCGTGTCGGCGTTCGCCACAGCGATTACCAGTATCGACTATAATTTCGTGAGCATTCGTACATATATAAATATTGAAGTGACGTACACCATCTTTCTCCGCCACTTGAAGCGATTTCCACTCCCACATAACTTGCGATCCTGAGCCATGTGACACTACGGGCACTCTTGAGGGTGCGGGTGCCGTGCCCGGCGTTGCTGAGGCGACACAGTCGCCGTCCAAGGTCTTAAATAACAATACTTTTCTGCATTGTCTGAGTGGCTGTTACGACGAATAAGAACTCACTCACCCAGATTCCTGTAGCGCGAGGAAGAGCTCTCCTTCCTCTAAAATTCTGATGGTAACGATAGAATGGCCATAGCCGAAATCTTGAGGCAAAATGCGGGCACGCATGAACAGGTGCTTGCGATGAGAAACTGAGCTTTGCGGACTGAGTGTCGGAGAAAGTGGAGGCGATATGAGAGGCGAAGAGGACTCGACAGAAGCAAGAGTAATCGCGTCGTCCATCCGGTGAACGGATAGATCAAAAGGGGGCGAGAGTGAAGACCGGGGGGAGCTGTCTTTCATATCCCGTACGCCTCTCTCTGCTATCATCCCCTTCATTTTCTCTTGTTCGTCTTCAAAATCGACAAAGTTCTTCGGCGCTTCGACCCGTTCTTTCGACAGACCTGAGACGGCACGTGATTTGTATACAGTGAGATTCGTCTTCGACGCCGATGGTGACGCATTCCGAGAACGCGAAAAGGACAGGTGTGGGGCCCGCCGGTACGGAAGATCGCTGCTCGCAGAGAAGCGTCGCTTCGACACTGGCGGTTTACGTTTAGCTGACTTGCTGAGGTCGGGGCGGAAGAGATACAGGCTTCCGTCTGAGCAGCCCACAACAGCACCCCACAGATGTTTTTTTGGAAGCTCCGAGTCGTCGATGTCAGCTTCATATTCAGGATCCTCAAACCCCCAAGTCTCCATGGCGCATGGCTCGGAGTTGATGGTGCATTTACGGTCCTCAGTTGCCTGGAGGGAGAACGCAAGATGCATGTTTGTCATCGTCCCTTGCTAGTCCTTCTCGTCAGCCAAAGCTCAGCCGTGCCCTAGTACGGTCGACTTCGATGTTTAAAACTATTAGCGGTATAAGAATTGCAATGGTCGTGTCAATCGCACACCGACGTGTCGTTGTTACAATCAACTCCAAGCGTCTCCCAAGGACCCAGCGAGTTTCTCTTAATTCGGAAGCCGAGAAGTTGTCTACAGTTGCTCTGCAGCTCAGAGTGCTTTGAGGACGTCGACAAGATGGAGATGTCCACGCCCCTGCCTTGTCACGTGCAACTGTGGGAGAGTGCTTCGCACCTACATATCCTAGTAGTCCTACTCACCAAAACATCATGTACATACACGTACATGTACTGTAATGATATCTATGCAACGCGAGAAATAGGCAAGCAATCTTCACGAAAGGGAACAGGCAATTAGAGTCAGCGGGTCGACAGAGCTACATTTTACTTCGAATATGTGGCTCGCAAACTTGAGTTTGCATTGCGACTGGGAGACTGGGTGAGACTTCGCGATTCAGAGCACGAGGATCTGGGCCGTCATTGGTGAGTGCATGTATCGTTTTTCAAATAAAAGGATTTCATTGATTATTACACACGCATAAGGAGAAGAGGTTATCATAGTGTGAGCGGATTTCATCGGGCACTCGCCATCGAGAACGCGCCGAGCATGATATATCAGGTCGGAGAACGGGCGAAACACGGAAGCCCGAAGGGAAGGCCGGCGATCACCAGTAGATGCATCATCTTACAGAAGCTATACTTAAAACTACGGCCAGGTCTTGAGTCTCGAGCTACGTGTCATATTCCTGCTTAACGTGATCGAAAACTGCCTCTTCGTGCCAGTCACTTAGGCATTTGCACCCTCTAGAGGTTCTCGGATTGTGCGTTCGCGCGGCTTTGATCCCAATTTCTTTGTGCTCGATACGGAACGTGCCTGCCTGTCAAACAATGTAGCGAAGCCGTGGTGGAAGAAAACTGGCGAGAGTCTCTACAAAGTTTGGGGGCAACGGCTCTGCGAGGGGGTCAGAGATGGAGATGGCCAGCAGGCTGTTGCTAGTCCTGAAACATTATAAAATTGAACACTGAGCCTGAAATCAGTTAAAGTGCAGGATTGAACAAGAAGTTCTGTACATACCACGTCAAATGCAACATTTTCTTCACAATCGACTTTCCACCTCGGGACTTCAAGCGACAGCTCGACCAACTCAGGAAACATCTTACTCGCATTTTCGAGCACTGGAAAGAGCCTTACTACCATACTATCAGTTCGAGACAGCGGAGCTGCTTCCCAAGCGGCGCTATAATTTGTTGCACAATATCAAAGTTCAGGTCAGGCATCGTAACACATAGATGACGAATAGGCTGCTTTCTCAATGAGAAGGGGGCCGCCAGGACGTTCTGTAACCAACGGAGAGCCAAGTAGTTCAGTTGCAGAGCCATGAGAATCGGCAGGTCGTGTACAGTAAGTGGCTCGTCGTCACTGCCGGTACACACGTCTAAATATCGAATCGATGAGTGCTTTGTGACAAACGGCTTTAACTCGAAGCCTCGGGTTTTGGAAATAAGCATGGAAAGACGACTGAAGTTTGGGAAGTAAAGCTCCGACAGTCTTCTGCTTCTGCATGTAACACGATTTCTTCGTGTTCCTGGACCGAGTCACTCGACGCTATCGCACCTATGGTGAAGGTCGTGCGAATACGCCAGCCTCCTGCAAGACCCGCCGCCAAGAATCCGTACAGCGCGGGACAGCAACGTCTTGAAGACACATCAATTCATCGTAGAACTGGACGACGCGAGCAAGACAGGAAGACGCCCGTGCATCTGCCGTTTTCTAGCACATAAACGGGAAGCCCACAGATGTGGCGTTCCGCCAGTATCAATAAACAACGTTACGTCGACTCGGTAGGCAGAAGACTATCATATATCCGCTCCTTGGAATGAGGTGGGTTGGGGCGGTAGATCTGAAGACAGGAATGACCCAGCATTTTGTGTGCATGTCTAGCGAATGAAAATCCAGGCCGTTTCTCCAGAGTGATAAAGGCCTTGACTCCATTCTGATCAGTAGCGAGGCCATTAATCGTCACAAACGACAGCGTTGATAGCTAGACATAGCGGATTGACACGAGAGTGATCACCTTCAAAACATGTAATAGAGTCTACATGGCCACGTGGCTGGAGAATACGAGAAACCGTGAAGTACATGACAAAGATGATGTTCGAGTTGGGTTCGAGGACAACGGGAAAGTCGAACGTGTCCACAATTCTCTATACGATTATCCGCGCGGGCCTCTGAGCGTGACGCCCGCGAGCCTAGCCGACACATCGAGAACGATTTCTCACCTCAAATGTCTTTCTTCGGTGTACAATCATACACTCTTACGCTCCTACGACTACATCGTCATCTGCATGAGCCTCAACTGGACCTCCAGCGACTCTTCACGACTCGAAAACGCTTCCGGTAACGGTGTGCAGCCAGTAGCTG
The DNA here is from genome assembly GCA_021029095.1 of Phellopilus nigrolimitatus. NCBI lineage: Eukaryota > Fungi > Basidiomycota > Agaricomycetes > Hymenochaetales > Hymenochaetaceae > Phellopilus > Phellopilus nigrolimitatus. The sequence continues at coordinate 681,523 of JAJOHG010000012.1, forward strand.
GGCCATCTCGCACGGACCGTGCAAGGTCAAAGCCAGGTGGCTTGCAGGATATAAACGACTTCGATTTCGAGACGCTTATCGAGCTCCTGGGCACGAGCGGCGAGGGTCTTAAACACGCCGACAACGACGGTGGCAATTTGCAGGTTCGCGAAGAACGGCGGTCATTTCTTGACGAAGGGACGTATCTTGTAGACCCGACGCCCCCGGTCTCGCCTCCTAGAGAAAACCCTCCCGGCACGGCCGACGTTGATCTGCTTTCTGCAGGACACCCTGTAGCACCGAAAGCACCTAACCTCGTCGGAGCTCGCGAGTCAACGACGCCTATTTCTCCTCTTGACCTACCTCCCACTGACTTGTCTCCGGACGATCAGCCCGCACCTCGCGAAGAGCAGATGTCGGACTTAATCGAGTTAAGCGACGGACGAAAAACAAAGGGGAAGTCTATGGTATGTTCGCATTCCAATTTACAATAAAAGCGACGAACGTACTGAGTAGATCTCAGGCCTCTCCAACTGGCTTCTCAAGTTTAAACAAAGAGCTCGGCACTTCTGTGAGAGAGACAAAGCAGCACGTCGCTGACCTACGAAGTCGAATTCAATCTCTGAAAGACGAAGTGAAGGAGTTCGCGCCGCATCTATATCGCAGGGCCTTCGACTCCCCTCAGACTCGACCTAAAGCACGTGAGCGCGTACGTTTCTCGCAGGATCGCAGAAACGATGGTGATGGCAACGACCTCGAGCCACCCGTGGTGCCCTCTCTAAAAGAGGATGCCCGCATCGAGCAGCCCAGAACCACTGTACACGATACGGTCGCGCAGCTAAGCGGCAAGGAAGCCAAAAACGCTCTTGCTGTAAGTGATTTCTTCATTTGATCGATCATAGTCGACGCTTATAGCCCGCGTAGAATATCTGTCAAGCACTGCACGTAGACCCTTTAGATTTCGTCTCACCCACTCAACAGGACCCCTTTACCATCGATCTTCCTCGAAATATGGCAGACCTGTCCAGAGCTTTACATCTCGTGTCTGACATGGACGAGTTGGTATGGAGGCGGAAGAACATGCGTCCTGAGCAATCTAGAGACCAGGAAGGCCAAGACGCGTATAATAACATCTACAGTGAAGAGAACATCCGGGCGCTTATGGATCGTGTGCGCCTTTGGGAACGCACGGCTAGATCGCGTGCGGGCCGCTCGTCGGGATCATGAATTACAGGTTTTACCTAGTACTACGATCAATCGTCTTAGGGACGTGTCTCCCTCGAGCGTGCGAGCTACAGAAGCACGCCAGCTGGTTTGTTTGTATTTATCATGATATATTATTTGGGATGGCAATGTCTATTATTTCGCCAGTCGTAGGCCGCTTGAGCTTGTTTTATTTTGTTTATTGCGATAATGCAGTTATTGACAATCGGTGCAGGCTCAGGTAGAAAATCTATACGGATCGGTAAGACACTATTTGCAACTTCCAGTTCCGTCTCGGGTATGAACGGCCTGCCCAACCCTTGAAACTCGGTAGCCTAGATTATTGCGCCCTCTTCACCCGTTGAAGAAGTTGTGAAGTACAGATCTCAGCTTCTTCTGCTTCGCAATTTGCTAGAAAGTATATTATGATGGCCTTGTGGCAAGTAGGTAAGCTTAGACGTGCTCCCAAGTGTATGGTATCTACTTTCCTGCTTAATCACGAATATTCGTCTAAAGTGCGAAATGCGAAATAAGTGAAGCATCTTGATGCCTGATGTGCACGCAGCTATCAGTTGTTTTTGCGTGTGGTTGCTTGTTATTCCGTGCATGACGAGACGGGGACGCGTTTCGAGACAATAGGTAGACAGCCGCCCAACAGCGCAGCATATCGCCCATCATTCTTGACAAGTACCACGTCGCGCCTTCTGCTATTATCACACACCTTCATACGTCAAAATTAGCCTTGTCCTTTCTTTTGTTCTGACGACTTGGTTTCCAAAGTGCTAAGGCCTGCGGCGCAATGTCAATGCACTGAAGGGCGGAATTTAGAAGCCTAGTCAGAGACTGCGCCTTAATGATACGAGATGCCGCTTTCAATCAGCTCTCCGCCTCTAGCACCTCTACTGACGCTGAGATGCGAAATTCCTGGCACGCTTTTCGTCTTCTTTACGCCTGGCGAGCTTCGGTGAAGTCGGAAGCGGTGCCTTGCGGCGTGTATTAAGTTCTCATCACGAGCCGCCAACAACATCATTCTCGCCCGCTCTTCACCTCTATTGTCTATCCTCCTTCAAGTCAAGCAACCACTGAAGCAGGCACTAACTTAGCAACAAGATCATGAGTACTGAAAATAGCCTCTGCTAGGAGTCACGAAGTCCTGGATGCGTATAATAGCACTCTAGCTGGCTGGTTACCAGATATCTTTCCCTCAAACTTGAACAGAACCCCTGCAGCGCAGAGTCTTAGAGAGCCAAGTGCTCCAGTGCCTTTTATTCCCTTCTTCCCCCCCACTCGTCTTCACGACTTTTCACGACCCTCATGGCTCCTACACCCGATGCCGCCACTGGCACCACACCCGGCCCAGAATCGTCACAAGCCAGTTCACAAGGCGGCGGATTCCACGCAACGCCCACAGCGGCTGTCGTCGTTCCGGTAGTTTTGATCATGCGTGAGCCCGATCCATAATCTCAAGTTTCGTCCGTGGATTGACCAGAGAGATGCTCAGTGCTCATGATTGCCGCCGTCCTGGCCATCCTTTACATCCACCGGCGGCGGCGGAACGACCGCGATCGCCTCATTTTCGCAGAGACCACAAAGACGCGGCCCAAGCAGCTCCCCGGGTGGCTGAGTAACTGGACAGGGTCGCGTCCCGTTTCAGTTTCTGACCCAAATAAACCTGGCTTTCTCGTCGACGAAGATTCTGACGCGATCGCACTTCGCCCAGTCTCCGTCTCCACGGGGCCACTCCCGCGCCCACCGAGGCCTGTGTACGATCCTCATGATGCTATACGACCGAAGAAGCTTGCCGTAGGAACTCGGATTTTCTGAAGAGGGACTTCAGGGCTTTGAGGTGCTTGTGTGTTCTTTCCTGCGAGTCCGCGGCTCTGCCTCAGGAGGTGCGTTTTATCCCTTGGCATTGTTGCATATGTGCTGACGAAAACTGCACTATTGAATAGGCTTCTTTTCTCTCGCTCACTGATCACGGCGCTGCTTTGGAAGATACTACATTCCTTCTCTCAGGTGTTCATTTTTCTTCTCATCTTGGCGCACCTTCCATGTTCATGTTCAAAATCTCATCATGTTTCTTTGCATTTTCCCATTCGATGTTCGACAGTATATGTATCCTCTTTCACATATGCTCAGATGTTTACATGTTCTTCTGGTGTTTTTAATTTGTTCATATACTAGGCAGGGCCTTCTGTACTTTCTTAATGTCTGAGATGCATTTGTATGTACGTACAAGCTTTATATAATTGACATGTACTGTCGCTTTAGTTTCCAGCCTTTGGCCAAGACATTTCCCAACTCCCTGGGCTCAACCCCTTTTTTCTCTCGTGCAGCGCCTTGTTTCTCACATTCTTCATCGCCAACTCCGAGGTCGTATGGCAATGCAGGGTCGTATGGCAAAGCATTGCCAGGGACCTTTAGAACTACTGACTTCCGTCCAGAGAGTCGGACACACCGAACACCACAACAGGGGGTACAGTGGGTGTCGGTGTTTAGGACAGCATCGGTATTTCCGCCATTGCAGAAGCACAGAACATTTCAAGCCATCTCTCAGTATCTTCTGCAAGCTTCGTCTGGGGCACACGCCAGTGGGAGTCCTTGACTCCTTGGAGGTCCGTGATCCCATGATCGCTCGCTGAGAAGATTCTCATCGAACAAGTGGTCGCGATGATCGACGCGTAAAGAGCCTATAATGTCTAATTGGCGTGAAGGCCTGGACCTGATTTGCGATAACAGAAATTGAGCGTTGCTCGCATAAGTCTTGCTGGCAGGCCGTCTGGAAGGTAAACAGAACGCGAAAAATCGCCGATCTCATTGATCTCGGGAGCTACGAATCATGAAACGCGTTCATGGCTTGGTGTCAACGTCTCCCGCCATCGCATTTAACTTCTAAGCAGACAGACGTTAAATTCGTGAAGTCACCGTTAGTCAATCGCATTCTTACATTCACTCTTTTAAGTCCTTTCAATCTCCCCCTTGCGTATGTGCGGATCGCACAACTTTCCTTTGTTCGCATCCTCTCGCGTTCTTGCGTCTGCAAAGACGTGTGATCCCGAAGGAGCAACATACACGTACCACATCAGAATGTCACATGCCACGTGCGATTACATGCGCGCGCGCACATCCGGCCTTCCATGCCGTTTGTTTGGTGTCTGCGCTGGCCTTCTAGCACTCAACACTGCTCTGGAGCGAACACCGCACCTCAGAAAATGTTCTGGCAATAAAATTAAGTCATTCTTAATATCCGCACAATTTCCACTTACATAAAATGGACGAGTGTACCATGAAGCTGGATCCCGGGTCAAAACTCCTGTCCACTCCTTAGCCTTTAAATTTTTCTCTTTCTCTTCTTGTCTTTCTTATTGCGATGCCTGCTCTGTACATTGCACTCCACACGCGAGACAACAGCAGCACGCCATCTGCATCTAGTCAAATGATTAGTGCAGACGGGGGCATAGACAACAAGACGAACATCATCGCGATGATCTCAGCACTCTGTAAGTAAATGCAAAAAGCGAGTTCCGATGCATTGGAAACTCACCAACATATCAGCCCTATTCATACTTGTGTTGATACTATATCAATACATATCCCTCGTGATGACACGCCGCTCGGCGCGCACTCGTCCCAGGCCTGTACCCATGCGCTCGAAAAGCCGGTCGGACATGACCTTCCCCTCGCGACTGGCGGGGCGGTTCAGAGGCCTTTTTGTTTTCTTCAGGCGTGCCATACGACCACTATCGGGCGCCACCTCCAACGTATCGAACACCGGCTCAACGGAGGGACTCGTAAGGACGTCCCCGTATCGGCCGGCGGGAGCACGCTTGCCGCTGAGCCTTCCCTGCACTGGTCGAAGCAAGGCGTATCCGAAGTCGAGAACGGAAGCGAAACGACCTCTGCGCCCGCTCTTCCTAAATAAAGATCCCAAGGGAGCGCCTCCTCGCCCCCCTCGAGCCCCTATTGACGAGAAGACGCTCGAATTCCTGCGCTCTCCTCGCGCGTTCGCAGAGCTTCCCTCTTCCGATCATATGACGGCATTCGAGCGCTCCCAGAACGAATCCGAGCATCGCCGAGCTAAGCACCACGGTGCCTGGTTCGACGAACCGGCACGCACGCCGGGAAGGCTCCCGGTAGTGTACACCTCGCCGCTGAGCGTTCACAAGAAGACTGAAATGCAGGGCCGAGAAGGACCAGCAGTTAACCTGCGCATGCCTTTGTCTCCCGTTCAATTCTGCTCGCCCGCCTTGCACCGCTGGACTTGCACTTGCCGCCACACGCATACTTCTGGGACGAGCCAGCACCTTCACCGACTCTGACGCGCAGGACATCAAGTCTCTCCATCATTGATGAAAAAAACAGCCCGCACCGAAGCTTTTTCGACACCGACGATGAGGACAACGTCCGCAAGAAGAAATTCTGTTTCAAATTTCCGCTACCGCACTCAAAGAAACCAAGAGAAGAGGACGCGTTCACCATTGGAGAATTCAGCGACTGGGACGCGGAATCTAACAATGGACGCTGAGTGTTTTCGTCGTGTACGTCGTAGTGCCCCAAAGACAGATTGGTTATTAGCTGATGCGCTGCTCATTTATAGGTCTTATCCTAATTTCCAGCGTCAACGAGAAGTTCCTACAAATAAACTGTAAAACCCACCTTCGTTCTTTCCTAGACTCTTTTCGGAATCACTCACCAACTGGATGATCAATACTTTCATTTATTTCTCTGTAGTTATCTTGGTTTGCCCTTGCCCAGATTCCGCCTTTCCTTTTCTGTTTTCTGAAACTGTACTTGTACAATCCCGAGGATATGTTGTAGAACTAGATGCTGAGTCCTGCCAGCCACCCTGCGCACCAAATAGACTCAGAAGTATACCGAGGACGTGTAGTTGTTTTTAACAAGGCAGATCCAAAGTCGCCGCTTGTCACTTTCGTCGAGATCGTTGACGAACTCGTTAATTTCACGGGTCGCATCGAACTAACTCAGAATACCAGAAAAATGCGTCGAAAATCGGGATCAAGTTCAAGCCAAAAAGCAGCCAGAGAGCTCATTTCAAATGGAATGGTTTTATGTCAATTGAATCGAAGTAGCCATAGAAAGGATGTATCGAATTTTTGAGCGAGTGCTGATTCAGATGAAGTTCATATCGACCGGTTGTCGACGTCCGGGGAAAAGGCGAGTGTGTGTGAACTCGCGTGCGACTCGGGGCTGCTCAGCGTGTCAAACCGCCGGTATCATCTCGCTTGTCCCATCACCACCACCGACGCTCGTTCCTCCTATCTGACCTCGTCGACCTCTTCAAAGTCGTTAGCGACGACAAGCGCATAACAAGCAGCATCGACAGAGGCAGAGGTTAGCTCTATCGTCTATTCTAGACAGTGTAAAGGGCGACAATGGCGCACAACAACATCGAGTCCGACCGACGGTCGGCCGTCTCATCATTCTACGGCGGGCGCAAGTCCTCGCTTGACATGCTCAACTCCGACTTGGGTATGCGCTCGGGCACACCGGGCGGGCAAGCGGTACCACGCCACGACCGGGACGACGCCTCCTCCTTTTACAGCTCGCAGCGCGGCCCGCGTGGGTCTGCGGACATGCTCGTGAACGGGAGTGGCACGGCGGGTTACAACCGAGCCTCGTACTTTGCTGTCGGGCGAGAGGCGCCAGTGAAGGGCGTACGAGACGAAGAGGATGCGGCATTTCTCGGGGGGAAGCCAGGTGCGGGCGGGCAGGATGAGGAGGCAGGATGGAACGTCTTCGCGGACTTCAACAATGCAGGTCCACGCTACAGCGCCGCGTTTGTTAATTATGACGAGGGGTTTGTGTTCTGTATTACTCGTATCCCTTTCGTGTTAACTCTACGTCTAGCTACCAACGGCTCCCACCAGACCATGCTCCCTCCGTGCACACCCCTTCCAAACTTGAGGGAGACACATCTATGAGCACCATAGGCGCACCGGTTGAACTCGTCACTGTACCTGCACTCGGTGCTGAATGGAAGAAAGAGGAACTGCAGGCGATGACCAAAAAAGGGCGCAGTCAGCAAAAGGACGCTGAGCACATGGCGAACTTCCGAGCCTGGACGCGCGACCAGCGTGGATGTTGCGGGAAGTGGGGAACGCGCAAGCACATTGCCATCGGTCTTTTCATTGCTTGCGTTATGTACGCACCCTTTGTCACATCTATCTGAACAAATGTTTGCTAATACCAGTCTGTTGCAGCATCGCCATTGTAGTCGCCTTCTGTCTTCCTCGCGTCCCTAGTTTCAACTTCAATGGGACCAGTCCTCTCCTGAATGGCACAGCACCACCTGAGACGATTTTCTCGCGCACGCCTGCCAATTTCTCCTTCGCTGCAAAACTGGACCTTCAGGTCGACACGAGCAGCGGCTTCCTTCCGCTTAAGTTTAATGACATCGGTGCAACTGTGTTCGACCTCGATACAAACTTTCAAGTTGGGACAGGCAATCTGTCCACCACAGTCCCTGCGAAAGCTCTCACTGAGATATTCCTCCCGCTGAACTTCACTTATGTGGCGGGCAACGACACTGATGTAACATGTACGTGCTCCGTCTATCTATCACTTCTTTGCCTTACTGACTGGTATCGCCATTGCGCAGGGTTAAATTGGTACAACGCGTGCAAAAGCAAATCATTGTACGCCGACGGCAAGCGACCAGGTATGTCCTCCTCTTTCGCAGTCCATACTTGCGTTACCAACCTTTTCTCAGGCTTGAACTTCCGAGTGACACTGGGTTTGAACATTGCGGGCCTCATTGGTTCGCATCAAACCAGTACGCAGATCACGAATGTCGACTGTCCAGTCGAGCTTTCGCAAAATAATGCCTAAACTCCGTGACTTTCGTCTCATGCAACGTTGTGTCATCGTATTTTTTTGCCTTGTCTCAATTCGCTTTCCCCTCGCTATGTTTTTCTTGCGTATTGTTGGCTGCATTCGTGTCTTATTCCGGCTCTTCATCTCCCACATCAATGCTTTCTCTCTTGGACTTCATACGAACGGACAGAGACAGTCTCGCATGCTCCACATCTCCGTACATTTTCCTGCTCGCATCGCATCTCGCTCTTTTTATCACTAGTCGTGTCGGTTTATCATACCGAATCTATTTTGAAGAAGCCCTACGACCTGAGATGTATGTAGTCGCTTCCGGGCCGGCAACACTTATGCCAATCGTCCAGTTACGATTCCTGTAAGGGAAGCGTTCTTTCCACCTGAGCGTTTTCACCCCCAGTGGCTGTGTAATTTGTCACGGTCACTATTACAAAAATGAACCGGCAAGTGCCGGAATGTGTACAAAAAGTGTACAAAATATTTTGTTACAGGGGGGGTTCGCATCGCCACATAGCACCGCCACATGTCACATTCTTCCTCACGAGCTTTTCGCTACGTACTTTCACGTTTTAGATTTATTTTGTGCTCCTGTGTGCTTTCTTTCTTTTCGGTTGGAATGGCCTGTGTCTAGGCTAGGCTTGCATGTAATTTTTTTGTGCTTATGTTGTACCATGACTTCGTGAAAAATCGTTCTGTCGTGCACTCCTTGCGTGACGCCTTTTTTCCACCCACACAACGCTGACTCGAATCCTTTTTTCTATCATACTTGGGTGCCTCTGCATATAAAAGCTTGATTTATTCTTTATTATGAAGGCTCATGTCTGAGCTATATATCCATGTATATTTTTGTGCATATATGTGGCTGAATGATATGTAAGAACTGACTGACTGGGCACCGCTCTGGTGACAACAAATTAGAGCTCTTTTTTCCACGTTCCTTACTTGCACGTGCATTCCCGGAAGCCCAGTAAATTGGTGTGCAAACAGTCAGAAGTACATATTACAGTAAAACAAAAGCGCCATCCAGACCAAATAGATAAATAGATATTCCTATTCTAATTTTCTACGACCCTCCTCCGACTCCGAATGATATAGCTCGGCGTGCACTGAGAAGCTCAGTCGTCTCTGCGTTTTGGGTGCCTTCTGGCCTCTGGTATACCTAAGAAAAGGCCACTAGTTTAGTATTCATAACAAGAAGATGCCAAGAAAGACGTACCGCTGTTCTTGGCAGACGAAGCTCTCGGGCGCGTCATCCCAGTCGTCCAGCACATACTTCTCGCGCGAGCCAGGCCCGTCTTGCTCGTCCTTGTCCGGCCCGAACAAGTCGAGCGCGAGCTGCGCATGGCTCACCCCCGCGTACGTCGTCACGCACCACGGGTTCACGAGGATTCGCGCCGCGCGGAACACGCCGTTCAGGATGGAGAACGCGTCCGCCAGCGCATCGTCTTCGCCCGCCGCCGCGTTGTCCGCCTCACCCTCCCCCGTGTCCGGCATCGCGTCGAAGTCGGAGCCAAGGTTCGCGTCCAAGTCGCCCGGTGGCCGCTGGCGCTGTACGTGTCCCTCATCTACGCGGCTTCCACGCTCGCCTTCCCGTCCTCCTCTGCGCGACTTGCTTCTTCGCCCTCCTCCGCAGCTTCCTCCGCGCGCTTCGCGTGCCTCCGGCGTGCGTTCTCACCGGCTGCGACTGCGGCTTCCATGGGCTTCGCCGCGCCCCAGCCGAGGTTGAATTTAAGCCCGAGCCCGCCGCGCCCGCGTGCCTCTCGACGGCACGCAACGCCCTCGTGCGCGGCGCTCAGCCAGAGGTCGCGGCAGAAATACGCCTGCGAGCTGTCGAGGCACGGCGCGGTGTCCGTCGAGCTGAGGTTCGTGACCTGCACGCCCGCGCGGTAAGGCCGGTGTAGAACGTCTGCGCGTGGTCGACGACGTGCGTGCCGGACTCGCAGCAGAAGACCTGGAACGGGAGGTGCTGCGCATAGCGCGCGGCACCTGCGAGGTCGCGCGGCGGGCCTGTGGAGGCGGCGGAGGACTATTTGAACTGCCGGAACTGTCGCCGTTGTTGTCGCGCGTGCGCCAGCGGACGGAGAAGATGAAGAAGCCGTTGTCGGTCTACTTGGCTTTGGCAGTGCTAACCCTAGTTCACATACTCACCCACTCTCATACCCACGTACCCGACCCCAGCGCATAGCGCACACCATCCAGCACATACTGCACGTGCTCTTCCCGACTTTGCGCGGCTTCCGCGAGAAGAGCGTCGCGGGCAAGCTCGCGTTTGTAGCACCGGCGGTGTTGGCACTGACTGTGACGCTCCCAGTGCACGTGACTCCGCGCGGGTCAGCGGGCGCGGGGGAGAAAGAGGGTGTCCAGGTGGGGAGCACCGTTCCGGAGGCCCGCCTCGTCGATTTCGAGGAGGAAGGTGTCGAGCGCGTGCTGACGGCCGAGGAGGACGTGCAGGAGGAGATGTACGAGCTCAAGTTCAACAAGTGGCTCATGGCCGTGCAGATGGTCTTCGGCCCGCTCTTCTGTGTCGCTGTGCTCTTCCGCGGTATGCAGGCGACATTGCGAGGCGTAGTTGCTTGCGGCAACAGCAATTGCAGGCAGCACCGCGGCGGCCTTCGTGCTCATCTTTGCAGGTCGCGGGACCAACTCCGTCGCGCAGATGGCGCGCTGCTCCATGGGCTTCTTCGTCGCCGTCGTGTGGATCATGGCCATTGCGGACGAAGTCGTCAATGTCCGCAAGGTGTGTCTCCTTCAGGTTCTCCTGCTGTATTTGTTTTGACTTGTACCACAGACATTCGGCTTCATCTTTGGGCTGAGCGACGCGATCATCGGGCCCAGTCTTCGCTGTGGGAAATTCGCTCGCGGACTTCGTCGCGAACGTCTCTGTCGTGGCGTTTGCGCCCGTCATGGGCTTCTCCCCATGCTTCGGCGGGCCGATGCTCAACATCCTACTTGGTGTCGGCGTGTCTGGCACCGCGGTCATCCGCAGCGCGGGTGGCGTGCCGTTCGAGGTCGACTTCAGCGCGACGCGGCTCGTGAGCACCGTCGGCCTGCTCGCGCTGCTGCTCGCAACGCTCTTGTGCGTCCCTCTGAACGACTACCACCTCACGCGTCGCTGGGGCGTGTTTCTTGTCGTTTCGTATATCATTATCATGGTCATCAACATCGCCGTCGAGGTCAAACGGTGGTGCTTTAGTAGCTGACTTTCCCTTCCTCTTGCCTTTCCCTGGCTTTTTGATTAATCTTATTTGTTCCTACTGCTTTCATATATTGTGTCGCCTCCCCTCGGACGGCCAGATTTATTCACATATACAGACTATACAAGATGTATACAATCACGGACATTTTCGCATGTGTGGCTACTAAGAAAATTGCAATGAATCACTAAATCTTGTTTCATGATCTATTCGGTATAATGAGATAGGTAAACAAACAACGTCCAGTTGAACAACTACGGATATCCAAAGAATATGCGTAAATCAAATGGACCGCTCTCCAAGCACGCTGTGCAATACGGATTTACATAGATACCAGTCTTCGCTTTCGAGTCGATCGTAGCCTTTTTTCTCTCTTTTGATCTATCTCTTCAGGGGCCATGACAGAAAATAGCGGGCACCGCAGCGTTCCATTCAGATCATGTGGCGATTTGGTACCCGGAAATCTCGTGGCTATTGGCGATGGGGCCGTAGACTTGGTGCGTTCGGTAACCAGCACGCTCTGCAAAGTTACGGAGCGCGGAGACGACGCGATTAAAGTTCTGCATCTTTTGCTATCGTCGGAGGGTGACTGACAAAACCAGGATGGTTCCCCAAATTGAGTACGATGCAAGTAAGTGGCAGAAAGGTTTCTTACAGTGTACTTCAATCGAGATTGTGCTAGGAGCCATGCGAAGTCGACAGCAGCTTCCTGGGGCGTCTGGCCGACCATCTTCAGGCCCTCGGACTACAGCTGTGCGGGCACCGTTTCGGGCATGTAGAACGTGGCCGGGTGCTCGCTGGCGTCGCCATGTGGTGATGTGCACGCATACCCGCTTACGGACCACATTCCATGGAGAAAGCAACGTTTAGTACGGAACGAGAAACGCTGACGTGAGCTGACCTAAGACGCTCAGGGTTCGCACCCCTGGGCAGACCCTGACGGTCGCGTGCGTGCCGCTTCGGCAGCCGCCACCGCCCCCACTTGGGCCAGCTGGACCCCGGGGCACCAAACCAGCTCGTTATCGCGCTCCCGCGCGGCGCGATTTTTTTTTTGCAAGGCGCGTCGGGATCCGCGCTCGCCCGCCCCATCTCCCGCCCTCACAGCTCGACGTCGAGGAGCCGCTCGGTCTTTGCACTGGACGTCGAAAGTCGCTGCCCCGTCCTGAAGGCCCCGCAGGGCCGCTCCGGCGGCTGTACTGACTCTCTGATCTCGCCTACTGGCGAGCTTCCTTGCCGACAGGTTCTTCCCATCGCTTGGCTTCGCTTTCCCTATAAGTCGCTACCCTGTGCTCGCCGGCCTTCGCCGCGTTTCTCGTTCAAAATCGAAGACTTTTTCTTTGACGAGAAACGCTGACCTACAGTGGGGAATCCGCGGAATGCGTTTCTCGTTCAAAATAGAAGACTTTTTCTTTGACGAGAAACAGGGTCTCCCCAGGGTGGCTGTAGTATCCCTGTTGCTTTGGTAAGTCTCTGTCTTCTATTGCTCCTGCAGCCGGCTGATCTCACACGGCTCACAGGCTTTGTCCGTCGTCGCCATCAACGCCCATCAATTCCTGTTCCCACCTTCTCTGTCCCCGCCTCTTCCGTCTTTGCCGCCATCAACGGCGCACGATGAGCTCGCTCCCCACGATTGTAAGCTGGTTTTTGCGATTTCTTTCTATTTCTTTCTATTTTTTACCTTAAAATGCTGATATTTATCTGCTTTTGAAGGTTTGAATGCACTTTCCGGACCCTACGACTCCAGCCAAGTGCCCGTCAGAACTCGCAGACGAGGCGCAGACAACCACGATCCGGGCTGCGGCTGGTATCGCGCTCAAGAACGCGTTGAGCGCACGCGTATGTGTCTCGCTGTTGCTTTCACGTTCCTCCGATTCTCGCAGCTGAAGCACATCATTCAGGAATCCACCCGCCAACTAGACTATTCTAACCCTTCCAGCGGAGCCGAAGGAGCGGGTAAAGCAGGACGTGTTAAGGGCACTTGCATCGCCCTCGCAGAAAGCCGGCGGCGTCGCCGCCCAGATTGTTGCTGCGATCGCTGCCGTAGAGCTCCCCAACAGCCAGTGGCCAGAAATCATCGAGATTCTACTTCGCTTTATGGACGGCCCCGACAATGTGAGCCTCAAGATCGTGACGCTCCAGGCGATTGGGTACATTTGCGAAACTATCGTGCGTAGACGGCTTTTTGCTTGTCCATGCTCGCTCTAACTCTCGCTTAGAAACTCGAGATATTGAGCATGCGATCTAATGAGATCCTGACGGCTGTTATTCATGGTGCCCGCAAGGAGGAAACCTCGGTTGACGTTCAGCTTGCCGCCATCAACGCTCTTTACAATTCCTTAGAGTTTGTTCGCGACAACTTTAAGCGCGAGGTATGTGCCGACCGCTTTTTTCGGCGTTTTTACTGACTTTTCTCGCTTAGGGTGAGCGCAATTACATTATGCAAGTCGTGCGAGGCGACACAAAACCCGTCCGTACCCGTGCAAGTCGGCGCGTTGGGAGTGCCTTGTCCGAATAATGAGCCCTGATTATGATAAAATGGCTCTTTGAGGTGAGTATCGGGCATCAAACATCAAATGAATTTTTGTACCTCAACATTAATCTCAACAACTTACTTTCAGCTGACTATCCTCGGCATGAAACACCCTGAAAAAAGCATCTCGTTACAAGCCGTTGAATTTTGGTCGACTGTATTCGAGGAAGAAATTGAGCTAGCCATCGAGGCCTCAGAGGTGCGTTTTCGGCCTTCCGAACCTGGTTATGTTTATACGAAAACAAGGTATCTGACTTGTTTCTCTAGGCTGCGGAGTATGGTGAAGCACCGGAGACCGAATCCAAGAACTTCGCAAAAATTGCCCTACCTGAAATCCTCCCGGTTCTGCTTGGTTTACTGACTCGGCGAGACGAGGATGCCGATGAGGATGAATGGAACGTGTCCATGGCGGCGGCCACCTGCCTCGTGCTACTCGCCCAGACCGTCGCGGACGCTATTGTGCCCGCCGTGATCCCATTCACCGAGGCGAACATCAAGGCTGCCGACTGGCACCAACGCGAGGCGGCCGTGATGACGTTCGGCTCAATTCTCGATGGGCCGGACCCAATGATACTCACACTGCTAGTCACTCAGGCGCTACCGATCCTCGTCGACATGACTCGGGATGAGAACTTACTCGTGAAGGACACCGTCGCCTGGACGCTTGGCCGTATCTGTGACCTGCTCCTCGTCGTACTCAAGCCCGATGAGCACCTCCATCCGCTTATCTCCACACTTGTGAACGCGCTCGAAGACAAGCCGCGAATCGTCGCGAACTGCTGTTGGGTGCTTATGAATCTCCGCGATCAGCTTGGTTCGTTCTACGAGGAGGAAGGCCCAACGTTGAGCAGCGGCCCGCTCGCACCGTATTACGAAGGCATTGCGACTGCGTGTCACTGACGGGTAAGTGCAAAAGAGACTTACTCCTTCATGTCAGTCAACTTAATTTATTGCAGGACTGACATCGAGTCCAACTTCCGTACGTCTGCGTACGAAGCGCTGGTGTCGTATGTTACGCACGCTGGCCCTGAGTCGATCACCGTAGTTCCGAATACGGCCCTCGCTATTTTGTCGTGCATGGAGCATCTCCTCGGCATGCAGAACCAGCTCCTCGGCATTGACGATCGCAACAACTGGAATGAGCTGCAGAGCAACCTCTGCAGCGTTTTGATCGTGCGTTCATATTTCTAAATATTAACTCGTTAAAAAGATGGTGTGGATGCTAATACTAAGATAATTGCTTGCGATCCAGAGCGTTGTCCGCAAGCTTGGCGATGGCATTGAGCCTTTGGAGGACCAAATTATGACCGTCTTTTTGAGTCTTATCCAGTCTAGCAAGACATCAACCGTGCTTGAAGATGCTTTCCTCGTCGTGGGCACCATGGCCGCCGCCCTCGAGGTTAAGTTCTCGCCATATATCCAGGCCTTCTTGCCATTCCTCTACCCGGCACTCAAGGCGCACGAGGACACGCAGCTGTGCACGGTCGCGATCGGTGTCATCGGCGACATTTCGCGCGCGCTCGGTGAGCGGAGCGTGCAGTATGCGGGTCCATTCATGTCGGTGCTGCTTGAGAGCCTGTCAAGCGAGACGCTTAACCGCAACGTGAAGATCCCGATTTTGTCGTGCTTCGGTGACATCGCGCTCGCGATTGGCCCGGGTTTCGAGCCATATCTTGACCATACCATGAATGTCCTGCGCTAGGCAGGATCAATCATGCCGAACCCGTGGGTGTTTTGACCCTTGAATCTTAAACAAGCAGTATCTAACAACTGACCGGTATAGATGGACTATGAGCTCGTGGACTACGTCTCCCAGCTCCGTGAAGGCATCCTTGAGGCATACACTGGTACCGTGACGGGCCTGAAAAATACTGAGAAAGGTAGGCCGTCGATTCACCTAAGAAAAGAGTCAAATAAGAAATGACGATTCATATTCCACAGTGCAACTTCTGCTTCCCTACGTACAATCGATGCTGGAGCTTGTGCAACGATGTCTCGCAGATGAGGAGTGGCCCGAGTCTGTTGCCAGGCTGTCTTTGGGCCTTGTGGGCGACCTTGCGGACGCCTTCCCGAACGGCGAAATCAAGCAGCTTCTACTGGCGGAGTGGCTGGCGCAGATACTGTTTCTTGGACAGAAAACATGCAGAATATGCGCAAAAGTTGGATCCTCGCATGGGCCTTACCCTGTCGACCAACGCATTGCTACCGCGCTGAGGTGCTAAGTCTCTTGGACATCTGATTACACGCTCTAGTGGTACTGTGCCAAGTTCGTCTTACGCCTCGCAGAGAACCAGGCGCGCACAAAATGCCAGGTTCTCAGTTGCAGTCTACCCGCCCCACTTTGTGTAAGTAATTGAGCCATTGTCCTGTACACATTAGATGCGACTCCATTATATTTATTCTGATACTTCTCTACACTATGTAATGTTTTGCTTCGACTTCGCGGACTTGGTAGAAGCGAAAGAAGAGGTCGATCCCGACTTAGACTTTGGTGGCTGTGTCCGTGCACCGTCTTTTCGTCGCTGTTCATGCCGGCTGTTGCTGCTGTTGCTGCTCGTCTACACTGTCAACTGCCCTTTCGACTACTCTTTTACATTTCAATATGGCTTCTGCTGAAGAAGTCTTTGTCAATCTGACCTTGGAAAGCGAGGTCATCTTCTCTCAGGCTGATGGACAGGTAAAGAAAAAAATGTTGTCGTTTCGGAGTGCTGGCACATCTGACACCCCGCAATTGTGCAGATTCTTCACCAGCAAGACAATGAAGATGATATCTGGGCTGTAGAGAACCTTAATGAAGCTGTCATGGAATGTATCAATGACTTCCATGAGGTGGACAACTCTCCGGCAGGGAAGTTTGCTGAGCAGATGGCTTCTAATCACATAGCAGAAGGGACATTCAAGGGCTATAGAAGGTGAGCATAGTCAAGCTTCTCTTTATTTATTTACCAATTAGAGTGCACTTTTCAAGGATTATATGTGATTATATTATGACAATGCGTACAATGAAGGGAATTAGGTGGAACCCGGTGATCACAACAAGGGACACACCAAAGGACATTGTCCTGATGATAGCTCATAAATGTGGACCCATTGAGAGCCGGTGTGAAGGAAAGAAGGTGTGTAAACTATTAGCTTTCTTTGGTGCTTTAATAATTTTATAAAAGTTTGCAACTGCGGTTTCAACTCGGGCAGCTCTATCATATTGGTACGGTGCTGTCCGCCCAGGAGAGAGCACCTCTACCTGGACTGTTGACAAGTATGACATCTGGTAAGGACATTAGCTCACTATCTATTTTATAATTGATATACCCACATTTTTTCACAAGTCATGGTCTTCCGACGCGTGCGGAGCTCGTCTCAAGATTCATGCGTGGATTACAGAAAAGAAAGGCAAAGCTTGGTGACAGCTCAACTTCTGCCCGTGCTGTCACATATGAAGATATGATCAACCTCTATTCCATTTGCATTGAAGATCAGAGCCTCACCGACGCTCAACGTCGTGCTGGAGTTGTTCGTTATGTTTGTCTTTTCTTTTACATTTCTTGATGCATACAATAGACTAATGATATATACTACAGGCTGTCTACCTTTTTGCATGGCTTCTCCTTGAGCGGCTTGGGGAAACACTTGAGCTGGAGTTCAGAAACATCGATTTTCGAGGTATGTTCTCCAGTCTGTCAGAAATCTACAATTTTAAATTGTCTTTACAGGTGCATGGTTTGGTGTACAGATGCTTACACGGAAGAACGCACAGACCGGTGAGACGCATGAGATGCGACTCTATGCTAATGATCTTGATCCAAAGATTTGTCCAATGCGTGTCCTTCTGCGGATGGTTGGTCTATATGGCAAATTGGTCTCAGCAACAGGTCCACTCTTTCTGTCAGTCAGTGCATCTGGGAAAGTTGAGCCTCATAAAAGAATGGTCAGTCCTTTTCATTCAAATCAAAGGTCACTTTCTAATTTGTATATACAGACGGCTAGTTCAATCAGCCGCATGCTTCATAGTGACCTCCAGAAGCTTCACTACAAATCATGGTCTGCATTTGGTACCCATTCTTTCCGTCGTGGAGGGTGCCAATTCCGCATGAAGCATCGGAACTGGTCGCCAGACATGGTAGCTGCTTGGGGGGGTTGGTCACAACAGGAAGCAGTGACTATGTTTCGCTACTTTTTCTCACCCAATGACAATCATGAGCTGTTGAATGAGTATGATCTTGTTGGACTCCCAGTTGCTAAAAGGCAGCGCCTTTATTAGTTACTTTCTGATTTTGTTCATTGATCAAATCTATGCCCAAGTTTTCAAAATGTACAAAAATTGTATTTACTTCATTGATATCTTAAACTGTGGTTACTGTGCTGATTCTCTTTTCCAAAATGCGGCCTATTAAGTACCAATGATCAGTTGGGAAGACAGAATCCCACTTAGTCTTTGAAAACTCCATGTCCTCCAAATATTCTTCCTTCTGCTTCTCCTCCTCATTTCTGGCCTTCCAAAGCTCCCTCCAAACCTCAAATTTGTTCTTATCACCCCAAACTCCAGCCCAGGCCACCTTTGAGAAGTCCCCCTGATCCTTGTACCTGTCATCTTCCATCTCAGTCCCAACTGCTGATTCACACTTATTCAGCATGTAGTCAGCAACAGTGTTGAATGCAAAACACCCATCATCATCTGTCTTCTTCCTCCCTCCTCTCCCTGAGGATGTGCTTGAAGGTCGCTTGAAGAATTCGAAAAAACGGGTGTCGTCGCTTTTGAAATCATCAACGAATGTCCTGTAAACACGGGACCGACGGCTCATCACTGGCTTGATTGAGGTCCATCTACCTCCCTTTCCCTTCACATTGTCCTTGTAGTGCTGGATTTCGCCTCTCTTTCCCTGCCCAATAGCCTCACGTAGACCACTAGCCCTGTCAAGACCTTCAATGAATATGTCGATGGAAGCAAGAATGTGTGAATTTGCTGCAATTGAAGGTTCGACTGGTTCAGCCTCTGGGGAACTCGAGCGAGTAGTGCATGTAAGAGCTGATGCGGAGTTGCGCTGCTGGGTTACTGATGGAACAGGACCTGCCAGGAATGTGGCATGAAGTGACTCCAAGTCTCTTCCAGGCTCCTGCACACTGGGTCTTGCTGTTGCAGGGATTCAAAATGGATATTTGTGTATAATGAGAGATATATGGCTCACCCAGTTTCTTTAAAAAATCATAGGGCTCCTGAAAACCCCAGTCCCTATATGCATCCAGCATAAGATCATACTGCTCCTGGCACATCTTCTCTTCATCTCGAGTGATAGATATTTGTGGCTTTACGTCCTCCGGGCTAGCAAAGGCAGGTGGGGGTGGTGGCAGGGCATTGAGATCAATAGAGAAGTATGTAGCAAGTTTTTTAGACAGTTCTTCCTTGTTTGCATTGGAGACGTTACGGATTGGTTTATCGTGTCGTCCTCTGATGCGGAAGTGGGTGGCATTGATCTCGTTAGCCCAATATTTGAGGTCCCGGCCCTTTGCCGCTTTGAGATCAGCAGCAGTCGCGGGAAACCCGTCGCAGCCGGCTTCGACAAGTCTGTCCTGCTCGGCTGACACCATGCCGCTGGAAGAAGGCTGGTGCGTGCCGTGCTCAAAGCATGGGAGGTCCGACATAAGTACGAGGATAACAAGCCCGCAGATGATATCAGAGGTGTCGAAGATGAGAGACGAAACGAAGTAACGACCACGCCAAAAACACGACTGTATATACTCAAAACCTTCTTTATAAATTATTAAATTAAATTATTATAACATATCATTCGGTCAGATGTAAGATGTAAAGAGCTCGTGTATGGAGATGGGAGGAGGACGAGTGCGGCCACCTTGGCCAGGTGGCTGCCCGGACACGAAGACGAAGTGCTTGACATGTGTCGGTACCCTCGCAAAAGCATTGACACAGTTCCCCGTGCGACCGCCCTTCCTCATCGCTAACCACCCAGCCGCCGCTGCCATGATCACCTTGTCGGTGTACCATAAGTAATAGTGTGCGGTGGTGCGGTGCTTAGTGCTTGTGTAGCCTGCCGGCTTGGTCGTTCAGCAGCTGCGCGTGCGACTTCATGTGCTGTGATGCATGGCATGTATGGTGGTCGACAGTCGGCTCCAGTAACGTAAATCGAGTCCAGCACGTTCACCGAATTTGTCGTCCAAAATCGAGCTTGCTCTCCTTCTTCGACTCCCGGTTCTCCTTCGTCGAAAACGCGTTCCAGAACCGCAGCGTCTCGTCCCCCCGCCCCCGTCACGATCGTCTCCCCATCCGGGCTCATCGCGAAGTACAGCACTCGGTGCGTGTGCCCCGTCAGCGATGCGACCATGTCCAACGACGGGTACTTCCAGATGCAGATCTGGTTCTGCGCCGTCGCCGACAAGAACCCATGGGTCGATACCAGCTCGTGCGATGTTAGCGATCACATCAGGTTACACACCTGCTCTCCCACAAATTATCTCAGCACAGCGTTTTTTGCCTGGAAGAAGAAATTACGCACCTGACTTCCCGTGTCCAAGTCGTTCAGCATCGTCCCATTGAACATGTTCCAGAACCGGATCGTCTTGTCCTGCGTCCCCCCACCCACATCAGGAAAATTACCAAAGCTATACAGACCTATATAGGACTATATAGAAAATATAGCTCCATAGTACTCCATAGATATCCCCCCCTTATATAGCGCTATATAGGAGCCCATAGTGCCATAGTCTGTAGGTGTCTGTAGCTCTGTAGGCCTGTAGCACTGTAGGCCTGTAGCACTGAAGTTCATAGTTACATAGCACTGTAGGCCTGTAGCACTGATGTTCATAGCACTGTAGGCCTGTAGCACTGAAGTTCATAGCACTGTAGCTGCATAGTCTGTTTAGTCTGTTGGCCTGTAGTTTGTGCAGAATATATAGGGGCAGTGCTATTGTGAGAAATGTTCTATATTGCAGCTCTACATACGGACATTGGGAAGCCACTACATATGGGTAATTTAAATTAAATAAAAAAGGGGGGGAGGGGGGTGAGGGGGAGGGAGAAGCTTCATAAGAGAAAGCGGAGGAAATGGGATGGGAAGATACAGGATAGGCACTCACCTCATACTCAAGAGGCGGCGAGCCGTGAACCCCTGAGACCTAGATAGAAAATGTCGTAAACATTTCTGCTCCCCTTTTCTGCAGCTCTATACAGGCTCTCCATTATCTACTTCGACTTCGCGAGCTCGCGCGCGGCCTTGATGAGCGGTGTGAGCGTGCGCAGCGGCTCGGATAGCTTGAAAAATGCATGCTGCAGACGTTTAGGGGGGAAAAGATAAGCAGTTAGTGCTCTGAGACGAAACGCAAACAAGTATCTAGACAACTAAAATCCGAAAACAAAAAGAAAAAAGGGGGGCCTCGGAATGAACAAAGAAATCGAAGTGACGCACCTGTAGTAACTGTGCGGCGTTGGGCCTCTTCTCCGCGTCCACCTCAAGCGTGCGCGCGAGGTAATCACGGAACGTCGGCGACAGCGACTCCGGATTTGCGATCGTCGGTGTCCCATTCGTTGCGATCAGGTACAGCGCCTTCAGCGGGTACTAGTTCAGATAGGGCGGCTCGCCTTCGACCTTTTCTAGTTTTGTAATTATTAATCAAAGGGGGAATTCTAAGGTATTAGAAGTTAGCTAAATGGAAGGTCAAGTCGCAGGGACGCACCAATGACCTTGATGCCGAGACCCCAGATGTCGACCTTTGGGCCGTGCTCTTTCCGGGTGACGACCTAGCGCGCCATCCAGTACGGCGTGCCAACCATCGTCGTGCGCTTCGAGTGCGCGGGGTCCGAAATCTGCGCGCAAGAATCTGAAGTCGGCTGGAGGCAAGTTCAATCAGCTAGGCGCAGCGCACAAGCGCGACGGGTGGCACGCACTGAGTTTGATATCACCCGTGAGGCTGAGGAGCACGTTGTCACTCTTGTTGTCGCGATGAATGACACCGTGGCGGTGGAGGCACTCGAGACCCTGGCATGTCTCGCGGCTGACGGCCGCAATCTGCCCCTCGGTCATGAGGCTGGCGGTGACGACGTCGGTGAGCGAGCCGCCTTCCATGTATTCCATCATGACCCAGAGCTCGTTGCGGTGGAGGAACGAGTCGATGTAGTGACGATGTTCGGGTGGCGCGAGGAGCCGCACCACGTCCTCCTCGTTCACCTTGTCCTTCTTCTTCTCGCGCCGCCGCAGCATCGCACTGTTGCCCTGGCTCGACGGCGCGACATTCGGGGGCGGGGGCGCATGCGCATGCGGTGGTGGCACGTGGGCGGACGCTGACCCGGAAGAGGGAGGCGGCGGGGGCGGCGCCGGCGTCGGGCTCGCGGGCGCCTGCTTCGCGGGTAGCCACGGCGGTGCCGAGGTGGGTGGAGCTGCGTATTGCGGGGCATGAGGTTGCGGCTGCGGCTGCGGTACGGGAGAGCGCCGCGCGCCGCTCGTGGTGTTGCTCCTGCCGACGCCTCCAGACAAGGAGGGCGACTTGGGCAGCCGCTGCGACATCGTGCGGTCGAGCGCGGGGATACTAGGTAGCGACGGTGGAGGAGCAGGTGCGGGGCGGTATGGGGACGGTGCCGAAATCGGTTTCTTTGGTGGCGGCGGCGCAGTTCTGCCGATCTCGTAGATCCTGGTGATCTTCATGACGGCCTGCGGGTTCTTTTGCTACACCGGGTCCTGCAGCAGCAGCTGCCACTTGCATGGCAGGGCCGTGAATTCGCCCGAGCTCGCGTTGAACCGTCAGGTGCACGGGGTCGTACGGAGTGCTAATCTCGGGCTTCTTCGCGCTGCTCATGAAGTGCGTACCCTTCTTGCCCGAGCCCGAGATAGAGCCTGAGGCCGACCCCGAAGCGCTCGAAGGGCCCGACTTGGACGTGGAGCGCGAGCGCGGGGCGAACGTGTGCTCGGGGGAAACGTCGATGTGGGTGGGAGCGGAGGCAGGCGGGGGCGACGAGTGGAGCGCGGGCTCGGCGGCGTAGTACAGGTCAGGGGCAGGCGGCGGTGCACTAGGCAGCGAAAGGCGGCGCTGTGCTGCATGCTCTGGGGGTTCCTATTGTGGTGTGAATAAGTCGTTGAGGTTGACGGTGCTCTGGCACGAGAGGGCGAGGTCGCGGCGGCCATGCTGCTGTCGCCGCGGAGGGTGCGGAGGGGAATGTGAGCAGCAGACGCGGGCACGCAAGAAAATGGCTTACCGTTCATGTGCACGCGGCGGGTACGCGAGCGAGTCGAACACCGACACGTCGACAATGACGTCCGCGCCCGCGCGCCTTGCCCCTCCTGTTCGCGTGCCCATTCGCACCGGAACTCGCGCGCGTGCGTGGCGTGCCCTCCCCGCACGTTGAGCACACGTAGCGGAACGCGTCGAGCAGGATGCCGTACGCGGAGCAGTTTGTGCACGCGGGGGGCGCGAGCTGTCGGACCTCGGGCGGGGTGTCCACGGTGCGTAATCGACGAGGACGCGGATTGGCGATTCGACGACGAGGGGAGTGTGTGTTTCGCTCGATGGACTCGGGGGATTCGGACAATTTCAGCCGCTCGAAAACTGCAGAATATACCAAGAACGTACCGATCAGAACGAAAGAGACAGCGAAGGATCGTTGGTATTGCGGTCCTTGTCCTCATCCAGTCTTACGAGCGACGAGGTGGCGGAAAAGCTTGAGTCGTCGCGATATTCACGCGCAGCGTTATGCGCCTGCTTCCAAAGCTGCGTCCGGACAGGAAGACAGATGGGAAGCAAGAGAAAAAGACGTGTGGCAAGAAAAAGTCAAGTTCAACGTGTCCTTTTTGGGCCGTAACCGTTACATTTGTGACATATCACAATTTTACGAAATTTTGCTTAAGTCCTGATCTCTCAGTTATCGATGCTCACCGGAACGCAGGCGCTCCTGCTCGTCGTCTCTGAGACCGGGCTCGTGTATAACTTCACCACCGCCAAGCTGCAGCCGCTCGTCATGCAGCCCGAAGGCAAGAACCTCATCTAGGCCTGCCTCAACGTGCCGCACGGCCCGCTCCCAGGACAAACGCAATCTCGATCAGATGCTACGCGCATAGCGCAAGGACAACGTGTCTAAGGCTGCAAAGTGTGACTACTGGATTCTGTGCACTAATTACTTCTCTTTGATAATGCTTCCTAGGCGCTCATCAAGTGAGGGGAGCAACGAAGGAGAAGACACGTAAGTTGGACGAACTGAAGGCGAAGAGGAAGGCGAAGAGTGAGAAGAAGCGGGTGCGTTGTTCATTGCTGGTCCGCATCCTTCTTCTAAACTGCCAACAGACGAGGATCAACTCGCCGAAGAGGGAGCGTTCTTCGTCACCGATGGACATGGAAATGTCTTCTGAAGACGAGGAAGACGGGCAGATCAGCAAACTCGAGCAGCAAGAGGAGCGCGAATCGTGCCTCCTAAACAAGGCAAAGCCCGAGGACGAAGATCTCACTCTGGAAGACCTCGAGAAGTGCCGACTTTCACGCAACAAGCTTGTTAAGTACGCATTGATGCCGTGGTTCGAGGATTTCGTCAAAGGTAACTTGCCCGACATTCTGTCGTCCCTCGAACCTTTTGACGGTTGGTGCACTGCAAAGGTTCATGGGTGCGCTACCTTATTGGTGCGGACCAAGGCCAGCCCGTGTATCGAATTTGCGAGATCGCAAGTATGTGTTGCGTCCTCGCCTGTGTCTTGTTTCTAGTGTTCTGAGCGCGCGCCTCCCAAAGACCTCGGCGCAAACCCAGCTAAGCCCTATAAGATTGAAAACGAGTACTTCGACACCAGCCTCGAGCTGCGGCACGGCGCGGCTATCAAAGTGTTCCCGATGGACAAGGTTTTCAATGCGGCGTTCACAGAGGTAGGATCATCGACCTTTTGTTCCGATGCCTGGTTGCTGGACAAACAGTCCGGTACAGGACGAGTGGTGCCGGTTCAAAGCAACATGTGAACATGAGAAAGTCAAGCTCCCTGCGAAGCGCACGATCAAGAAGAAGCTGCAACAGTTCGCCAAGCTGACGAGCCATTCATTAACGGAGGTACGTGCTTGCCCCTCTCCCCCAGAGAGCTGCTGCTGGAAACGCGCGCACAGGCGGACGTCGCCGCGATCCTCGCGCGCAAGGCGGAGCTGAACCGCAGCCTGCCGAAGTCGCGCACGACCGCGACGAAGGCTGCACTTGAGCGCGCGGAGCTCGTGCGCATGCGCGCGCTCGCCCAGATGCGCCGCGACTTCGCGGAGAGCGCGGCGCTCGAGGTGCAGCTCGCCGCGCTCGACGCGCGGCAGGGCGTGGGCGCGCCCGCGCGCTCCGAGAAGGAGGACATCCTCGCGAAGGTGAACGAGCGCAACCGGCAGGTGAACCGCGACGCCGTGCGCCGTGCGGAAGTCGCCGAGGCGGAGCGCAGGAAGAAGGCGCGCCTGGCGCGCGCGGCCGCTGCTGCGAACGGCTCGCGGGCGGGCACGCCGGGCGTTTTCAAGTGCGTCCTGTTTCTGCTTTTTTTTTTGCTGCTGCGCGCGTTCGCCGACTGACTTTGCGCATCGCGTGATCTCCGCAGGGACTCGCCGAACGGGACGACAATGCTCGGCGCGTCGCTTGCGCTCGGGGACGGCGCCCGCTCCGTGTCGCCCGCGCCCTCGGGAAGCGTGCGTTCAAGAGCATCGTCGCGAGCTCCGTCGAAGTGGACCTGGTCGACTTTTAGGCGCTGCTTTCGGCGGGCGGACGCGGGCGGGGCTCCTTTTTTGCTGTGGACCTGGGGGCGTACATGTGTAGATTATGAAGCATATTAACCATACATACTGTACATACATACAATATACAATTAAATGTACCTTGGCCATTCTAAGCTTGAAAACCTGTGTGAATTACCCACAGGTTTTAGAAAAACTCTCAACCCGGACCCACGAAAACCCGTTTCCCACGGGTCACCGTGCACGGGTGATCCATGAATACGGATCTGTCCAAGTCGGGCCACGGGATACCCACTGGTTCCAGGGAGTCATGCTAGACTCTACAGTGTGGCTAGCCATAAAATTCGCAAAAGTGTGACATGTCACATTTGTGACATGTATCGATCTTCACATTAAGATTGATACAAAACATCTGTCTCCACACCTGTGCCTGCAGCCCGCAGCTATTCTTTCCCAGTGATTGCCCATTTTGCCTCTGTGTGTAATATTGATAATGGATAACTTGCCTGCATCCATCCTAGAGCATAGCACGGGTTGATCTGTGGTTTTAGCATTTTGCTAAAAGTACTGCATGTTCTGCTCCAAATTTTGTGATTGTATATGCGAAATGTGTGTGCTGTTAAGGTCCACAGTATGCAAAAACACATATTTGCATTGGTGCAGTACCTGTAGCAGGAGAGGCAAACAAGTTATCAAAACCTGCGGGTATTGTCCACATTCTTGCACATGAAGAACACTATGAAAGAGCTTCAGACACTGGAGAAACACTTAACAAATGCCACATACAGATTCCCCCTCAATTGTATCAATAGCTTGCTGCCAGGGTCTGGGCCAGCAGTGTTTTCCCAGTGACTATGGGCTATGAACATGTATTGCTGACTTTTTCAAGGTTCAACTGTGCATTCATTGTCACCAAGCCATCTGGTAAAGACCACCACCTCCTGCCATGAAGCTCTGTCTCTCTTGTTTCACCCTTCTCTCCCTCATCCTTGAGTTGGAGGCTGTAGACTTTTTTTTCCCTCCAGGGATAATGAAATTGTGTTTAAAAGAGGTCTTTGCAGCCCAGAGAGATATTTGCTACAAATCATTTATATGCTTCTGGATCTCTAAGCTATTTTCTATGAGCCTTCCATATGCTTCCCAGTCAACAAGCTATTTCCTATGGCCCTTCCATATGCTTCCCAAGCTGGCAAGCTATATACTACACAGCTACAGAGAGCTACAGACTCCTACAGTGCTGCCAAGCTATACAACTATACAGCTACAGGTGCTACCAAACTATATACTACACGGCTACAGGGAGCTACAGACTGCTACAAGTGCTATGAAGCTATATACTACACAGCTACAGGGAGCTACAGACTCTTACAAGTGCTATGAAGCTATATACTGCACAGCTACAAGGAGCTACAGACTCCTACAGTGCTATATGTGCCTATGCACAATGTGCAATTGACACTACAGACACTACACAGTGCTACAGTGCAATGCAGGAAATACATTTTCCTGATGCATCGCCAGAATCCCAGACATATGCGGGTCCCATGCCAGTGCTTTCACAGCAGCAGTGTGTGCTCGTGGAACCTCCACAGTGGCTGGTCGCCCGGCACGTCGTCCATCGCGTTCGTGCTCCCGTTTGCAGTTGCGACTACGCTCCCGCTCGCGCCGGTACTCATGCCAGGGTCAGCGACACTCGCGCCTGTGACAGAGGCAATGGTCGCCCTCCCTCCACTTAACGAACTCCCGCTCCCGCTCGCGAGCATTGCGTTCTGCGGACCGCTGCCGCTCCACTTGAGCCCACACCTCCTGCCGGTGCCCCACGCACTGCCTAAACGGCATCGTGCCCGACTCCCGCACGTCCCATTGGTGCACCATCCGGTCCCGCGAGCCCGATGACAAGATGTGCGCGTTCCACGCAAGCACCCCGATGCGCTGCGCGTGCGCCTGCAGATATGTCCGCAAGACTTGTAGTGTGTGGGCGTCGTAGATGTGTAGACGCCTAGATAGTGTCCCAATAGCTAGTGTGGTGCTCTGCATGCTGCGATTCAGAATGTATCGACGGAAAAGAAAGAGGGGAGACGCAAACTCACCTACTGGTTCTGCAAATCACAGTTTTGACACGGCTGCTGTGTGCGCAGTCCATAGATAGACACACGAACCCAACCCGACACCGAGTACGTTTGTACTCGACCAATCCACCAGGTTCGAGTAAAAGTCATCTGCGAGGTCCGGTGCGTCCAGGACGCGATATGGTGTTTTGCAAACGCTCCGCAATTGCCGCCATGGTCTCTCCAGAAGGTGCTGGCTCTCTGCGCACAGGGCTAAGAGAATAGACCTCGTCGGCAGGTGTGTCCAATCGGCGTGTCGGAGTGGCGGGATTGAAGTTGCTGGGCGAGTTGAAGTTGAAAAAGACCCTTCCTAGAGGGTGTGGATGGGAGGGCTGATGTCGAAGCGTCGTTGTTATCTCGTCTGGGGTGCGAGAGGTCCGCGCGGTGCCGGGCATACGAGCGGCCTGATGCCAGCCGGCACCGGCGATCACCGGAGGAAGCGGTTAAGCGACGGCAGACGTGCCTGGTTTCTCGAGAAACGCTGAGGTAAGCACCCCCCGCCACCGTGGCGTTTCTCGTGAAAGAAAAGCTGTTTTGAACGTTGGTTTACCGCTCGCTCGTGATGGAATTGATTGTTGGATTTGTCTCACAGGCTGCTTTACATATGGCTTCATGGCATACATAATGGCTGTTTCTGACTTTCCATAACCACTGGATCCTTTTCTGTTTCTATTCTGAAGATGAATGATGGTACATACATGATATTTATTCACCTATGCTCTCGATAAAGGACGAAACTCGGCATTTCTTGGTCCCTTTTGTATCGTATAGCCAATTCTAATAATAAGTATGAAACCTAATATATACTAACACAAATGGCAAGAAGAAGAAGAAAAAAGGAATCGTAGCTTGCCATGCGGAGTAATGGCCCACTACCAAAGTTGGTATCTGAATCGTACTGTACTATATTATTACTGGCATCCGGGTACGATCTATATTTTCCTTGTACATGTACACGGCCGCGCTAATTAGCAAGAAACATTCTGTGAGTGGTAAGTGCTTCAAGCTCTGTGCTTCTCCATAGTGTTCATCACTAACGAAAAGATGTAGGACTCGGGCGCGCATCCAGCTGCTACGGGCGCTGGGGAAATAACTTGACCGGTGCGGATAGTATTCAGCGATTGGAGACTTGCTGAAAGGCGCACGAATATTGGCAGGGACTTGGTTATTTGTTAACCTTCAATTCGAAATATCTCTAGTCGACCAGACTCCTTTCAATCACCTTCTAAACGAAGCTTACATATTTCAGCCCATTTCAATATCGCTAAAATAGTGAAGCCTGCAGACCTGCATGTTGATCGGCACCACTAAGCGCGTAAATCCTTGGCAGGATTTGCAGATCGTCCTTCTCATTTTCCGCAATGAAATTCACCAATCATCTGTGCGCCGTGCGGGTAATCGTAGTGCGGCCAACTCAAGCAATTGAAAGTGAGCACAGCGGATAGATGCGAATGTGGATTATACTTGGACATGCATAGATGAAAATGATGCGACGTGACTATAGACATGAGACGGACAGTAATGGACATAAAAATGAGGCTCGTGTAATAAACAGAGTAAACGGCGTGTGGGAGTTGGGGAACGACACTCCCGTGTCGATTTACAGACTAAAAGAAGATTATAGGAGAGCAAAGCACAGTGTACTGCGTATGTGGTACTAGTGAGAGATTGAAGTAGCCAAAGGGAGTATATGGTGATACAGATAGAAAGAAGAAAGCAAAAAAGGGTAACTTTATCCCTCAAAATTCCTTCAAAATCGCAGTTTCCAAAAATGTATAAGTCACAGACTGTACTCTCGCAGCCAGCAAGATGAGGTCGCCGTTATTAATTCCATCGAGGATTTGACACGCGAAAGTCGACGTCGAAACGGGCGAGGAAGGTCCGGGCCGTCCGGCCCCTCCGACGCCTTGTTTAGGCGCCAGAGCAGAAGAGCCGCCTGGGCATCGGTATGGGAGACTCCTCCGCCATCGGCAGGTGACTAAGCATCTGCACACGTCGGCGAACGAGAGGAAGGCGCAATGGTGGTCGAACCATATACGCGCTGCGGTGTGGAGCTAGAAAATGAAAGGAAGAGGGATGGAGGTGAAGAAGGGCTTCGGAAGAGTTCTGGTTCACAGGGTATAGGCGCGGTTGCACCGCAGACACATGCCGACTACCTGTATAAAATACGACAAAATGATGAGAGCGAGCGAAACGACCGACAGCCGAATGTGTCGGATATTAATTATCGGGGCGATAGATCTTAGTCTAGTCGACGAATGGCATGGTCCACAGGCCTCCGTTCGTTGCATTCGTGTCCTGCCCCCTTCAGAAAGAAGCAGAAGCAAAGGCAATCTGGCGCTCAGGCACAGCGCACACGTGGGCAGGCTCTGTAGAGTATGCGGCTTCCTCCACGCTGTGCGCATAGTAGGAAGGCGGTTGAGCGTCTATGTCCACTTCACCATCACCAATCGTCCACGTCGTGGTGGAAGTGCACGTATCGAAGCTCGCCCGCACTGGTGCTGCGTACTCAATCGGACCTGGAGCGGATCTCGCAGCGCCATAACCACTGCCATAGTTGCTGCGCAGGAGAGGCGCTAAGCGCGCAGGGCCACGACCCGCTGGAATGTAGACCGGAGCGCTGCGCATCGCAGGAGCGACAATCGGGCGGGCCCTTCCGTGTACGTCCTTCACAGAGGATGTCAGAGGGTAGTCTGCGGGGCGAAGTCGGCTGGCTGTTGGGGAGCTACGCGCAGCACGACGTGCGCTAGGACGGGCAGTGGGACAGCAGTCCGGGTGTGAGAAGAGGTAGAGAGCCAGAAGAACACTCGCCAGGAGTGCTTTCAATAGTCGATCGCAAGGGATAATGGGGATTGTGAAAGCATTGGCAGGAGGACAGCGGTGTCAGAGAAAGTATCCCGAAAAAAGGAGTGATCATGAGCACGCGTCATTGTCGGTAACAGAAAGGGTAATAGAGAGAACTAACCTATTCCAAGGATAATAAGCACAATTGTCCTGGTTGTGAGCGGGTCCTCTTCAGCAACGTCGCTGTGGTCCACTACGTCCTCTGACTGTGGAGTTGTCGGTGATGGAAGCGAAGCGGACTCGAAAGTGTACGATGCCTGGCCCGGCGCCGCGACGTCGAGGTAAAGCGACGAGAGGATAGTAGTGAGTGGGGCCATGGCTAGAGAGGGAGGGGTGGAAGGGAGGGAATTAGCTGACAGGGCTCGTTTATTACCGAAGAGGGTGATATACGTTGAAGATATGAAGTGAGGATTTACGTCCCGGCCTTTTATACTGGTCGGGAGCGCAGCTGTGGTCACAATGTCCGGAAGTAATCTGAGGTTGATAATTTGTTGCCGCGCGGCCCCTGCTTTTTGCCTCGTGTCCGTGAAACGATTGCAGCTGGCGAAATTGTGTAGTAGGATTGGAGCGAGGTCACATACAGACACGACGATAATGTACGCCTTAGAGAAGCAAGGCTGTGCGCGCTTGAGTCAGGGCTCCGGTTGCATAGCACGGCCGTGTCCAGCCTGTGAAAATGAGTGGCAAAGCTTATATCATTCGAAGCAGCACTCACCCAATCGTGCTTGTTCTCAGGACTTCGCCTCCAGAGAGCCAAAGACGGCAGACCTATAGTACAACAGAGTCGGAACAGAACGGAACCAAAGGTAAGGCAGATCAAGAGCAGGGTCGAGTCGGTAGTTTCGCGATAGATCATGAGTTCGCATTTGTACAGCGTCAAACTCTTGATGTTCGGCAAGTCGGTATACAATTCCTAGCAAGACAGAATAGTGCGAAGGTCAAGAGCGATCTCGTCTCATTTAGATATGCCGGATGTTCGGAGCGGAAGCCAGACTAATAAGACGCCTTTGCAATCTCGTTAATTATTCTTATGCTTCCCACCGATAGCCGATGGAGAAGTGGCGGAACTTGGAGAAACGGCAGTTATACGACCCTCAGAGGTTCGTAAGTAAATCCTATAATCCCACACCCGCTTCGCCGAGCAAATCAAAAGTTCTTCGCGCTGCGGCCGCCGAAGGACCGAGCGAAAAGCGCTCTCCGACGTCGAATCCGGCCATGTCAGTGAAAGAGACGTGAAGAAGGTGCCGAGTCTTTGTACACGCCCCATTTTTGTCGCGCTCAGTAAGACCCTAGTCTCTTAGGTCAAGTGTTGCGCAGAAAACTAGACTATGTCGTCGATCTTCGTCGATCTGTCAAATACAAATGTAAGCGTGTAAATCAGGCTCCGGACAACGAATCTCCATTTTTTCATTTGTCAGAATCTCCAAAAGATCAATGAAAATCGAAAGCATGTCGAGGATCCAGATTCTGTCCTTGACTCCGTCAACCAGACGATGTTGTGTTAAGCACGCGGAAGTCGCTTGTGGCATGTTCAAGCAATCCATCCCATCGCCAAAACCGTTCCTGTTCGTTTCAGTTAGATACTCCAGCTCACCTTTACATGGTCATCATATCATCCCCATCCTTCTCTGCATAAGAGCCATCGTACTGTGCAAAGGGAAGATACTAGCAATCCCAAGTCACGAACTTCCTCGAATAAAGCAAGACGACGATGACCCAACATCAGTCTCGGTACTTTTTATCTTGATTGTTCAGAAAGACCGTATGTAGTTCCCAGCTTTAAGGGCCTCAAGCAAGGATGCAATGCGATATTACCGAATGTCACATGTCACGGTACACGTGATTACTGTCACGAACGCGTGCTTGATTTAGCCACACTATTAGAGTCTATTTTAGAGATCATAATATCCAAATAGTCTTCTTCCTCTGTACACGACAATGGTATGATGTAGCATATGTTGTAGTTAGGAGGAATGTTAATTGTTCTCTAGTTATTCAGTCTAAATCCACGTCCATGCAGTAACGTGTAAATTCGTCACGATCGTTATAAGAGCAGTCCTCAATTCTCCTAGTATGGTTGGATAGGAGGTTTGTTAAAGCTTTATGAAGTCTGAGGTCCACTTGCAAATCTTCTGTCTCAAAGACTTGTCCATTTGAAGACCCATTCGTGGCAGGAGGGTCGGTGCAGAGCGATGTATCAATAGTGCGTAAGGATGAATAGACGTCGAAAGCACAACTCGATGATGTCCCAGTTACGGCGAACCTGTCAGGGAGGGTATCGTCCATGGAAATGTCGTCGTCGAATTTATGTGCGAAGAAATCCCGGGACTTCCTCCGCTTGCCTGGACTATCTAACTCTCTGTGCCTAGACAATGTTTCAACATATTCAAACAGACCTTCTGGAGCCAGCAGAGTGAGATTCCACTCTTTCGGAGCCAGTGAAATGGACTTCCATTCTTCCGGAACATCAGGAAGGGGTGGCCCCCTGCACAGTATCGAATCGCTCTCTGTACGCTTGAAATCGTCCATCATTTTCTGATCAGACCAGGCTTCGCTGGTCCAGACGACGCGGTGCATAAGTTCATCACCTACGATGCGCTCAATGGCCTCTTGTGTTAGTAGCGGGCAATTGTCTATCTCCAGCTTCTCGAAACGTGCCAACCCGCCGGCAGCCTGCAGGCTCTGCAAAACCGATGAGATGAAAGGCGGCGTAAGGCGGTCGCAGTTTTTCAATGTGAGCGTGCGCAAAGGAGAAAAGGTGTTTGAAGTCCTAACGCTTCCTTGGAACGAGCCTGGTGCGCAGTCTATAAAAATTTCTTCTCCCTCGACCTGGAAATGCTGGAGTCTCGGATGATAATGGATTGGTAGGTCGAGATAATGAAGCTGTTGTTTTCGACTGTCACTGGCAAGCGCGAAGGCGAACGTAGAAAGCGACGGGTACGCGTACTCATTAACGAAGACAGAATCGAGCCACGGACCCAGCTGATTATCGCCATCGGAAGCTGAATACGTATTGCACTCGGAAAACATGCGAGTCATGTTCGGCATATAGATACTTTTGAAGAAGACCTCAGCTGCGTCGCGCTCGATGTCCGACGGGGCATTGAAAGTAAACGTCTCAAGAGCCTCCAAGCACAGGTACGGGAGCCTGTCCTCCGGCGTCTCGACTACAAAATTAAGGAAGCCAATGTCCAATTTCAGATGCTTGAGATTTGAGCAAAGACCAATACCTATGAATAGGTCATTCCAGTCTGGGAGATGTTGGGCGTTCAGTGAGAACTCGTATGTCGTTACCGTGTCAGAATCCTGCACATCGGGTATAATGTCCATGGATTTCAGTGTTCGGAGTTGTGGCATCGTCCAATCATAGTAAAAGTGGACAAGCTCAACCGGGGGGAAATCCTCGAGATCCCCGTACCCCTCGTATGACAAATCGATGACCTCTAATTTTGGAAGGTATGCCGTTGTGTGCTCACGGAACCCTTCATATGCTCTAGACCATACACTATCATCATCATCAAACTCCTCTGGTGGATGAACAATGAGCTCTTTCCATCGATCGCAAGCAGCCCACAGCGTACAAAGCCTGTCATCTTTGACCACTTTCAAATTCAAAGCAACGATAAGGCCGGCGCTACCACTCCGGTGCAGGTAAGCGCTTAATTGGTCTTCGAACATATCGTTATTGACGTGTACCCATAGATTGCGACATGACAGTGCAGCCCTACGGAAGCGCCGTGAAACATGCGAGAGCGTCACTGGGGTCGAGAAGATAGGTTCGCCATGCCCCCACTCGTTGAGTTGAGTATTGTCATGAGAACGACGAACGGCCTCGTTGAAAATATTGAACAGTATATCGTCGGGGAGGGTTTGGATAGTCCTGCGGGCGAAAACGCTGCGGCAAGACGATATGTACTCCCGCAAAATGATCGCCCGATCGTGCGTTTCTGGACGGAAGAGATTTCGCGTGCTACGCATATACGTAATCAGCGGTCGTTAATACCAAAGGTCAAGAAATGCTGCGTACTTGTACTTCAGTGGCAAATTTCCTCCTTCCCAGAACCGCCTAATTGCGGCAGCTCTCTCTTCATTTGTCAGCGCTAGATCCATTTCTTTCACATTCTAAAGAATAAGTCAGTGTGACCCATAGCTCTACTACTTTATTTTGAATGTTATTCACTTACTACAAGTTCCGCGCGCGTTTTTCCAATAAGTTAGGCCTGTGAGATGGGCGAAAGAGACAGAGGGACGATTGAACAGAAAGGAGCGAGTAAAACATGTAGCCTCGTTGCAGCCACCACGTGTTCGGATATGGTCGCTATTGTACTTTTGACTCCTGGGAGGCTCCAATTCGACGAAAAGGACAAGTGTGAAACCGCGCAAGTTCGCACGCTCATGCCTGTTGTAGTGCCGACGAAGCAACAAAAGGGCATTAACTTTGCAGCGGCAGTGGATGCGCCGCGTAAGTTCAAAACATTCCGATCACAGCAGTTTCACTACAACGCATAATATCGCGCGCGTGATTAGGAAACGACATTACTCGACACGCGAGGGTTTCAAAGACGGGTAAATGGATTCTCGATATTTGCGTCAGCACCTGAGCTTTGCTACATGTCCCAACAATACTGCGCTTTACGAAGCAGAGAGCGGTTTACGCTGTAGGTCTGCCCATTGCCGCTGAGCCAAGAACGTATACAGAACAGTGTTGTCGTCTGTTGACTTATTGACTTGAGTTGTCTTGGTGAAGTTTGATGAATACCTGGAGTAGATATATCAACCTACCAGGGTCGGAAGAGGGCAAAGTTGTCTGGAGCGCCCAGCACGTCAGGGGGATGCCAGTATCACAGCGGAAGCTCGAAAGCCCGTGCAAGATAACGAAAGAAGAGAGCGCAAGAAGCTTGGGTTTCGGCATGCGCTGTGAATCCTGCGTCTCGATGTCGGCTGTCGCTGATGACGCTAAAAACGATCGCCAAGCGATCCTTACCATTCGCTCGGGCGAGCTCATCATCATCAAGAAACCCGAGCGCCCCCCGGTTATTTTGATCCTATATGACGACAAGAGCAATGATAGATGGAGAGAGCCGAATCCAAGAGGATATTTCGCCTTGGATCACTTTGAGCACAGGTTTCGGCATAAGACGAGCCACGACTTGAAGGAGATGACTCAGTTGAATGCGGCGACATTCCAGATGTTTCGTTTGCCGAATTAAAGGAGCGCATGCTGTCAGTGTTTAATTCTTGACCACTGTCGAGAACGTTGACGGATAAGTCTACGTACCAAGCGGTAGCTGAGGTAAGGTAATCACGGGCGGAAGACAGACAGAACACCCGAAATCAAACTTCGTCCTAATATGGCTTTGTATGAGCTTGCCGAGCATAATGTGCATTTTCGTTGAGCGCGCATTTAAACGCCCTCCGTAACCTTCGGGCAGTGCAGCGCGGGAAAGGCCAAGAGCCTCGACCAGCTTAAGAGTTCGCGCGGCTCATATGCATCTCTCTTTCCAGCTCCCAACAGCGTTTCCTTGTCCGCCGCTCTCGCTCAACAAAACGCGCACCAACACAATGCCCGTCATCCTCACTAAACGCGTCCTAGACAATCACTTGAAGAGGGCCGAGCAGCTATTCGCCAGAGATGGGGATGGGAATGACGATGGAGGCTTGAAGCAGAGTACGAAGACTGGAATTGCCATAGGTCTGAGTGAGCATCTCCGCACCGCTCGACGTGGTATAGTCTAGAGCTTACTTGTCGTTAACCCTAGTATGCCTTTTCGCGCTCCTGCTCGGCTTCTACGCCGTCTCCCAATGGCGGAGGCAGAGACCGCCGCCCACGAGCGAAGATATACGGGCCAACGAGACGCTCGACCGATGGCTGTATAACGTCTCCCACCCTGCGGGCAAGCACTCGCGGCATACGCACGACAACAACAGACCGACGCGACGCGATTCTGCGAGCACGAGCTCTACGTTGGCGAGCCTGAAAGATTTCCGGCACGACGAGCACGACCCATTGCCCCCGCCGCACGCGTATATGGGAACACGAC
Organism: Phellopilus nigrolimitatus; assembly: GCA_021029095.1. Classification (NCBI taxonomy): domain Eukaryota; kingdom Fungi; phylum Basidiomycota; class Agaricomycetes; order Hymenochaetales; family Hymenochaetaceae; genus Phellopilus; species Phellopilus nigrolimitatus. Next base: position 717,941 of record JAJOHG010000012.1, read on the forward strand.
GATAACACACCTGCCTCTTCCGTCTCCTCGTCTGTCTTTGGCTTGGTAATTAACTCGCCACGCACACATTGACGACCTCACGACATCCACGTCTGGAATCCACATTGCACTCGCGCCCTGTATTTGCATCGATCGCGCGTCCTCTTTTCTTTCCTAATTTCCAGCCATAGTTCATGTACCATCATCACACTTTTCGTCTGCTCTTATTCGCGGCTGCTCCATCTTGTTTCAATTTTGCTGTGTATGCTGTAGTTGTATTGTATTCGCTGTCGCGCTGTCACAAGCTTGTTGAAGTCTTCCTAGCGTACACCTGTTTCGTTCCTTTCCGAATAGTAATTGGCGCGTGAGATGCGGTGTCCAGGAAACTCACGTCACAATAAATCCGAGCTTGCGGCCTGAGCGGACCCGAGAACTGAAGTTTAGGTGCATTGGTTGAGAACAGCTTCGAAGGCAAGCGATGGACGACATTTCAAAATCAAGACTTGCGGAGACCTCAGTCGTCGTGAAACGTGTTGTGACGCGACACTCACCTTCCTATTTGGTGGTTATCACGTGCTATCCTCGCCACCGTTGTGCTCCTCTGAGTCCTCATCGTCGACGACGTTGTAGGTGTCAGTATCTCACTACGGAAGTCCAGCCATGTCTGGCTCAAACATGTTGACGAAGAAAGTCGTTTTGGAGGGTGTGTTGTCAGAACGTCGTATTTGTCCAGATGCTAATGTATGAATTTACGTTCCCAGTTGCCATGCTCCTCGCGTCTCAAGTGAGAAGAGTTACTCCATATTTTATCCTGAATTTATTTTGACAGTTCATGTTGCAAGGTAGCCGCATATTATACACTCCGAGTGAGTGTTGTGCAGCTCAGACATAGACAATCATATTGACGTACGGTGAAGTGGGTGCTGGACTCGATGGGCCCGACCGCGGAACGGAAGTCTGCAAAGGCGAAAAGTGGCGATATCTTGAAGCGTCTCGGACACAAGAATCTTCAGTTGAACGAGTATGAAGGTGCGTCATTCATAATTGGCGCGATTGCGGACTGACAGACGCGTTTGCAGAGGCTATAGCAGCGGAAGTGATACATCCAGACGATATTGACGTCCGATTCACCGGTACGTCTAGCGGCTTTTTTTTTCTCAGTTTAGTTCTACATGGATTCCTACAGACATCGGTGGACTGGACTCCATTGTCTCCTCTTTACGCGAGTCCGTTATATATCCGCTCGTCTACCCCTCTCTTTTTCGCTCTTCCTCCTCGCTCCTCAGCGCGCCGAAGGGCGTGCTCCTGTATGGTCCACCGGGATGTGGAAAGACAATGCTCGCTCGCGCGCTCGCGAAGGAGAGCGGCGCGACCTTCATCAACATTGCCGTCTCCGCGCTCACGAACAAATGGTACGGCGAGTCGAATAAGCTCATCGCGGGCCTCTTTGGCCTCGCACGCAAGGTGCAGCCGAGCATCATCTTCATTGACGAGATCGATTCGTTCCTTCGCGAACGGAGTAGAGGCGACCATGAGGTGACTGCGATGATGAAGGCGGAATTTATGACGTGCGTATTACTTGTGGTTTTTGCTTCCGTCACGGTGCCAATGGGAGGGTTGCAGTCTTTGGGACGGCCTCCTTTCGGGTTCTGACCGTATTCTCGTCCTTGGCGCGACGAATCGTCCGATGGACATCGACCAAGCAATTCTTCGCCGGATGCCGAAACGCTATCCTGTCGGATTGCCAGACAAGCAGCAACGTCGCAAGATTCTCGATCTTGTGGGTGCTTCTTTCGTTTGTGCACAGTTCTAGTCTGATACATACTCTCTTTAGATGCTCAAAGATACAGAGCTTTCTAAAGACTTCTCAATGGATAAGTTAGCGGACCGAACGGAAGGTCTCTCGGGCTCAGATATCAAAGAGATATGTCGCGACGCAGCTATGATTCCGGTGCGCGAGTTTTTGAAGAAAGCTGGCGGTGACCGCGAGGTCCTTGAAAGGAGTCACGAGGAGGTGAGTGTTGTATGCGCAATCTCCTGGACCCTCCGTTCATTAATTTGGTAAATTTACTTCGCGTGAGCAGAACTTCACATACAGACCTTTGGTATTATCCGATTTCTCTGGGGAAGCCGACGGTTCATCGACACCAATACCTGAACTAAGCGACAAGACGCGAGCGGACGAGTCGCTCGAGCTGCCGGACCTAGACTGATACCAGGAGAGAGAAGCGGATTGTGGCGTACGAGAGAAAGGTAACAGGCTAGGGGCGCCTATTTATTAATCCTGTATCCTTCACGGCGCCTCCTGTCTTCGCCGCCAGCCGTGCATATGCCGTGATTCTATCGTCTCGCCATGTCTGAGACGAGCGTCGTCTCTTTTTGCCATCACTCCGATCGAGTAGAACAGTCGCCTGTGCGGGATGCATCGGCGGCGTTCGGGACAGAGTATGCTGGCACGTTTTGTTCGTTATCCTACGTGTATACTCAATCTAGATTATTAATTCAGCTCATCGCATATACCATGATAGAGACACCTCGCCACTTTGCTTCACTGTCTGGAAAGTTCCAGTGTTCGAGATTTCGGACAGCATCGTACATTACTAGTAATGCGGCGCACCGTCTCTTTCCTTGGTTTCCCGCACTCACTTTGTCTGATTCTTCTTTCTTAGTCAGTATGAAACAAACATACATTGGCAGGGCTTCATGACCAACTACTTGAATCGGCAGTTCCTGTGCGCTTGTTGTGATCTGTGAGAAGCCTGCCAGGTTCCGAGTCCCGCGCCGCTGACGTGTCGGGATTTCGGAATGGCGTATCAAAGCACACCGTGGATGACCCAGAAACTATTTGCACTGTCATCTTCGGCAGCCTTGAAACGAGCTCATACGCCATTCGTCTAAATCTGTCCAGTCAAAGCATCCAGACAGCAGCTTCGGACCGCAGTTTACTAAGTCACAGTTAATAAGTCCTGATGGGGCTTTGTCAGGGTCAGCGATTCAATACAACTATAAAACAGGTATAAACGCCCTTGCCCTTTTTCTTCGCACGTTTGTTCTGAGACTCGTCTGAGAGTATGCTGTCACCGAACGAGATGCAGACTGCTCGAATAGACAGTGATGGGACACAGCTCGCGTACATCGATTCAGGTGCTCCACAATCCGATACGTACACGACGCTGGTCTGTGTGCATGGGCACACTTTCCATGCGCGTAAGCTTCAAAGTGATATTTAAACTTCTGCCTATCTGACATTTTGGTATTCGACAGAGAACTTTTCTCGTCTACTTCCCCTCGCTCACAAGCACGGCCTTCGCGTTATTGCGTTGAATCGGCGAGACTATGTTGGTTCGACGCCATTTTCCAACTCTGATCTCGATGTAATCAACGGGAAAGATGATCGCGCACATAGGGATTTCCTTCGCAAACGCGGCCTCGAGATAGCTCGCTTTTTGGTCTGGGTCATCAAGGAGAAAAAGATCCCGCATGCCAGTGAAGATGGGACGTCGGGAGGACTGGCTTTGCTGGGCTGGTCACAAGGAAATGTTACGACGTTGTCGTTCCTCGCTCACCTGAACTCATATCCGCACGAAATAGTAGCTATACTCGAGCCCTACCTTAGAACATTTTTTCTATATGGTCAGTGAAATTTTTAACTGTACATTCTAGTCTTGCTATTCACCGTCGTCTCGTAGATGCCCCGAACGCATTTTTGGGATACTCGAGTCCTGAAGGTACCTATCGTCCCTCCTTGGATCCAGATATCCCGGAAGACAAGCTCGGCTTGGTTTTCGCAAAATGGGTATCATCTTATTACGCTCACCCTGCTTACTCCGACACTTTTCCGGGAGAAAAGTTGCACCATCGTTCCATAGGCTCCTTGCAGGACCGCTTACCCGAGAATCCGTACCGCGCCTCCACGTCAGACACTCTCACTGCTGAGGAGCTCGTCTTAATAACCGACGCGGCGCCAGCCAATCGCTCGGAGCAGCCGCTGTCCTTCAACGTACATCCCTCTACCTTTCATGACCAGGCACGGCGAGCGCTACTCAGGGATAACAGAGACTTGCTTCCAAGACTAAAGACTCGTCTCGTTTACGGACTGGCTTCGATATCGGGTATACAGAGGGCAGCGTGGGAGCTCGAGAAGGACTGCACTAAGTGGAGAACGGAGAGTGGACAAGTTAGACCAATCGAGTTCATACCTATTAAAGGTGCAAATCACTTTGTGAGCACTGGACTGGCCTGATTTTGCACCCAATTGACGAATTTACAGATGCATTGGGATGATGCTGATATATTTCTGAAGGTCTTAAAGGATGCAATCAGGTCTTGATGTCAAACCTCCTGAATAAGAGTCCATGCACTCGATTATGTTTATTATTATCAGCTCACTTTGTTTCCTGTTATATTTTCTCCTGATCACTGGAAAGGCAGCAGGTCAAAGACCACACTTCATCACCAGTCGAAGGGCGCCACATCCCGAATAGGTCGGGTCAACGCCGAATATGATCTACAGGTGGGTGTACATGTAGTAGTCGATCACATTTGAATCGGAGACCGAACATGGTTTGGGTCCGCATGAAATCGCGTTCCTTCGTGTCTTCCCCCTGGGAAATAAGCTCTTGCTTAGCATCAGGACTCTTTTTTCTGCTTCTCATCACTCCAGGTAAGCGGCTCTCCTCCACCCATCACAGCCTCCACCGACGTCTCGTTGGAAATCTAAACCAGAGTTACTCTACCTGATTTTTCATTGTCAAAGCAGGAAAAGAAGGCGTAGCACACGGGATGCTCTTTTCATCATGTCCTCCTATACTACTAATCTCAATCATGCACATCACCTCATGCTAAGCATTTACTTTGTACGTCGTGCATACGTACATATACGCCCCAAAGCTCAGAAGTACATTGTACATAGTCAATATAATAAACAGGTGACTAAGGTCCGAGAACGATCTAGAAAGCAAGAGAGCTCAGAAAACAGGGGGGAAGGTAAGCATGAGTCCATGAATTGTGATGTAATCCGATCCTCTCCCGCCGCACTACTTGTACCACACCGCATGCTGTGGCTAGATCATCAACTTTAAGATGAGCGTCCACTATTTTAAGAGCCGTTCGCCCTCAACGAAATCGAAGGCAAAGCAAGTGCGAGGCACCCTATTGGTTTGCGGATGAGCTTGCTTTCCGCTTGCGGTACATAGTGATCCACGGGTGCTGCAGCACATCAGAGAGGGGGAGACGCTTCTGGGGCTCAAATTGGAGCAGCTGTGCAAAAACAAAAACAGGAAGTCAGGGACTGGAAGACCCGTCGACTTCTACGCGAAGCAGAACTGACCCGTTGTATCAAGTCCTTAGCGGCCACGGACACCTTCGGAGGGACCTTCAGGTCCACCTTCGCGATGCGCTTGTATGTCGCTATCATTTCGTACGCAGCGTCTCAGCCATTCTGCTCAGCATTCGAGACATTAAACCAAGCGCACCATTATACCCGGAGAGGTCCTCGAACGGCGGTGCGCCGACGAGGAACTCGTACGTCAGCACACCAAGCGCCCAATAGTCGACCTTTTCGTTGTGCTCCTTTCCAAGGACCATTTCTGGCGGAAGGTAGTCGAGCGTTCCGCAGAGCGTCTTACGGCTGGATTCAATTGTTAGTTGAAAGACGTCGTGATTTATACTGAGCACATCAGGCACGTACCGGTTACCAGGCGCATGCACACTCCATCCGAAGTCGCCGATCTTGAGCTCTCCGTTGATGCCCAGGAGCAAGTTCTCCGGCTTGATGTCGCGGTGGATAACATGCTTCGAGTGCAGGTAGAACAGCGCGTCCGCCATCTGGTCGATGTAACGCGAGCTGCGTTTCTCGGAGAACGAGCCGGCCTTGTTTAGCTGCTTGTACAGCTCGCCCTTGCCCGCGAACTCGAGCATGAGGAAGATACGCTTCTCGTCGTGGAAGTAGCCATACAGGCGCAGGATATGCGGGTGGCGCAGGTTCTGCTGGATCTCGATCTCGCGCCGAATCTGCTTCTCGACCTTCGATTCGACGATCTCGGACTTGTACAGGCACTTGAGCGCGAGGATGTATAGCGGCTCGCGCTTCGTGCGCACCATATACACGCGCCCGAATTTGCCTTTGCCGAGGCCCCGCCCGATGTCGAACGAGTTCAGGTCCCAGTCTCGGGTGGGGAGCGTTCTAACCAAAAAGGTCAATATTTCATTGAGAACGGACGGGAAATAGGACGCACGTCGATAAGCTCGAGTCCAGCGCGAGCAGCTCCGCCGCCTCCCCGAACACTGCCGAGCCGCGCTTCTCGTTCTCGATCTCGAAGCCGCCGTCGTACTGCCCGATGTCCATCGTCGGCGGCGGGCGCGCGGGCGGCGAGGGCGCCCGCGCAGAGTGCGTCGTCGCAGTTGAGACCGTGCGCAAGCGCTGCGTAGCCGTGGACGCCGTCGTCGCCGTGGAGTTCGTGCGCGTATGCTGCGATTTAGTGGTTGAGGCTGAAGTCGTCCGCGTGCGCGCCGGGGCGGCGGCACCAGTCCCGGCAGAGGTGCCAATAGATGTTCCTGCAGCGAGTTTCACTGCGGCCGACATGCCCGCAACGCCCGAGGCACCTGCGGCGTTCGCGTCCTTGCCTGGCGCGTACTTGGACGCGAGCTTCGAGTTGCTCGGCGTTTTCTTGTGCAGCGTCGGCTGGCGCGGCGGCTGCGGCGCCTTGTCCTTCCCCGCGAGGTCGAGGTTGGAGAGCTGCCGCGTGAGGCTCGACATTGTCGCTGTCTTTGTCGTCATCTTTACCGTCGCTGTCGTCGTCGGCGATGAAGGAGGAAGACGTGGAGGACGAGAAGAGGCTGTCAAGAGCTTCAAGTTCAACGCGACTCGACTCGGTTCGTTTTTCAAACGTCACGCTTCCGTCACGTGGCCGTGTGCAAGCCTCTTCGCATTTTTGTGGCTCACGGCTCGAAGGCTGCAAAGAAAATCCAGATAAGTGCTGATAGTGTATGTGTGTCTAATGTACATGATGCTAAATATGAACAATGCCGGTGTTGTCTACTCTACTACTGAAAGACGGTGAAAGAGGGCGAAAGCATGATGTCGAGTAAAGAAAATAATATCTCCAAAGAAAGGGGAAGAAAGAAAAGGAGCTATAAACAAATCGAAAGTGAAAGAAAAACACATCGAACGCTCACGGACTCCGGTCGCTCACCTCTGAGCCTTCGACGTCCGTGTCCACCCAGCTCTCCGACTCCGTGTCGATCTCAACGACCTTTGGCCCCGCCCTCGAGGTGTCATTCGGCTGCCATGGCGAGCCCAGCGCGAGGCCTTCCAGCGTCGTCGTGCCGTCCTGCTCGCGCGCGCGATTCTGTAGCGCCGAGACTGAAAGCGGCGCACGCCCACCGTCGTGCTCCCGCAGCCGCCCTTGCTCCGCCGTGTCCGGCGGCGTGCTCGGCCAGAACACGTGCCGCCCCTCCTCCTGTCGCGCATTCTCAGGTTCCTCCTGGTTCCGCTCTTGCTCTACAGGCACGCCCGATGGCCGTTCCTGCTCCCGCTCCGGGGTACCAGCGCCCGGCCTCGGGTGCTTGCGGATCTCGTGCAGGTGCGCGCTCTTCGCCCACTTCTTCGGCGGGAGCGGGGAGAGGAGGCCCGTGGAGACGGAGTGCGCCATCGCCGCCGCCGCGGGCGAACTGTGTGAGTTCGCACGGCGCAGGCGAGGGCGCGCGGAGCCGCCGCCGCCGGACGAGCCGGGAACGGCGTACGCAGCGATGAGCCCGGGCGCGCGGGGGACGTGGCTGTAGATGGAGAGGGCGGCGGAACTGGGCGTCCCGGGCCGGTGTGCGACGAATTGGCGCGCGTGCGGTGTGCGGACAGCTGCTGGCGTGCGCGGCTTTGCGGGGGATGAGAGAGCCAATGTGCTGCCAGTGCGTTTGGGAGTCCGCTCTCCATCATCCCGAGATCGTTCTGTTGGAAACTTGACTTTTTCTGCGCAAGTCATAAGCCAAAAAAAAAAAGGCGATCAGTAAACGGCACTCACCAGATTGGTTCGCAGAAACAGGGCTTTGGAAATAAACAGGCCTCGGAGTCGGGCTCCGATTTCTCAGCTTCGACGCCCATTCCCCGCTGCTGAAGCTGCTCAAATGGCGCCGTCCCCACTCCTTCAGCGAATCACGCCGCCCGTTCGAAGACATTGGGCCGATGATTGGCTCGCCACGCGAGCCGCGCGTAAGCGCCATGAAGACTAGCACGGTAAGCAGGAGGCAAAGCTGGGCGATGCCCAGACGCTTTTCGAGGACGACCTCGTCCGACAAGATATTCACGCGCGTGAGCAGCTCGCCATGCTCGCGTTCCAGTCGCTTGCGCTGCCTCTCCCATTCCTGCACAGTTTTCTGCAAGAACTGGGAGTGTGCCTTGCCCTAACGTGACACTTTGAGTAGCTGGCTCGTAGAATTTGAAAAAAAAAAATTATGACTTACAATCCCCTCCAGCCTGCCCACATCTTCTTCTAGCCTCCTCAGCGCGTCTCGCATGCTCCGAGCCTGTTCCTCTACATACCGCAAGTGCAACGTCGAGTTGCCCTCGAGGAGGCTCAGGCGCGTCATGATCGTCCGATAGATCGACTCGCCCGCAGACGTCACAGCAGGGGCAGCACGCGTTTCGTGTGGAATAATTGTAGAGATGGAAGAGCTCGCGAGTTGAGATGATGCAGAGCCGAGTTTTGAGCTTGAAGCGTGCGAGCTAGAGGCAGAGGAGTTAGAGCTCTGAGTGATAGCGGATACAGAATCGGGCTGGGAGGGTGAACCCGATGCAGCTGATTCAGGGGGTAGATGAGTCGATGATGGCGACGAGTCTGAAGAGTTAGAAAGGACGGGGCTGCCACTTTCTGCAGCAGAAGAAGTCGATGATGTATCGCTGTGCGAGTCCTCTTCACGAGAGGACTGCTCGGGTTTGAGCGTGGATGTAGATACATCGCTAGCCATGCTATTTGGCACCGTCGTTGCTGAATGCATTGTGACGCTCGTAGGAGCCTCGTCGTTTGTGACGGGATGCTCTGCCTTCGTAGGTGATACGGACACATCGGCGGTCTCCGGAGATGCATTTTCCGCTGAGGTGTCAGCCGGTGCGGGACTGTCGTCCGCTGTCTCCCTGACCGCCTGCCCAGGATCCTGTGCAGCAGGTGCGGCAGGGGATGCTATCGAGCGGGCCACAGCAATTTCGGCATCGCCCTTCTTCGCCTGCGACTCGGCCTCCCATTCATCCCATTTCCATTGCTCGAGGTGCGTGAGGCCGTAGACGCGGAGAAGGGACACGGGGCAGTAGTACTCGTTCCCGAAGTGCGAGTGGAAGTCGATGCGGATGAAGCGGTAGAAGTCGCGTAGCGAGGTGGGCGGGTGGAACGACTGCACGGGAGGGTCAGAATCACGTTATAAAGCGCCTACAAAAGACGCACCTGGATCCCGCGGACATTCTTCGCGCGGTACGTCCCCGCGGGCGTCCACGCGGCGGGGTCCGTCTCGTACGTGCGCGCGACGGACACGCTGAAGTCGCGGAACACGCCGCTGAAGAATTCGAAGTTCGCAAGCTGCACGGTGTCGATGCGCACGTCCTCGCACAGCTCGACGACAACGAAGCGCGGCTCGCCCGCACCCGCGCCCGCGGCGCACGGGCTGAGCATATAGCGGTCCTTCTTTTCCGACAGGATCGCGGCGGGTGCGCGCGCGCTGCGGTGCGCGTGGTGCACGCGCGCGGAGCAGTCGAGGCTCGCGTAGTTGAAGCGGTCCGTGAGCGGCACACGGAAGTGTGGCGGCGCCTCAGACGGCGGCGGCGGGTCGGGCGGCGCCTCTGCGGGGTCTAGCTGCTGCTGCTGCTGCTCCTGTGCGGCGGGCGCGGGCTGTTGCTTCGCCTTCGTGGCGGCAGCGGCGTCCTTGAGCTTCGCGCCCTCCGCCTGCTGCTGCTGCAGCTGCTTCGCCTTCCAGTCCTCGAACGAGAGGATCTCGCCCGCGGGCTCGCTGGGCGGCAGCGGCGTCAGGCAGCATATTGGCGGCTCTGGTGGGCGCTGTGCGAGTTTGGAGATGTCGTGGAAGGGGTCGTGCGGGGTGACGGGCTCGGCGAGTGCAGAGGCGGACAGGAGGAGTGCGAGGAGACCGGCGGGCAGGAGGTACAGCCTGTGCATGGCGCGCAGACGAACGTGTCGTCCGCGGGCTGTCGTCGGCGTTGTCGTTGCCGGTGGCGGCGTCGTCGTCGTCGTCGTCGTTAAAGGTCAGGGTCGTGCCACGTCGGCTTGTGGAGGTCGCTGTCGGCGACGAGGTCATGAAAGTTACAGATGCCTTAGAATGCTCAGAATGGCATGTGATCGTCGCCTATGTTTAGCATAGGGGCGGCTAATTATGTAATCGCATCCCGCAATCTTATCCAGAACATATTTTCTAGCTACCTAAATCTTTAGAATATATCTTCATTTTTACATCTCACACACAAGAACTTTATACATTTACATTTCTGCATCTCCGAGTCTACAACTTCGCCGTAGGCACCTTGACCAACGCGCTCCTCTTCCCTTGCACGCCCTTGATATCGCTGTACCCGCTCAGGCCGAGGGTGATTTCGAGGTCCGATAGGATCGAGCGGACTTGCTCCGCAACGCCCTGCTCGCCCGCAAGGCAGAGGCCGTACATAAACGGGCGACCCACTGCCAATTTCACAGTTTAGTTAGCTTCCCGCTTTCCATGCATGATAAAATAGCAGAGGGGGCGGAGAAGACTCACGCAGAACGCCCTGCGCGCCGAGTGCGAGCGCCTTGATGATGTCGCTCCCCGTGCGGATTCCAGAATCGAAGAGCACGGTGAACGTCCCCGCCGCCTGCGCGGCCCGCACTTTCTCCGACAGACAGATCGCGTCGAGCGCGTCGAGCGACGCCGTCGCGCCGTCGACCTGTCGGCCGCCTTTAATCATTCATCCTCGTCAGCGTCTAGTCATGCAAATTTTTTTTTTCAAAGGAGAAGGTCACCGTGGTTGGAAACGACGATCCCGTCTACCCAGTCTACAGCGGTCTCGGCGTCGTTGACACTCTGGATGCCCTTCAAGACGATCGGGCCCTCCCAGTTCTTCTTCAGGAACGCGAGGTCCTCCCACGTCCTATATACACCAGAGTTCGTCTCCGCCAGCCATGCCGTGCCGAGCGTCTTCCGTGTCTGCACCTCCACGTCTCCCTGCGCGGCGCGCACCTCCAGCGCCGCAGGGTCGTACGGGAACTCGACGTGCTTTCCCACAGGCCAGACCTCCTGCCCCATCCGGCGCATAAACACGGGGTCGGAGAGGCCGACCGCCGCGCCCGTGCCGTGCAGGAACGGGAGGTACGTGCGGTCGAGGTCGTGCGGGCGCCAGCCAATCGTCGGCGTGTCGAGCGTCACGACAAGCGCCGTGAAGCCCTCCTTCTTCGCGCGTGCGAGCACAGAAAGGGTGACCTCGGGGGTCTTGGGCCAGTAGAGCTGATACCACCGCGGCGAGCCCGGCCCGCTGGCAGCGGCGACGGCCTCGATGGAGCGCGTGGACGCAGTGCTCATGATCATGGGCACGCCGAGCGACGCGGCCGCGCGGGCGGTGGCGAGTTCGGCCTCGGGGTGAACGATGCCCTGCACGCCGATTGGTGCGATGAGTAGCGGGGAGTTGAGCTTCGCCCCGAATATCGTGGTCTGCGCAAATCGTCAGCCATGTTACACCACAGCAAGGGGGACGCGCTACGCACGCCGATGTCGCGAGAGGTCGCGTCGCGCAGCATGTGCGGGACGATGCGCCATGTGTCGAACGCCTCGCGGTTGAAGCGCTCGGTCGAGCACGTGCCGGCGCTCCCAAAGACGTAGAGGTATGCGTCTTGAGAACATTTTTAACAGACGGACATACAAAAAACGGGAACACGCACCCATGTGATCCTTCAACTTCTCCCTCGCGAGCTCCTCGATGCGTTTGACTTCGACGGTCGACAGCGCGGGCGGGCGCCGCTCCTTGTAGATGCTGAGCATAAAGGCGGACCAGTGGTTCGAGCCCTGGCTGACGATCGAGGTGGCCTCGGCATCGGATGACTTGTTGTTTGCGTCGTTTGCAGTCATGGTTGCAGGAAGGAAGTGAGGGCGAAGTCGTGAGACTACGCTATTTGAGTGCTGATAAGTTCCTACTCCATGACCCGTGTTCTCCAAGTCCGGCCCTCCAAAATATAAGTCCGATCGACGTGGCTCGAAATCTGCGAACAAACTCAACGTTCCCAAAGGTCATTGTGTACGATTGCGGTGTAAGTCTGCAGAGCAAATACATAAGTTAGAGAATAAAGCAAAGCTCGTCAGTTCTCGATGCTGCTATTTGTCGTTGACGAACAACGTCTGGAAACGGCATCGTCGATCATCGTCGGAGTCAGGTTTGCGTCACCAGGATTATATAATACCTAAAACGTTTCGTATTGCAATATGAGCACAATTTCTTTTGATATGTACATAAGATTTACAGACGGATTTCATCCCACCAAACATGTACGTGGGGCGGGGAAAATAAAAAAACTCACTGAAAAGAACCAATGACCGCCGACGGTAAGAGACTGCAGTATGTGACAACTGATAAAGCAGTCAGCTATTTAGAAATGCGAGCCCAGTACATGTGCAGGTTTCAGCATGCATTGAAAGATCCTTGCCAGGGTTCATGAGAAATTTCAGAGCATCATTTCATCATCTGCTGCATGTAAGTAGTAGAGCGACTTCCTGAGAGTCCATTAGTTCACTTTCTAACTGACGAGACCTGAACTTACTCCTATTTCCAAAACATTTATCACCCTACCGAGCACCGGCCTCTCTTCTGTGCCTTCTCCATGTCCAACTCGTCTTGAGATTTTCTTCGCATTCTCCTGCTCAAATACTTGCGCTATCGCTGTGGGAAGCCCATACATCTCCGGACCGCTGTTGCATCCTTTCCCGCATATTCGAGAATAATCTTTGCTCTTCGAAGGTGCTTTAAATTTAGAAAACAGAAAGTCAGAGCTTGCTCCAGCAGAAATGCCTGCCAATAAGAATTCAGAGACGTTGTGTACTTTTAGTTGGGAAGCTTCGCTCCCCGTTCACACGGGTAAGGATGTGGCAAATGCCTACAGATGGCAAATCTGACACAATCCAGCCTCATATCAGCCGAAATTTCACCAGCTTAAATTGTGCAGAAGGAGGAGAATTAAGACTGTTCTGTAACATGAGCCACCAAATTTCCAATCCCGGTAAATATGTAAACAACTACAAATGCACACTCTTTTTGGCAGAGGCTGCCCCTTGCAACTTTGTCCGGTTGTCTTGCCCACAAATATGCTGCACTCCTGGCTTGCAGAAATCTTTGCATAAATAAACTCATGCATCGTGGAAACGGTCGTGTTTCTCACAAATTTGCTACACTCCTAGCTTGCAGCAATTCTTGCAGTGGTACAAGTAAGCTCATACATCATGGAAATTCTTGATGATGCAACATTCTTTTCTCCCGCCAGAAATATGGCTGCAGATTTTCTATTGGGCCACGTTCAATCCCGCAAGAGATGTCAACACGCTCGTGGCGATTCCTGTCTTTGACTCGGTCTCGCACCATGAGACAGAAGAGCAATATGCAAACACTCTACGCGTCAAACTGAATCTGGCCCTGGTTTGTAAATGGTGGCGTGACAACACAAGAGAATTTTTGTACGAGGATGTGCACCTGCGGCATGAGGCTGAAAGTCTAGCGAATCTGTTCGAGCAGTCGAAAAGAAACTGTCCGCTTTCCCTTGGATATGGAAGATACGTGCGTAAAATCGCACTCCCGCTCGTGCGGAATCGGCCGTCCGGTCCAGTGCATGGTTGGGCTAGGAAAGAAGTACCCCGCATAATCAAATGCTGCCCGAACCTCCTTGTGCTTTCACGCTACCACCGCGACAAAATAAATCCCTTCGAACCTCAGAAGATGAGCGCCCCCGGTGCATATGGAGACCTTGACAGTGAGATTCGCGGCGTCCTTTCTGCAATCCGGCGTATCGACTGGAACAGCGGACTCATGCTTAACCAGCACAACCTGGTGGCTGGGCCACGCGTGACATGGTTTGCACAATCACTCGAGGTGCTTTCGCTCAGCGAGGAGGTCTTCTCCCGCCCGCCAGACGTGCTCCAATGCACGTCCACTGTGCGGCTTCCGCGCGTGCACACTCTTCGTGTGGGCCTCACCCGCATTTCAGGAGACCCAAGTAATGTCTATCGCATGACCTTGGAGCTTCCCGCACTCCGTCGTGTTGTGCTAGACAATGCGTCTGCGCTAATGCCTGTAGTTAACTGCTGCTTGCGTGTGTGGGGGCGGCAAGTGCGTGTGCTCGAGATCGGGTCGGACTGGTTCATGACTTCAAGCCACCTGTCGCATCTGTCGCAGTACTTTCCAAATATAGAGACACTGCATTATGCTGGCCGTTTCATGCTACGCGAACCACCCGATCGCGAATTTCGCAAGCTGAGGCTGATTGTCTGGCGCGCGTCCCAAGATGGCTGCCAGGACGTAACTGGCGGCTACGTTCTGGAAGCCGGGTTCAGTACTTTATTAGGAGAACAATCGAAATTCCCGTCTATCCGAAAGATTGAGCTGCACGGACCGGAATGGACGACGCTGGTGTCCGACGCGCGCTTCCAGGATGTGCTTCGTCTTTCATACATCCAAGGAGTCGAAATCTCCTGTAAAAGTGAAGCTGATTTAGCCTTGGACGAGGCGAAGCTGAAGTATCAAGACACTTGCCCAACTGACATTCGGGAAGGCACATTCTGAGGAGCGCTTTGCAAACTTGACTCCTTCATCTCGCCTTCGATCCTGTTCCCTAATCATTATTCATTACCCTTTGCGTAGTTTTCTTGTAATAAAAGCTTTTATTTGTTGCCTTATGACGAGTGCACATACGTAAGCCGCCAAGAAGTGTTTTATAGACGACTTTGGGAAACGGAACCAATGACGGTCATGGCCTGGATTGTAGGTTCCAAAATAAGTGGTAATTTCTGATGATAAAAACTTTTGTCCATGAGAGCGGAGAGCACTGAGCTGCTATTACGACTTCCGCGCGTCCTTATTGCCCGGGAGGGACAGCACAGCTTTAGGTGCATAGTCACATGATAGCTTTTTGGGAGCCCAATAATTTTGCTGGTTAACTTGCAATTTTGTCCGGTTCGTGTTGCGCGCAAGTTTGCTACCTGACTCGCAGCCACCTTTGAAGTACAAGTAAGCTTAACCATCATGGAAATTTTTCTTGATGCATCATTCGTTTCTTCCGCCAGAATTATGGCTGCAGATTTTCTACTGGGCCACGTTCAATCCCGCAAGAAAGCTCAACATGCTCGTTACGATTCCCGTTTTTGACTCCATCACACACCATGAGACAGGAGAGCAATATGCAAACACTTTACGCGACAAACGGAGTTTGGCTCTGGTCTGTAAATGGTGGCATGACAACACAAGGGAATTTCTGTACGAGGATGTGTGTCTGCGGCATGGCGCTGAAACTTTAGCAGATCTGTTCGAGCAATCGAAAAGAGACTGTCCACTTTCCCTTGGATATGGAAGATACGTGCGTAAGATTTCACTCCCACTCGTGCAATATCGGCCGTCCGATCCAGTGCACGTTTGGGCCAGGAAAGAAGTTACCCGCGTAATCAAATGCTGTCCGAATCTCCTCGTGCTTTCACGCTACCGCGACCAGGTTATGTTATCCGGACATGATCAGGAGAGTAGAAGCGAAGCAAGTTCCCCCGTTACAAATGAAGAATCTGGCAATGACATCCACCTTGACTCTGCTGCAATCCGTCGTATTGACTGGGACAACGGACCCAAGCTTGACATGCCACGTACTGTGGCGGTTGCGCCGTGTGCGACGTGGCTCGCTCAATCCCTCGAGGTGCTTTCGCTCAGCGGAGAGAATTATCTATGGCCGCCAGATGTGCTGGAGCGTATGTCCGTCGTGCGGCTCCCTCGTGTGCACACTCTTCGCGTGGCCACACTCTGCGCTTTCGGCATTCGAGGCATATATCACTATAGAATGGAGCTTCCTGCGCTCAGGCGTATCGTGCTAGACAGGGCGGAGGCGTTATACCAGCTCCTCGACGGCTGTCTGCGTGTGTGGGGACCACAAGTGCGTGCGATCGAGATCGGGAGGAACCCACGGTTCTTGCTCTCAGACTATTTGTCGACACTGGTGAAGTTCTGTCCAAATGTAGAGACGCTGCATTACCCCATCTTCTGGGCTAAGGTTTTGGGCTGGCGCAGTCTGCTCGAAATGCCCGACTTCAGGTTTCGCAGTCTGAGGCTGGTTGGCTTGCACGCGTTTCAAAATACTAACGTGGAATTTGCTGGCGAACCATGGCAGCAAATCGAGGGCCATTTCAATGCTCTACTAGGAGAACATTCAAAGTTTCCGTCTATCCAAAATATCAAGCTGCACGGAATGGAATGGGCGACATTGGTGTCCGACGTGCGCTTTCAGAATGTGCTTCGTCTCGCAGACATCCGAGGAGCCGAAATCTCCTGCGAAAATCGGACAGCTGCTTTAGCCTTAGAGGAAGCGAAGTTCGAGAACCATTCAAAAACTTTGTCTGACCGGTATCCGGCGAACTAACCCTTCACGAGTATTCCAAGCACTTTGCAAACTGCACTCCACCCTGTTTTGCACCTTTTTTTCCCCATTCCACTTTGCATAATTTTCGGTTGTAAAAATTCCTTTGCTTTGTAATGAGTACGCGTAAAAGTCAACCTATAATAAATGTATAGTAGATGTCGACGACTGAGCAATGTACATTGTGAGCCACAGAAAACCCATCGTGGTCGCATTTCAAGCGCTCTCGAATGCCTAGACTTTTAAGTTAAAAAATACGCAAGGACTCACGATAAATATAGTAGTTGAAGAGCACAATTGAAGACCTGTCGGCGCTATCATTTTGTCGCAAAGTTATAGAGTAGGGGGATAAGCACTTTAGTCTTCAGTATTCGAGGAATCGATGACTGAGCCACTCGACGAAGGCTGTTTGGAAATGCTTTCTTAGGGGAGCAGTCGAACTGTCTGTCTATCCGAAAGGTCGAACTGTACGGAATGGAATGGGTGGCACTGGTATCCAGCTTTCAGAATGTGCTTCGACTTGCAGACGCCCAAGAAGTTGAAAACTCCTGCAAAAAAATCGGACAGCTACTTTAACCCTAGTGGACTCGGAGACGAGATTCGAGTATCTTATAAGAAGTTCGTCTGAATAAACTGACTTCTTCACGCACATTTCGGGCGCTTTGCAAACCTCACTCCATCTCGCTTTGATTCTGCTTCGCGTTCTTATCAATCATTACGCCTTGTATAACTTCCTGTAGTAAGATCTTGTTCTTGCCACCCACAGTACACTTGTTTGGGGCTGGCTTTCCCGCGCGCTCCTCATAAGCCGATGCTCTGAGCCACAGAAAATCCATCATAACTAATTTCTACTTATTTTTGAACACCTGAGCAGAAGATACAGTGGTTGGCAGAGTAATAGAGTACATCACTTGAACACAAGATCTCGCAGTCAAATGATAGGAAAGTAGGCCTAACAAGAAAGGATGCCCTACAAGGGCCCAAGAGCGGTTAAGTAAATCAGACTGAATCACGCATGAAAAGTCAATGATGGGAGGGATTTCATAATTTGGACTGGAAAAAGATGGGTCGCTAGCAGCACGATACAAAGTAGACAAAGTAGAATCAGGTGCTCGCAACGCTGTTTTTACACTGCCATGTCTTGGAATATCCTCTGGAAGCGCCAAGGGAGAACAGCGGATTATTATGAGGGTTTTGATAGAGATAAAGCTCAGTTGTCTGATCGCAGAGGTTGCGTAAATTTCAAGTCGGCGTGCGACTACAATGATGGAGCAAAATAATCTTACAGGGAAAATACAGGCACAAAGCTACACAGGATTATACAGCAGATGTTAATCTTACCCCACGGGGCCCCACGCGCCCCTCTTTTCAGCGCGGACAATCCAAAAAAACCCTCGACATCAGAAAAAAAAAAGAGAACAATCACTGCCTTGCCACCCTCGACGGTCGCAGTGAGCGCAGCTCGTATGCATCCCGGACGCTCAGCACTGCCCGTTCCGGCGCGTGCGGATCTCCGTGCTCCATGGCTCTCGTCGCCCAGCTACGGACGTCAGCTGAGCGGATATCAAATGAGAATCCGCCTTTCCTTGCTGAAACGTCCGGTGCAGGGCGCCCCATCGCTTCCTCGAAAGAAACATCAGTAACGCGCCTGATAGAGGTGCGCGACAAGCTCTCTAACTCCCTTCTCTCGAGTTCCCTTCTTCCAAGTGAGTGATACTCTCTATCATTATCAGAGAAAGTGATGTGGCCGCCACCGGGCGACCGAGGATACAAGTAGCTGTCGTAATGTTCAGGATCCGAACCCGGGTCGTACTGACCCTCGCGCCTGAGGCTGAGCGTGATACGGCTCATCATTGCAACCTGGTTAGAGATATCAATTTGATTACATCTTCTTTAGCCAAAGGCTCGAAGCATTGCATACCGTTAAACTAGGAGATAGAATGGTAGAACTGCTTCAGGATAATGATCAGATCCAGGAGTCCAAATAGACGCACAATTGCTCCAGTCTGCACCAGATACAATGTGTCAGTCTGGAAGTCTAACGGCCGAGATGTGAACAGGAGAGATGCGTACTGGGCTGCGATGTTTTCGACTCCGGCCTGAAGAAGAAAAAGCAACTCTCGGCTATGTTGATATGAAGAATTCAGTGGCAAGTACGCACAGGGGTAGACATGATCATGACAGCGAGCACTAAATTCACCGCGAAGATCACGCTGGCAGAGGCAAACGGGGAATGGCGTGAATTTCAGGAAAACGGGCCAGCACAGGGAGGACGCACCTATAATACATAAGTCCATCTTTAAGAAGTGTGCGTACGATGTGGCTCGCAGTTTGCTGCTTCACGATCTCAATGCATCGGAAGAGGGTGAGCAAGATGACTACGGTGTCATACAGTAATGGAACCCAGGCAGAGAGGGATGGGAGGAATCGCCTGTGTGCCTAGCGATCAGTACAAGACAAAGTAATAGTGACGCTAAGACGTCAGCACACTTACAGCCTCATAACAAAAACCATTGAGCAGGCTAAAATTGCATGGCCTATCACTTAACATCATTGAAGCCCAGGAACAAACAGGAATGAACACACCATGGATTCCTGGGCCATGCTGCACAGCTGTCATGCGCTGGTTGAGCGGGACAGGACTGCATTCCAAATATATACCCCCAAATGTACGCACCTTCTCCATAGGTGAGTAGCCATGCAAATACCCCGGCTTCCACTAAAAAAACTGTGCCTACGAGCCATACAACTTTTGGTTTGTCATTGTATAAGGCTCTTACTCTGTTTCAGATATCTCAATGACTTGAACGCCATTCATCGGGGCGAAGAAAGGCACGTACCGTATCAACATCATCAGCCCACTCACCAGTACAGCGATGGCTACAGTCGCCCCTTCAAACCGTACAAAATGGGCGCAGCTGTCAACAATAAACAGATACGGTATCTGTCAATCATCCGTCTCATGAATGATGGTTGACACGACTCACCTCTAGAAGACCAGAAGAATAAGTCGACTATTTAAGTTTCTTATGATGAGATTTGAAATTTTACCTCCGAAGACCAGTCAGAAAAGTACGCTGCAAAACAACACTTACTATTTCATTTTCCTTTAAGATGGGCTTGAATCGTACCTATGAAATTACCAATGAAACTTAATGGCGTGAAGTATCGGTTCTAAACCGAAGCGTAAGAATCTATGAAGGAACGAATCAAAATAATTCTGAACACGTACGAGGAAAAACAAGTAGACAACTTGATGTTGGAGCTGATTAGTTGGAGACGTTAATCTTCCTACGAAAAGGAAGAGCATACGAAAACTTTTCCGCCCTCGCCAAATGTAACGAACCTAGAACACAATAAGAATCTGCGGGCATATCGGCCAACATTGCCTACTTGCCTCATCCTGAAGCGTGATAATATGGTCCCAAACCAAGATAGTGAACCCAATAAATGCGACGTTCTGATAGAAAGTTAGTCTATGCAGGTATATTGTGCAGCTTCGTTGACGTACATTCGTGATTCTCCTAGAATAGTCCAGTCAGTCAGTAACTACAGACTCGGGAGGAAGAATAAAGCTAAATAGGTCACTAACGTATCCAACGCATCCTTGTACTCGGACTCTTGCCGTAGATAAAAGTTAGACATCCTGGCTTTGAAATCAGCACCTCACGGTGGCGCAATTATTAGTAAAGGGATTCCGGGGCGTATGTGGCAGAACCGCTCCGCTCATGAGGGTAACTGAATTTCGGAGTTGTTCTCCTCTCTCCGCGTTTTATGTTGTCATCCGGGCGCTGATAATTAAATTTCCCCAGCCTGGGACAACGGGTACAGCCATAAACCTGTGACGAATCAGTATTTTACGCGTGATCATCTGCCAATATCGAGATCCAGCTGCCAGCTGCCAGATATTTGCCTCCGGCACTCGACGCACAGATCTTGGACAGGGTCGAAAAGATTGATATTAGATTTTTGCGCATATGAAGTTAGTATTTGGATTCCCTTACTCAATAGCTAGATAGCTCGGGGAGGGGTTTTGTGAATCAATTGTACCTGGAGTAAGACGCCCCTGATAGACGCCGGAACATGGCTTGGTTATCGATCACCTTGAAAGGACCCATGACTACCTAGAAATCAATATACAAGTATGACCTCGAATCGGAAAACTAGGTTTCACTGAGAAAGTCATGGTCTTGGTAATACCATTGGTAATGGTAGTAAACTAAGGAACACGTGACCTTCGTGTATGTCCACAAATAGAGGCAAACTCAATACAGCTCGGTACGGAAGAGCACACTTGAAGCTTGCCGCCTCATATGCAGCAAGAAGTTGGTGTTCGACCCTTTGTTTCCGACTTCCTTGTTGGTCTTATCATTTTTGCGATCACGCAGCAAAAGCAAAAATCAAACTGAAGTGGCATAGGAGTGAACAATCGAGCACGCGTTTAGACTTGTATATATCAACTTGATGGATACATAGATCTATGCATACCGCCCGCACAGGTCTACTCATTTTGCTTCGCCTGGGTTATCCGTCGCGCCGCTTCCCTCAGACCATTGTACGAACGTAGCCTCCTCAGGCAGCTGCAACGGCACAATCGAGTGCCTGAAGTCCAAAAACGTTCCTTTTCCCCATGCTGACAGTGCGTTCTGGTTTCAGAGCGAACCTGCGTGCGGGCCAGGATATAGATACGAATTCAGCTCCCATTCCTCTGCGTTCGAACCATAAATAACCTCGCATTTGAGGTTGATAGTGATACGACTCATCATTGCAACCTACTTATTGTAAGAAACAGGGTCAAACTCCGAGAACAAGTGGTGATTGATGTACCGTTAATCTGTAATTTCAGATGCAAAAGGAATCCATTAGTTTCTGATTGAACATGAAGATTTAGATACATTACAGTTGGGCGAGTCTGATATTTAAGAAGGGATTTACGTCAGCTATGGCTGTTGACTCAATGAAATATACTTACTGACCAGTAATATTCTTCACATCAGCCTGAAAATACGAGGAAGCAGTTCGCTCAGCTCTGGGACAGAAAGAGGTCCTTAGCAGACCTGCGCGAGTCAATGCATAATTCACTCTTCACACAATAGAGCAGAATAAAGCGCCAGAATGCACCAGTATCTTGTTGCTTGTGTTCACATCAATTTTTCTTTGAGAACTGTGGGCTTCAAGCCTCAAGTATCGTCATGAAACCCAGTAGCAGATTAGACCAGTCAGAGGTAAACCAGTAGATAAAGAGGTGATACATATTAAAAATCCATAAGAACATGCGTAATAACGTCCAGAAATCCAGAATAATCGGCGTATCGATTGTCAGCCATGAAGTCTAGTCTTCAGGTATCTGTTGACCTCATGAAAGTACCTATTTCAAACGTGCGCAAAACTGATTAATGCCAGAAAAAATGAAAGGCACTCATTACTTACAGCTAACAGAACCACGCAGATAACGATAACCAAAACGATCATCAGACACGCTGCCCTGCGACCCGCTTTTCGTTGGTATGCATGTGCCGTGGAAAGCTCCTCAGCTGCGCCTGAAGTATCTACAGCAATGGAAGTGATATTGGACTCGATGTTATCTGGATATTCGCGATATGTATTTAGTGAGTTTCCAGCTTTAGCGATGTAAATGGAACCCACCAAGCATCCCGCCTTGTTCGCTGACCAATGTGCCCAAGTCACGAAATATTTCTGACAGTTCATGAATACCACCTTCGATCTCCAGAATCTCCGCTTCACGCTCTTCTATTAATGATTCTTGATGCGCAAGTTCGTGGGGGGACAGCTGTCTAAGCAGCGTAATACGCGGGATTGTGAACGACACCTTAGTTTTCGTTCTGTTCGTGGCGCAAGCACTTACTGTTGCAGGACGAGAGCTTGACGTTGCTGGGGAGAGGAGCCAGGCTGTATTTCAGAACTAGAAGTAGCTGTGAGTGCGTGATGTATCCTGAAAAGCTGATTTGACGTACGGGCCGGCAGTTTGTTCATCGTCAACAGCAATCTTTACACCTTGCACGACCGATCTTTGGCGCTCCGCGCTGACTTGCTGAGCGCGCTGGAATGCTACTAGCGACAGTTGAAAGTCATGCGACACCTTCTGCAATGCTGTCTTCTGACTTGGCTACGTGTGATGCGGCGAGTAAGCTGGCTACCTCAATAAATTGAATTGAGTCATACCTACCAGAGTACTCTGCAGCGCCGCCAGCTTCTTGAGATCCTCTGAGCCACGCTTCGCCATATCTCGCGTCGTCTCTGTCAGATTGTGCCTTCAGAACGCACATCGTCAGATAGCTGTATTTGGAAAGAGCAGGAGACGCGA
Source organism: Phellopilus nigrolimitatus (assembly GCA_021029095.1). Taxonomy (NCBI): domain Eukaryota; kingdom Fungi; phylum Basidiomycota; class Agaricomycetes; order Hymenochaetales; family Hymenochaetaceae; genus Phellopilus; species Phellopilus nigrolimitatus. The sequence continues at coordinate 740,858 of JAJOHG010000012.1, forward strand.
ACGTACAGGCCCGAGCGGACAGAGCCAGTATCGCGGTTTGTGCCCAGCTGGTCCACGAGTTTCAGAATTCCTTGCACGTTCGCATTGATCTTGAACACCTGCAGCGACAGAGACGACTGGAGACTCGTGAAAGCCGCCTCTTCCCGCGACTGCGGCACGGACGACAACGGCGAGCGTGGAGGCTGCGCCAAACCGGTTTCAATGTCTTGGAAGCTCATCGCGCCGATTGAACAGATGCAAGGAAGGAGGAAAAGTTGAAGGACGCGAGCACGCCGGTTACACGGTCCTCGTCGCTGTGGAGCACGGTGAAGGTTGGGCACACTCAGCACAGTTGCGGCAACTTTCCATATTGGGCAGCGCCGTATCTGGTCCGGTTACCTAAGCTGTGTTCTTTATCTTTATATGTACTTTTAAAGCGGGTATCCCGTCGTTGCGCTCAAGATATCAGGAACAGGAGAGGAACTACGTAGAATAACAAGAAGCTGCCTTCGCAGCCAAGTGCACAAATTTATCCACGTTTTACACCTCACGCGACTCGTGAATCATAATTGGATCTTCCGTGAAGGCCGACCTTAAAACATCATCTGCTCGTCTGCGAAGGTTGAATTGATCGCCGAACGGAATGTAATCCTCAGGAAGGTCCCGGATTTGCATTAAATATTCTCTGACATTCGAAACCTACAAGAATAATTGGTCAGTCGAGCCCATAATCGCACGGCACGGGGTTGTTGCACACTCACCAGTGCCGTAATGACCGCTTCGCCCGGCAAAGCCTGAATCATTTCCTCGAGCGACATTATCTTGCGGTCGATGTCCTCAAGGTCGGCAAGCCATACACGGTTCTTTCCCGAAATTAACTTGCGAAATGACCTTTTCCAATCATCTAGGTTGTGCCATTTGATTTGGTGGACGGGCCCATTCGGGCCCATAGAGGCTTCGGCTTCCGGTAAAAATCCGTCTACGGGCATGCCCAATGCAGAACGTCGAATCACAACGTCTCGTACGGATGTAGTCTTTGAGGAGTCGAATGCCGGGACTGGAGACGTGAGGGCTAATAAGTCGCCGTCGATGCCGAGAGGGGAAGGATGTTCAGAAGTATCAACAGTTTCTGTCGGCACGGGACCAATTTCAATCTCGCGTTCCATGTGCGGAGGCTGCTCGGGAGAGTCGACGATGGCAGGTGCGTGGAGAAGAGTCGCGCTGCTCGAGGAAAACAGAGCCGGGTCAGGCGGAGTAACAGGCGGCGCACTCGACGAATCGTCAGAGCGCAAGTTCTCTTCCTCGCCTGCCGCTATTTCCTCATTTTCGTCGTCTGATTCCACATCACTCGACACGACGGGTCTACCGACTTCTGAGTGCACCTGTTTTCAATCAACGACTCAGCTCCTGCACGTCTTCCGAAAACAGTTGCCACTTACCTTGCCTGGCCTGCGTCCATTCCCTCTCCGCACATCGCCTGGACCGTACAGCTGCTCAAGTATTTCGGTATATCGCTGTGCGGGTGTCTCCGAGCGCGTAAGGAAGGGCAGCCGATCCGGAACGCGAGACAGACTCTGCCACCCTGGTGTGGGATTATAGCGCGTCGCAGACGATTTAGCCCTCTCGGCGCTAGTCTTTAGAGCATCGTCGAGGATGCGCTGCTCTCGTCTACGATAATAAGCGCTCCTGCGTACCGGCGGCTCGCGCACATATGCATGAAGCGGCGGACCACTCCATTCGTTCCTGTCTGCCCTTTGGACGGCGACATCCGTTTGAAGATCGGACGCGTGTGAGACGGCGTCCAAACCCCGCTCCTTGGAATGGTACTCGGCGTGTTGATCGGGCTCTTTAGAACGACGTTGATCGACATCCTGTAGTGGTTCCGGCTGCTCCGGCGAAGCCGAATTAGCCGCAGATGCCGGTCCGGAAGGGGTTCCTGACTTATCCGATGCTATTCTTGTGCTTGCCGTCACAGTGGGAACCTCCAACTCTGGTGCGAGCAGGAGCACATCCGGTGAAGAAGCTTGTGATACAACTGAAAATGAACGTTTTTGGGGGACCGAGCTTGGGGAAACAGGCATGGAAACCTGTTGTGCAGCCGGGGCAGCCGGAGCAGAGGGCTTTTTAGAAGCTTCATTAGGTGCTGTGTTGTGTGAGAACTGCTGGAAAAGAGCTGCAGCAACTCCATTAGGTCCCTTGGAATGAGCTCTAGGTTTTGCTCCAGACTGTTTGATTCTACTTGGAAATGTGTGGTTCTTGATGGGAGTAGCTGGATGAGAGACAGTAGGGACTAGGATATAAGGCTGGAGCCTGCGCCTCTGATTGAGGGCTCAGAAGACCTGATAAATGCAACATTGGAGTTAGAAACAGAAAAAAAAAGACAAAAATAGACATACCCCATTGAAGCAGATGAACTGGAGTGAGTCATGTCAGACAATGCCTGCTGATGAGGCACAGGCATGTTCTCCTTGCTGACTTTCTGCAGATGGTTCTGGAATGTAAACAGACTCTCTTTAGGAGGCAAGACACTGTTCTGGGAGTGAGGAGACAGCTGTTTGAATCTGTGGAACTGGGGAAATTCCATTCTGCTGCCCAGATCAGGTTCCATATATTCTGAGATAGCCATGAGAGGTGATTATGAAGAGCAAGTGCAAGGTGAA